>JARHVA010001143.1:460000-1660000 GCA_037957365.1 Torreya grandis
AACCTTGTTTGTGATCTCCAAGTAGAATATGGTCTCTTAAGCCTAAGAAGTCACAAATGGCCTCATCATTTTTGAACTTTTCAAGTGACACAGTGGATTCTTGTTGGTCCCAATTGAACATTTGTGTATGATGAAGGAAACATGGGGAAGGATGAATGACAAGTGTAATGGTACATACAACATGAGGTTAAATATGTTAGTATTGACTAAATACTCATATTTATTATAATCAGACTTTATGCCATTATCAACATCATCATCATCATTAGTTTTTGGTGTAAGAACATGGATGTGGTATTCAGGGTCACCCTTAGGTGGTTTAAATCTAATACCATGAGTTCCCTTATAACTAGTTATGTAAATTGGCTCAAGAGTACCTTGTTGATCTACCCCTAGGACTCTACCTTCATAAGCTTGATTATCCATGATCTAGTTATGGATGGGATACCTTTTACTTTGGTAAAAATTAGCCAAGTCATAATTATAAAGCAAAGAATCATCTTCAACAAGTTGGTCTTGTTCTTGGCTAGTGGCTAGTGTGAAAATAACAGGCTCTTGGGCATTAAATGTGCCTTTATATTATCATTCCATGCGAATGGACTTGGATTTGGGTCTTACATATGATTTAAGGGCTTGTGGAAGGTTAGCTACATGGAATGCATTATGTGTGATGTATTCTCATGGGCCTTTATTAGAGACTATAAATGATTTAATATCTCATGTAGGGGTGCAAAAGAAGTAGAGGCAAGGATATCAAGGTCTATATAATTAGAATCTAACAATTCAAAATGTATTTATCATTCTTAGGTTTAGGGTCTAAGCTAAAATGGTAATTATAACTTCCATACTCGGCCTTCAAATGTTTTTAGAATTAGTATTGTTGTAGGTCTGTAGGCATAATTACCTCCATCCTAGCATGGGGGAACTTGATCCATTGGTGTAATGTGGAAGGTATTACCCAGATTTCATGATCTATGGTCATCCCAAAATCAAGTTGTATGATAAATCCATATTCATCACATGGAAATGTGTGTCATGGGTTAAGGGCACAATGATAACTTGCAAACAAATTGTTCCATGTGATTCTTTTTCTTCATTCTCATAGGACTTGATGGTAATGGTCTCTAACTAAAAGTTAGTTATTGTGTATCTCAAATGCTAGACTAACCATAAATACATAATATTGAGGCCCTATCCATTGTCTATGAGGACATGCTTACCTTTGTACTATGCTATGACAACTTTGATATATAATGAGTTATTATGGAGAGGGTCCAAGGATGATATATCACTTTGGTCAAAGGCCAATTATTGGCCAAGAGCTAGGTGTCTAACCAAAGCTTAGAATTTATCTAGTGTAATGTCATTTGGTACTTGGGATTTGCTCAAGATTTATATAAGGATGTTTTTGTTGATATTATAGGTATACAATAAAAATAAAATAGATGTTTTTGTAAGCATATTTTATAGTTGCTCCACAATATCATACATTTTCTCCTTAGCATTGGTAATTAGATTACTCCTAATTGGTATGGTGAATTAAATGGGCTCATTGGTAGAAGATGGATGTGAGCTTAGAATGGTGAATTTCATCTGTCAAGTTGTGATTACACATTTTGGATTGGGTAAAGGGCCATTATAACTAGAGGAAGTGGGATAAGGGCCTAGAATGGTAATCCTTGGTTTTTGTTTCACTTGGATATGATCATAGGTCAAAGGAGGATTACTAGAATAGGGAGGTTGATAGTAATTATTAGGTAATGGTCATGGTTGATTAGAAACCTATATAGGGTTGATGGTAATGGTGGTTATATGATTATCTACAATACAACCTAAAACTTTATTCTAGTCATATGCAATGGTGTGATAGGCCCCTTGGTTAGATGAGTCATTTTAATTTTGGTTCTAACCATTTTATTATTTTTACTATCATAGATGTTTTTGTTTTTGATGTTGTTGTGGAGGTGGCCTTTATGGTTTTTGATTCTAATTGTTAGTGTTATATTGTGGAAAAGGATTATGGTAAATACCCAAGTTCTAATTGGAAGTAGAAGCCTAGTTATCCAACTCAATCTCTCCACTGTCCAACATATTTTGAATGAGGTGCATTAATTTCACAAATAAACATATGGAGTTCCCTTTAACTCAGTGATAATCACATAATTCATTCTCTTTATACCATTTAGGGAAAGGAACACCTTTAGGAAACAACTTTGAAATGGGCCAACTAATCATTTTGGTAGTGGCTAATTTTTTTAATACTAACTCAATTGGTTCTCCAAGATCACTAAAGATTCTATCATTAGGTATTATTCTTGGAAGAGGTGTTTGTAAATGAGGAGGTAGGAGTGCTTGAATATATGGAATTGGCTACATTTGTGGAGTTGGGTGTGCTTTTGTAATACGCTATGTATATAGAGCTGGTTGAGAAGATGGTGTTTACACCATTTAGACATGTCATGATTCAATAACTCCATTAACAACAAAATTATTGTTATGATTTTAGGCTTTGGGTTTTTTAAAAGTATTATCCAGAGGTGGTGTAGGAGCCTACGTCTAAATTGGGCATTGGTTTTGGTTTTGGATTTGATTCTAATTTTGGATCTGATTCTGATTTTGATTGGGATAAGATAATTTGATTATCCCATTATTGATAAAGACCTTTTCAATCTGTATATCCTTTTCAATGATCTCCTCAAATGTGTGAGCACCCTAAAGCTCAAGGTGAGAATATATCTCATTGTGCAAGTTTTTGGTAAACATAGTTACTATTATTTATCATGTAAATTATGCATGAAATAGATAGCAAGTGTTCTCTACCATTGTAAGTAGCTTGAAAATTTATCACCAATATTTTTATAGCTTAACCCAAATCAACCACAGTAACCTATGTTCAAGATTATAGGATAAATATTGTACAAATTTATCTAAAAGGTCATCAAAGTCAGATATAGAATTATTTGGTAGTTTGAAAAGCCACTCCAAATCATGTCTAGTTAAACTTCAGATAAAAAGGAAAAGCAATTAGATGTCACTATAGGACATTGGATATCAAGAAAAAAATAACTCTTTCAAATGCTCTTTAGAGTCACCTTTGCCCTTGTATTTATCAAACCTTGGTGGCTCATAACCAGGAGGATTTGGTATTTGAAGGTACTACATGTTGAATGGATATGAACATACCACATCCAATTTAAAATTTTTTGTTTGCTTCCCAATATGAATAGATTTGATTTCATCCTTTATTTTTTATAGTTCTTGGGATAGAAATCTAGATGGTACATTTTGTTACAATTATGGCTAGGCAGTCAAAGGTGGATTTACTTAATCAAGGTACAATGGAGGAATGTGGTATTGCAAAATTAGCTTGGTTAATTAATCGACCAAGAATATGTATCATTTGGTTAGAGTTATGTTACTTATATGGTACACATTATTGGTAAATATTCTAGCTAAAATTAGTAATACAACTCTGGTTTGGAGGGAACTATGGCTAGGAAGGAAATATTTGGCTTTGTGAAATGCACTATGCATGTTGGGTTTGAATATGAACATGTTATTAACTATTCAAACCATATTGTATAAAAGGTATTCATTATTGGTTAAATATCTATTGTTGAAGGTGTTACATATTAGGCCATTATTGAATGTGAGGCATTTGTTAGGAAAGAGGAAATGATTACCTAAATGGATTAAGCCCCTATTGTTGGGTTAAAATTTGTTGCCCATTTAGTACTTGTTGAATGTTTGGAACTTATTGTTGATTAGCCACTGGTTGTTATTTAATAATAATGATACATTGTTGATTAGACAATGTCTATAATGGATTTACCACTTGTTGTGGTGGCACATTAGTCTATATTTTTATTTTGAAATATTGGTCTCCACCTATTAGGGTGGAAGATTGGTCACCCTTGTTGGAGTAGAAAAGTGTTCACCACCTGTTGAGGTGGAAGATTGGTCACCTAATGTTAGGCTAAAATATTGGTTTATGTTTGGTTATGTTGGTTCCCAGTTGCACACCACCATCACTCAACCTCACATACTCTAGAAAGGAGGGGTGCAAGTCAAAGGTGAGGAGCCACTTGAGATGTTGTTGGAGATGGGAAGGGCTCAAAACCTTGAAATAACTGAATGGGTAAATGACCAAGAGGGGCCTAACAAAGGGGATGGTTATTTCCTTGCTACTTTTGGCGCAACCTGAACCAAGGTGAGATAAGTTATAAGGGTAGCTCATTCTATTGAATGGAATTGAACCTTCAACCTTTATGAGGATTTATAATAAGGGAAGAGGGTGTATGACCAAAGCATAACTAGACTCACACACTCCACCCAAGAAGGGTTGTCACATGAAATGCATCAATGCCTTATGTCATATGATAGATACTTAAGACAAATGAGAAAATGGCTATAATATTCAATGTGGAGATTGTTGTTGAATGATAAGGAGTAAACAAGGAATATAGTGTTAGGATTTTGAGCACATAAAATGAACACACTTTAGGTAAACAATGCATAATGCCTCTGTTGGGCAAGCAAAACTTATGGTATGTGATTTATATGTTGTATGTGGGGTAGAACAGGGTAGGACAATGTTTATATAAATAAATTGATAAAAATATATGGAAGCATAATAATTGAACATGGAAAGATTCACACAATCATTATATAATGTTTATCAACATATGCTTGCTTGATTCTAGAAATAGCTAGGAAGAAACTACGCACAGATGGTCCTTGAAAAATTATGATCAACACTACAAGTTATCCCTCAAGAATTATTTCCTATTATATTCATGAGCCTAGGACTACCCTTAAAAAAAAATTCAATGCTTTATTCCCCCAAAATTTAAAATATAAAGGATCTTACATTCTAGTTGTACCTTCTAAATGACTACCACAAAGAAACATACACTAAACAACCAATCTATTTAGCTTGCAAAAAGAAACACTACACTTAAACAACAAGACATAATGGAAACCATGAACATATTTTATTCATTCACTAAGAAAGGATCAATTAGGATATATTTCTTGAAAAATTGATATCATGAGACACTATGCAGAATGACTTTGTAATAAGGGAACATCATGGATGATCTCAAAGCTTGCCAATGATCTTACAATTGAAATCAATTTAGAACTAGGGCACTACACAGGGATGACTCTCTGAACTATATCTTCTATACTCAAATTTTATCCAACCTTTGTAAAGGGACAAACCCCCTTTACTTATATAATTTCATAGCCACACTTGGCATATACTATAAAGATACCCCAGCTAGAATATTCCTTCACGGGCCTGGGGTTGGTTGCAATGAACTTGATTCCTCAAACTTGTAGTTGTGCTCTCATGATGATGAAAGATATTATTCACCACTACAAAATAATATTTATAGTTATGTACACATAAAATAAAATCATAAGGGACAAAACAAAAATTTGTCCACTTGTGCAAAAAAAAAACATCCCTTTCTTAAACAAAACAAACCCTAAAAGGGATGTGCCACTATCAGGCAAAGTACAATGATTTCTCAATGGGAAAAGAGAAAAAGGGACAAAAAGGAGAAAAGGACAAGTAGAGAAAGGGAGGTATGAAATGATTCTATTTTGGGAAGGAATTCAAGGGTATCTAGTCATGATTTAGAATCCACATTGATGATTGTGTCCTTCGCCAGCTTATTTTTGTGTGTAACAAAATTTACAATCATAGTGGTGAGGATCTTTCTATCCAGGCCCACTTGATACTTGAATTTGGCATTATATTCTTCTAGCCAGTTGGTGGTTTCCTATAACACTCCCTATTGCTTATGTACTAATACCTCTAACTGGTCACAATACTTTTCAAGTGATACTAAGTCCCTTATTTTTTATCTATTAAACGCTCCATGGGGTGCATTGATGAGGTTTTTCAAAGCATCCTCCAACAATTCTTTTTTCAAGTCCACTACACCATCAAGCTTCACCATTACTCTTAGAGTAGCCTCAATTTCTATCCTCACAGTCTTAAGAGACTTCTCTTCTCCTTTTATATCAAAGGCACTATCCTTGAGCATGGCTAGCCTGTGTTTTATGGCCAACTAGCATTCTCTGGTTATTTTAAGATCATTTGAAGAGACAATATTTTTTGATACTAAATCATCTTTTCCCATATTACATATCTCATCTATTTTTGGCCTGAGTACCTCCCAACTCTTTATATCAAAATCATATACAAATTTTAGGGAGCTACACTCTCCTCATCTATCTATCTCATTATCAATCCATTCCATGGTTGTACGAATGACTTCCTTGGCTCAGGTTGTCAAGTCCTGTTGCCAATATTTTACTATCCATTCTCTAGTCTTCAAATCCTCATCATAGGCATAGTCCAGTGATCCAAGGGGGATAATGGAAGGGTCAAGAGCATGGATAGTAGTTGGATTAACTACCTGAGGCTCACTTAGTAACTTTTTCAAGTACTAGATCATAGCTTGGTTCTTTGCCTTTAGCTCTTCCATGGTGGTTTTATCTTTGTCCATCCTCTGTGTCACCATGTCAGCTAGGACTTGTGAAGTTTGTTTCAATTCCTTCCTTGATGGCTCCCTAAGATTTTAACTATAGATGGAGTAGATTTCTAGGGGAGCATTATTTTTTAGTGCATTTGGAGGAGGAATGGCTACTTGAACACTCTTTTCCCACTTGTTAGTGAATGTCATTTAGGCATGTATTCTAGCCTTCTTTGAGGGCTTAGCCTTTTGTTTTTGAATAATTTATGATATGTCAATATCATCTATTTTTATCATCACACCTTATTTTCCTTCACTTGGTCTATAATCCAAAGAAGGGGCTTTGTCTGAAAACATACGAAATTTATGGACATTAAGGATGGCCTTTTGGTAGTGATGAGTGGTGCCAATGAGGAAACAGCTACTAAGAATTCCACTAATTTAGGAAGACTTAACACAAAATGTTTTATGTCCTCATCACTTCTCTATTTTTTATTTTCTTCCTTCAAGACTAGTTCTACTCATTCCAAAATTTTAAAATTAGACCCAAGCTAGTGGGACTTCATGCACAATTTGCCAATAGAGATAAACTTTTCCATGGGTTGGATGGAGGATACAATAATGGCTTCTCCTTCCTTATTAATTTGGGCTATTGGGTTTGCATAGGCTATGGTGACGTCCCTATCACATGTGGGTGACTCTTCACCAATCATGGCCTTAAAACCTTTATTTTTCTCTAGGTTATACACCTTAATGGTGGGGAGGACCCCTTAGAGGACTTCAATTAAAGTATCACCCTTTGGGGCACCTTCCTCGACACCTTTATTGACCTTTGAAGTTGTAGGGGTGCCCATTTACAGGCTTGATCCCTCATCTCCTCCTTTATCATTTTATTCTCTCCCACCTTTACACTACTAGGGGGACTAAATGTCATCCCTAGGTTCACCCTAATCCCTTTCATCTAACTTCAAGGTGTCTTTGACTTCACTAACTTTATCCTATTCAGATGACTGAGAAATAACATTCTAGACAAATTCCTCTATATTCATGGAGTAGTGTTCCTTTTAAATAGGGGCCTTTACTTGGGTAGCCACCTCAGCTCCAACCTTCACAACATCATCAAAAAATAAAGGATCATCTAGATCCTTGACCCCTTCCTCACCACCTTCACCTTTTTTTGTTACAAGTTCCCCCTTTATAGATGTTCCTTCCATTGAGATCCTTGACGGGGAATGATGTTTCTCCCTATAGGTTCTTTGCCCAGTTCTTACCTTAGGGGGAGTAAAGGCACATTATTTTTTCATTACTTCTACTATCAGCCTTTCTTCATTTGATTCCTCCCCCTTACTCATATCCCTGACCCTTTGTGCATAAGAAGCTTGATCTTCTCTTCTCTTTAGTGGGAACTCTTTGGTGATCAGGTCTTTGAAAACAACTATCCTCTACTTAGTCAAAGACTTGATTGAAGGTTGGAGGGCCTTCTTAACTCTCTTTTGCTTTGGTATCTCCTCTTATCCATTTCCTCCTCTCTTCCTTGAATATATTTTTGGATAAGGCTCGACTATAGCCTACTATGTAGGTAGGACAGTTGGGATTGATGCTTAACTAGCCATAGGGGGCTATTGAGATGGCTAGCACAATCAAAAATTCCCTCCCTAAAATTGATATGGGAGTGGCACTAGCTAGTGTGACCTACCCCATGAGCATTTTATCCCAATTCTTATCCAATTTCATTATTTTTGAGAAAGACAACCCAACCTTAGATTGTGTCATGGTCATCTTCTCAACATCCACCAATTTGGTGAAGTTAATGTCTCATATATTTATTTTCCCCTTGCTTTCTATAGATGATGATGGGGCCAGAGGATCACCACTATATGTAAGGAGGAAGGCATTCAATTCCTTTATCTTTCTTACCTCTTGGAGGGTAGGGGTGTTATATGCCCAAGGTTAATTCCATGTTCCTTCAACCATCTAAAGGTTATCCTCATTATCCATGTCACTTTCCTAGGGATGGAGTCATCTTCCTACTCAGTGAAGTTTGGCTAAGTAATGGATTGGGAGTCAATATTATTCCTATTTTATGTTGAGGAGAGTGTCATCTTGTCATCTACCATGCCCTTAGGGACAAGAGTGATCTTGTAGGCTATGACCTCCTACACTGTTAACCTCATATATTCCCACTTTTAAACATCTTCCTCAATGGTGAAGTCAGACCAAAGGTCTTCATAGTGATACTGATGCCATATTACATTTGTCACCATGTTCACCAACCACCTGATGTCATAATTGGGTTAGGGTGGCATCTTATCAAGTGCATACAAACTCATTTCTTGTTCCAACCCCTTTGCCTTGGTCATAGAAGGATATGAATAGAATCCTATCACCACAATAAATTTGAAAGGAATGTTTATCCTTTTTTATATAATTATTTCATGTGGTGGCACCTAGCTCAGCTCCATTACTACCAACTTATCATCTAGGTATCTGGGCAATTTGAGTGGGCATCTAGAATAACCACTCACCTTGATGTACATGAATGTTCTAAACTATATATAGGTGGGACCAAATTTCTCAATTACCTACTTGGACATCACAAACATTCTATTCAGGCTCTTTAGGGGGTAAAATACACTCGTCATGGGGTTGAAAAAGTAGTTATGCACCTTAAAAAAATTATTCCTAGATCCTTTTAAGGTTTCCTTAGGATATATCTCATAGATTCTCATCCCTGTAGGGTTCTTGGCAAATCCCTGAAAAACCTTGTTGTGCACCAGGCTATACATTAGGTAGGAAGACATATAAAATGTACCTTTAAATTTCTCCTTGGAGAGGATGGTTTCTTAAAGGTACATCATTTGTGTGTGAAAATTGTCACTAAGGATGGTGGCCTAGTCAATCCTCTTCTTCCCTTCCAACATATAGAGCATGATCAAAAGCATCCATGCTTAAACTTCTCAGTAGTTGGTATCCCATAAATTCTAGCGGCCATGGATACAACATACTGAGGTAGCTCATTGAATTCTACCAATTTTAAGTTCTTTGACATGTTTGAGACCTTGGTACTCTTTTTGGATAGCCAACATGAGTTCATGACTTCCTAGATGGCTCTCTCATCTTTTTCAATGTATTGCTATCATTCCTTGATGTTGAGTGTGATACTTTCTAGTTTAGGGGGAATGTTGAGCATGGTGTTGAGGGCTTCAAGAGTAAAGGATCATACCACTAAATGACTACCATTGATGATGGTTCTAATATCTAGCTGATATAATCAAGAACATGTTATGAAGAGATCTAGGTATGGATCATATAGGGAGAATGCTACTACTGTTATAATGTAGCTCATGCCAACATTGGCAATTAATTTTGGGTGGTTAGGGTTTTGTAAGACATTCAACAAAGCCATAAAATCCAAATCCATAACGTCAATGTCCTTGATTGAGTCCAACACTGATATGATGTTTTTCTTGGATATTTTTGAAGAAGCTACCATTGGTGTTAGTGAAGCTTGCACACAGGTGGAAATTGAGATCTTTTGAGACTCATACTCTGATTCACTATATTCACATTATTCTTTGCTCTGGCACAATTAGTCACTTGGAAGTATAAATCTTTAGCTCTAAATGCGAAGGGTGATTTCAAATGAAAAACAACACTTAATTTTAATCCCTTGAATTTTATAATTAGGGTTACCATTAATGCTCCAATATGAGGTGGCGAATCAACACCTACCCCATTAATTGCTTGAGCCTTATTTGAAAAATAGAGGGAAAATGTAAGGCCTTGCTTTGTGTGCCAAGTGACCTTATTTTTATAATACATGGTGAAATATGAGTGAATCATATATTTAAAGCATTATTTTTGAGATTTTAGGTATTTTCACACCTTTTTACTTTTTATGATCCTCTAGTGTTGTGGGGCAAGAAGTCCTGAGTCCCTGTGATACCAAGGATGCCACTTACAACAATCCTTTTGTTACAAAAAATTGAGCATTCGAACCTTCGGGGACCCTTTGCAAAATGTCCATAAAATTAAGTGAGGCAATTTCTAAAAATATCTCAAAATTGACACAACACCCAAGCACCTCAACATGGCACAAATATTCTTTATAAAATTACACATTTGGGCCCTAGGGATTTTAAGCATTGTCCCCACCAGAAAGGTAAGTGGGGAAATTCTTTAAAGAGGCCCAAAATATCTGAGGGCTTGATACTCTACCACATGTCTAAATCAAAAATGAAGTTGGGCTCATGGCCACTTCTTCCCTTTATACCTACTTCCTTAAAAAGGGAGAAGTGCAAGATCTTTCCATCCCCTAAACCTTACTCCTGGAGGTCCCTTGAGTTAAATACATATCTTTCATTCAATTCATTGGACTACTCCTAACCTTAATCACCAAAACACATAAGTGTAGCCTATTAATTTTATCTAGGACACTGACATATCTCCTCTCCTAAGCATGAAGGATCCAAGCTTAGAAAAAGACTTGGTTACACCCTCATTTATTTACCATAGATTCTCATTCCATAAGATCTTTGTTTCACACACTAAAATTCTTCAATCTCTCCCAAGCCTTTCTAAGGTATTTTCCATCTTTGATAGACATCCCTCTAGACTTGTCTAATCAAGATAACAGACATGATTTCTCAAACTACATGTCCCAACCTCTCCTCCTAATGAGGGAAGGTAGGAAATTAAAAAATTGAAGCTTACTTAGCTTAGGCATAGGGAATTCATCATATAAAGACCCAAATTGCTCCAACGCAATTTTGGGCACTAACAAGTTGCTTACTACCTGCATTGTAATTGAGTAAGTAGCTAGTTATGGGGGAATAGTCATTTGTTGTGTTTGTGAACTAGACATTCCTACCCCTACTATTGTGAATAAATTAAGGTTTTTTAGGGGAAACTTTTTTTGAGTTTCTCTATTATACATACAAACCAACTTGGTGTGGATTTGGGTACACTTCTATATTATGCACCACATTTTGAAAAGGGTGTTGTGTAGGATCCATAGTTTCTTCCTTGATGACTGAGGCATTAAACATGTCACAACTTGGGTATTTTTCACAAATGGCTCCATTTTTGTATTAGTATAGCTTGATGAGTAAGTTTTCACCCCAGTTGATGGAGTTAAATCTATGATCAATGTATTGTAAATGGTCATGGAATTTAGATTCCTAGCCAAATTAAGTTATGTTTGGTATGCTTGTTACATTTGTGCTATTTGGTCAGCAATTTGGCCCTTTACTTTTACAATCACAATATGCCCTTGGTTATGCATTGTTGCATGGTCTTGATTATGGTTAGATGGTGCCTATATGAATGGTCTAATATAAGGTGCACTATAAGGATCTTTAACCAAGCTAGGTAAAATTTCATGTGGAAATTTGGTCATGAATTTAGTACCTACCTCTACTACTCTAACAAGGATTTTGTCTCTATTATTCAAGAGATGGAAATCAAACAAGTAAGGATTGTAATTTGTATGTGTTGGTATGGTCACATAATAAGGCTATTATTGTTGGACATATTCCACATTAGGTGGTATGCTATCAAGGTATTGAGTAGTTTGGTCTTCATTTTGCCCTGAATAAGAAGGTGTATTGGTAAGATAATGTGCTAATGGGTCTTGGCCCTGCTCTATATAGTGGGTGTCATATATGGTATATGTATCCATCTCATATGCTACATCATTTCCATAAGGCTCTTGAACAAAAGGGTCACTTATGACAATGTTTGTACTCTAGATTATACATGATTCTACTATGTTTATAGTAAGACATGCTTGAAGCAATGGTAAATGTCTCATGATAATATTGGTATATCCTTGCAAACATTTTAAACTTTACCTAAAAGGGAAATTTTTAAAAACTTGGTCATGGTCTAAAACTATCAAAAAAAACACAATTATCTCTTGGAAAAAGGTCTAAAAATGAAATGTGAACATGGTCTTGGTGAAGATCTACACTAAGTCTCAGGCAAATTTGGAATGAAAATGTGAAACTAATCTTTGACAAAGGTCTTAAACTATCTAAAGATAAAATAAACTTGTTTTATGTCTAAGAATGAAAATGTGCTAGGTCTTTCGAAAAATTCACAAAGTTAGTCTTGGAAATGAACTTAATCTAGGCACAAAACTTGAAATAAACTTAAATCTAAGGCAATTGATTTGAAACAAAAAGTGTACTTAGTCAAGGTAAACTTAGAAACTAGGTCAAAAGTAAATTTAGTCTAAAAGGAACTTGCAATTAGAAAATGAAGGTCTAAAGATATTCTAGGTAAATGTCTTAAACCAATTGTAAATCCAACTCATGTACCACAAACTAAGTTAAAAAATTAAAACATTCCAACCCAAGTGGTAAGAAAGACTAAAATGTAAACTAGTTGTGCTTAGATCGATACTTAAAAGTGGGTTTCAGACTTGGTTTGAGATGGAAACTTAACTCTTGGCAAAGGGGTTGTCAATCTATGTGATCTAGGCAACAATTCAAGCGACAATTCAGGTGACGGTTCTACCCCAATTGATGATGGAACTTCTGGGAGCCATAAATTTTGCATCGTAGCTCCAATTGACAAACCTTTTAAACCATTAGAAATATAAGAATGAGGAGAATGTGGTGAGATTTCATGGATATTTTCTTGATGGATTTTAACCCCCAAAAACCCAATGGAAGTGCCCCAAATTTCAATTTTAGTAGTGCAGTCCAAAAATAGTAATTCCTCAAATTCTATATTGTTTTAAATCATGGAAGTCCAACCACTTGATATCCCTCAAATTGGTGACCTTACACATCCTGCCCCTACTTTCAAAATGTGTATAAATGAATATGTAACCCAAAATGGAAATCAAACATCTCTTCCCAGAGATAAGCATATAGTTATATTGCGATCTTGAGTAATAAAAATATCTCTTCTCAGAGAATTCATTGTTACTATGCTATTTCTATGTTTTTGAAATATTTATCAACCAAAACTTCTAAGTTTTTTTATCACTATGTGAATGGCATAACCATGCTAGATTTGAATTTGGCTCCACATTTTTAGGATTTTTAAAACTTGGTTGATAATAAATCTAACTTATCTAGGCAAAAATGATCAACGTAACAACATTACTTAGAAACAAGGGCACAAATAGTTTTGGTCTTGTTAAGGAAAATAGTTTAGAATAATTTTGGTAGTGTAACACTTCTTTGCACAAAGTGGTGTGTAACATGTGTTTTTTGACATTCTAATTTGTTTGATTTGGCAAGGTGATTTTAGACTCAAATAATACAACTAAAACAAGAATAAGTAATAACTAAGTGCACACTTTTCTACTAAAATTAACATAAGGTGTACATAGTATCTTCTATAAGTTCCACCAATATACCAATTTTGAAAGGAATTAATTATTAATATAAAAATAAAGAGTGCATATAGGCATATTTTTTCAATCTCCCCTCTGTATCTCAAGAACTGATACATGGCAAGGAACTTAGAGCACCATAGCAACTTGACATTTGGTAGGATAATCTACAGCAAGTGGGGTCAATTAATCTAAAAAATTTGATTGTATTTTCTAAATGGTCCATAAGTGCCTAAAACACTTGGGCACAATAAATATCCATCAATGGATTCAAACCACCTAACTTGTTATGTAATGTTCTTATCCCTTGCACAACAACTTCAGTCATGTATTGCTTAGTGAATTTTCATGTCTATATTGATGCTTAACATGATTCCTCTTCTATCTGGTCAATTTAACCACTCAACCATTCTCCCATTCATTTATCATGCTCAATTTGTATACCCCATAATATAAGTGGGGTTGAAACAATGCTAGTATATGAAACCCCATGTCAAATTCCACCTAAATAACCCTTGAAGAGGTGATGAAATCCTCCTCACAAGTCAAAAAAGAAAAAAATAATAATAATTAGGTCATTTTTGAGTCACCCAAGTCCCTAAGAGCAAGGGGAGAGCATACAACATTTCTTCAGGTTTGATCCAATAAAACAAATAAAATAATGTGTTTTTGGTCACCCAAGTTCCCTAAAGGACACAATAAGAGAGCATATGTGCAAGGCTTTACTAAAATGAAACTATTTTAAGAAATTAAATTGACTAAGTGCTTTGTAAAAGTAGAACAAAAATCAAAGTGCTCTTAGGAGTTCTAAGTCTAAATGTGATTTTTCTTTTTAAACACATATTTGAAGTGTGATCAAAGTTTGGTCTTAGTTCAAACTTTTAAATGATAAAACATTATTTGAAAAAGATTTTTCAAAAACCAAAAGACAAGTGAAATGAATTTTTTATCATATAAAACCTCTTCACTTTTGTTTAATTCCATACACAAAACTTTAGAGGATTGATTTGTGTTTGTTTAAATTGCCTTAACAAAGGAAAATTTCAAACCTTTAAGGTCTTGGGTTTTGGTCTTAGGGAGAATTCATTTTTTACCAGATGGGATGATGTCATCATTTTCTATAAAACTTGGCAAAATTATCGATTAGTAGGTGTGAAGTCACCAATTAATAGGTGCAAAGTCATTGATTATAATTGTCAAAGTCACTAATGTTCCTAAAAAGGTGGTGAATTCATCAAATACATAATAGACTATTACATAGCAAAGTCACTAATTTCTTAGGTCAAATTCATTGATTTATTTTGTTAAATTCACTGATATGTAGTATCAAAGTCATTGATTTCCTAATAAACTAGAAAACTATAGAACACAAATAATTAGCAAAGTCAATTTCTTTGGTCGAAGTCACTGATTAGCAATCAATGAAAACATGGGATTTTGGATGAAATTTACCAAAAATAAGGTCTAAAATGAGTTTTTATTCGCTCCTATGAGGTCCAAAAATGCTCTTATGATAGTTGTGGGGTGTGTGGTCCCACTGAGCATGCCATTATGTATGCAATAGGAATCCAAGTAAAAAATGCATTAGTCACTTATTAGTAGAAAAAACATTAAAAAAATCTTAAGACAAAGCATTTCCAAGCCTAGATATTTAGGGGAGAAATATAAAAAACAAGATAAAATGGAAACAAGAAGACAAAATGACACTTTCACCTTCATTAACAATCTAAAATGATTGTTGGCATGAAAGTTAGATTGTGCTTGTCTTATGTCCAATGGAGTCTTCATCGATGCTCTTGCTTTGTGAGAAACACCTCCCATTTATTCACTTTGGTTTTGGCTTTGGCATGTATTGTTAATGAATCTCTTTTTTCAACAATTTGGCATTATAAGTTTGGCTTAAAAGAGTTTGTTGGAAGTGAGTGTGAAACCTTGTATTTATAGTTTTCAAACTAACTCCAACCTAGGTACGATTAGGTTTAGGCTAACCTTAGGTTAGGATTGGGAGTAAAAATACAATAAATGATGTCTTTAATTATGTATTATGGAGGCATGGCTCAACATTTTTTATTTTTATTGCATTTCATTTAATATTTTACAATTCTTGACTTTGAAGATAATGACATCATCATGACCTCTTTTCCCTTAATATCTATTGAATTTTGATTTTTGGAAATTATATATCCACTAATTTAACATGGATTATTTAACTAAGAATTTAATTTTATTTACTTGGTTAATTAATTATGCTTGGGATTTTGATCATTTAAATAATTGGGTTAAGTGCCAAGCTTAATTGGTTGAAAATATCAGCTTGTCTGGTCATACCTGAGTGGGGATGAATTCATGAGAGTTTATCATTATGTACAGGTTAATACCCTAAATAGGTTTTTTTTTAATGCAATTTCAAGAATTTACATCACATGTGCAAATGAATTTGGGATGTTTAGTGATAGATAGGATTAATTTCCATAGTTTGGTAGAAATTAATTTGAAGTTCATTTGGTATAAAAGGAGTGGCTACATTAATATACCAATAAGCACTCAATTAATAATTCAAGTCAAAAAATCCATCCTATTAATCCTTATTTTTGTATCAATCATAAGAGTAGTCTTTCTATAGGTTTGAAGCATTTAAAGAGCAACCCATGATCCATATATTCAAAATTACAATCTAGGTCATTAAATGTCTTTTCTTATCACATATTGACCATTTTACACACACAATCCAACACATAGTAATGAATTACATCATCCTAAGGCCCTCTTAAAATTAGTGGCTATGTAGGCAACACCTATTGACATAAGGGTCTTTAGGGTCAGTTTGACACTATGATCCCACTAACCCATTTTTCCCATAGTCACTATAAGGGTGAAAAGCCATAGTTTGATCATTTGATGAAGAGTGATAAATTTTGAATTCAATATAAATATATTATAATAAAGGCAACATAAAACCTATAAGTCTTTAGTTGGTACATCTAGATCCAGTCAATACTTTATATAGGACACCTATGACAAAGTTAGACACTTACGTCGATGCAACTATCTAGATCTGATGCAAGCATCTGATGCCTCAAAAAAGGATATTTCCAAAAACTAATTATTGTTCTAATATCATCATCTAGTCCACTTCCATCCTATTCCTATTCATACCTGTATGCACATAGTAAACTAGTTAAATATCACTACTTCTAATTTATTACAATATCCATTAATAAATATAAATTATTATTTTTAGCAATCTCAATTATATAAATTCACACTTATGCCTTAGAATACTCTATCTTCTTAACCTTATATTCCCGCACATATTTCAATTTAGGTTTAAATAATTATAAAGTAGATAATGGATCTATAAAAGTGCTTGCAATGTTGATCATTCCCACAAGTTTAGAGACTACCTTTAAAAGCATCATGATCAACTTTATATCTTGATTGATCTCATCCAATAAATTCAACCTATGCATTTATATGTATTCATTTATATAAAATAAAACCAATCTTATTAATCATCAAGTTTATGTTGCTTCTATTATTCTTAATGCTTATCCTAGTTCTCAAAATCTTATTGCTTCTATTGGTTTTCATTCCTTAAAATAATATCATGTCTCAAGTTATTACTATAACTTAGCATATATCTATTGGTTCTCAAGTTATTCTAATTTCTCAATATGCCTCTACTTCTCAACTTCTTCCAATTTCTTCACATCTTCTCAATATGCCGCAACTTTTCAAATTCTTCTAATTTATACACATCCCTCTATGTCCTTTCATGTATATTAAAAAAAATAAATTTATAAGTCTCCTATTTTTTGAAAACCTCTCACTTATAATGTTCTTCAATTTTCTTCACATGTTGTAAATCCTTTTATTTTATATAATCCTTCTATCCCAACTTATACTAATTATTTTATAAATCTTGAAATGACTACTAAAATGCATACATTATTTGACTTGAAAAATAAAATAAAAACTATTTCTCAAGTTCCTTAAAATCCAAATAGTGGGTGACTACCAATGACATTATCTTAAATCATTTGGCTTATGAAGTGCTTGCATATATTTTTTCAATAGGCTTTATAGCTCCAAATTTTGAACTGTTTAATGGAAAAAGATATCATTCTCATCATAGAACCCTTTATGCCTTTTGTTTTTACCTTTCTTAGGATAGTATACAATTGATAAAAATAATTCCCAAGGCTATTTAAGGATTATGCACTTTATTGTTTTTATGTTTTGGTAGGTGGATCTGTATGCTCTTTTATAGCCTTATTTAATGATTTATTCTCATATTTTCCAATCAAAATTGGTATGATAGTAAAATTTAAAAAAATTATCAAATAAATTAAGGATGAAATGAAACCATAAGTGAGTATGTACTTTCATTGAAGACTATGGTTGTGAAGATGACTTATCAACAATTAAATAGTGAACTTTAATGTAATTTTTCCTATAGTTTGCTTCCAAATATTATGACAAAGTGGTATTTAACACTCATTACTATTTTGTTGAACATTTTCATGTTATTAGATAATTTTAAGTCAAGCTCTTATATTTAAATTTTCTTAGGTTTTTAATGGTTCAAAATTTCCAAATAAGACAAACTTTAAGACTAAAAGAAATGAGAATGTTTTTCAACATAGAAACTATGTTAGGAATGTGGTCAATGTTATAGAACAACTATTTAAAGCTCATATTACCTCAAAAAAGGGAGTGTTTTCAATTCATTAGAGTTAACAAAAATCCAAAAAAGTGTCTTAAAGGGATCACTTGAGTGTAACCATTTTATTTATTTTACACCAAAGAGATATAAAATAATGTAAACTAAACATTAATTCATATATAACAAATATGACAATAAATATACTACTTTGAATTAAAATGGATAAATATATATTTGACTAATTTGATTTATAATTGAAAAATCAGAGAGAAATAATGTACTTAGCTAATTTTGACTATCTTTCACTCATAAAAGGTGTTTTTATACCTGTAAATGCTCTATCACTACTTTATCAACTGCTTAGACCCAAAATAAGGGTTGAAAACCTCATTAGATGTTGTCAATAGAGTATTATCCCTACTATAGTTGACATTATCTATAGGTTACCATTAGTGTCCACGTGCATTGATGGATCTGTAACTCCTAAGACCCTTACACTTGTACTTGTAAATGGTTTATGTGTGTGCACACACTTACGGTTCTATGTGATGATGTTTGTTTTCATTGTCTTTCATCCAAATCCTATTTGTGCTTTGAACCAAAATATACCCTTCTAAAAAATTTAGTATTTTGGGTTGGATAGACCCCAACCACTCCTCAGTGAATGGATAAGGGTTGACTATATTCTAATAATCTAAAGAGGAATTAAACCACATATAGTTCTCCCACTTGTGTGTGTGTGAAACAATGTGAATAATCTATAATACGATGATATATTTTTATCATAAACACTTGACACCATGAAAATTTTACTATGTATTTAGACTTGGATTTATAAACTAATCTAGGTATTCTCCTTTAAGGTTTAAATATGTGTATGCCTTTGTGATAATGTCTAAAGAGAGTGATTAATTGGTTCTTATGGTTTCTAAGTGACTGCAAAGTGGGTATAACCTTAGGAATGATTTGTATTTATATATGAATATTCATTAGTTCCCATTAAAATTTACCCATGAAATGTGTTTAGACTAACCTAGAGGAGACTTCCTAATTTTAAAAATGTCCATTAAGTGCACTTAGACATTATAGGCAAAGTAAAACCCCTATAGTAACTGACACTACCTAGGATTATTGGTATTATTTTGAAAGTATAAAATAGTGATTTGAGATATTGAAAAGGTATGTCTAGGATTTTAAATGCTCCCATACATACTAATATGATCTTTAATAGGTGTATATAGTGAATAAAGGTGGTCAAGATAATAGATGGATAGATGAATAGAGGGAAAGTTTTCTCAAAGGAAAATGTATGTACAATATCCAAATATGTCAAAGCTTATGTTTCCAAAATGTCAAAAACTAAATTTAGGTGTCTATAGATGTCTCCCTTTTAATATATGATTGAAAATTCTAAATTAAAAGGATACAAGAATAAATTTTTACTTATGGTAATTATGTCTGCTTTTTATAGGTATGACCAAAATGTACTATTTAATCAATGTAGAACCTACAAGAAACATGTATAGATCAATGTTTCTTCACAATAATATATCTTAATAATCTAAATCATTGAAAATTTTGCTGAATATTTTTAGAGAATATCATGAGTTGATAATTCCCCAAGGAGATGTAAATACTAAAATGTGAGTTGAGGAGTGTAAATGGCACAAGTGCCACTAGACAAAGAGTGTTATAAGTTGATAAATACCTTAAGCTCAACCACACTACTCTAAATATTATAGTAACTCTTTTATGGAACCTCAAAATTAGGTTTGTATGTTAAAGTAGAACCCTAAATCAAGGTCTTATGTAAGTGTAACCCAAAAATAGGTTCATATGTAAAATTATTAACTATTGCAGTTAGATATACACACAAATACTTACACATTGTCATAAATCCCCATAGATACTCAATAAATAAAATATAGAATAGGAATAACCTAACCCTATAAACCTATAAACATATTTTATAAACCTATACTAAAATATGGTAGGGTAGGTTTATTTAATTTCATTTAATCTTAAATTTACTCATTGTCATCAATATCATGTGCATGGTTAAATAGTTGTAAATATGGAATGACAACTAGAGTAGGCTTATTGGTATTTGTTTTCTCTTGTTGTTTTTCTTCATTATTAACCAGTTTCTTTGATTTTTCATAAATTCCTATAGTTATAGTTATATTTATATACCATACGATATGTGGAGGATAAGTAAATCATTCTAGTTGAGAAAGGGTTTACATGGGTTGCTATAGTTTAGGAAGGTCTTCTTTAGATAACTATTGTCTCAATAATCCTACTTGGGAGATGGAACCATAACTGAAGTGGGTTGATAATTATAGAAATATGTGCTTGCATTTTGTGGTCTCTTAATATATGTATCCAATGTAAGGTCACATTATCAATAAGATCACTAATCTATGTTTCAAAGCATGACTTTTATTTGTGGAATTCTTATGGAATATGTAATAAGCATAACAGTGCTTAGTCCTTTGCATAAGATGAGAGGGAGGTAATATGATAAATTTGTTTCAAAGAATTTTTATGATAATTTCACTTAGAAATGTATTAAGATAATGTCAATTTTGTGATTCATTAATCATAGATGATTTTTGGTTTCTTAACCCATGTTGGAGATGAAACCTTTAAAGACAATTTTTTATTGAGGAGCTAGAGATGAAATTTGTATTAGCATGATTATAATTATAGCAATATGCAAGTTTATCTTCAAGTGAATTCAATTTTAGAGATATGTTTTGGACATATTTTTGTAATTTATCTATGGAATTCATTGTAGTAAGAATATGATGTGTAGGAATGGTGGTATTGTGAATAGATTCATTCAAGGGTTAAGTCTTATCATTGATGTTGAGTCTTATCATTAATGATAACACTAATTACACTACTCACATTTTAGGAAGATGTGGTTTCATAATCACAAACCCCAAAAAAATTGGACTTGTTATTCATACAATATTTGTTATCAAGGGAAGCTAAAAAAATCTTCATGTATAGTCACATCCCTAGTTTCATTGCAATTTGATTCACCAGTTTTTATTATCTTAAATATGAATGCATGATACAATCAATAAAGTAAATACAAATTTTTAAAATCATAGATATAAATGCTAGATATAAATAATTTGAACCCATGTTAAATCATAAATTAAACATGAAATGAAACCCTAATAAGGATAAATCTAAACCCTAAGAAATTTTGAAAACCCTAATGTAGGAGGAAATCTAAGGTTTTCATGTTCAAAGAAATAATCAAGTTCATTGAAATGTGTTTTTTATTTTACACCTAAGATATTATAGAAACCCAAATTTGACACAAGTTCATCTAAAACATACATTATCACACAACCTTGTCTATTAGGACTATTAATAATGAATGAAAGGATTATTGGTGTAATTTATCTTTAGTCTCAAGATTCTCTCTATTATTTTATCAATTTATTGTATTTAATAGTTTTGTATCACCTTTTAAAATCTATCTTGGGATCCCTAATGTCATTTTAAGCTTATATCTTTATGTCTTATGATTTTTTGGCAAGGCTACACCTCATGGATAAGACCACAATATAGTCCTATCTAGGTAATGCAGACCTTAACCTAGCATAACTTGTAGATGTTTTTAGAGTTTATATGTCAATAAAAATATTTTTTATTTCCATTGGTATTTTCAAGTTGACCTCCTTGCATTATAATAATCCCCCAAGTTCAAACTTAAGAATCCTATATAAATAAGGGTCCAATTAGAATTTAAGGATTAATTTCCCTCTATCATAAAAATTATATAAAGATTACATCTACTTATATTTTTTGAATAAATGATTTATTTTTAGGTTCAAAATTTGAATACATCATTTGAATCCTTGTGTCAAGGGTAATCATAGGCAAAAGAGAATATAGTCTCACATTCAATATTTCCCACATAAACTTAGGAGGGAGAACTACATCAGCCTAAGGCCTATTTGGACTATGTAGGAAACACTCATATTACACAAGGTTTTTTGAGGATAACTTAGTTATTACCCTAACCCTATTAACCTCTTTTTGGAATTTGATATCTAGTGTTTATTGTGTGAGAGTTAGGGTTTTATAATTTTTAAGTCTTTCACACATCAAATCAGTGCACACAGTCATAAAATGAACCCTCATAGATAGATGCACACATCTAGATCAAAAATGCAATTGCACGATCAACTAAGACTCGACCAAATTCAACATATAACGCCACATAATAACATTTTCCTCCTAGCATGACTTTGTCCCAACAAAATTTGAATTCTTTTTTACATATTCAACACACTTAATAGATATTTATAGTTAATTTTCACTTATAACCAACCTGCATAATTAGTAATAAATCTGATCCAAGCTAGGTTTGTATATCTTGTGTTAATTTACTATTTTTATCTCACTTTTAATTATGTAAATTATGTATTTTATATATATATATATATATATATATATATATATATATATATATATATAGTATAATTTAATTTCAATAGTTTATATCTATTTATTTGAGTTCATTTTAATTCAAAATTGATTAAACATTTTAGGAAACCCACAATTTTATTTTAAAAACACTGCTTGTTGTTTGTATGATTTTTGTGTGGTCTATGGTTTCAACTAGGTTTTTTATTTCAAAAAAATTTAAAAAAAATATAATTCCTTACACAAGAATATTTTTATTTTTTTTCTTTATTTTCTATTTGCTTCTCGCTTATTTTTTGAGTTGTGTTCTTGTAGTTGTAAAAAGACATAGTGATTGTCATTATGGGCTATGTAGAGATCTATTTTATAAACAGCGTGGTATGAGGGATTCTACCCCAATACTCATAGCCATTGTACAATACTAAACATGAAGTTTAGTTTCCACTTAGCTCATGATATATCAAAAATGCCTAGGATTCCTTGTTTATACCATAGGAAGACTCTTTTAACTATTTGATTTTTGGTGCACCTAAGAGGAGTGTATCACCCCAAGAAATTACTCTCACTGTATCCTCAAAAATTGGGTTAGTGGGATACATGCATGGTTTTGCCTCTACAGTTAGTGCTTTGAAATATCGACACTAATCAATAAACAAGCAAGTATATTTGAGGTCACACTACAATCATTCAAACCCTTTCCTAGATTACCCATTATACCTTGATTTTCACTTGTATTGTATTCATATCCATCTTATTCATATTCAATTTCTCTTATATACATGCAAGTTTACTTGATCTCAATAAATATTTTCTTTTTTATATTTACTATATTTAAATTCATTGTATGTCTCATGGATAGTCAAAGTACATATGTTAATGATGTTCATCCTTTGTATAAGTTTTTATCTACTCATGTTATTCCTTTTACTTATTATAATTAATGAACAAACCAAAATAAGTAAAAACTTGTGGAATAAGCATATATGGATGATTGTGGTGGTTTTGATTTTGATGATGTAACACTAAATAGATGACATGATTTTGATGCATCTTGGGAATGAGAATAAATTGATCCAACTCATAAATTTCACCTTGAAGATAAAAATACACCTCTTATTTTATCTCTCAATTCCCCTTTAGATTCCTCCTTGGTCACACCTTTATATTCTCCACTATATTCTTCTTTGGATTTTCCTCTAGATTCCTTGTTAATCACACCTTTAGATTCTTATTTAGATTATCCTCTAAATTCACCTTTGGAATCATCTTTAGATTATTTTTTAGTTTCAACCATGGATTTCCCTTTATATTCCACCCAAGATATTTCTTCACCTTATTCCTTGAATGTTTTTTTAGAGCACAAAAAACCTCATAAGGATGACTATATACTTTATCTTAGGTTGCCATCTACACTCAAAAAAGAGGAACCTTATTCTTGCACACCTAATTTTTATATTCATCTTACTACCACATTTCATTTCACTCACAATTATACAATAAAGACACATAATATATGCATAAATAAAGTTGATGTTGTACTTTTAAACAATAAAATTCCTCTTCTCCCTTCTTATGAAAATGATAATGTTTTTATTTAAAATGTTGATGTCTAATATTAAAACTATAATGATCATGATTATCATTGGAATTATGATTATTATTATATGAATAATGATGAGGAGAATGTTTCTAATAAACCTAGTATATTTTCTTCTTTACCCTTCCCTCATGTTGATAATGTGTTACACAATACACTAAATGATAATTTGCTTAATGATAATTTTATGGCATATCATGATGAATTTTATAGTTTCCCTTTGAAAAATAAAATGTGTGAACAAGTTTATTCTAGTGGTGATAGGGCCACTTCTATTTTATAGAATGTAATATGCTTCTACAAATTAATGATATAATAAATACTAGTGAATCTCTTAAGCCTACCATTTTTAAGGAAGAATTTATTCCTAGACCATCTTCTCTTATCTGCAATAGTGTACCTATAGACACCTAAAAAGTGTCTAACCCTTGGTCCTTTCTCCCTCCTAGTCCTCCTTGGTCCCTAACCCACCTAAGTCTTATTAATTGGAAATAAACATCTATTTTTAATTAAATAAGGCCCCTTTTTCCCTCTTCTTGCCACCTCGCCACCCTAGGATACCCTCCTTGGATCCCCTTTATTCCCCACATGGCCATTTAATGCCTTAGACTCCCATTCCAAACTCTTCTCTTGCCCATTTAACCCCCCCCGTCGACCGTTTCATCCTGGCATTCATTTGACCCAGCCGTTGGGAAACGGATGAAAGGCTATTTTTAGCCTTTCTCCGGCCTTTCAGCCACCGACGTCGGTCAGCCTTCGGCCGACGTCGGCGATATTGCCAGTGTCGGCACCCTTCATAACGTTTTTCTTTCACCGTTATCTGTCTCCGGTTCTTCTCTTGGCTCCTACTCACTTCTCTGCGTCTCTAGCTCTCGCATCCCGACTCTTAAATCTTTGGCATCAAACCCTTGTATCAGCAATCTCTCTACCAATCAATCTGACTCTCTCTCCCTCAGGTACACAGCAATCTTCTGTAGGTGAACAATAGGGAATCTTCATCAGCAACAGGTTTCACATCCGGCAACATCAACAACAAGATCAACACCTTCTTCAGCAGGGCACAGGTAAGTACTCTGTTTATTTGCTTTATGCTTTCTAGTTATCATGTTTTAAGCGAGATTTAGCACTTCTCTCCCCCCAGACTGCTAACCAAGTCACCCAGACCCAGATTCCTATCTCCCTGATTGGCTTCCTCTATCCCTCTATCCCTCTCTGTCCATTTGACTCTCCTGTATCCCTTCACAGCCCCCTGACTACCTCAAATTAGACTCAGACCCGTCCACAGACCAGACCTCAGACCAAGCCCAGACCATCCACAGACCAAAACCTGACCAGACCCGTCTAGAGGCTATTGCCCCGACCGACGCCGGTCATTACCCCGACCGACGACGGCAGACTAACCGACGTCGGCAGACCCACAACCGACGCCGGTAGGACCACCGACGCCGGTGACTGAAACCAGTTTGACAGCTTCTTCCAGGTAAGCATTTGCTTCCTTTTTCTCTTTTAGTTTGTTATCATTTCAGTCCTTTTTAGCATTCTGTCTTTTTATCAGACTTATCTTATCAAAACAGTGGGTTGACCTCCCTTAAGGAAGTTCTCATACTTCTGGGAACAGGCTTTTGCTTGGCAACCCACCATCTGTCTATCTAACACCTTTTTGTCCAAGTTTTCTTCTTTGCAGGTGTCATTCCTCCACAGCCAAAGAGGAGTGCTCACAAGCATCTGGATTTACGGTGCGCAATCTTATCCAGGTACTTCCCAAGCCTTGTCCATTACTTTTTAGTTTCTTTTCTCTTTATAATCTGAGAAAAGCGAATTTTGAGTAGAAACATCTCTGGCACGCCCAGTGGGACCCTAGGTTCCTCCTGGGTTCCTTTTCCTTTTCATTCATTTAGGTGCATTTAGGCTCCTTCCTTCTTGTCTCTTTCTTCTATTCCAAATGACACTATAAGCGGGACTAAAACGAATCTTTCTTCCTTGCATTCTAGACTAGTCTTAACATCATACTCTCAACCCTTTTCTCAAACTTGTCTTCATAACAAATATCACATTTCGACTTGGGCATTAAAACATATTGCACTTTCATTTCTGCTTGTGCTTGCATTAGTCCACATCTAGTAACTTAGATGCATATTGAATAAACCGTAGACACTTGATGTTACACTACCGAATCACATGCACTAAAACACACATAAAACTTACCTGAGACAAGGCCCGACTGGGAATTCATCCCCCAGTAGATACCTTACCCGTCCCAGTGACCCTACTTGGATTTCATCACCAAGGGGGAAGCCCACTCCGTTCTCTGGTGGAGTCTAAACTCTAGGCGAGGTATATCTTGGCTAAGCGAGACCAGCTAACCACTGGAATCGTGAAGTGAGGGGAGCTTGCTCCTTAGCACCAGGCCACGTACCAGACCCTAACACAGACTTCTTGAGCACCATAACAACACCTGAAACCATCTTTAGACCGCCTTCTTCTAGGACCCATTTTTCAGCCAATCTCCCTAAACATTCATCTAAGGCATAAGCCACAATTTCTAAGGTTAATTCCTAGGATTTATCGCTTAGGCTTGTCTGTCTCTTTCTGTTTTCCTCTTCTCATCTGTTTGTTTGAGTGTGTGAGGATGCTTTCTTCTTTGTTTTTCCAAGAACCTTTTGGTTCTCTGGAAAACACAGTCACCGACATCAGTTCTGCCACCGACGTCGGCTTTCCCCTGTCACCGGCATCGGTTCTGTTACCGACGTCGACTTCATCTGTTACCGGCATCGGTTATCTGACCGACGTCGGCCACATTTCTTACCGACATCGGTTTTTAAGCCGACGTCGGTCTCTGTCACTGTCCTTTTTCTTCAAAACCAGCAGCCTGAAATCTGTCCATTCTCTGTCAAAACTCCATTCTAGTTTTCTGAGACTGTAAAAACATAGTTTCTGGAACCAGGACTCTCTTCTTAACCACTTTAGCCAACAACCGCTTCCATCTACCTCGTCCCTAACCAAGTCCTATCATGGAGTTCCACTCAGGGACTGAAAGAACTCCTACAGGACTGACCCCGACCTCGACCCTGACTCAAATTCCCATCATCACTGAAGGAGACCAGGATTTTGCAAGATTCCTGGACCTCAACACCGCAGCCCTCCAAAACTATCTCACGAGAAACCCAACGTGAGACCTTTCGGGTGACATGGCGACGACATCCACACCATTCGCCACCCAACCCTTTTCGACTCAGCCTTTCGCCTCAACTACTAACCCAACCATGGCCAATACGCAAAGTTTGGCCTCCCCATCTATTTTTAGACCGACCTCCATCGGGGTTTCATTACCCCCTCAACCACCTGCAATTCAACCAAGTTCTACATCATATCAAAACTTGATTGTCTCAACCCCTCACACTCTTGCGCCCACAAATGTAGGTGTGCCAACCTGTCTTTCTACCAGTGCCGCCATTCAACCACCTTTGGCGGTGCCCAGTCAACCTATACCTTTGACCTTCGTAATGCAACCACCTTTAGCCTCCACTTCTGCCCCTGTGACTAGTCATTCGTACATTGTACAACCGACTATGTCGCACGCCTCCTCTAGCCTCTTCCAAGCACCTTACAACCTAGGGGGCGCTCAACCCGCCAATCCGTCAGCAGATCTTATCAAGATGCTGATGGATAAAATGTCCAGTCTTGAAGCCTCCATTTCCGGTTCAAGCAATACTTTGTCATATGAGCAAATTTGCAACGAGCCCATCCATCCTTCCGTCCCTATTCGACCATACCCTAACCATTGGGAGCTTCCTAAGTTCACTCGCTTTCAGAGTAAGGAAGACCCACAACAACATCTACGGGCATTTAGACATGCCTGTTATCTTATTGCCCACGACGATGCGTTGCTTTTACGCACGTTCCCTATGTCCCTTTCTGGCCCTGCCCTCGACTGGTATAGTTCTCTTACCAGACACTCTATCTTTTCATTCATTCAACTCGCCCAACTATTTCTTGACCATTTCTCAATCAACATCACCAAACAAGTCTCAATCACAGACCTTTACTCCATCAGGCAATTTGACGACGAATCAATTATCGACTTTGTCGCTCGTTGGAGAGGTCTGATCAACCAGCTCTCCTTCTCTTTGCCTCAACCCGAGCTCATCGAGCTCTTCTCTCGAGCATGTGCCAGACACATCTCTTCTACCTTGCGAATTCAGACATTCCACACTTTTGACGAAGCTTTCATCATGGCTCAAAAGCTCAAACTCCGCACCCTTGAAGAAGATAAGGTCAAATTGCGTCATACCAACGCAAAATCTAATGGCCATTCTTCTTCCAGACCTTTTTCTTCTGCCAATTCTGAATCTAAAGGAGTGGCCAACACTGTGGTCGTTAGATCACCATCATCAACGTCAACTAATTACTCTCAACCTTCGACATCTCCAAGCATCACCAAACAATTCCAACAACGGTACATTCAGCGCTCTTACACTCCACTTGGAGAACCATACGCTTCCGTTTTGGAAAAACTTCTCAAGCAGGGGATCCTCAATCTCCCTCCAATCCGACCACCTCAATTCGACCCTTCAAAATCCATCCCTACATGGTATAGGGAGGCCGACTTTTGCCACTTTCATCGCGTCCAAGGCCATGACATCGACAACTGCCGAACCTTCAAAAACATCGTCCAAGACATGCTCGACAAGGGGGATCTTATTTTAGATAACCCGAACGCCCCTCCTAACCAACATATCGACATTTTCAAACAACCATTTCCGAATCATCTGCCTACTCAAAACAACGTCCAGACTTCGACCAAAGACCCTCAAGACCATGACATTCACACGATTAGCACTATCTTGCCTCTTGTCCTTGACCAACCTCTTCCATTAAAGGATGAAGAACCTTCTTCTCCTACTAGTCCTCCATCTACCTCTCTGTTATTGGAGGGCGCTTTGACCACACCAATGCCATCAAACCCACCTCCATCCGAAGACCCTACCTTGCCTACTCCTCAACTACAAGTAGAAGGCACGATCATCCATGCCCTCTGCCCACTTGAGGAGCCGCCCTCTCTTATTTCTTCTCTACCAAGAGAAGAACCAGTCTCTCCACCCATTTCAACTGAGGAAGACCCAGTCATGGTTTCCTCTTGCCCTCTGCGTGAGATTCCTACATCTCACTCACCTCCATCCACATCTAAACCCAAACCTACATCTAACCTCGCCCTGCACAACGGTGGCCCTCGACCCAAACACACGAAGACCACTAGACCACATCGGAGAACTCCTCCTCCACCTTCGTCATTGCCCTCTATCTTGGGCCCGCATCCGTCCACTTTAATAGGAGTGTTTCCCACTCCCATCTTTCACAGAGGCAATTCACCTCCATTACTCTCTCAACCCATCAGACATACATCTCATCCAAACTTTCGACCTTTGCCCCCTTCGCCTCTCAAACCAATGTCATCAACCCCTACTACAATAAAACATCCAGACCCGTTAGCAGGTTCATATGCCTTGCTCTTACGGCACTTATTGCAGTCCTCTCATCTCGACCTCCCGCCTCTTAGACAATATTAATCTCTCAGACCTAAACCACCTTGGTTCGACCACACTCACATTTGTGCATATCATCGCACGCCTGGACATGACACGGAGCATTGTCATGCCCTCAAGGTCGCCATTCGCCAATGTTTGGAGAATGACACCTCCCTTTTCAACCACATCATCAACAAACCATCAATACCGCCTCACCCATCACCTCTCAGATCAAGACCCTCTTGGTTCGACAACTCTACGTTCTGCCACTATCATCACACTCTGGGACATGACACTGAGCGTTGTCACACTCTCAAAGCTGTCATTCGTCAGCACCGGAAAAAGGACACCCTTCTCATCAAGGACCCTCTTGACCATCTCTTCAACAAAACATCAACCCCGACTCATGCCTCTCCAACCTCATCGCCTAAATCGGGATCCCCACGTCAGACTGTGGTCCCTTTGCCGCCTTTGACCCCCTTATTCGACATTAACACTGTCCATCTGATCACTAAACCTCAATCGACCTTAACCAATCCTTCAAACCTTCTCCCTACCCGCTGGGGGAATTCATCCTTCATCCAAACCTCGACCAGCTTTTCAACCCAGTCTCTACCACATATCAATCACTCACCTCGACCCAGTGTCCATCGACCCAACCCCCGACCAATTATTCGACCAGTCTCAACCAAACTTCAACCAAATATCAATTAACCAGACCTCTCGACCAAACATTCAACCTTTTTCAACCAACCAACGACACTGTCAACCAACTTCACAGCCATCAATCAACACCTAACCAATCTGGAAAGAGGCAATTGGGGCAAGTTTGCTCCTAATTGACTCGGACCTTAACATACAAGCATGGCCCAGGGTCTTATTAGACCTTAAACCCCTTTTTATGTCTTGCGTCTTCGACCTTTCTTCTGTTAGTCGAGTGCTCGATCACTTGACATTTTACTTGAGCTCATCCCTTGAGCAATCCTTGTCCTCTTAATCCTCATCCCTTTCAACCCTATTCCCCTTTAACAAGTCCTCTACGACCCTTTTATGATGCATGGATGCTTTTTCCTAATAAAAGGGGCGTCCTTGAACTTCTACAGTCTTGTCCGTGACTCTCATTTCTATCAATATATACAAGTCAAGATGTCAAAACATATCCATGGTCACAAAATCAAGTCAAATCAAAAAGACAGACTGATCCCTCGAAGGACAGCTATTCTATCATTGCTGTATTACTAGACTGATCCCTTGAAGGACAGCTAGGCCAACTTTTCAAACATTTTAAGCAAAAATATAGACCACTCCCTCGAAGGATGGCTATGACTAATCTTGCTACAAACAGCAACCTTTTTAGAAGCTTCCCGCATTGATCAGCTTCACAACTTGACCATTACATCAAATGACATCTCTATGCAGGCTTCCCGCATTGATCAGTCTGCGCCAAAAAAAAAAAAAAAAAAAACGAGTCACGGACTTGGCTTGTAGTTGTCTCAGGGTCTCCCATAAAAAGGGGCAAGGTTATTCCTGCTCTTAAACTAGGTTACCCTATCTTCCTCCTATCACCTGCTCAAGGGACTTCGAGCTCACTTTAATGTCAAAGTGATTCGATTACCGTTCTAACTCTACACTGGTCAACGACGTAATGCATGAACGGGGCTTTTGTTCTTATAACCCCTATCTATGCTTCCTTTCTGGTCCTTGTCAATGAAAGAGCGATTCGCCTTTCACCTTTTCTCCACACTCTGGTCACATTTAACCACATCAATTGTCGACTCATCTCAAACCCAGCCATTTTCATCATTTTACACGACATCTGGCATCGCCTTGTCCATTTCGCATAGTTTCTATGGATACCAATACACATGGGAACTACCGACCAGACCCAATTTATGTTAAGCATAAACCAATACTTGCTGAAGCATAAATAGACCCTCCATTCATTTTTAGCATACATCCATCACGACTATGGAAACTTGCTAGAGATGAAAGACTCTCGACCAATTCTACAGAATACACCATCTGTAGCATCATCTTATCCTCATCTTAGCCTCATCATTTCGACGCTTGACCACATCTCATCATCGACCAATCTTCTCAATTTGTTCGAACTACATTGGTCTGAGGCCCTATGACCAGGGCTATGTAGGCAGCACTCAGATACCACATCTTCTGAGGTTAGCTCAACCACCCCCATTTGTTCATCTCTATGATGGACAAACCTTCTCTTCTTTGACTCTTATCACACCCAACTTCGTCACCTTTGACCAAGACCTTGACCAAGACCTTTGACCAAGACCTTTGACCAAGACCAATCATCAACCTTTGACCAAGACCAATCATCGACCTTTGACCAAGACCAATCATCGACCTTTGACCAAGACCAATCATCAACTTTGACCAAGACCAATCAATCCCTCTGACCCTTCCTCCCTTTAAGGGAGAACTACATCGGCCTGAGGCCCCTACGACAGGGGCTATGTAGGCAGCACTCAGTTGACATGGGGTCTTCTGGGGTTAGCTCGGCCGCATCCTTTCGTCCATCCATCTATCGACCAATGACCATTAGAGATCATGCGTATCTTCTTTGACCCACTTCCAAGCCAATGTTGCCTTGGTTGTTTTTGCGTGTATGCTACCTCATGACTGGTTAGCAGAATTGTCTGCAGACTATTTTTGACCCTTCGCAAGTATAGGATCGCGAGCCAGTTGATCCCTACTACTTGTGGCTTTTTCGTGTTTCTGGGAGCACTTCCTGAGCCCTGGATACCTGGGACACGACGACCATTTGGAGCTTCAGCTTAGATTGAGTGACCCGATCAGCAGACGACTAAATGCTGGGGCCCGATTACTTCAATTTTGGCACTCCTTGACCCTTGACCTGCGACACTTTTGACCCGACCATCTTGTGCAGTGGTATGCGTGCAATCATGACTTTTGCAGCGTTTTCACTCACTTTTCCCCTCTTTCTCATCCACCTATTGTCAAATCAGCACCTGACATCAGGTTCCTTCCCTCGACTCCTGCTTTGAGGGGGAATACCTCATCCATACTTCGGGGCAATCTCCATCATCCTTCACCTGGGGCAACCACTCCCTGTTTTTGTCTTGCAGTTCATCCAGAACAACCAACAAGACAAAAAGGGGCAAATGTAGACACCTAAAAAGTGTCTAACACTTGGTCCTTTCTCCCTCCTAGTCCTCCTTGGTCCCTAACCCACCTAAGTCTTATTAATTGGAAATAAACATCTATTTTTAATTAAATAAGGCCCCTTTTTCCCTCTCCTTGCCACCTCACCACCCTAGGATACCCTCCTTGGATCCCCTTTATTCCCCACATGGCCATTTAATGCCTTAGACTCCCATTCCAAACTCTTCTCTCGCCCATTTAACCCCCCCGTCGACCGTTTCATCCTGGCATTCATTTGACCTGGCCGTTGGGAAACGGATGAAAGGCTATTTTTAGCCTTTCTCCGGCCTTTCATCCGCCGACGTCGGTGATATTGCTGGCGTCGGCACCCTTCATAACGTTTTTCTTTCACCGTTATCTGTCTCCGGTTCTTCTCTTGGCTCCTACTCACTTCTCTGCGTCTCTAGCTCTCGCATCCTGACTCTTGAATCTTTGGCATCAAACCCTTGTATCAGCAATCTCTCTACCAATCAATCTGACTCTTTCTCCCTTAGGTACACAGCAATCTTCTGCAGGTGAACAATAGGGAATCTTCATCAGCAACAAGTTTCACATCCGGCAACATCAACAACAAGATCAACACCTTCTTCAGCAGGGCACAGGTAAGTACTCTGTTTATTTGCTTTATGCTTTCTAGTTATCATGTTTTAAGCGAGATTTAGCACTTCTCTCCCCCCAGACTGCTAACCAAGTCACCCAGACCCGGATTCTTATCTCCCTGATTGGCTTCCTCTATCCCTCTGTCCCTCTCTGTCCATTTGACTCTCCTGTATCCCTTCACAGCCCCCTAACTACCTCAAATTAGACTCAGACCCGTCCACAGACCAGACCTCAGACCAAGCCCGGACCATCCACAGACCAGAACCTGACCAGACCCGTCTAGAGGCTATTGCCTCGACTGATGCCGGTCATTACCCCGACCGATGACGGTAGACTAACCGACGTCGGCAGACCCACAACCGACGCCGGTAGGACCACCGATGCTGGCGACTGAAACCAGTTTGACAACTTCTTCCAGGTAAGCATTTGCTTCCTTTTTCTCTTTCAGTTTGTTATCATTTCAGTCCTTTTTAGCATTCTGTCTTTTTATCAGACTTATCTTATCAAAACAGTGGGTTGACCTCCCTTAAGGAAGTTCTCATACTTCTGGGAACAGGCTTTTGCTTGGCAACCCACCATCTGTCTATCTAACACCTTTTTGTCCAAGTTTTCTTCTTTACAGGTGTCATTCCTCCACAGCCAAAGAGGAGTGGTCACAAGCGTCTGGATTTACGGTGCGCAATCTTATCCAGGTACTTCCCAAGCCTTGTCCATTACTTTTTAGTTTCTTTTCTCTTTATAATCTGAGAAAAGCGAATTTTGAGTAGAAACAGTACCAATGGTTAAGATTATAAATATAATTCAAAAACTAAATGAACCTCTTAGGAACCTTAAAATGCCTTCTTAATAAATCATGTCCTTAATGCATGTTTTAGGTTTTTTACAAGACATAATTCATCAATTATCCTTAAAAGGTAAAGTGTGTCACATTTGGATTGACATTATTATAATCCATGGTAATCCTATTGTGTGTAACATTTTATATTGTTTTCTTACCCCCCAAGTTTCCAAATACCCACATTTTTAACATTTTATGGAATTGGGGATCCTTGTTTACATCTTAAATCCTTTAAATATGCCATTAATGGCTATAATGGTAGTCACCTATTATTGAAATTATTTCCTAAGAGCCTAGAGGGATGTTGACTTGTTTCCTATCTATATTTTGAAGAAGAATTATTGATACAATATAGCCAATATAAAGGATTTAAAATCACATATGAAATATTACCCTCTTTGCATCAAGGAAAATCTTAAAAAGTTTGTGATTACATTCTAAGATTTAAGATTGTTATGCATTAATTAATTTATCAAACAACTAATTTGGAAATGCAATACATTTTACTAGAGGTCTAATTTATTCATTAAGTTATAAGCTACTTTTTATACTTGTGAATCATTTATAGATATTTTTTATGAAATATTTGTGTTAGTAGAATAATTGGGTCTTTTTCACATATCAAACAATATAGATGGGTGCATTGAGTTACATAATGAAAATTCACATCTTGAAGTCCAATCAAATAACGTTGAAGCACACATTCAAACTCAAGCACAAGACTTAAATTATACCACCTCTTCTTATAAAAATGTATGCACTAATGCACTCCCTAATAATCAAATAAACCTTAATAATAATGTGCCAGTGAATAGTTTTGAACAAGTCAGAATCTTACATAAAGGAGAGAATTCATTCCTAAACATTTTAATTGTAATTATTCCATTACAAGGAAGGTGTAACCTATAGAATTTGATGTCAATGATCACCCACATACTATTTTAAATACATTATTGGACTAAAAAATCATCAAATTGTGCCCTAATTATTATCCTTCACATCATCAATTAGAAAAAATTAAAGGCCAATCATTTTGTACTTATCATGGCATTAATGGACATTGTGATAATGATTGTTGTGTTACAATAAAATTTAAAAGAACTAGAAAATAAAAAAATCGTCTCATTTCAAAAATTGGTAATAAGATAAACAAATATTTATCTTTTAAATCTCTAAATTTTAAATAAAATTTCTCAAAAAACTCTTATACAAGATATAATGATTTCAAACAATTTTATTACTAACAAGCATCAAGTTAATGATACCATTGATAATTATCAAATTAACAAGTTTAACAATAAAAAAACATTAACATAAGAAGTTTCTAATGAACAAAATTAAAAAATTAAAAATACCAACCAAATCATCTACATGAGTATGGATTCTTAAGTCAAAGCAGTTATAAATTGAGCATAATGAAATAAATGTACATAGCTAATGAAATTTTACATGTGCAAGTAATATAATAGAAATTGATTATTTTGCAAAAAAAATTCATCAATTTGGTAATTATATTAAGTATTAAATACTAAATCAAAAATACATTGAACTAATTCTAAACTCATCAATTCATACCATTATACCATGACTCATACATTCGTATAAATAAAATTTTCAGACACACACACATATAAAACTCAAAGCATCCATATATAACATAATAAACTAACATTTGTCAATCAATAATGGGCCCTTGGCCCTGAATAATTATTACATAATTGGTATCAATAGCTACATCCCTATCATATATTAATGGTGTTCAAGAGGTTGAAGCACTACTTGCATCCCACATTACCTACATCCCCTAACCTTTACTTCTATCTCCTCCTATTATGGGCCTCATAGGCTGCCAAACACTCTCAGATGGTCACATGCTCACCTTGAAGACAAACATACTCTATAAAAATAGTTGTACCAAAATTTGAAGTTGAAGTAGGCAGATGCATATGATATTGGGTTAGCTCATCTCAAAGCTAATCTCACTCAATCAATGATGCATCTTGATCTATTCTCAATGCCTCTACTTATTTTTGGCTCACACATATGCAACTATTGAAATAGATGCTCTATCAAATAAAGGGGCATGTAGCCCTGCCACATCCACTTTCTCCATGATCCCCTTAAGAACAACACTATAAGGCACATATCTTATCAATGCAGATAATGTCAACTCTATAATAAGTGAAAAATATCAATCACATCCTACATCAATCAATTATATAATATTAATCTAAAATTAAAACAAACATACTAATAACTTAATAACACACAACAAATATACATACCACCTATTTCCCCAAGAGCCTCTTGCACAATTATTATTAGATCTCCTACAATTAAAACTACTAACATGTGTTGCCACCTATGTTGATCCCACCACTATATATACTCATATGTGCATACCATATCATCTACATATAAGATATTTATTATTACATATCTCTCATTAGTAGCTAGTAGGGATACATCATTACTTGAAGGTTGAGCTTTCTCCCTTTCATACGAAGATGCCTTAATTCATCATGCCCATAACACGAGAGTTGAGGGAACCACATGTATAATACCAAATTATCGCATAACACACTCAATCTAAAACCTCTCATGTACACCTAAAAAGTGGTCATGTATCCAACAACTCACTCATATTTTTCATAACTCCATGACATCTTCCCTTCAACCCTCAAAACCATGGTATGGTCTCATATCACATCAGTAGTTTTCAAATAATCAAAAATACATTGAAAGTCCATAATATCCATCCATGTCACTCATCTTATATTCACACATCTCCATGAATACATGTTTGGGTAAGCCCATCCAATTAGAGGCATCCCAATAGTTTTAATAATTGTTATATGCTCATACACCCAACAAAGTAATAATGTAGTGAAACCCAATCCACCATCATATCCCTCTCATCTAAATCTATGCAAATCCTTATATAAATGGATTAACATAGTGTGGTCACATGAATATTTTATACAATGCTCCTCTATACTCTGAATAATATAAACCATCCTATAATAAATAGGCACTCCTCCATCAAAAACAAAAAAAATAGCTAACAAACCATAGAGAAACTTCCACAATTGTGAGACTTTAAATACTATAATCTCTAACAATAGAATATTCATATCTCTATCACTATAGCCCATGCCCCTATCATTCCATGTAATATATCTATGGACCTTAGAAATATCCACTATCGTCTTTGCCATAACATGAGTACCCACTAGTGGAAACCATAATATACACCACATGTCCTCCAAAGTAATTGTCATTTCTTTTGTAGGCAAGTAAAAGGTATAGATATCATAATCCCACTACTTAGCTAGCGTGATCATCATGTGTATCATAAGGCATTAGGTCCAAACAACCTATAGCCCCTAATCTAGTTTTATCAATAAAGACAACCTCCTTAGTTAAAATTTGGATCCCATGAATGGTCAACATAATATGACCATGGTGAAACTCTCATGCCCTAAGGTCACCCTATGATCACAATCACAAAGAAATGTTAGAAATTATACTCAATGATAATCAACTAATATAATATTTCATTCAAATTTATCTCAAGACATTATCACTCTATGCTAGAAATTAGTACAGATGAAACCACATTATATGGGACACAATCACATAAAAGGACACATTGGCTTAGACATGGTCACAACGGAATTGGACAGTACCACCAACATTGGTATGAAACCATAAAAGCCAAAAAAATGTAATACAAACCCAAAAATAACAAAAAAATTAACACATTTTTAAATTCAATAACTACTAAGGTTTTGATACTCAAAAGATCCAACTCCACATTTTCCTCAACAATAGTTTGTACTTGCTTAAACCATGTTGGCAACACCAGTCTCCTCTAAAGCATCTTGGTTTTATCTTCAAAAATTTCTCAAATTATTTACTATGCAAATGAATAATCAGAATTAAATTTACCAAACTATTCATATAATTTAACTTTACCTAATATAAAGTTGTTTCTTATACTTCACTCACACTAATTACTCAATGCCAAAAAATAATGACCATATATTGGGCCATACATTAATCAAATTGGTCATTGTTGGATTTGTTAGAATCTTGGTAGTAAAATATTATTTATGCTATCAATTGTATTCACTATCATGGTATTCTGAAAATCACCAAAAAAAATACAGTTACCTGATTATCTCTTTTTATTCACATTATTATTAAATGTTTATAGTCAATGCATGTTACATCACATCTTCTTACTTTCATTTTAAAGAAAACATTTCATTTCTCTTATCCTTTACCTAGAAACGGGGTAAACATATATATTTATGCACTAAACATGCTTTAATATTCTCATATTAAGACAATATGTGTTAAACAAAGCATATGTCTTTTAACAAGTGCTTCAAGTTTCAAATATTTCAATATAAACACAAAATGTAGGGTGTATAATATTGGTTCATGTACTCCCTCTTTTATATGCTTCAATTTTCAAAATACTACTATTTACAATTACAAGTTACAATTTTCAAATAATCACAACTCTAATAGCATTTTATAATACAGATATAGGGGGCATGATATTCATTCATGTCCATGTTTCTACATTAAAAAATTTCAAAATTTCTCTTGGTCAAATTATAAAGGTAGTAAGCTCAAAAATTAGATCTAGATTCATATACATCTATGTGATCTGTAAAGTGAAAAGTGGGCCATGCTAGAGTCTAGTGACACTCAACATCTATGGATTTAATTTTACAAACTTGATTCATGGTTCCACTCCTTTTTTTCTTTATCCCATTATATTCTAGTGACACTTGATGGTTAGGACTTTACTATTATTTTATAGATTTGTTCACAAGTGAAAGCATACCCTTGTCTAATTCAAAAGATCCACTCATTTAGACTTAATCAATATCATATTTTAAATAGGTTATAACTCTAGGAGATGGTAAGCTTATGTTATATTGATACCCAATAGCCTACTACTCATCCTACTACCACTTTCAAAATTGTTTGTTCTCCTTGGCCAAAAATCAAATAAGGTTGAAAATACCTTATCTCCACTTGTAAGTTATAGATTAATCTAGTTATACACTCAATCAGGTGCATAATTTCCTTAATATCCTTTCCAAATTTGAAATTTCTAAGTATTAGGCTTTCATAAATTTCAAAGTATGAATAGTAACTACTTTTAGTTGCATTGTTACAGGTTTTTGCATTAAGGCATCTTGCACAATAAAACTTTGCATCAAAAAGACAAAGTATGACTTCATACTCATGTATTTGGTTCTCCTTTACTATAGTAATTTCTCTTCACTGACACCCAAAATTTACACAAGCTCTTCTAAAATGTACATTCTCAAACAACCTTTTCTATTAGGATTGTCAATGATAAATGAAGGGCTTATTAGTATAATCTATCTTGAGTCTTCAATTTCTCTCTCTTATTTTATCACTTTGTGGTCTTTTATACTTCTATTTCACACTTTAAAATCTAACATGGGGATCCCCAATCTCATTTTATGCTTATATCTTTATGTCTTATGAATTTTAGATAAGGTCACACTACACAGACAAGGTTGTGGTACCGCTCTATTTAGGTAATGCAAACATGGCATAGTGTAATTTATAGAACTTTTTTGAGGTTCTATATCAATAATAGTCTTTTTATTACCATTGGTATTTTCAATTAAACCTCCTTGTGCACTAATGAGCCCCTAAGTTCAAATTTTATGTGCCCTATATAAGCAAGGGTCATTTTAGATGGTAAAGATCAATTTATCTCTCTTATAAAAGCTATAAAAATTTTCCATCTTATATTTGTTGAATAGATAATTTATTTATAGGCTCAAAAGTTGTAAACATCATTTGCATGCTTGTGTCAAAGGTAATAATAGGTGAAATAACATCTAGTCTCACATTTCACTATTGCATTCATACACTTAGTAGGGATAACTACAATACCCTAAGGCCCATTTGGACTATGTAAGAAACAATCAAATTACATGGAGTTTTTAAAGGATTTTTGGGCTATTCTCATAATTGTTGTTTTTTCCAAAATCCTTCTCCAAGAACACTTATGAGGATAAGTACTCAGAGAGATAAAGGTAGAGGATAGTAAAATAATTTCATCCTTCATTTTAGGATTGATAGTTGGATCAATCCATGGCATGATTGTAGGTATATGGCTCCATGATGTGGCATATTAGGATAACTTCAAAGAGAGGTGACTGCTACCACCAAAAGCTCAATATCCTAATTGAATGGAATTCTTGATCCCTAACTTGGCTTTGATTTTGAACCACTATTATGTTTATATTTCATCAATTTATAAAGTAATGGAAATGTATTTAACTTCTAAAACAAACATGAAGAGAGAGAGAAAGGGTAGGCAAAAAAGGAAATTTCAAATCCTAAGAATGTCAATGCTTTAAGAGTTGAAAGATGTCAAGTCATAGTTATACAAACTTTTATCCACTCAATGGGAAAGCTTCTAAGGACACAAGTATGAATGCTTAACTCACAAATTCTTCATGAAATGTAAATGCACCAAAGATCTATAGTAAACTACACATAGATCTTTGAAATCACCTTATAGCTACAAGCACATAAAGCAAAGAGTGTTCTTAAAAAACAAAAAAACTCATAAGTGAACTAGAATAGCATAAACATAATCTAATTGTTACATTCATTTATGAAACAAAGCATAATATTAATTATTTGGCACAAATATGGACTCAAAATAGGAAACTATGGATAATGTTCATAGATAAGAAGACAAAGTTAAAACAAGCAAAGGATTCTATTATAATTTTGACAAAGTTTCTATACATAGAAATTTTAATCCCTTCTACATCATAGAAATGTTTAATATATATACCAATTTTTCCATGGAGCCATAAATCATCCAACCACTTGATGGTTGGAGAAGATTAATGATTCGCCTCAACTTTGGGATTAAAATCAATCAAGTCCCAACTCAATCCCCATGCCATAGATACTATTATCATGTTGATTGATTATGTATTCAATTTACAATGGCCAAGAGTCTTTGAAATCTATGAGACATGAGGAATTGTATAATATAGCCCATGTTTATTGCATTCAAATTCAAATATTGGTGGTAGAGTATCATTGGAATTCTCTTGGGATTATCACTTCACTATGCCCTACGCAGACTTATACATTCAATTATGAGACTGAATTACTATATACACTAATCCTAGCTTAAATTTTTAAGAGTTTGGTTTGATTTTCCACTTGAATGGTATTCAAGTTCATTGTTTATGGTCCTTTGATTGGTGAAAAATCAATTAAAACTTATATGTGCACTCATATGTGATTTGTCATCCATTTGAGGGTTAACAACCTTGATGGGCCAAGCAACCATTAATTTTAATCCATGTGCTTATTTTGATGATTAAGCATTCTGATTACTCCATAGGGATCCTTTTATCTCTTTTGTCACTTTGTTTTTTCATTATTTGACATGGGCTTCTCTATGTTTCATAGCTTCATAGGGAGGTGCCACTTTGCACTCCCTCAGCACTTTTTTATGCTCTTCATGACTCTTATTATTATTGGTTGTCAATGAGATCAGACTTAATTCAATCATGCCATGTGGAATGATTATAGATCTCTTGTTATAATCAAGATCCTTGTAGTGATCATGCTCTCTGTATGATTGGGTCCTATGAGCCATCAATCTAATATATTAAATAGTTCATGATGATTTGGATCTTCCTAGCTCCTTGTTATGCTCTTTGAGTCCCAGGTTCTTAGGTGTTGCCATATGGACACATATCAATCCTTTAGGCATTGGGGCTCTACTTTGGATCTATCATTGATCAGCCTCCCCAAGACTTTGATTTAGGATATTTATGGTCAAAGGCATTTAGACACTCTATTATGTTTGTTATGTCTTCTGAGTCCTAGGTTTCTATGATGTTACCACATGGTAGCATCACAAGCCTTCAAGCCTTGGATCTATGCATCCTCCTTTGAAGTCTTCTACAGATTGGCTCATTGATATCATGCCACGTGGTTATATCTTAGAGCTTTAAAAGTGCCTCGACACTTAGTCAATTTTTTAGTTTTTTAGAAATTTGAGTCTCAGGCTCCTGAGATGATGCCACGTGTCAACATATCAAGCCTTCATGCCTCAAATATAATTTAGGCTATGCTAACTACTTTAATCAACTTTGGCTTCCATAATTATGACACTTGTCATAATTATAGATAATTTGGAAGCCAAAAGACAAATTTTATTGAATGTTGAATATAGTTGATCATTTAGATAAATATCAACCATCCAATGGGGGATCAAATAGCTCAAAAGGACTGTACATAGCATTTCCAATGGACTTATCTGATTCCTTTAGACTCTAACCTTTACAATTGATGTTGGACTTGATAGGTGGAATCTTTATGTTAGATCTTGGCTTAAAAGGGTTGAACCTATGAAAAGATAAGGCAAAACTCTAAGTGATTTATTAATAAGTTCCTCGAGAAATCAAGATCAAATACATATGAATAAAAAATAAATTTTCACATAGATGAATGTATATTTCAATTAGAACATGGTATTTTCATAGATTAAACATAAACCATGGACCATTTAGACATAGATGAGATGATTTTAAATGCAAATTTAAGCAAGACCAAAGGTAAATTTCATGCAAATCAAACCATTTAGAAGTACAATTAACCTAATTATTTCATGACATAGGCCAAAGTTTAAGGCAATGGATTACTTAAAAGGCTCAATTAAATTAATGGTTAAGCCTAAATTTTAATGTGATAAATAATTTAGAATTCCCAATTAGACTGAAACATAGAATTTGACTGAGTCAAAGACTAAATCAATTTGAAAAGCCATAATCAATTATTTTTAAAGCAAAAATGCTTCACATAAGACTTCTAAATGAATGAGGAGAAATTATAGGCTACTTTAAACATTTTAGTCCAATAGTCTTAGTCAAAGTGAAAGAAGAATAAAAGGGTTAGATCTGATGAAGCATTAATTAAACCTAAAATAAGCATAGAACACATATACACCAAAAGATCATACCAATGAAATATCCAACAGCTTAAATGATGTCTCAAGTGAACTCAATGAGCAAATAGACCAAACAGATATTAAAACCCTGAAAACAAATGGGAAACTAAGCAAAAAAATAGGAATGAAGTAAATATGTTAAATCAAAATGGTCCACATCTAAATAAATGAGGGTGAGGTGTGTTGGCCACAACAATAATCTTATTCCACCCATTTTTTAGCATTTGATCTCTATTGTGTTTATTATGATATAGATAGGGTTTTGTGTTTTGTAGATATTATGCACATCAAATTGGCACACATAGTTATAAAAACCATCATAGACAGTCACATATAACTAGATCAAAAACTCAATCACATAGTCAATTAATATGTGTCCATGATCAACAAATAAGGCCATAGTGTGGCCTTATCCTCCTAGTGTATCTTTATCCCAACATAGTTTGAATTCATGTTTATGGATGCATTACAGTTCACAGATCTTATCAATCAATTTTCACTCATAGTTAACCTGCATGGTCAACAATAAATCAGATCCAAGATAGGTTTGCATATCTTTTGTTAATTTACTATTTTTAGCTCACTTTAAATTCTATAAACTATGAATTTTACATTTATATATATTCACTATATTTAAATGTCAATACTTTAGATCTATTTATTTGAGTTCATTTCAATTTAAAATAGATTAAACACATAAAATAATGTAAAATATGCATTGATTTGGATATAAAAAATATGGAAATAAATATAATAATTTGAATTGAAATGGATAAATAGATATTGCATTTCAATTTATAATTGACAAAGTAAGAGAGATAATGTGATTGATTTTGACTATCTATCACTCTCTAAAGGTATCTTTGTATATGGAAATGCTTTGTTACTACTTCATTCTAAATTTTCTTAGAACTAGAACAAAGGTTGAAGACCTCTTTGGATGATGTCAGTAGAGTTTGACCCCTATGATAGTTGACACTATCTAAAGGTTGCTATGAGTATCCCTATACATTGTGTAGGTTGTAACTCTTTAGAGCCCTACACTTGTACCTCCAAATGGTTCCTATGTGTGTGCATGCATACAATTATATGAGATGGTGTATGTTTTCCTTCTCTTTCATTTGAACTCTAGTGTTTTTTACCACAAGATACCCTTTAAAAAGGGGTAAGTATTTTAGGTTGGATAAAACCCAAGCACTTTTCATTGAGTGACTGAGTGTTGCCTATATTTTAGTACTCTAAAAAGGGCTTAAATTGCATGTATTTCTCCTAATTATATGTGTGAAACATCATGAACAATATAGAATGCAATGATATCTTTTGATCCTCAATACTTGGCATCATGAAACTTTGAATTTATGTATTCATACTTGGATTTATGGACTATTCTTGTGCTAATCCTTGGAGGTTTTGAGATGTGTATGTCTTTTTTATAATGTCACAAGAGAGAGATTAATTGATTCCTCAAGTTTCCAAGTGATTTCCAAGGGAGTATAACCTTAGAAAATAAAAATTATATATTACTCTTCATTAATTATCTCTAAAATTGATCCATGAAACTTGTTTAGGCTATATGCATCTAAATCTACTCACCTTAATAATTCTACTAATTCTATTAATTTAACCTATAATCGCATTCCATATCCAATTAATTAATATCCTATTTTATATATAAAATCCCCCACATCCCATGAACCTTACTCCCAATTAATCACCCTCATTAACCCATTAACTAATCCTACTTACCTACTAATCTACCTATTATCCCACTTGCCAGTTTAAAATTCCTTTTATTCACTTACCCATCTACCACCCTACTAACCTAGCCTTTCCTACACCCCTACTCCCTAATGGAGATTCTGGAATTAAAGGATTCTATAATATCCTTCAACTTAGCCTTCCCCATCTATAACCCTCTATTCTAGAGGTTTCTAAGGAATTAAAAATTCCTTGGATATTCCCCAACCATTGATCTCAATAGCTCAAGATTAAATATGAACGATTGATTTTCCCTCTCATGGATTACATAAACAAGCCACTCATCCACTGAAGGTAACTCATAAATCCATAAAATCTTCATGTCCATATGATCAACTAGAAATCACAACTAGCCATTGAATCCATAAAGTCTTCATGTCCATTTGATCAACAAATTCATCTAAATGTTAAGGTGCGGAGCTAAAAGCTTCACCAAAGGAGCACATTGCAAAAGTTGCAAGTTTACACAGTCACCAACATCAGTCAGGAGTGACCGACATCGGTCAGGAGCAGTTTAGGAGATGCCGGCATTGGTAGGAATCGACTGACGTCAATCACAGGCAAACAGGTAAGAACCAATGTCAGTTACCTGTGCATCCAAAAAGCTATTTTCGTGGACAGAACAAGTTGTTTGCATGTTAGGATTAAGTCATAGTCTTAAGTCCGCATCTCTATCTTTAGTAAGACTATTTTAGAGCCCTTGTTTAAGAGGCATAACTGTTGGTTGTAAAGGCATGCTCATGTTTCCTAATTTTTTATATAGGATTAAATCTTCATAGCTTAATTGAATAGTGCAAGATATTTGTAAGATAGACAATTCAAGGTGTGAATTGTGATTGTACTTGAGAGAGAGAGAGATCTTGAGGAAAAGAGATCTAGAGAGAGATTTGTACATCTGAGAGAGGTGTGGAAGAAATGAAGTTTCTTCAATTGTATTTCTTTTGTAAAGAGTTTAATACAAGTTTTCAGGGTGGTTTCTTGTATCTCTTCTTCTTGCTATATTTCTGGTTCTAGTTACTTATCTATCTGGTTTAATTCTGCATTTAATTGCTTTCATATTGTAATCAACATTGTTGGTTGATACCCAACAAGTGGTATTAGAGCTCAGGTTGACTAACAGGTGTTTCAGATCTGGTTAGTGTGTATTGATTATAGGGTACTCACAGGGGTTTCTATAGGGATTTTTGTTTGAGTGGGAGAAGCAATGGCAGAAGAAAGTAAACTAAGAATAGAGAAGTTTAATGGCAATAATTATCAACATTGGAGAATGCAAATAGAGGATTATCTGTATCAGAAAGATCTATACTTACCGAAGCCCAAAGACATGGATGATGAAGAATGGGAAGTTCTTGATAGAAAGGCTCTGGGGTCTATAAGACTAAGTCTAGCATCTACTATGATATCTAATTTATCATAGGCAAAGACAATGGTAGAGTTGATGACTACTTTAGAAAATTTGTATGAAAAACCCTCAGCTTCTAATAAGGTATATCTTATGAAGCAGTTATTTAATTTTCATATGCAGGAAGGTGGATCTGTATCTAATCATCTAAATGATTTCCATGGAATTGTAAATCAATTAAGTTCAATCAATATTGTGTTTGATGATGAAATTAAAGCTCTTTTAATATTATGTTCTTTGCCTGAACGCTGGCATAGCTTGGTAATGGCAGTTAGTAATACTGCATCTGCCTCAAATATTTTAAAAGTAGAGGATGTTGTTAGTGTAATCTTGAATGAAGAAATTTGCAAGAAAAGCACAGAGGAAACATCAGGGAATACTTTAAGTTTTGAAAGTAGGGGAAGGAAAAAAGAGAAGATCAAGAGGAGATCAAGGTCTAAGTCAAAGGTGAGAGGCAGATCCAAATCCAGAAATGGCAGGAGGCCACAATGCTAGAATTGTGGAAAGATAGGGCACATAAGCAAAGAGTGCTGGTCAAAGCCTAAGGAGGACAATCAGCATGAAGGTAAAGAAGAAGAAAAGGTTGTAGGTATTGCACAAGATGCTCTTATATTCTCTTTGCATAATAATATAGAATCTTGGGTTTTAGATTCTGGTGCATCTTTCCATGCAACCCCTAATAGAGAATATTTTAGTGACTATGTCCATAGAGATTTTGGAATAGTGTATTTAGGGGATGATGAGCCTTGTAAAATTATTGGCAAAGGAAAAGTGCAGCTGAAGATACAGAATGGCAACACATGGGTGTTGAGAGATGTTATGCATGTTCCCAGCTTGAAGAGGAATTTGATTTCTGCAGGAAAGTTAGGGGATGAGGGTTGTACAGTAACTCTCACAGCTGAATCTTGGAAGGTGACCAAGGGTGCAGTTGTAATGGCCAGAGGTAAGAGAGTAGGTACTCTCTATTTATGTAATTGTGTTACTAATATTTCTCCTTCTGTATTATCTACTTCAGATTTGGATGCAAAATTGTGGCACTCAAGGCTTGGCCACATGAGTGAGAAGGGAATGTCTATTCTTAAGTCAAAAGGTAAGCTTTCAGATTTGAAAAGAATAGACTTGGATTTTTGTGAGCATTGTGTGTTTGGAAAATAGAAGAGGGTGAGTTTTCTCAAGACTGGGTCAACAAAGAAGAAGCATAAGTTGCAGCTTGTTCACACAGACATGTGGGGACCGGCTCAAGTTGCTTCTATTAGAGGATCATAGTACTATGTTTCATTCATAGATGATGCTACAAGAAAGGTATGGGTCTATTGTATTGAGAAGAAATCTGATGTATTTGAGACCTTTAAGATTTGGAAAGCTATGGTTGAGAATGAAACAAGTAGAAGATTGAAGTGCCTAAGATCTGACAATGGTGGTGAGTTCTACAGCTATAAGTTTAATTGGTATTGTTATATGCATGGAATACGTAGGCAAAGGATGGTTCTAAGGACACCTCAGTAGAATGGAGTTGCTGAAAGGATGAAAAAAACAATAATGGAGCGTGAAAGGTGTATGAGATTGCATGTTGGTTTGCCCTTAGAGTTTTGGGCAGAAGCCATGGATATTGCAGTGTACCTGATTAACATAGGACCCTCTACAGCTCTAAATGGTGGAATTCTAGAAGAGGCATGGACAGGTAAAAAGGTAGATCTCTCATTTCTCAAAGTTTTTGGTTGTGAAGCCTTTGTGCATGTTGATAAGGAAAATATAAAGAAGCTGGATGCTAAGTCTATGAGGTGCACATTTATTGGCTATGGCTCTGATGATTTCAGATTCAGGTTTTGGAATCTAGGAACTAACAAGATAATTAGGAGCCGTGATGTTGTTTTTAATGAAAAAGTAATGTATAGTGATCAGCTGAAGAAGCTGAATCAATATGGGGAGAGCAATGGAGAATTGGATGAGGTGACAGTCCAAAATGAGCTCACAAGAAAAATTAATCACAAATAGGAAAACACAAAGACCGACGTCGGTCAGGAAGGAACCAACGTCGGCAATATAGGAATCGATGTCGGTCACACAGTGACCAACATTGGTCAGGTAGGAATTGATGTCGGTCATGCAGAACTGATGTTAGCCAGTAACAGGCCTAAAAGTGACTGAGGTCGGTCACTGTCAGAGAATTTGGGCGGACAGCGTGTTGTGAATGAGTCTCAGACACCCATCAGGAGGTCAGAAAGGGTAAGTAAACCTCCAATTTGATATTCCCCTTCATTATTTTATTTATTGATAACTGATGGTGGAGAACCAGAGAGTTTTGATGAAGTAATACAGGTGGAATCCAAGAATCAGTGGGAGCGTGGCATGGTTGAGGAAATGGAGTCCTTGAGAGAGAACCAAACATGGGATTTGGTTGAGTTGCCAGCTGGTAAGAAAAGAAGACACTGAAGAACAAATGGATCTACAGGTTAAAAGAAGGTGAGAATGGATAGCTGAGATATAAGGCCAGGTTGGTAGTGAAAGGATTTACACAAAAACCAGGTATTGATTTTGGTGAGATTTTTTCTCCTGTTGTTAAAATGACTTCTATACGGGTTGTATTGTCTTCAGTTGCTATTGAGAATTTGCATCTTGAGCAGCTTGATGTTAAGACAGTGTTTCTTCATGGATATTTGGATGAAGAAATATATATGGATCAGCTAGAAGGATTTGAGGTCAAAGGTAAGGAGAAGTTAGTGTGCAGATTGAAGAAAAGCTTGTATGGCCTCAAGCAAGCTCCTAGACAGTGGTATTTGAGATTTGACAGGTTTATGACTGAGCATGGCTACAGTAGGTGTCAATATGACCATTGTGTGTATTTTAAGAGATTGGATAATGGTAGATATATTATTCTATTGTTGTATGTAGATGATATGCCAATTTCAAGATCACACATGCAAGATATCTCTAAGCTTAAGGTGAAATTAGCTCACACATTTGCCATGAAGTATTCGGGAGCAGCAAATAAAATCCTTGGCATGAGCATTAAGAGAGACAGGAAAAATCATAGGTTGATTTTGTCTCAAGAGGATTATGTGAACAAGGTGTTGAAACGGTTCAATATGCAGGATGCAAAACCGGTAAGCACACCTTTGGCTGGACATTTTAAGTTGAGTAAAGAAAAATGTCCTAATTCATATGATGAGGTAGAGTACATGAGTAGAGTTCCATATTCTTCCACTGTAGGGAGTTTAATGTATGTAATGGTTTGTACTAGACCGGATATTGCCCAAGCAGTGGGAGTTGTAAGTAAGTATATGGCCAATCTAGGGAAGGAGCACTGGAAAGCAGTTCAGTGGATTCTTAGATATCTAAGAGGGACCAGCAGTAGACATTTGTGCTATGGAGGTTCAGATACTTCTCTACATGGTTATGTAGATTCAGATATGGCAGGTGATTTGGATGGTAGGAGAAGCACCATAGGATATGTTTTCACTATTGGTGGAACGGCGGTTAGTTGGATATCAAAGTTACAGAAGGTTGTTGCCTTGTCAACTATAGAAGCAGAGTATATTACAGTCATGGAGGCTAGCAAAGAGATGATATGGATGACACGGTTCATGGAAGAGCTTGGAAAGGAGCAAGAGAGTTGTAGATTATATAGTGATAGTCAGAGTGTAATCCATTTGGCTAAGAATTCAGCCTTTCATTCAAGAACAAAGCATATATAGCTTAGGTACCACTTCATAAGACAGGTATTGGAGGATGGTGAGTTGAAGTTGGAGAAGATCCATACAGATAAGAATCATGCTGATATGTTAACCAAGCCGGTTATAAAGGAGAAGTTGAATCTTCATTCAACTTCTATTGGTCTTCATGATTGAGTTTAAAGATGGAGGAGCTAGAAGATGTTGTTGTACAGGTACTGGTGTAGCTGTTTATCTCCAAGTGGGAGATTGTTAAGGTGTGGAGCTAAAAGCTTCACTAAAGGAGTACATTGTAAAAGTTGCAGGTTTACACAGTCATCGGCATCGGTCAGGAGCGACTGACATCGGTTAGGAGCGACTGACATCGGTCAGGAGCAGTTTAGGAGATGTCGGTGTTGGCAAGAATCAGCCAACGTCGGTCACAGGCAAATAGGTAGGAACCGAAGTCGGTTACCTGTGCGTCCAAAAAGCTATTTCCATGGACAAAACAAGTTGTTTGCATGTTAGGATTAAGTCATAGTCTTAAGTCCGCATCTCTATCTTTAGTAAGACTGTTTTAGAGCCCTTTTTTAAGAGGCATAACTATTGGTTGTAAAGGCATGCTCATGTTTCCTAATTTTATATATAGGATTAAATCTTCATAGCTTAATTGAACAGTGCAAGATATTTGTAAGATAGACAATTCAAGGTGTGAATTGTGATTGTACTTGAGAGAGAGAGAGCTCTTGAGGGAAAGATATCTAGAGAGAGATCTGTACATCTGAGAGAGGTGTGGAAGAAAAGAAGTTTCTTCAATTGTATTCCTTCTGTAAAGAGTTTAATACAAGTTTTCAGGGTGGTTTCTTGTATCTCTTCTTCTTGTTGTATTTCTAGTTCTAGTTACTTATCTATCTGGTTTAATTCCACATTTAATTGCTTTCGTATTGTAATCAAAATTGTTGGTTGATCCCCAACACTAAATCCATAAATCAATCCATCATTAATGCTGGAATTTTGAGTCCATTACAATCTACAATCAACAAAATCTATTTGAAGATCTTGGAGGGAGGCTAGATAAAGCAAGGAATTGATAAGAGTTTCTTATTGTTTTTGAATTATTTCTATAACCTCTCCTAATTGGTGTATTGTTTATTTTGGGTTTAATTTGTCAATATTTAGCATATTTCTCAAAATCTATAATCACACATTTGGAAACCATTGTGGGAAAAAAAAACCACAATCTCCCTCTTAAAACTACCATTTTCTACTTTGAGAGTGTTTTTCATAAATTTGTAGGTGAGGTTGAAGAAGAATTGATGGCAAAAGATTTAAAAATTATGTATAGATATCTATGGAGTTTTCTAAATTTTATTTTCAATTTTTACACTAACTTTTAGATAATTTTTTTTTAAATTACATGTTGTGGGATATAGTGTGATCTGGGCATTATTAATCAAATGCTTTAGTTGATATTCCATATCTTTTGATGTAATATCTACGGTCTTAGTGAAAATAGGTGTAATGTTTGGCAACCATTTTTAATTTCCATTATGATTTAATGAATGACTGTAATTTGTTATAAAATCTCTCACTTCAGCATACGATGGGAGGATGCTAGTAAGGTTCATGGAGTTTGGTTTTACTCATGTCCATCACATTTGATTGAAAAAATTTTGAAGGATTTTCAACCCATTTTGTGTATATCCTACAATTGTTATAGTCCTTGAAATACCCTTTTTTGGTAGCATTCTATCAAATAGTTAAGAATTGATTTCTAGTTACCTTAGGTTGTGAGCAAACACAAGTAGACCTTCACATAGCAACTTATTCCATTATAAACTTATATATAATTTCATTTGATCTTCTTTCCATTGCTTACTTATGTTTGCATTATGTTTTTCTAGATGCCTTTGTAAATCCCTCCCTCTCTCACCCAGTGGATTTATGGAGCCCATAAGTCAACAAAAAGCCTACACTCTCAATGAAAAACAAAATATTTGTTGTAACTCCTATCATATCCTAAGGAATTTATTTGAATAAAACATTTTTATACTTCTCATTCAATATTATGCTAGAAATTATAGCAATTGATAAAGTTTATACTTTTATAGATGTCCATACCATGTTTTAAAGCTCCTCTTTTGGCACAAGCTAGGAGGGTTACGAGAAACATTTTTGTCCATCACTATAGTCTATGAAACCTTTTCACTTCATGTCATTTTATCAAATGGTTTTCATCCCCTGAGTCCACCTCCACCTCATAAGCATTTTCCTCACTCCTATTCAAGGTTTTAGGTTTAAATTTCCCTCTTCGATGTGCATAAATCCAATAGCTTGATCTAAATATCTACCACATTCTAAAGCCTTGAGATAATTAGGTGTTAGAATCCATGGTCCTAACACTACATGCTCAGCTAAAGATAGACATTTGCACATAACCATACTCCTTTTGAGGAATTTTGTATGGTTTAGTATCTAGATTAAGCCTTATCTGATCAACCACCCATATGCCTTAGTGATATTTATGTTAAATAGTGCATAGGCTATGTAATTTGCATTCCTATCTACCAGGGCATTAGCAACCACATTATCTAGTGAAAATTCCCAATTTTATTCCTTGATTTTCCCTATTCCATGATTGTGATGGTTCTTGTAGCATTATTGAAAATTCTAGAAGTCTCTTGAATTAACCTATTAAGGTTGTAGATGTCCATCTTGGGCTTCATGCTAACTATTTATGTCTATCTTGGGATGCTCATCAACCCATTCATTGGGGAAATTAAATTTCAAAGCTTTTAAATCTTGAAGATTCTATATTTTATAAAATCTAAATTAGAGCTCCTAGTCAATGTTTTTAATGATCTCAATCTTTTTGCATTTTATGGTGTGAATTAGAAGTTTCAAATTTTGTGTTTTGACTTCATTCAATGTTTAATTTTTTATCCAAAACATAGAGTATATTTTTAGATAGTAACTTTAATTTAAATTATAAGGGTATGTATAGTAAGTTATTTAACTTTTTTCTTTTAATCATAGTTTATATTATTAATTATAAGTCTTATTTGATGAATTTGATAGAGCTCTTTTTCTTGTATTGAGCCATTAATAGTGTTATGATAAAACTTGATCCAAAAACTAATCATCATTTTTATAGGATAATTGGTCTCAGATGAAACATAATTTTTAATCATCTATTTGATTTGCTTGTTAACACATTAAATTGATGTGTGCTTGTAGGTTTGATCACTCCCAAGGCAAAATATTCCAAACTGCTAGCATTCATCTTGAAGGTTGCCCCTCAAGATTGTCAAGCAAAACTACTAATCACTATCTTGCAGGTTGCCTCTTTAATAGTTCCAATCAAGCTACTAATCATTTTTTACAAGCCACCTATCAAAGACATTTTGGAATCTTGAAAACCATTTTGACTTTTAACCATTTTAATCACTTTATTGTGTTATCTACATTCCTATGTATATTCTTGTATATCTTTGATCTCACATCTAATTAATCAATTAATTAATCCCTTTATCTACTTATTAGTCACCCAAGCACTACAATGGTGTATGCTCTCCTCCTTCCATTGATTCTTGAAGGATCAAAAACCATCCATAAACCCTCCCATTTTCCTTTATAGGGATAATGTGATGCGGAATAGACACCCATTCACTTTCCATAGTCTTAGGAGGATAGTGACCATGGATTTCACCACTATGCACTAATTTAAACTTCTTATTCTGATGGAGTATAAATATCAAGGATAGTTGTCACTAGGCTAAGAGGTTGACTCCATACAGGTCATTTATGAAGGGGAAGAGTTAACTCTCTAACCCAAGAACTAAATAATACCCTATATGAACTTCATCCCCATTGTACCTAGTGTATATCAGGTATGCCCTTGGAGAGCCTCTATAGCCTAACTTAAGACCTCTCAACCATAATAGGTGATCTATTATTTGAGTTATTATTAGCTCCCAAGTGATTGTCATGTGCAGACAGGGTTGAGAGGGTTCAGTCACTAACCTATAGCTTTTCCTAAAAATCTGTTAGATGGTGTGATCGGTGGGTTACACAACCATCAATTTACTAATCTTAGGATTGTTGTCTACTTGCTTGGGTGTGTGTAGTGATAGTCCCATGTTGTTTATGAACCAAGTTATCCTTTCACCCAAAACTTATACATAGTTATCTAGGCTCTCTATATCATCATCTTGTATATCCTTATTATTTATCTGGTACATTCATAGTCTTCTTGTATATCCTCATCATATATTATATAATAATGTTTATCTTGCCTTTTACATACTTATCCTAGCATCCCCATCAAATTCTAACCCCATCCCATCTTATCCCACCACATACCTTTATTATTTTTTAGGTCACACATGTATCCAAACCATCCCCATCTCATTCACATTATCCCTTATCATTTCATCATCACCCATATATACTTGTCCTAGTCATAATCTCATTATCCCATTATCCCATCACCTAATCACATATTCATCTCACCTTGAGAAATTTGGTCTAAGGTTTTGAGTTAGTCCTCTTATTATCCATCCATATCATCTTATCACTTGAGTCCACTATCACTTATCACTTGGTCAGATCTCATACCTAATTGATGTCTTATTAATCATATTATCACTTTATCAGTTTAAATCTAGCATCCAATCAATCATCAATATAATCATTCCTAACATATTCATCTTGCATGTTCATAATTATCACCCATCTAATCATCATCTTGCTAGTTTAAATCTAGGCACCCATCAAATCCCCAATCCTCTTGTTATCATGAAAACTGGTCATTATCGATAGATCATTAGCACTTATTAAAATCTAATCTCAGTCTTACATTATCTCAATCACATTTCATAAATTTCATCCCCACCATCATTTATCTTACTAGTTCCATCATTTAGCCTTATTTTGACTAAGAAACTATCCCATTCCTAAATTTACCTTCACATCATGCATTCCCCTTTTATCACCTAGCCCCATGGATTTGGATCCCTTTCTCATATAATAATACTTATTTTCAAACAAGGATGAGATCCTTTTGTGAACCCTAAAAATGGGTGCCCACCTACCTTTAGACCTAAATCTCATCAATCCCAAACTAATGTCCCATATCCTTCCCCATCCATAATCCCTTAGATCACCATGATCAAAACCATTATCCATTCATCATAATCATAGTCCTCACTATACAAGTGATAAAGTTGCCATATTTAATGAGTATATCTTGACCAATAAAGATTAAGTCCTCTTACACCTATTTGATATGGGTTCCCACCTTCCCAAAGATTCTGAGCCCCTAAGCCTAAGGTCACATACCAAACCAGTCCCTCATCAACCCTCATCCCTATCAAATTCTAATCCATCATCCACTAGTCCTAGTCCCAGTCATGACCTTCTTAGTCAAAAAATCTCCTTATTTAATAAGTATATTATTGAAAATAAGGGAGAAATCCTCTCAAGGATCCTTGAGATGGAAACCCAACTTTTAAAAACTATTGACCCCATCTAACTCACCTTACTCCCGATTTGTACCCATCCATAGTCAAATCTTCCATATACTAATCAGAGTCCATCATAGATACCCCATCCTACTAGAAAAGGGAAACATAGCTTGTCAACCTCATCTAGTTCCCATTCACCTCCTAATTAATCCCACACTCTAAAATCACATTAATCCACATCCTAGTCTAATACGTATGCATCCAAAGTCATAGACAAGTTGTATACCCCTCTCCCCATTTCTATAAAAGCCTTATTTTGGAAATTGAGGTCCATAGGCATGATTGTCCACCCTCAAACACAACCTCTAAATTTTTCCAAGCATATGCGCTCATGGTATCAACCTAAATGATTTTATATATATCATAAATTCCTAGGGCATTCTATTGATTTTTGTTGCCCATTTAGGGATTATATCCAAAATTTAATTCATAATGGTGACATTGAAATTGATGGAAAGCCCAATGCATCCATGCCTATGAGTGTGAAAAAGGGGGTATGCCAAAAATTATTTCTTGAATATAATCAAGCCTCTCACCTCCTTGATCAAGGTCATGACTTTAGTCCCATTCATCCTATACCCATCCTTGATAAATCCATTCCTATGATCCATTCACATCAAATTCCCCATCTTCATAAATCCATCAAGCCTAAATCATGCCTTCATAAACCTGAGGTGAAAGAGGTACTTGTAAAAAATCATATGGTTCCTACCAGAAAATCATATATAGGATACATTACCTTATCAACATCCCTATTAGATTATACATTAGAATGGTCAAGATCATGTTTGACAATAGCATTTGAATCAAAAATCATGTCAAAATCATCATCCCTTGAAGATTATGAAGATCATGCCAACACCTATCTCTTCAAATATGTCTCTACCATCAACTAATTAGAAATCATGGCTCTTGATCCATCCTAGGATGATAAAATTATAGCACAATCATTAGATGCTCTATCAGTTGAATATCATCAAGTTGTATATGAATAGTCTTTAGATGTTAGTTCCCCCAAGAGCCTTAGTGATACTTTTGAGATTCTTGAGGACACTTTATTCAATGTTGAGGTTAGGGATCCTAGTGACCTTTATGAGGACTATGTTACCCATTACCCCATTAATAAACCACACATTCTTAATCATCCAACTCTCCTCCATAATCCTTATATCCCACTCTAGGAATGGGATGAATAGGAACATGCATCATTGGATTCCCACTTCCTATTCCTAAGTGCATAATCAATTAATCCCACTTAATCATCAATATATTTATGATCTAAATATAATTAATCAAATTCAATATGAGTCTTATAATCGGCCAAGTCACAAATAATCATCCCCTAGCATAGATATCCTAAGAGTTTTAGGGGTCTCTCTAAATCAAAATCATTTATCTAATCAAAATTCACTTCCCTCTGGTGAAGCTTGTAATAAAGCACTAGGAGGAAGTCAAAGTCAAACCCAATCAAAAAATCAAAATAATGTTAAAATCAATAATTAAATGGCTGACCGTCCTCTTAATGATTGGATCAAAGAGCAAAAAAGTTAGGTCTTAGTGTTGACCAAAATTGACCCTACAGGTCAAATTAGGGCCCCTATAGGTAAAAAATTGAGTTTTAGATCTTTTAGGGGTATAATAATTAGTCATGGGGTATTTTTTAGGTCTTTTTATGTCATTTAATGTTATATTAGCCTTGGTCTTAGTCATTGTAATCTATATGTCACTTTAAGTCATTTAGAAGTTTTTTAGGGGTCATAAATGCAAGTAGCATGATTTTCAAGGTGATAAAGTGTCCTTGTTTCCTCTCAAACATTCAATAAGTAATATTCCCTATTATGAATGTTATTCTTATCTTAAACTTTCAAGTTATCTAACTGGTTATCAAGTAGTCAACTCAAAAAGGGGAGTTTGGCACTTGTACGGCCCATGAGGGAAGGTGACACATGGGAGAAGGACATAGAAAATATATTAATTTTCTTTATATTAATTTCCATTATTTACATGTTTTATAAGTGACATTTTTTAGCTAAAATTATTATATTCCTTCTTTGCCTTTCTAGACACAGAAGTGGTCAACATGTTTGTGCTTGGTATAGATAGTTGAAAAGGTTTCAAGTCAAACATTTTTGGGATGTGGTATTACACTAAGAGATATCAATTTCTATAATAAGTGTTCAAATATTGGTCAACCATGATTTATGAACCATCCTTTACAAGCTGAATATGTTTTTCTACTCACTATTTCCTGCACCCTATAGGTTTTGCTCCATTTTGGACAAGTCTATATAAACCAATTGGTGGTGTTGACTGTAGAGGATGTTTTCTTTATTATAAAATTATCTTCATGTTTTGTTTCATGTTTCATGGTTTTTTGATAAGCAAGTTATCTCATGTTACAAGAAGGTGTCACCATTGTGAAGCTTTAGTCAAGTTCTTCCTTGTTGTAAAATGTTAGTCTTCTACATAGGTCTCATATGAATATAAGATGATGTTCCATAGGTATAAAATCCATATTGATCACTTTCCCTTCATTTTTAATCTCATAACACCATGTTTTGATCAAATATTCAGTCTTTCCTTTCTCATAGTAAACTCTCCACTCACTTTCACTTACAGTCACATGTATAAAGCATGTTTAGCATGTTCATGAAGTTGTAGTGAGGATTTATCAAATTATTCAAGTCATAAATAATTTAAGAGAGTATATATGAATATTTTAAGAGGATGTATGTTTGTTTCAATTTTATGTACCATACTAACTAGTCACTAGACATCATTGTTTACTCTATAACATTTATTTGTAAGAGGTTTTCACGTTAAAATAGGTGTTTTGAGACTTGTATCAAGATTATAATAAGTCCAAACTCTCATTTTATGGATTGATAATGATCCTAAGTAGGTTTATGAGACCAATAAACAACACACAATGTTCAAACTCTACCCATTGTACTTCTACACAGTCACCTATCATTAATTAACATGTACAGGTATCTCATGAAGGCTAATCATGTTGAAAGGGAGTTTTGAGATGACCAAGGTATTGGTAATGAAAATAGTATATTTTAAATCATTGAAGGATATCAAGACTCATTTTAATTTCATAAATCATGTTTTTTTCCTGTAATTCTCATCTTTTACCTACACTATGGAATGTTTACCTATAGGTGACCTAAACAGAGAGTTGAGGACCCCTTTTGAAGTGTTGAAAAAAGTGATAGAACCTTTCCTAAAGTCTTGGTGTGTTGAATGGATAATATTAGACCTTTTTTTAAATATAAATTGCTATTAAAATTTTAGAATCACTTCCAAAAATGAGATGACTGTATTCAAGGACATTTTTGCTAAAAAGTGAAAACAGAGGACCAGGGGCATTTTGTGAATAACATATAGCATGGTTAAAAAATTTCTTGATGCATCATAATGTTATTTTAGTGTAATATCCATATAATAAAATAACTATGCAAAGTTTTTATGGTATAATATTAGTGGAAGGTATTGGTTGAGATCCTCAAACTTGCCATTTGAACATTAATTTCCTTCACTATCATCTACAGGTTTTGAAACTCTAAGGTGAATTTACATTGAAAGGTTGTAATAAGAAAACCATAAATTTATGTTTGAATGGTTTTATGTGGTTGGAAAGGAAATTTATGAGATATATAATCATCAAAGAGGTTCATAGGTAGAGTTTTGAGCCCATACACACATACATGTGTCTACTCTCTTAAACATGCACCTACAACCAACTAGGCCTAAAAGTGCAAAGATGTTTAAATTGGTTTCTAGATGATGATTTGTATTATTATATTATAATTAAAATTTGTATCAATAATTAATGAGGTATATTCTTTACCATTTAAATCTAAAACACCTTCTAGGTCTCATCAACATCTAATGAGAACCTACAACGAAGCTTAAGATAGAAAACATAGTCTTGTAGGTCAAGGAAGAAAAAAAGACCTAAATCCATGTTTTGAAGAAGTGATTAAGTATTTAACATTATATTATGAATTTAATATGAATAATAGATCTAATTATGACATTCCAAGACCTTACTTTCACATAAGGAGATGGAGACAGTATATACAAATAGCCTAAACATACACCTACAACTGACAATGACTTAGTTGATGACTTGTCTAGGTTTTGGCATGGTAAATGCATGGTATAGATGAATAAAATAAATTTTGGATGACATTAAAGGCTTAAACAAGACCTTATATCAATTAATCATCCCTAAAAGTGTGATAAACGCCTAAAAGTACCCTCTAAAATAGCAAACATAGTCACAGTCATATGGCACTCAGTTTGACCAGGCAGAGAGTATGAGGAATATGTGGAAGTTTTGAGGGATGATTTAAGGTTATTAAAAATTAAAAATAATCATAGGACCCTCATATTGGATATATAATAGGGAAAGGGCTCAAACAAGCATCACATAGTCCATTCCTTAAACCACTATGCACAATCCACTCCATACAAGTATGTCCTAGGTATTGAAGATTTTGGAATGTCAAAGAGATAAAACTTGTAAAAATCACCTATATAACTTAAAAAATCCCCTTAATCATTCATTTGGTTTGGGGAAATAGTGGAATTTCCCTTTATTTTGTCTCAGATAGAGGGCACTCCCTTTATGAACAAACTTGCATTTTTGAGGAAGGGGTGATAAATAGATGGACCAAATTTTATTTAACTATAAAATAAGGTTTTTTAATTTTAAATACATCCATGGAAACATTAAAAACACCTCATATAAGGATTTAACCCAATAAGATGGTTTGGATTGTTAAGGTTGCAGTCAAGCCTAAAATGTAGGGTTTTGTCCTAAAGACCAAAGGTGAGGTCAATGTTACTTCCAACCTTATGTATGCTTTATAACTCATTTGTAAAATTTATATGGTGTAAAATTTAGGTATCTTGGCTATTGGGATGTAGGGATAGTCATTAAAATTCCATTTTGGGCTTTAAGGTACAGACAGGTTATTAGGTATGGTTAGGCCTAGTGCCCAAATGAGAAGTCACCTTCAATTCTAACATGAAGTAAGAATAAAAATGGATTGTATCATGTTTATAGGGTAACTTATAATGTTTAAAATCCTAAAACTTGTATATAAGGCATAAGGGAATCCATTTTTGGCCTCAAGACCAATATTAGGCATGTGTGAATGGAAGAGAGGGCTCAAGTGAGCAATTTTGAGTGCTCACATCTCCTCTAAAAATTTGCATGGATATACAAGACATTTTGAGGTGTTATAAATGGTAATGAACAACAATTTTGTGTCATTTTAGTGAAGGTTGGATGTGAAATCTCTATGAATAATGGCTAAGAGGGTAAAACTATTTAAAACCCTCTTAAACCCTTAGTCTAGACCTAAGGAAGGAAATTAAGGAGATAATGCACCAAAATAGAATATTTTTCCCAAAAAATAATTTTAAGTTGTATAAGACTCATTCAAGATCCCTACCATCAATATTAGTTGTATGGAATCTATATGAACAGGGTACAAAATGGGTTATTTTGACTATTTTGTGCATTATGTAGGTTCTAAGAACATTCAAGAGATGAAATAAAGTTTAGGGCAAAGATTAGGACTTAATATAACTCCCTATATCCATTTAATTCCTTGAAAAAACTCTTAAGTTTTCCTAATAGAGCTCTCATCTCAACCAAACAAACTAGCATAATGAACATGGTAGTGAGAAGGGTAAAAAGCTTCAAGTGAGTTACTTTTAAGGTGCGTCTAATGCCTCTAAATCCATATAGGGTCTTAATAAGTGTCATCCACTCTATTTTATATATTTTCATGGAAAATAGAAGCCAATTTTGAGTCCAAGTGTGAGGGGTAATTGAAAGAGGAGATTTGTTAGAGTGAAGGTAGTGATAGCTCATTTCTAGATGATTCTAGATGACCAAGACTACAACTAATGCATGTGTAGGCATTTATACAACCCTTACCCTTCATTACAATCATAAAATGTATCCCTAGTCCATTTTTGGATGTTCAAATAGGGCTAAATCATGAAGACAATTTTTTGAGCCAGAATGAGAACTTATACACCATTTTTTAAGAGTTTCATGACTTGGGGTGACACTTTTGCCACCTAAAATTACATGGTTCATTTCACATCTTATTCTCATGAATATTTTACTCATTTACTCATATTTATAAGTGTTCTTATGACCTTTGTACGTTTCTCTTCTCCTCTTTCTCTTAAGTTCTATAAGAACTAACCATTTTGGCCTTTGTAAACTATGTTCCACCTGAGTATGGTGAAGCCTTTCTCATTTTTATACCATGGATCAATAAATAATACTGATTTTTACCTCTTCCATAACTATTCATAATGTTCATTACTTGTATGATTGATCTTTCTTAGTGATGACTCTTGTTTCCTTAGCATGTTGTCTCATTCTCTCACCTATTTATAGTTGGAAAGCTTCTTCTTACAGGTCATGTGAAGTGTTATAGGAAGTGTCAAGGTTTAGTGAGTTATCCTATTCAATAGTGTCATTATAGACCTATTGTCTAGTCCTCTTAGCCTAACATTTATCCATAACCTCATAATGAAACATTGATGTGAGAAGATGCAGATCGGAGAAGTGTATGTTTGGTTAGTCCCTTGTTCTCATATGTAAAATGCAACTGGATGGAAGTGATCAACTAATTTGGTGTATCACATATTTTAGGATAGTTTTCTTTTATTTTTCTCTCTCCCTTTTCCCTCATAATCATAGGTGTAGTATTGGTCTACAAGTGGTACATCAAAAGAGCTAGCCATATCTAGAGATTCACCTCATTCTTAGGCTCACCCACAGCCTAGAGGTGTTTCAATTATGTCACTTAGATGAAGAGAGCTGAGACATCTCCTCAAATTTTTAAAATCCAAGTGACAACATTTTTTGGCACACCTGATGGGACTCTTAGTCCAAGAAGTTGAAAAAAATTTGGTGTTGTCTTTCAACACATCAGCCTTTATATGCATATATCTAAGCATTAATGGTGACTCCAAAGTTACATCAGCTAGTCAAATAGCTAGCTATTCCTTTTTAATATTTTTAATAACCATTCCTTATGTTATTACTTCTTAATGAAGTTCCATGGCTGACCTTGGTGTTGAGTACTATTTTAAATAATTTAGTGAGACATTTCAAGCTTGTGGCATTCCCTATCAGCCTTTGTGTGAATATTACCAGCCTTGTCATGATCCCTATCAACTCTAACATTAATCTTATCATCCTTTTTATGAGTTGTATCAGCCCTATAACTAGAATTCTCAATATGTTTCTCCTCCTAGTCAACCGAGTCACTTCTCAAGTTAATCCATTTCCACTTTCAAGAAAACACTTTTGGGCTATGAGAAGTACATGATAGAGCTTGATACACTAAGGGGACATGGTCAAGATGTTCCTATTCATTTCATTTATAATGTGAGAGATGATTTAGATATAGTTAAAAGAGAGCAGGCACCAATTAAGAGAGCTAATTGGCAAAGGCTCATAAGTGAGATGCTAGATGTGAGTGGCCTAATTCATCCTTCGAAGATAGGCTAAAAATTCATGAGAAGCAGCCTCACCAAACATGTCAACCTTCATATCCACTCCCCAAATTTTCTATCAAACCTACTTGAACCCTATTCATGAGCCCAATCAAGCTTATCAAATCCATCTTTTTCCCAATCAACTAGAAGAGAGAGTTGGGAAGACAAACCTTATTTTTGAATCAAATATTGATAAGAAGATTGAGTTAGCTAATAAGCAAATGCAATATTAAATATCATCAAAAAAGGAAGTGGAATTCAATCCCTCATTTACCTCTCCCATCACACCCCCACATCAAGGAGAGACTCTTAGATATGAAATCCCAAGTTGGAGACAAGGTGGAGAATAAAAGCCTAAGGAGATTCCAATCTTCTTAAAAACTTCATCCACTCCTCAAAGTGCATCACTACCTCAAGAAGAGACTCATAATCCACACATCCTAAGTTAGAATAAGGTAGTGGAATCATGGGGAAATAAAGAGGATAAAATCCTTGATAAAGAGTGTGAAGTTGAAAAAGAGCTTGATCCTATGCAAGACCCTCTCACCCTTCCTCAAGATACTTCTTGTCTTCCATGTCATCCATCCTATACTCCTCATCCTCATGATGATGCCTATAAACTTCAATAGATACTTTTCCAAGAAAACCTATTCAATAAAATTAAAGAGTCAAAGTCAAGGATGAAATTGCTGAATCAAGGTGTGATGGAAGGTTTAGACCCAAAAGAAGATCATATGCCTAAACACACCCCATCTAACCTTCCTCAAGAGAATAATCAAGCTCAATCCTATTTAAATGAAGTGATTTCAAAATGTAAGGAATAAAACCAAGCTATTATATCCTAAGGTCTGCCTCCCCTTCCTCAAGAGCTCCCAAAAGAATCCCCTACAATTCATTTTTAATTTGATTTTGAGTTTTATGTTCCACCCTCACTAATTAGTTCATCTTGTCCTCACCTCATCACCCTTTTCCTTGATGGACTTATGGTATGGGAACCTATTTTTAATTTGGTTGATAAAAACTTAGAACTCTTTCTTGAATAAATCCTAGCTCCTTAGTAGCCTCATTGGAATAAGTCATATGATTTCAAGATGCCTAGTCTTGGCATCACCAAGAAGGAGAAGGAGATTGAAGATCTTTCAGCCCTTGAGAACCAAAGTCATGTTATGTAAGTTGAGATACAACTTGAGATCCCTCAAGAGGTCCTATATGATAAATAAGAGGTGGTATCTTGTGTGGAAACTGATAATTGGGTTGATATGGAAGAATTTTTTCTTTTTGCTAAAGAGGAAGAAATAATCATGGGTTCTTCCATCACTATACAAAATATCATGTATGGGAAAGAAAAAGTTCATAATAATTATTTGGATGACTTATTTTCAATCATTAGATCAGGTTATACTCCTCTTCAAGGAGGATATGATCTAATCAAAAATGGAGAAGGCAGCCTTGGCACTCAAGTGAGTATGCAAACAAAAATCAACTTTTCAAACCTATCATTTCAAGAAGCATACGCATCTCATGATGATATGTTTTAAATAATAAAAATGTGTTATAATCCTCTCAAAAAGTTTGGAGAAACACATTAACTCTTCAATGATGGAATAAGCTCTTATTGGCCTCAATCTTCTGAGGAACAAGAAACTACTCTTGAATCCATGTCTACCAAGAAGAAACAAGTTGATCATGAGATGAAGAGTGGGCAGTAGTATGTGGTATGTGTACAAGTTAAAGAATAATATATATACATAGGAGACATATTTAAGGATGATTTACTTGAGAGCAGATCAAGTGAAGTGTCAAGGAATAGGCCTAATCTATTAAGCATCAAATCTAAAGAGCAACATGCTTGGCAATATGATTCATCTCATGAAGAAGCATATTCAAGGAATTTTCCTTTTGATCCTAAAAAGGATCTATGCTTAGTTTCTAGTTGTGCATAATAGTTTGTTTTTTAATTCCCCTAAGTGCCTTAAGCACATGTGTGTGTGTCTTGTTAGTTTATTTGCTTTGTTTTATGTGTGTCCTTTACTTTGTGTGGTTGAGGTAGTCAAGTGGTCTTGTCTTGATCTAAGCTTTTTTTCAATGGTCAAAGTTATTGTGTTTAATATTTTAGATGACTCCTTAATCCTAATGGACTGATAAGTCTATTGGTCTAGTTAGTATAGCAGGCATACCACCCTTATAAGTCACCAATTTGTTGACCAAATTTGACCCTATATATTAAATTAGGGCCCCTATAGGTAAAAATTTGATTTTTAGATGTTTTATGGGTATAATAATTCATGAAAGGGTATGTTTTAGGTATTTTAATGTCATTTAATACTATATTAGTCTTGGTCTTAGTCATTTTAATCTATATGTCACTTTGAGTCATTTAGAAGGCTTTTAGGGGTCATAAATGAAAGTGGCATGGTTTTCAAGGCTCCCAAGTGTCCTTATTTCATATCACATGTCAAAAATTTCAGATTGTATTTCAATAATGTTAGTCTCATTTGAAACTTGTAGGCTATCTAACTAAATATCAAGTAATCAACTAAAAAAGGGGAGTTTGGCACTTGTATGGCCCATGAGGGAAGGTGACACATGGGAGAAGGCCATGGAATGTCTCTTAATCTTACTCAAGTTAATTTACATGCTTTAAATTCTCTATAATTTCCATTTTTGAGGTAAAACCATTATAATCCTTTTTTTTCCTTTTTAGACACACAGAAATGGTCAATTGGTTTGTGCTTGGTATGGACAGTTGAGAAGGTTTAAAGTCATAAAAGTTTAATAGGTGGTAGAAAAATTAGAAAGACACATTTCCATAATAATATTTTTAATATTGGTCAACCATTATTTATGAACCATCCTTTACAAGCTGACTATATTTTTCTGCTCATTGTTTCCTACACCCTATAGGTTTTGCTCCATTTTGGACAAGTCCATACAAACTAGTTGGTGATGTTGAATCCAGAGGATGTTTTCTCTCTTATTAGATTATATTCATGTTTATTTTCATGTTTCATGGTTTTTTGATGAGCAAGTTATCTCATGTTGCAAGAAGGTGTCACCATTGTGAAGCTTCAATCAAGTTCTCCCTTGTTGCAAAATGTTGGTCTTATACATATGTCTCATGTGAATATAAGATGGTTTTTCATAGGTCTCAAATCCATAGTGATCACTTTCCCTTCATGTTTAGTCTCATAACACCATGTTCTAATTAAATATTCAGTCTTGCCTTTCTCATAATCAATTTTCCACTCACTTTCACTTGAAATCACATGTATAAAGCATGTTTATCATGTTCATAGAGTTGTATTAAGGATTTATCAACTTATTAAAGGCATAAATAACTTAAGAGAGTCTATATGAATATTTTAAGATCATGTAGGTTGGTTGTCATTCATGCACCACACTAACTACCCACTAGACATCATTGCTTGCTCTTTAACATTTGTTTATAAGAGGTTTTCACATTGGAATAGGTGTTTTGAGACTTGTATCAATATTATCAAAATGATAAACACTCATTTGAGTTATTTATAATGAGCCTAAGTAGGTTCATGAGACCATTCATCAACATACATTGTTCAAATTCTGTCCACTGTACTTTTACATAATCACCTACCATTAATGAACATGTATAGGTATATGAAGGCCAATCATGTTGAAAGGGATTTTTTAGCTTTGCAACATATTGGTAATGAAAATAGTATATTTTTAATCATTTAAGGATTTCAAGACTCATTTGAATCTCATAAATCATGTTTTTTTCCTATGATTCTCATCTTCTACCTACACTGTGGAATGTTCACCTGTAGGTGACCTAAACAAAGAGCTTAGGACACATTTTAAAGCATTGAAACAAGTGATGGATCCTTTCATAAAATCTTGGTGTGTTTAAGGTATCTTATCAGACCTATTTGGAAAGATAAACTACTAGGCAAAGTTGAGAGTCACTTCCAAAAATGAGATGACTGCATTCAAGGACATTTTCCCTAAAAAGTGAAAATAGAGGTCCAGGGGCATTTTGTGAATAACATATAACATGGTTACCAAATATATTAATGAATTATAATTTGATTTTAGTGTAATATCCATATAATACAATAACTATGCAAATTTTGGATAGCAGAAGATTAGTGGAAGGTAGTGGTTGAGCTCCTCAAAATTGCTAGTTGAACACTAATTTCCTTCATTATCATCTACAGGTTTTGAAATTCTAAGGTGACTTTCCATTACAAGGTTGTAGTACCAGACCATGAATTCATGTTTGAATGGTTTTATATGGTTGAAAAGGACATGTATGACTTATATAATCATCAAATAGGTTCATAGGTAGAGTTTTGAGCCCATACACACATACAGGTGTCTACTCTCTTAAACATGTACCTATAACCAACTAGGCCTAAAAGTGCAAAGATGCTTAAATTCATTACTAGATGATGATTTGCCTTTTTATATTATCATTAAATTATATATAAATAATTAATTAGGTATGGTATTTACCATTTGAATCCAAAACACCTTCTAGGTCTCATCAACATCTAATGAGAACCTACAACCAAGTTTAAGGTAGGAAACACAGTCTTGTAGGTCAAGGAAGAAAAGAAGACATAAATCCATGTTTTGAAGAAGTGATTAAGTATGAAACATTATTATATGAATTTAATATGAATAATTGATCTAATAATGACATTTTAAGACCTTACTTTCACATAAGGAGATGGAGATAGTCCATACAAATAGCCTAGACATACACCCATAGCTAACAGTGACTTAGTTGATGACTTGTATAGGTTTTGGCATGGAAAATACATGGTATATATGAATAAAATGAGTTTTATATGAAATTAAAGGTTTAAAAAATATCTTATATTAATTAATCATCCCTAAGAGTGTGACAAACACCTACAAGTACCCTCTAAATTAGCAAACACAATCACAGTCACATGGCACTTAGCTTGACCAAGAAGATAGTATGAGGAATATGTGGAAGTTTGGACCGATTATTGAAGGTTATTAAAACTCTCATAAAACCCTCATAGTGGATATATAATATGGAAATGGCTCAAACAAGCATCACACAATCCATTCCTTAAACCATTGTGCATAGTCCACTCCACACAAGTCTATCTTGGGTCTTGAAGATTTTGGAAGGTCAAATGACCTGATAAAGGGATAAAAATTGGTATATATCACATATATAACTTTAATAATAACATAAATAATTCATTTTGTTTGGGTAAATAGGGTAAGTGCCCTCTATTTTGTCTCAGACAGAGGGCACTCCCTTTATGAGCAAAACTTGCATTCTTAAGGAAGGGGTGATAAATAGATGGATTAAAAATTTATTGAACCATAAAATAAGGTTTTTTAACTTTAAAAACATCTAGGGAAATATTAAAAACACCTCATATAATTAGGCAACCCAAAAATATTTTTTGTATTTCTAAGGTTGTAGTCAAGCCTAAAAAGCAGGGGTTTATCCTAAAGACCAAATGTGAGGTCAATGTTACTTACATACTTATGCATGATTTATAACTCATTTGTAACATGTATATGTTGGTACATAGAGGTATATAATCTATTGGTATGTAAGGATAGTCATCAAAAATTTATTTTGGGCTTTAAGGTGCAGACAGGCTATTAGGCATGGTTAGGCCTAGTGCCCAAATGAGAAGTCATCTTCAATTCTAACATGAAGTAAGCATCTCAAAGGATTTAATCATGATTACATGGTCACTTATGATTTGTAAAATCCTAAAAATTGTATATAATGCATAATGGAATCCATTTTTGGGCTCAAGACCAATATTAGGCATGTGTGAATGGAAGAGAGGGCTTGAGTGAGCAATTTTGAGTGCTCACATCTCCTCTGAAATTTTTCATGGAGATCCAATACATTTGGAGGTGTTATAAATGATCCTATAAAACCATTTTGTGTCATTGTATTGAATTGTGGATGTGAAATATCTATGAATAATGGCTAAGAGGGTAAAACTATTTAAAACACTCTTAAACCCTTGGTTTAGACCTAACAAAGGATATGAAGGAGATAATACACCAAAATGTCATAGTTTGCACAAAAAAAGGATTGTAATTTTTAGAAGACTTAGTTAGCCTCCCTAAAATCAAGATTAGTTGTACAAAATCTATATGGATAGGGTACAAAATGGATTCTTTTGATTGTTTTATGCATTGTGCAGGTTCTAGGAACATTCAAGAGATGAAATAAATTTTTTTGGGATTATTAGGTCTATTCCTTTAAAAAACTCCTAAGTGTTCCTAATAGATCTATCATCTAATCCAGTCAAAACTAGCATAGTGAACATAGAAGTGAAAAGGGTGAAAAGCTTTAAGTGGGTTGATTTTAAATTGTGCCTGATGCCTCTAAATCCATGGAGGGTATTTATAAGTGTAATCCACTCTATTGTATGTATTTTCATGGAAATTGAATCCAATTTTAAGGCCAAGTGTGAGGGGTGACTAAAAGAGGAATTTTGTTAGAGTGAATGCAGTGATAGCTCATTTCTAGATGACTAGGACTGTAACCACTGCATGAAGAGGCATGTCTAAAACCCTTCCCATTAATTTCAATCATCATACCTATCCCTAGTTATTTTTGGGATGTTTAAACAAGGCTAAATCATGAAGGTAATTTTTTGAGCCAGAATGAGAACTTCTATGCCACTTTTCAAGAGTTTCATGACTTGGGGTGACACTTGTGATTCCTAAACTTTCATGGTTCATTTCACATCTTATTCTCATTCATATTTAATTCCTTTAATTAGATTTATAAGTGTCCTTGTGACATTTGTACTTCTCTCTTCTCCTCTCTCTCTTTCAAGTTCTTTAAGAACTAGCCATTTTAGCCTTTGTTAACTATGTTTCACTTGAGTATGGTGAAGCCCTACTTATTTTCATACCATGGATCAATAAAGACTAATAATTTTTACCTCTTCTATAACTATTCATAGTGTGTTTTACTTGTATTATTTATCTTTATTAGTGATGACTCTTGTTTCCTTAGCATGTTGTCTCATTCTCTCACCTATTTGTAGTTGGAAAGTTTCTCCTTGTAGGTCATGTGAAGTGTTATAGGAAGTGTCAACGTTGAGTTAGATAGCCTTTTCAATAGTGTCATTATATACCTTTTGTCTAGTCCTCTTAGCCTAAACATTCATTCATAGCCTCATAATGAAACATTGATGTGAGAAGATGCAGATTAGAGAAGTGTATGTTTAGTTAGTCCCTTATTCTCATGTGTAACATGTAGTCATCAACTAATTTGTTGTATCACCTCCCTTAGGATAGTTTGTTATTAGTTTTCTCTCTCCATTTTCCCTCAAAAGCATAGGTTTAGTAGTGGTTTATAAGTGGTACATCAAGGGAGCTATCCCTATCTAGAGATTCACCTCATTCTTAGGCTCACCCACAGCCTAAAGGTGTTTTAATTATGCCACTTAGATGAGGAAAATTGAGACATCTCCTTAAAGGGTACAAATCCAAGTGACAACACTTATATCCCTTAATCTCATGGCACCAATATAAATAATTCCCTCCACCATATCCAATTATGTATGCAACTATCAAAACCCATTTTCACTCCCCATCCCATCATATCTTCCATCATTATAATATACCTCATTCACATCATATATCCCATCATCATAATCATGACATGCTCACATCCATACCATATATAAAATCCCTAGGTATCATTATCACTTATAAGGGTTACAAAGACACATAGTTAAAACATTTAGAGGAAATTAAATCAAGATTCAATAAAGTCCACTAGAACATCTAGGAATTTAGCATCCATCACATGGTCTTAGTATCACATATCTCCAGAATAGGTATTGGTTAAAGATCTAAACTATATCATCATTCTTACATCTCACCCTTATCCAATAAAATGAGATGACCAAAAAGTCAAAAATCAAAATTAAAAATCATAAATTTAAAAAATAAAAATAAAATCAAAAAATCATTCATCCAATAGTCAAAACTAATCTTATGGTTCCTTGGGCAAGTACCATGATAAAAACTAATTTTTGACATCATGGTAGAATAATTTATTATCTACATTATACCTCAACACTTGGGGGCAAGTCCATCAATTTCATATCTCTTTATCCATTATTCTTACCCATCATCCACCATCTTATCTTGAATATCATTATGTCAATGATTCCTTCACACATTGGCCTCCATGTGAGAGAGGAAGATTCCTTAAAAAATGTTCTAGAATCATCTTGGCATATCCTCTAATAAACACTCAAGTAAATATATATATGGTTCCTACATGATGATGTCATCTACCCTTTTTCAGCCTACTCTTCATCCTTTTGATTATCTCATCTATTATTTCATCCATTCATTCTTATCCTGATTACTCGGTTTGGTATTCCCTTTGCTAGTAACCCCATTTTTATAGTGTACATACATATTATAAAAATCCCTAAAAATTGAAATATTCCAAAAATCCTAAAAATCTTAAAATTTTAAAAATCCAAAAATAGTCCATGGTGTCTTTACTCATGCCTTTTCTCTAGTCGTGCCCATATTCATGCCTTCAATCTTTCACAATCATGTCATCCATCCTCCTATTCTAATCCAGGGGCAAAGCTAGTCTATATTAAGCTAACATTAACCTAGTCTCACTTTTTCTTGATCAATCATATGTCTCTCATCTAAATCTCCAAATCCTTAGCCTAATCCTAATCTAGGTTCACGTATCTAAATCCTCATCCAAGTCCCTCTCCTAGTTCAAAATCCATATCCACATCCATATCCTTACCTAAGTCCTAATCCTAATCATCATCAATATTTTATTCCAAATCTAAGTCTACAATAACATTGTGATCATACTAGTCCATCACATCACCCAATCACTCATCCCATCATTAGATAAGACATTGTGACATTACATGAAGTTACTTATGTGTATTACTTGTTTCTTTTATTTGGCTTGTTTGCATGTCTTTTATCATGTAAATATTTGATTATTCTTTTTTTGAGTCTGTGTTGCATCATCACTCTTTTTTATTAGGTAATGAATGAGGATGTTATGAGGTCATCAAAGCTACAATAATGCTTATAAGTGCCCTTGATGATGTAGAGTTTGCTTATATTTGATTATATTTGTATTTTGAGTATGTGTTGCATCATCACTCTTTTTTATTGGGTAATGAATGAGGATGTAATGAGGTCAACAAATCTACAATAATGCTTATAAGTGCCCTCAATGATGTAGAGTTTGTTATTTGCCCACACATTTTGGCACAATGTCCTCTTGGTCATACTTATATCATGGGGCATACTATCAAGTGCCATATTTCTTAGATTGCTTAGACTATGTTGAGCCTTATTATAGAAATGATGGCTTGATCATCTACTCATCATCTTTATCCCATCATCAATTCCATCAGCCCAACCCATTCATCTAATATCAAAACAAGCTTTTATCTATCATATCTCTAGTCATCAACATCTAACATCTCATCTCTAAAATCATTTATCTTCATCTAAGTCACGTCCTCTATCTAACCACTAACATTTCTATCTCATCATTTATCATTTAATTAAAACTACATCAGCCTGAGGTATTTTTAGACTATGTATGTAGCACCTAACCATGGTTTTGTCCCCAAGGATAGCTTAGCCACTATTAACACCCAATCCTCATCCCATCTTGGATCAAAAACTCAACTTTATTACATCATTCCAAACTACACATCATACATTAAGTGATTTATTATCACTAATTAACTCATTCGATCTCCATTTTAGGCATTCAATCCCTCCCTAGCATTTGTCCTTTCTACAAGAATTATCATTATCTTGTCACCAATATTATTTCCTTACTTCCCAAATAATATCTCCATCTTGGTAATTTAGTCTTATCAATCAATCTCCTTTATATACTTTGATCATTTGTCTAGAACCCATCTCTCAAAATTAAGCCACTTTTTCACTCACATCTATGCTTGGGGCATCTCAATCATAACTACATCATTACTCAGGGCATCCCAACCCCACATCATCATCATGGTCTTATCCCACCCTTGAGACTTATGTTTGAGTGACCATATAAGTCATTTCTCCCTACATGCTCCCTCAAGGGAGAATTATACCTACTAACAACATTTCCACTCATGATCATAGTTTTTATTTAAAATACCATTACTCCTTCCATTATGTCCACTCACAATACCCTTTCAAAGAGGGGGAAAATGTATACACCTAAATTCACTCACTCTAATAATTCTACTAATTTTGATAATTTAACCTATAATCACATTCCCTATCTAATTAATTAATATCCTACTTCATTTATCAAATCCCCCACATCCCATGAACCTTACTATCAATTAATCACCCTCATTAACCTATTAACTAATCCTACTTACCTACTAATCTACCTACTAGCCCACTTAAAAATTTAAAATTCCTTTTATTCACCTACCCATCTACCACCCTACTAACCTAGCCTTTCCTACACTCATATTCCCTAATGGAGACTCTAGAATTAGAGGATTCTAGAATCTCCTCTAAATTAGCCTTTCCCATTTAGAACCCTCTATTCTAGAGGTTTTCGAGGAATTAAAAATTCTTTGAAATTTACCTAACCATTTATCTCAATAGCTCAAGATTAAATATGAGCCATTGATTTTCCCTCCCATGGCTTATATAAAAAAGCCACTCCTCCATTGAAAGCAACTCATGAATCCATAAAATATTCATGTCCATTTGATCAACTAGAAATCATAACCAACCATTGAATACATAGAATATTCATGTCCATTTGATCAACTAATTCATCTAAATCCATAAATTAAGCCATAATAATGTTAGAATTCTAAGTCTATTGCAATCTACAATCAGCAAAATCCACTTAAAGATCTTGGAGAGAGGCTAGCTGAAGCAAAGAATTGATAAGATTTTTATATTATTTTTAATTGTTTCTATAATCTCTCCTAATATGTGTATTAAGTATTTTGGGTTTAATTTTTCAATATTTAGCATATTGCTAAAAATCTATAGTCACGCATAGGCCAACCTATTAGAGACTTCCCAATTTGAAATATAGTTGTTAAGTATGCTTAGACACTGTCGATAAAGGTAAAATCTTGTGGTTAATAGATCTATCTAGGATTTATAATAGTATTGGTAGTGTCTTGGAAGTGTAAAACAATGATCTAAGAGATAGAGAAGGTCTATCTAGGATTATGAGATGTTCATTTATAAATTGAGATATTATGAATATGTGTGTTTGAAAGTAGAGGTGATAAATACAATGTATGGGTAGACAAATAGAGGGAAAGTGTGCTCAATATTCAAATATATGTGCATTATCCAAGTATGTCAAAGTTGATGTTATCGAAGTGTCTAATAGCTAATTTAGGTGCCTATAGTAACATAATTACTTTTCCTCCATCTAGAGAATTTGATCATTCAAAACCATTGCACAAGAAATTTAGTGAAAATGCATTTTTTTATTATCATATGAATAAATGGCACTCTTTTGATAAATGCATTACTTTTAAGTATATGATACAAGGTCTCATTGAAAATAATAAAACTCAAGTAGAGGGAGCAAACAAAAATTTGAATGAATCAAAGGATCCACCAAATTAATACTTTAAAATATTTTCCAACCCTCTTCCAAATCACAACCACCAATCAAGTGACAAAGGAAATGTCCATCTAATTGATAAATAAAATCATATTAAAGTGGAAATGGACTACAATGCTCACTCGCTCGATGATTTAACTGGTGTAGTTGTTTAAGTCGAGAGAAGTAAAGCATCTCCCCATATTATATTTGGTGAGAGTTAAATTTAATTGGTAGCTCATATAATAGACTTTTATATACATGATAGATTTATTAAGTATAAATTAAAAATATGTAATAATGGCTAATAATGGTTTAAGCTTGAATATATGTAGTGAAGAGTTTATTTATAGTATTAAATTTAACAAGGAAATTTTTTGTGGATGCAAATTTTTTATAAGAACCACTAAAGATATCCTGAGATGGACTTAGGCTAAATCTAGGAGATATAGTGTGAGAGTAGTTTATAGGTGTGTTGTTTTTGGAGGGACTATGGGATAAAATTTTATATCTAATTTTATTTAGAATGTGGTCACGTTCTTAAAGCTAACTCCTTTTCATTGTTGGCTTGTCTTGGTATAATGCTTACTCAAGATCAAGACATAGGTTATGGTTTATTTACCTTTGGTATGTGTAATGTGTAAGAATGAGGGTAAATATAGAGATCATACCCTCCTTCATTAAAACTATGTTTGAAGGGTGTGGTTCTATTTTCTATCAAGATTGAATCAACCATTGGTTTGCCCAAGTTCTATGAAGAAATACTTTTCATTCTTAGCCTAAAGGATTGAAAATTCTTTCTAGTATTTGGCTTGCACCTTAGAAAATGTAATCTATAACATTTTTCTATAATGAAATAATATAATTTTTAATGACATGGAGTAGGATAGGAGAGATGTGGGGAAATTTTGAGCAAGTTATTTTTAGTAATGTGTCTCTTTTGAAAAAAAAAATCAATAAGAGCTTTTTATGCTTAAGAGATAAGGTATTTTAGAAAAATTATCTAAGACTGTTATAACATTGGTTTAATAGTCACACATTAAGAAAAATAATAGGATACATGATAGGTAGATTCCACATGCTTTTGGTTTGGTAAAAATGAATTTTGATGGAGTAATATAAAATAATCCAAGATTAGTTAGTGTAGACATCCAATTCCTATCACTGTCATACCAAGATTGCAAATCTGAATGACTTTTCATAATAATATATAAACTAGACCAAAATCACCAAAAAGCTATAATTTGGTTGCACATGTCACATACATACACCAATTTGCATCCACGTATCCCTAATTAGGGAAATTTATTTTATTTAAAGGTTATCTTTTCCTAATTCACTTCAATTCAAATTGTGACCAAGCAAAATGATGTTCTAGACCACTAAAATCCTCTAATTCAATTGCACACATCACATTCATGTGCCAATTCATGTTTATAATGCCCTAATTAGGGTATTATCCTATATGTAATTGACACCTTCCTCGAATTCAACTTCAATCAAATTACAACTAAGTAAATACATTTTTGACCATTCTAATTAAATAAGCAACCAATTTCCAAGAATTACAAAAAGACTAAGTAAATCTCATTAAACAAAACAAAGTAGATTAAGAGCTTAAATGAGAAATCCATGAAAATTTATTAAATATCTATTATTGGAAATTCATAATTCAAAATATATGGGCCATGATGTCACCCATAACATCATCATAGGGGTGTCATCCACAAAACATTAATGGAGATAAATATCAGGATTAAGGTTACCCATGCCTTATTAATATTTCATTCTTCCAAATATTGATGACCATATTTATTGTTTATCCCTCTGAAATTGAATGGATTTGTGACCCTCCATATTGATATTGAGATGGAGGGCCAGAAATCAGTTAGATCATTTTGGAAAAGCTATAAATACATGAGCCATGGCTATAAATTTTAAGCTTTCTTTGTGTAATGTTATTATGCAGGAATGGCTTAAAGAAGCTATTTTCGGTGTAGAAAATCTATGAAAAAATATCTCTAGATAGCTTCACTCATATTTTCAACATTGATAAAATTAAGAGCCAAATCCATTGGTGCAAGGAGAGATGTATAGAGATGCTTGTGTTACCATATTCATAAAGACTTAAAGCACCAAATACTAGCACAAAGACATTTGATTTATTGATCTTGGAAGAGGGCCACTTGGGGAAGGCATTGTCCATGTTTTATTATTTAAGTTTATTGACTCCATTGATCCATGCCCCTTGAGGGAGTAGGCCTAGCACATTATGTTCTTTATGCTTTGTCATTTGATTTATATATTAAATTCATAAACTAACTTGCTCTATAATCATATTTTACATTTTGGAATGCCTATTGGAACCATAACCCATAAAATTCTTCTAGTTACTTCTTATCATCTTATTTTATCATTTTTTATTGCTAATTTTTGTGAAATTGACTAAAAATTGAAGGTTTTTCATTCTTAATCTATGGCCGATGGAATTGAAAATTCATCTCCTATGTATCTACAAATTCAAAGCCATAAATAGTGAAATCATGCTATCAAACTCTAAAATCAAAAAATAAAAATGTGAATTTGTCCTTGTTTTGGACCTCCTCTACATATCTATGAATTTGTAGAGTTTATTTGCAAAATAGATGTTGGTAACTATGAATTCATTCTATAGGTTTTAGGGATTTTTTTTTCTATGTATTTGAGAATTTGAAAGGTTTAACTAAGAAATCAGTATCTGTATATATGAAATCATTTTATTCTAGTCTATTTTATGCTTTATTTTATAGTTTTTTTGGAAATTATGAAATTATAATGAATTTGTAATAGCAAATTCATGGTAAAACTTTGAAATTGTATTCAAAAACTATGAAATTATTTTTCTATGTTCCTATGTTGTCTACAGGTTTTTTAGTGAATTGCAAAATTATACAAATACATTTTAGAATTGCAAAATCATATGTCAAAACTATGAAATTAGTGAGCTAGATGGTGAAATTGGTAAAATAAGTTATGAAATCAACTAGATAACTACAAAATCATCCTTATAGGTTTTCCATACTTTTTGTTTTCTCATGTTTTTTATTAACCTATAATTTCATAGTTTATACTTTACTGTGTAACTTTGAAATCATTTCAAAGAGCTATTTTTATGATTTTGAGCTAATTTATAGGTTGCCTTTGTCATCTAATCAAGAAAACGCTAATCCTCTAATGATTCTTGTGGGGAATTAATCAAAAGATAAGGATTTTAACACATTAATGCAACCATTTCACATTATCTTTTGGTGATTTAAAACTTATGAAAATAACTTTATTCTATTTTGTCATTTCAAATTTCTAAACAAAGGTAAAATTTCAATAACATTTCCATAAGTGTTTAAAAATAACAATCACTTTGTTTTTTGTTCTTCATTTCTTAAAAAGAACACTTAGTTTCATTTTTAATAAATCCTAGTGTGTGTACTCTCCCCTTGTCCCCTTTAGGTAACTTGGGCGACCAAAAATGCATTATTTTGCTTATTTTATTGATTCAAACATGAATAAATGTCATGTATGCTCTCCCCTTGTTCCCATGGACTTGGGTGACTCATAAATGACTATTAAGCATAGGATATACTAAGAGGGGGTGAGTCAATATATCATATATCTTATAAAAAATTTACTTAATCATACATTCAAGATATGCAATAAAACTAAAACAACAACATGCACCACACAAGAGAGAGAGACACCAAATTTTTATGTGGAAACCCAATGTGGGAAACACTATGGAGAACAATCTCAAGTATATGAATGAGCACCAACTCAAATTACAAAGTTTGCAAGCACCAACTTTAGGAGCACCAACCCCTCTTATGTATAAAACACAACTATCTCTCAATGTTGCTTTATCAACAAATGATATAACTCTACAATATCTCTTTCTATTCTCTCCTCTTTTCTTATATAAAATTATTGCAAACCATGGACTCTCTTGCATTTAACAAATGGCTTTCCAAGCCTCATTTTATAGCTTTCCAAATGACCTTTGGCATTCACCTTTTGTGACCCTTCAATCCTTATGGAAAATGGTTACATATTTACATGACCCTTCAAATCCTTTCATTTGAAAAGTCACATGGTGACCTTTCATGAGAAAATGCACCCTTTCTCATTTTTTCTTTACCTTGGTGACTTTTTGAATTCCTCAAGGTGACCCTTCAAGAGAAAATGTGCCCTTCCTCTTTTGTCTTCACTTGGTGACTCTTTGAATTCCTCAAGATGACCCTTCATGGGAAAATGCATCATTTCCCTCTTTTGTCTTTACCTCATGACTCTTTGACTTTGTCATGGGGCCTCTTTTGACTTTATGCAATCAAAAATATATTCATTTATATTAAATAAATATCAACACACTTTAGCCAAAATATGAACATTAAAAACACCTTTAAATAATAAATGCCATGGGGCCTTTGTCACTAATAATGTTAGACCTTTGACATCAATGACAATATTTCCAACAATCTCCCCCTTTATCATTGATGGAAACCTCAAACTAAAACAGCCACATCCTAAAATTTGTATTGTCAACCTACCCATACTACCAATAAAAAAACATATAGTAACTCCCCCTTACTATAGCATTATATACCTATTCCCTATATCTATTCATAAACCTATTCTTGTACTTATTTTTATACTTCTCCCCCTTTGAAATCAATGGCAAAGGGTCTATCTTAGAGCTAACATGTATCTTCCCCTTAAATAATGTTGATCCACAATGGTAGGAAGTAAAAGAAATTACTCCAAATACTTGAATGTGTCCTTTGGTAGTGACTTTGTGAAAATATTTACAATCTATTATGTTTATTGATATATTCCAGCTTACCTATTGATCTGCATCCTGCTCTCTCAAGAAGTGTTATCTAATAAGAATATGCTTTGTTCTTGAGTGCATCATTGGATTCTTAGAAATATTAATAGCACTTGTGTTATCACAAAAATAAATATATGTTCATCATATTTTACCTTGATGTCTTCTAAATTTTGCTTCATCCAAAGCACTTGAGTATAACACAACACTACTACAATATATTTTGTTTCAGCTGTAGAAAGTGATACTGAGTTCTACTTCTTACTTAGCCATGATACTAAGTTATCATCGAGAAAGAAAGATCTTCCACTTGTACTCTTTCTGTCATCCAAACAACCTGCCCAATCTAAATCTATATAAGCAACCAAATTAAAATCTCTTCCTTTAGGATACCACAATCCATAATCTAATCTCCCCTTGACATATTTTAATATTCTCTTCACCAACTAAACATGACTCTCCTCTAGGGTTGCTTGATATCTCACAACCAAGCCTACTACATGCATGATGTCTGGCCTTGATGCTATCAAATATAAAATACTATCAATAATATAGTTATACAAATATTGATCTATAATAGGTGAATCTTCATCCTTACTCACCTTGTTCCCTATACCCATTGGTGTGCCAACTAGTGCATAATCCTCAAAACCAAAAAAATTCAACATTTTCTTGGCATATTTATTTTGAGATATGAAAATTCCTTTATCTGATTGAAATATTTATAACCCTAAGAAAAATGACAATTATCCAAGCATAGACATCTTAAATTATTTTTGCATATTATCAAAAAATTATGTTGTCATCTTTTCAATGTTTCCTCCAAATATTATGTCATCAACATATACCATAACAATCAACTGATGCTCACCTTCTATTTTGATGTAGAGGTTACTGTCAATGAAAACTCTCTTAAAACCTTGATCCTGAAGGTACTTATCAAGTGTTGCATACCAAGTTATGAGAGCTTGTTTCAATCCATACAGTGTTTTCTTCAATCTACATACATGGATACTATTATTTGAGAGAATAAATCCCTTAGGCTGCTCAATGTAGACCTCCTCTTCTAAAATTCTATTCAATAAATTAGACTTGACATCCATCTGAAACACTTTAAAATTCTTAAACATTGCATATGAAAGAAACATTATACTAGCCTCTAGCCTTGGCACTAGTGCAAAATTTTCTTTAAAATCTATACCCTCAATCTGAGCATATCCTTTACATACTAACCTTGCTTTATTCCTAGTAACTTCACCATCTTCATTCAACTTATTTCTGTATACCCATTTTGTTCCTATCACATTTTGATCTTTTGGTCTAGTTACTAATTCCCAAGTATCATTATTTTCTATATGATTTAATTCTTCATCCATTGCTTTAACCTAATGCTCATCATGTCTAGCTTCTAAAAAAAATTTAGGCTAATTTTGGATAACAAAGAAAAATTAACTTGCTCAGATTCACTTACCATCATCCTTTTGGTGTAAACTTTGTCATTTATGTTCTTGATGATATCACTCTCATTATGATTTCTATGGACATATTTAGATGGGGTCTTGGTGACCTTTTTCTCCTTCTTCTCATCTTCATCTGATTCTTCAAAATCTTCTTATTCAATTATTTTAGGAGTGTCTATTAGATCACTAGCTCTTTATGCTACATCTTCATCTATCCTGACACTTTCACTTTCAACTATCTTCTTGGTTGTTTTGTTATAACATTTATAATCTTTATTTTTACAAGAATATCCAATAAATATACCTTCATCTATTCTATATTCAAACTTACCTAGTTTTTCATCAGTTCTCTTTATGAAACATCTGCTACTAAAAACTTTGAAATAATTAATAGTAGCTAGTTTTTCTTTCCATAGCTCATAGGGAGTCTTTTCACTATTGACTCTCAATAACATTCTATTCTGGCTATGCACTATTGTGCCTACTACATATCTTTAATATTTATTTGGTACCTTGAATTCATTTAGTATCATCCTCACCATCTCCTGAACTACTTTGTTTTTCCACTCAACTACTCCATGTTGCTATGGAGTTTTAGTTGCTGAATAATGTCTCTTTATCCCATGGTCTTCATAATACTCAATAAACTTATCTAACATGAATTTTCCTCCTCAATCTAATCTCAAGCACATAATCTTCAAAATAGTTTCATTCTTAACTAAAGCCTTGAATGTTTTGAAGTGGCTAAAATCTTTTGATTTTTTCTTCAAAAACATCACCCAAGTTATATGTGTAAAATCATCAATAAGGAACATGAAGTATTTCTCACCTTGAGTACTTTAAGTTCTGGTAGATCTACACAGATTACTGTGAATAAGCTCTAGCATCTGAATGGTCGAGTATTCTTTTGTCTTGAACCATCTTTTGACCTGCTTCCCATGCTGACATGGTTCACAATACATGTTGGACAGATTTTTAATCTTTGGAAGATCTCTAACTACTTGCTTATTGTTGATGTTGACAAGATTATCAAAATTTATGTGTCCCATTCTCCTATGCCATAACCAACTTTATTCAACCTGACTCAAACAACATTTTTGACCTTTGATATCTGATAACATATATAAATTATTGCTTATCTTTTGAGCATCTGTAATCAACACATCTAAATATTTTCTCCTAATTTCACAATAAAACTTTAATATGTGTCCCTAATCACATATTTGACTTACACTCAATATATTATGCATAAGACCTTCTACATATAGAACATTTTAAATCTTAGTTCTACCATTATTTAAACTTAATGTACCTTTTTTGGCTATAACGGTAGCGGTATTAACTCTAAATTTCACTATGTCACCATTGATATTCTTTAGAGTTTGAACTTGCTATTTTCTCCTGTCATGTGCCTCGAACATCTTTTGTCAATGAACCATGGATTTTTTTCATTTCTTGCATGCAAAGATGTCTAGACTAACATACACTTGTTAGGTTGTTTCTTCTATCATGAACCTGTCTAAACTTTTTTATTGATGAATGGAGCCTTAAAACTTTGGACCTTATTGACTGACTCGAACACACTTTTTTAATGTTAGGCTATGTGTCTAAAATTATTTCACTTATAACATACTATGGCTTCTTCATCAAAACCTGATAGAGGAGCAAAAGAATTATGGCTTCTGCTTGACTCTACATGAGTTTCCTTCTCTTTGTTTCTTAAATTGTTAGCTCTTTTTCAATAGTCTATTTTCTTATGACCATAACCATTACAATAAAAATAATAACCATGAAATTATAATATATTCTAATTTGTGTATCTTTGACATAGTTATCTTTTGTAGCTTTTTTCCTTCTAGCCTTCTTTGTTTGAGTTGTCCTCTACATTTTTAACTTCTTACCTTTTTATTTCCTCTTTTGTAAGGGATTTAGCATAACTCTTTTTCTTTTTAAATCTGATACATGTCTTCTCTAATATTGATTTTTGACTTTCTAATATCTTATTCAACATGTTAGTGTTATTCTCAAATTTTTAATCATTAACAGCTTTATCATTGATGGCTTTATTTGTTTTCTTCATATCTTCTTTTAAAGATGCAATTTAAACAACATGCTTTTCACATTCTTCACTTACTTTTTGTAATTGAGCTATTAGATCTTCTTCAGTATTTTTGGCTTCTTCAATGTGTGCTTGTAGATCTTCAATTGTTTTCTTTTACTCCTTTTCATTTTTCTTGATCTAGAGCTTCAATATTTGATTCTTCTTCTCAAAATATTTTAATTCTTCTAAGGCAAAAATGAGTTCTCCTTATAGATTCACCTTAACTTCATCATGTTCTTTTTGATCATGTGTACTTTTGCTTGTGGAGGCATCTTCATGTATGGTCATGAATATCTTCTTAATTTGAGTCATTGACTCCATTGTCTTCAGTTAAGCTAGGATCTTTAGAATATAAACTCTTCTTCTTGAATCCCTTCTTGAATTTGCCTTTGAAATTCTTCTTGTATTTAGGATTTCCTTCTTCATTTTCACTATTATTCTTATTTAGGCACTTAGTTGCAAAGTGTCCAATCTTACCACATTTAAAACATTTAAATGGTAACTTTTTTTGATATTTACCTATGCCCTTTTTAGGCTTGCAGATGAATAAAACTCCATTATCATCTTCCTCATCACTAGAGCTATCACTTGATTCTTGAATCTTAGCCTTATCTTTTTTTGGTGTCTTAAAATCAGCTTCCCTCTTTGAGGGTTTCTCTTATTCATTCCACATCTCATATGCCTTAAGAATACCATGTAGTTCATCCATATTTAGCTTGGCTATATCCTTCATCTCCTTAATTGTAGAAACCTTTGCATCATATCTCAATGGTAGAGCTCAAAACCTTTTGTACCATTTTTGACTCTTCTAACTTTTCTCCAAGACCTTGAATTTGATTAACTATTTAATAAAATCATAAAAGATAACTTTTTATATTTTATTCCTCTTCCATCTTCAAACTTTTAAACTATCTTCTAAAAGTTTGGAGCTTAGCTTGCTAAACCTTTCAATCACTTTTGTAAATATTTTCAAGCTTTACCCAAGTCTCATGAGTAGATTTACATTGCATAAATTTTAAAAATTGTGATTCACATAAACCACATAAAATATCATTTAAATCTTTAGCATTATTTTCACTTACCTTCTTTTCCATAGGAGTAGTTACAAGTTTATATGGCTCTTCATATTCCTCCATCACTACTTGCCAAATGTCGAATCCAAAGGCCATAAAGTAAGTCCTCATCCTTATGCTCCAAAAGGCATAATTTATCTCATCAAAAAAATGTGCCTTATATATATAAAAACATTCATGTGATCCAGCCATCGTGTTTTCCCTTATCTACCTTCAAGCAATTAAACTATTTCCAAAAGAATTTGCTCTGATACCAATTGTTAAGCATGGGATATACTGAGAGATGGAGGTGAATTAGTATATAATATATCTTATAAAACTTGTACTTAATCAAACTCCCATTAACCATACATTCAAGATATTCAATAAAACTAAAAAAATAACATGTACCACATAAGAGAGAGAGAGAGAGAGACCATATTTTTACGTGGAAACCTAATGTGGAAAAAACCATGTAGAAAAATCTCAAGTATATGAATGAGCATCAACTTAAATTACAATTTTTTTAAGAACCAACTTGCAAGAGCACCAACCCCTTTAATCAGCACCAACATAGTAACTATTTGTGGGCACCAACCCATAGGGGCACCAACCCCTCTTATGTATAAAACACAACTATCTCTCAATTTTGATTTCTCAACAAATGATATAACTCTACAATATCTCTTTCTACTCTCTCCTCTTTTCTTATATAAAACAATTACAAACTATGCACTCTCTTACATTTAACAAATGGATTTGCAAGCCTCCTTTTATATCTTTCCAAATGACCTTTGGCATTCACCCTTTGTGACCCTTCAATCCTCATGAAAAATGGTGCCATATTTTCATGACCCTTTGAATCCTTTCATTTTAAAATTCACATGGTGACCCTTCATGATAAAATGTGTCCTTTCCCCTTTTGTCTTTATCTTGGTGACTTTTTGAATTCCTCAAGGTGACCCTTCAAGAAAAAATGTGCCCTTCCTCATTTTTCTTCACTTGGTGATTCTTTGAATTCTTCAAGATGACCTTTCATGGGAAAATGTGTCATTTCCCTCTTTTGTCTTTACCTCATGACTCTTTGACTTCTTCATGGGCCCTCTTTTGACTTTATGTAACTAAAAATATATTCATTAATATTAAATAAATATCAACACACTTTAGCCAAAATATGAATATTAAAAACACCTTTAGACAATAAATTCTTTGGGGCCTTTGTCACCAATAATATTAGACCTTTAACATCAATGACAATATTTCCAACAATGACCTCATTCTTCCATTTATTTTTCTTGTGAGTGGGAGTTTATCACCTCCTCATGAGTTTTTTATGAGGACTTTGACTTGGGGTTTCATGTCCTAATATTGTTCCAACCCCACTCTCTAGTGGGGTATATAAATTTCATGCACTATTAGATTGGATAGTGGTTGGGTGGTTAGCCTGACAAGTCCGAAGGGTCTTCAGGCCATGTGGTGATCTAGACATCAAACTTCATTAAGCATTACATGGATAAAGTCATTATGAAAAGGATAAGACCTTTGCATAAAAATCTAGATGGTTTGGATCTAATTAACGTGATTTTTGTGCCCACGTGTTTCTAGGCACTTGTGGACCATCTAAATAATCCAAGTTAAAAATTTAGCTTAATTGACCCCACTTTGCCACATATTATCGTACCAAATGTTGATTTCCTTTGGCACTCTAAGTTCCTTGTCACATATTAGTTTTTGAGAGACATAAGGTGCTTAAAAACTCTACCTACATGCATTATCTATTTTGTATTAATAATTAATTCCTTTCAAGACTGGTATATCAATGGAAACTTTGGTGGATATTATGTACACCTTGTGTTAGTTTAATGTATGAACATGCACTTAGGTGGTCCTTCTTATTTACTTGCATTTTGAGTCTAAATAACCATGTTGCATAAATAAAATAAGTCCTTAATCCTCTCAAACCAATTTCAAAACCCATTTTAAAGTATTTGATATAAGGACAAATGGTTTATACTTGAGTCTTACCTATCACTTAAGCTTGAGTGTTTTACTCTTTGTATTTGGGTAGTGTCAATTAGATTGTATTTTAATTTGATTTTAGAGCCTTACCTAAGGGCAAGTATTATTCCCATATTTTACACATTGACATTTATTTGAAAATTGAGGTGTTACGCTTTTCACATTACCATTTGACACTTAGCCATTGCCCACAATGTTATGTTTATAATTTTAAATAATATCCTTTGTCTCACTTGGTACCATTATGTTTCCCATTTGGTTTTGAATTTAAAATTTAGGTTTTCTTGATTTAAACTATGCCCTAAGTTATTGGAGCTTTTGACTTTATTTTCTATTGTGTGTAGTTTTAATGCCCATTTTCTTCAAAAGTTTGAACTTATGTTTTCTTGTGTTGACCTATGCCCTAAGTTCCTAGACCATTCAACTTTATTTTATATTGGGTGCAATTATGCTACCCATTTTATTCTAAAGTTTGAACTTAGATTTTCTTGTGTTCACCTACGCTCTGAGTTCCTAGACCATTTGACCTTATTTTGATTTGATGATCGAGACCAACCATGGTTTTATTGTCCTCTTATAGAGTACCAACACAATTTAGACTTAGGTTTGCTTATGTTAGCCTACACTCTAAGTTCTAATAATGTTCTACCTTATTATATATTTTTTATATTGACCTACTAAGGTCAAGCATTTTAAAAACTTTGTTTCTTCTCATTTTGTGTTGATACATTATCCAAGCCAATTTTAAAGTTTTTAAGGACATTTTGATAGTTTTTATAAATTCCAAATTTAACCAAAGCTACATTTGAAACACAAGTCAAAGAGTGAGTGCTATTCTAACCATGTAGAGATACACTTGTAGTGGAGTCACTTATGGCACTAGTTGTGAGGAAGAAGATTCTTATGATGGAGAAGAACATTCGGTCGTGTATGAATAAATCCATCCCTTTATGGGATAAAACCAAGGTCAATACATTGAAAATCACCCACTCAAAGACCAAAATGAGGCTCTCTTAAGATTGATAGAATCAAGAGCTATACTTCCTCTAGATTTTCTAAAAGAATAATTGCATACCCTCATTCAAATATAAGAGTAATAATATGAACCAGTTATTAAATAAGAACAACCTCACACTTAAGTGCCCAAACCAACCATTGATTTTTATAGAAAAAGGAAGGATACATTAGTAAATTCCTCCCAAATGGGTCATATTGTTACATCCACAATACAGTAAATTAGTCAACACTATGTAAATCAGTTTGTTACTAACTTAACAACTTCTTTATTTACAACATCATTTAATAATGCCATGACTATAGAGTAAAATAAATTACCTAAATAATTAGATGAAGCTAATCATACCCATGATGTATATCTCTTAGCTCCTCTCAAAAATGTTGTGCCAATGAATGCTTCAAACCAAGTTCCACTTGATACATAACACATGTTCTTTAACCATCAAGAAACCATTTCCAATGCATGACATGTACTTGATACTTCTCATTAAATGTTGGATCACTCCCAAAAACAAATTGTTAACAATCCACCTCCTCAACAAGTGGTCGATAATTTTTAGAAGATAAGACCAAATTATTCTAGTTCACAACAATAATAAGTTCCACTTATGAACTAGTAATGATAATCTCTTCTTTTAAATCAACATTAGGTTCATCAAAATCAGTAGATTCCCTATATCTCAAATAACATATTCCTCAAAACCAACATCAAATACCTAGGGATTAGTAATAGAACCTTTTGAATTAACAACATCATACCTATTCCTATGTGCCTCAAAACTAACAATAAACATTAAACCAAGCATAGAACTTAGGACATAAGTTGCACATTCCTAATAGGACCATGTGAGGATGCTACACCCTTAACCATTAATGTGTCTATGGATATGTGTAGTTAACTTTTGGATTGAATAAACATTTTTCATATTATTATACATTTATTTATGCATTCATATACTTACTAGGTCAGCCTATGGGTGGTACATGGCCTTGTTAGACTATATATAAGAGGTAGGGTTAGTTATTCATCATTATAATTGAGTATTCATTCTTATTGAAATCATTTGGGAGGTTTCCCCCTCAAAGTGGCTTATCTATTATTCATATTTTCTAGTATAATTCCATATAATTATTATATACTACTGTATATCTTTTTATTTGGTTAATTAATATCATTCTAAGTGGTATCAGAGCATCGATTTGGGCCATAATCAAGTTAAAAACCCTAGATCTTGAAATTTGGATATATCTTGCAAACAGGTGCAAATTTATCTTCAATTTTTTATTGGAGTATCTAAATCATTCGATTAATTTTAAATTAAAATTTCAGCTCATTTGGATTTTTTTTCAAAAGTTATATCCATTTTAGTGTTTTTCAATAATTTGCTCTATAGCTCACAATTTGTATAATTTTTCAAAAAAATTTATATTTTTGGAAACCTTTGAAAAACTTAGTTTGGGTCTATTGTTTTATATTTGTGATTTGAGGCCTAAATATTCAAAATTCTTAGTGGTCAAATTTAGGTCAACATTGCAAAATAAGGTTCACCATAAATCTTTTGTTTGGTTGGTCCTAACACCCATGGACTGGGAAAAGGGAAAGAAACCCCTAAAACCACTTTAGGGGATGACATGGAGTCTAAATCATCTAATGTAATTTCTCAAATCCAATCAAACCTACATGGCTTAATGCAGAAAGATGTGCAAGTCCAAACTAAAATATCAATAATGCAAGGGGACCTTAATGGCATGAATAATTAGTTACATCAAATAATGACACACTTGGATGCCCTTTCATCTCATTTACCACTCAAAAACCCTTCACTCTTTCCTTCTAGTCCTCCTCCTCTTAATACTAACACTGTCAATATGGGGATAAAACCAATGTTGCCAAAAGTAGACTTGCACAAGTTTGATGGTAAGGATCCACTCACTTGGACCACTAAAATTGAAAATATATTTGATTTACACCAAACTCCTAGATCTCAAAAGGTGGTTGTGGCATCTCTGTATCTAGAACCTGAGCCATTCATTTGGTATCATTGATTTTGTGCTCAAAAGAAGAAGATTGGTGCTCCTATTACATGGTCAGTATTCTCTGATGAATTGATGTCTTATTATCAAGATAATGTTTCTAAAAAATATTTTAACCAATTATCTAAACTATGACAAATAGGAATAGTGAAGTATTATATTCATCAATTTCAAAATTTATCCTGACATGTGGAGGATATCACTGAGGTAAATCTGACTGACCTTTTTCTAGGTGGACTAAAAGATAGTATTCAATTAGAGGTTTGTATGTTTAACCCCACAACTATATCTGAAGCTATACCAAGGGCACACTTGGTAGAATAAAAAAATATTATCAAACATCATCCTTTCACTAATAGTTGATAACACACCTTCTGAAATCCATCACGGCCTCAACCTACCAGATTAACACCACAACAAATTAAGGATAAGCATGTTAAATGGTTTTGTTATGGTTGTGCTAGTAAATGGATCAAAGGTCATAGATGTGCTAAAAAGAATTTATTTTACATTGAAGGGGTTGATGAGGATGAAGAAGATGAGGAGGCATATGTTGAGATTTTTGAAGGACCTAAGGATGAAGCTATAGATTCTCAACCTATTATCTCTTGCCATGCCCTTGTAGGTATTTCTACTCCTTAGACTCTTAAGGTGGTGGGTTTTATTAATAAATAGAAGGTTATGGTGTTGATTGATTCAGGTAGTACACATAACTTCATCAAGAGTAAGTTGGTTTCTCATTTGAATTATTTCATCTACCCAGCCGGAGAGTTTCAAGTCATGATTGTTAATGGTGGTATAATTAATTGTTCTAGAAAATGCCATAGTATTAAGTTAGCAATGGGGGACTATTTTCTAGATTCTCCTATTTTTTTATTCCTATGGGTGGGAATGATATTATTTTGGGATTACAATGGCTCACCACATTGGGTACTATTGAGATAAATTTCCATGAACTATTCATGCATTTTTGTTATGAAGGCAAGCCAGTGGAATTATGAGGAATAAAATTTAAATCTCCATGAATGGTTAGTTTACATTAGATGACCAAGATGCTAAAAAAATTGTTAAAGGATTTGTTGCACGTTTGTTTTCCATTGATGTCCAAAAATTGAGTCTATCCATCCTGAGTTAAAACAAATACTGGATGAGCATTCAGTTATTTTTAGACCCATGAGAAAAGGTCTTCCTTCTAGTCATACTCATGATCATGCCATCAAACTCACTCTTATAAGTATGCCACCCAATATCAAACCATAAAGATATCCTTATGCCTAAAAGAGTGAAATTGAAAAGAAGGTAAAAGAGTTGTTAGAGATAGGTATCATTTGTCATAGCCAAAGTGAATATTCTTCTATAGTAGTCATGGTACAAAATAAGGATGAAACTTGGAGGATGTGCCCAGATTATAGAGAGCTAAACAAGTTCACTATCAAAGATAGGTTTCTTGTTCTTGTAATTGATGATTTATTAGATGAATTACATGGTGTTTTTTATTTTACCAAATTATATCTTCGCTCTGGGTATCATCAAATCTAGATCCATGAGGAAGACATTCTTAAAATAGATTTTTGTACTCATGAAAGCCATTATGAATTTTTGGTCATGACTTTTGGTCCCACCAATGCACCATCCACCTTCTAGATTTTGATGAATATAGTTTTTAAGCCATTTTTGAGAAAGTTTTTACTTGTTTTTCTTTATGACATCTTTATTTATAGAAAATTTTGGGAAGACCACTTGCATCATGTGAAACAGGTACTCTCAATTTTTGAGCAACATCAGTTGTATGCTAAACCTTCCAAATGTGCTTTTGGATTTTGGGAAGTGGAATATTTGGGTCATATTGTATCACATGAGGGAGTAAAAGTTGATCCTAAAAAAATCCAAGCCATCATAGAGTGGTATATTTCTAAGACACTTAAGAAACTAAGGGGATTTCTAGGGCTAATTTTTTATTATCATAGGTTTGTCAAAAACTATGGTAGTATTATAGCACCATTCACTTCTTTATTAAATAAATACTCATTTTAATGGACCGATATAGCTACCAAGGCATTTGAAAAATTGAAAATGGCTATGTGCAACACCCCAGTATTGGCTAATCCATATTTTTCTATAAAAAAATTGGTTGAATGTGATGCATTTGGATATGGTATGGGTGTAGTACTCATGTAAGATGGTAGGCCCATTACCTTTGAAAGTCATCAATTGAAGGGTAAAAATTAGTAAAAACCCATCTATGAGAAAGAGACGATGGTTATTCTACATGCATTCAAACAATGGAGACCTTATCTATTAGTTCATCACTTTCAGATAAAGACTGGTCATGATAGCCTTAAACATTTTTTGGAATAGTGATTATCCTCTGAATAACAACAAAAATGGGTGATGAAAATGTTAGGTTTTTATTTTTAAATAGTCTACAAGAAAGGAAAATAAAATTTGGTGGCTGATGCACTATCTAGGTGAGATGAACCAATTGAGGCATTATTATGTACCATGACCATTTGTCAGGCAGACTAGCTGAAGGAAGCAAGGGCAGAATAGGAGAATGACAGTATTACCCATTCATTGATTCAGAATATATAGTAGGGTTCTGATGGGATTGAAAATTTTACATGGAAGGGGAATGCATTATGGTACAAAGATTATATATATGTCAAAATTCTCTTCTCAAACATAAAATCCTTTAGGAACTTCAAGCATATCCACTTGGCGGTCACTTAGGGTTTTTGAAAACCTATCATAAAGTAAAGAAGGATTTTTTTTAGAAAAGACTCAAGGAGGATGTATAGAAATATGTGGTTAAATGTATGGTATATCAAGAAAATAAATTTGAAACTATTTAAACCCTAGGTCTTTTACAACCCTTATCCATCCCTAGTCAATCATAGGAAGAGGAATCTATGAATTTCAGTATTGGGTTACCACAATTTGAAGGTATAAATGTTATCATGGTTGCTTTGGATAGACTCACAAAGTATGATCATGTTTTTTCTTTATCTCAACCATTGGTGGATAGTATAGTAGCTTTTGCCTTCCTCAATATAGTTTAAAAATTGCATGGTACTCTTAAGATTATTGTTAGTGATCGAGATCCCATATTCACTAGTAATTTTTGGATAGAATTATTTGCATGTCTGGGAACCTAATTAGTTCATAGCTCATCCTATCATCCTCAATATAATGGACAAAACAAGGTAGTCAAAAAGTGTTTAGAAGGGTACCTTCATTATTTTGCGTCAGATAAACAAGATAAATGGGTTCAATGGTTACCCTTGGCTGAGTGGTGGTATAATACATCAGTGCATAGTTCATCTTAAATGTTTCCTTTTATGGCATTGTATGGATACCATCCTCCATCTCTCACTTCACCCTTGAAGACCCACCCAAAGGTATGTGTAGTGGAAGAACACCTTCAACATCAATAGGAAGTCCTTGCTAGTTTGCATGAAAATTTAGCTTTATCCTAGAATCACATGAAGAAACAAGCAGATCAACATAGGAGTGAGAGACATTTTGAAATTAGTTATTGGGTATTTTTTTATTTGAATCCATATAAATATATGTACTTGAAGCAATATAAAAAGGATAATAAGTTATCTCCCAAGTATTATGGTTCTTATCAGATCTAACAAAAAATTGCTAGTGTGGCCTACAAGCTAGAATTTCCTCTCTCCACTTGCATTCATCCAGTATTTGATGTATCTTGCCTTAATAAGGTTGTTAGATAGAGATTTACCACTCAAACTAAGTTACCAAAATTAGATGAGGAAGGGAGGGTTATTCTTGATCTTGAAGTGGTCTTTCAAACATGTACTAAGTAGCTATGATCTAGATTGATTCTTGCATATATGATCAAATGGAAGAATCTACCTTCCAAAGATGTTACTTGGGAGGATGAATCATTGATGCAATAACATCTGAGATTGCTTCAATATTGAAGATAACATTGTTTTGAAGGGGATTGGAATGTTACACCCTTAACCGTTGGCGTGTCTATGGATATGTGTAGTTGACTTGTGGCTTGTATAACCCTTTTACATATTATTTTACTTTTTTTATGCATTCATATACTTATTAGGTCAGCCTATGGGTGGCACATGGCCTTGTTAGACTATATATAAAAGGTAGGTTTAGTTATTCATCATCATAATTGAGTATTCATTCTTATTGAAAGCATTTGGGAGGTTACCCTGTCGAAGTGGCTAATCTATTATTCATATTTTCTGCTATAATTCTATATAATTATGATATATTGTTGTATATCTTCTTATTTTTTGAATTAATATCATTCTAGAGGAGGATCCATCCCTACCCACACCAACCCTAACCAAACTTATTAGTGTATGAATAATCAATAAAACTATCTCTTTCCACCACAAATTGCTCCATATATCCAACATTGGAACATAATGAAGGAGGTAGTCTCAAGGATTTAAATAGGAAATCAGATTTAAAAGTACAAGTTTGATGAGATATGCCTATATATATTTAACATGAGTATTCTTAAAGTACCTTTTCCACATCATTTTGAGGTACCAAAATTTGATAAATATAAATGAAAAGGTGATCTTAGAGAGCATATACAAGCCTTTTTTGTTGCATGCCAAGAGGTGGCCTACAGTAGTGTGTATTTACTATGTTTATTTCCATGTAGCTTAGGTGGACAAGCCTTAGAGTGGCTTCTCAAATTACCTTAAGAATTAGTAACAAGTTTCAATGATTTATCAAAAAAAATCATTAACCACTTTTCTTACAACATTGAACATGAGTTAGCATTGGTTGACTTATTTAAATCCAAATAGAGGGATGGTGAAATCTTCATGACCTATCTATAATGGTGGAGAGAACTAGCTAGTCACTTCTAACACAATCTATTAGACAAATAGCTAGCTGATATCTTTGCCTACACTTGAGGTCACTCATAATCTAAGACTTAGTTATGCCAACACATTTGAGGAAATCATTGACAAAGGTATACATATTTAAGAAGGCACTTATTTCTAAAGGCTTGGTCAAAATCTATTCCCAAGCTCAAGCACCCATTCAGACCAATATCATGGAGAAGCCTAAGATCTTTAACAAGAACAAAAACAAGAGCATAGTAGGTAATGGGGTTACTAAATCAAGGCATGTGTAAATAGTACAAGCACCACCTATTAAAAATACATCACTGAATCCACTTCTCCAACTACAAATAACTATACCATGTAGAGCATTTCCTAGGAGAAGTTCATTCAGTGACCTAGGGGAGCCCATTAAGTCAGTGTTCAAGAAATTAGTTGTTGCTAATATGATTATTTGGCCTATGCTAAAAACCCTTTCCTAAGGATTATCCTAAACTTGATTGGTATAATAAGGATGAATTTTTTGATTTCCATCATGTTGTTGGTCATGCATTTTACAGGTGTGTATAATTAAGGCACATTATTGAAAACTTACTAGAGAATGGTGAGAGTGAGATACAACATAGACCTACTAATACCAATCAAAACATGGGTATCTAAAAATATCCCTTTCCTAAGCATAATGACCAAAAATAGAGGAGGAGTCAGAACTAAGGCCAAGAGTGCAATTAATAGTGGAATCAAAGTTATAATTAGAATTGAAATCTGAACATGACTATAATCAATATCATGACACATAAACCAATCAAATCAAGTATAATGATGTGGCATATGATTATAATAACACCATAGGGTGTATTAATAGTAATCATGTTGCTACCATTAAGATGAAGTCTCATGTACCCTCTAACATTGGTCCCTCTATTTTAGGATCACCATCCTTTATTTCATTAATTTGACATTAGGTTCTGGCACTTCATTAGCACCTCAATTTTTGTAGGTTACCATTTATAGACCTCCTCATTGCTCTAATTATAATAACTCTTTACCAACTTAAAATTGTGTAGTTGTAACTAGACAGTCAAAATTTATCCTTGATGACCCTTTGCCTTCTTCCAACACTAATTCCAAGCCAAGCACTATACCGATTAAGGCCAATCCTAATGAAAACACTGTATCAATCAAGACCTATCCTAAACCAAACCTATAATGACTAAGACCAAACCTATTCATCCCATTTTTAAGAAGCCATATAGTATAAGTGAACAACTAAGCAAAATATTTACACATATCTCTATTTTGGATCTCTTGTGTACATCTAAAGTTCACAGGATCATACTGAATGATTTCCTTCAACAATATATTATGCCTAATGAAATTAATGCTAACCAATTCCAAGAATTTATGGGGCATTTGTCTCTAAGATAACACCTTACCTTTAATTAATGAGATATGCCATCCCCTATACATTGAAGTCATTTGTCGCTTGGTCCCTTGCATAACAATCCCCTATACATTGAAGTCATTATTTCCCATCATAAAATCAAATGAGTTTTTATAGACAATGGTTATAGATTGAACATAGCATCATTGAAATTGGTCTAAAAATTGGGGTATATAGTGAAAAATATGCTAATAGATACCATCATCATCAAGGCTTATGACAACTTTGAAAGAGAATCTCCAAGAACCATTTATTTACCAATCATTATTAGGCATGTTACCCATGTGTTAAGCATGGGATATACTGAGAAGGGGGGGTGAATCAGTATATCATATATCTTATAAATCTTTTCCTTAACCAAATTTCACTTAATCAAACATTCAAGATATGCAATAAAACTCAAATAATAAACACCACACAAGATAGAGAGAGACACCAGATATAACATGGAAACCTAATGTGGTAAAAACCACAAAGAACAATCTCAAGTATATGAATGAGCACCAACCCAAAAAATATTCACAAGCCAAGATTTTAGGAGCACCAACCCACAAGAGCACCAACCCCTTTACCGAGCACCAACCCAGCAACAATTCATGAGCACCAACCCCTTTGTTGAGCACCAACCCAGCAACAATTTGTAAGCACCAACCCACAAGAGCACCAACCCCTTTGTGTATACCACACACCTATATCTCAATGTTGTTATCTCAACAAATGATAGATCAATACAACATCTCTTTCCTCTCTCTCACCTTTGCTCTTCTAAGCTAGATATAACAAATACAAATCATATTCATCTCTCACAATTTCTCTTCTAAGCTAGATATTACAATATCAAATCAACCTCTATCTCTCATATTACAAATGGCTTCTCAAGAATTTATTTATAGCCTTCCAAATGACCTTTGGCCTTCCCCCTTTGTGACACTTCAATCCTCATGGAAAATGGTGCCAAACTTGTATGACCCTTCATATTCAAGCCTTTGAAAAGTCATGTGGTGACCCTTCATATTCAAGCCTTTGAAAAGTCATGTGGTGACCCTTCATGATCAAAAACATCTTTCCCTCTTTTGTCCTCATCTTGGTGACTTTTTGTATTCCTTAAAGTGTCCCTTTCATGAGAAATTGTGCCCTTCCTCTTTTGTCTTCACTTGGTGACTCTTGGAATTCCCCAAGATGACTCTTCATGGGAAAATGCATCCCATCCTTCTTTTGTCTTTATCCCATGGCTCTTTGACTTCTCCATGGGCCCTTCTTCTATCTCATATGCAACCAAAAATATATTCATTAATATTAAATAAATATTAACTCATATTATCCAAGATATATTTATTACAAACAACATTAAATGTAATGGGGCCTTTATCACCAATAATGCTAGACCTTTGACATCAATGACAATATTTCCAACAATCTCCCCCTTTGTCATTGATGGCAACCTCAATCCTAAAATTGCCACATCCTATCACCTACACATACTATCATCTGAAAACATACGGTAACTTCCCCTTACTGTAGCAAGCTATACCTGTTCCCTGTACCTATTTTCTGCACCTATACCTGTACTTATTATTCTCCCCTTTTGACATCAATGGCAAAGGACCTACCTAGAGATAACACTTAGATCCCCCTTAACTGATGTTGAACATCAATGGTAGGAAGTAATATAAATTACTCCCAACTCCTCTCGTCGATCTTTGAATGTATCCTTTGATCGTGCCTTTGAGAAGATATCTAACAAAACATATACATTTTTCCTTGTCCTTTGAGCATCTGCAATCAAATCATTTGAATCTTTTCTTCTAATCTCACAACCTTCTTTATGAAACTTTAATTTTTATCCTTGATCACATATTTGACTCAAACTCAATAGATTATGCTTAAGACCTTTTACATATAAAACATTCTTAGTCTTAGTTCTACCATAATCCAAACTTAAAGTACCTTTTCTAACTATTTTGGCAGTGGTTTTATCTCTAAATCTCACTGTACCACCATTGATCTTCTTTAGAGTTGTGAACTTACTTTTATCACCTATCATATGCCTCAAACATCCACTATCAATTAACCATGGCTGATCTTTACCTCTTACATGCAGAGCTGTCTAAACCGTCATAGAATCTCCAGGTTGTTTCTTCTACCATGAACATGTCTGAGCCTTCTTCTTGATGAATGGAGCTTTGAAAATCTGATCCTTTTTGACTGAATCGAACATGCTTCTACAAAACTAAGCTATGTGTCTGAAGTTGTTGCACTTGTAGCATACTATGGTCTCTTCATCAAAGCTTGATAGAGGAGCAAAAGAGTTGTGGATTATGCTTGACTCTCCTTGACTTTCCTTCTCCTTATTTCTGAAATTGTTAGCTCTTTTTCTACATTCTAATTTCTTGTGACCATATTTATTACAATTAAAATAATAACCATAAAAATAAGACCTGTTTGTATATCTCTGACCTAGTTGTCTTTTGTAGCTTTGTTCTGTCCAGCCTTCTCTTTTTGAAATGTCCTCTGTATATTTCACTTCTCCCTTTTTTGTTTCTTCTTTTGTAAGAGCTTTAGAATATCTCTTTTTCTTTTCAAATTTGATCCCTGTCCTATCTGAATTTGCTTTTTGACTTTCCAATATATTATTCAACATGTTAGTGCTATCTTCAAATTTTGAATCACTGGCTGCTTTCTTAATATCTTCTTTTAAAGAAGCAATTTCAATAACATACCTTTGACATTATTTTATTTCTATTTTCAATTGTGATGTGAGGTCTTCTTCATTCTTCTTGGCTTCTTCAAAGTGTGCTTGTAGATCTTCAATCATTTCCTTTGACTCTTGTTCATTTTTCCCAATCTGATGCTTTAATCTTCGATTCTTCTTCTGAACAGCTTCTAACTCTTCTAAGGCACAAATGAGCTCTCCTTCCATATTCACTCTAGCTTCCTTCTCTTTTTCTTCTTGATCATCTTCATGTATGGCCATGAGTAGAATCTCTTCTTCTTTTGAATCACTGACTCCACTATCTTCACCTGAGCTAGGATCCTTAGAATACAGGCTCTTCTTCTTGAATCCCTTCTTAGATTTTCCTTTGAAATTCTTCTTGTATGTAAGCTTTTCTGCTTCATCATCATTAACCTTATTTGGTCATCTAGCTAAAAAATGTCCAACATTTCCATAATTAAAACATTTAAAAGGTAATTTTCCTTGATATTTACCTGTTCCTCTTTTCAGCTTGCGAATGAAATATTCTCCATTGTCATCTTCATCATCACTAGAACTATCACTTGATTCTTGAATCTTAGCTTTCTCCTTATCTGATGTCTTGAAAGCCACTTCTCTCTTTGAGGGTTTATCTTGTTTTGTATGCATCTCATATGCTGTGAGAATACCATAAAGCTCATCCATCTTTAGCTTGGCTAAATTCTTCATCTCCTCGATTGCCGAAACCTTTACATCATATCTCATTGGTAGAGATCTCAAAACATTTTTTACCACCATTTACTCATCCAATGTTTCTCCAAGACCTTGAATCTAGTTTACAATTTGATTAACTCATAAAAGATAACTTGCTATATCTTCTTCTTCTTCCATCTTCAAACTTTCAAACTGCCTTCTAAAAGTCTACAGCTTAGCTTGCTTCTTTTCTGCTAGAGTAATTGCAAATGTCTATGGCTCTTCATATTCCTCCACCACTACTTTCCATATGTTGAATCCAAGGGCCATCAAATAAACATTCATTCTCATGCTCCAAAAATCATAATTCATCCCATCAAACAAAGGTGCCTTATTTGTAGAAAATCCTTCCTATGACCCAGCCATCGTGCTTTCCCGATCTACCGTCAAGCTATAAAACTTTTCAAAAAGGAAACTGCTCTGATACCAATTATTAAGTATGGGATATACTGAGAGGGGGGGTGAATCAGTATATCATATATCTTATAAATCTTTTCCTTAACCAAATTTCACTTAATCAAACATTCAAGATACGCAATAAAACTCAAACAATAAACACCACACAAGATAGAGAGAGACACCAGATATAACATAGAAACCCAATGTGGGAAAAACTATAGAGAATAATCTCAAGTATATGAATGAGAAACAACCCAAATAATATTTACAAGCCAAGCTTACAGGAGCACCAACCCATAAACTATTCGTGAGCACCAACCCACAAGAGCACCACACCCCTTTGTCGAGCACCAACACAGCTACTATTCATGAGCACCAACCCACAAGAGCACCAACCCCTTTGCAGAGCACCAACCCAGCAACAATTCATGAGCACCAACCCACAGGAGCACCAACCCCTTTGTGTATACCACACACCTATCTCTCAATGTTGTTATCTCAACAAATGATAGATCAATACAACATCTCTTTCCTCTCTCTCACCTTTGCTCTTTTAAGCTAGATATAACAAATACAAATCATATTCATCTCTCATAATTTCTCTTCTAAGATAGATATTACAATATCAAATCAACCTCTATCTCTCATATTAAAAATGGCTTCTCAAGCCTTTATTTATAGCTTTCCAAATGACCTTTGGCCTTCCCCCTTTGTGACCCTTCAATCCTCATGGAAAATGGTGCCAAACTTGTATGACCCTTCATATTCAAACCTTTGAAAAGTCATGTGGTGACCCTTCATGATCAAAAACGTCCTTCCCTCTTTTGTCCTCATCTGGTGACTTTTTGAATTCCTTAAAGTGTCCCTTTCATGAGAAATTGCACCCTTCCTCTTTTGTCTTCACTTGGTGACTCTTGGAATTCCCCAAGATGAATCTTCATGGGAAAATGCATCCCATCTTTATTTTGTCTTTATCCTGTGGCTCTTTGACTTCTCCATGGGCCCTTCTTTTGTCTCATATGGAACCAAAAATATATTCATTAATATTAAATAAATATTAACTCATATTAGCCAAATATATTTATTACAAACAACATTAAATGCAATGGAGCCTTTATCACCAATAATGTTAGACCTTTGACATCAATGACAATATTTCCAACACCATGATACCCTGTGCCATGTCATTGATATAAAATTACCTTAAAATATAATTATTGGTCATCTTTGGATCCATGAAGTATGATCAGTCCCTTCCATCTTACATCATTGCATCAAATTCCCCCATTATGGTCGAGAGGTCACTGTTTACAACTATTTATAGCCATACCAATATTGCAAACATCTAGAGGCTAAATCTGATAGTTACACCTATTACCCTAGCACTAAATTGGTAGGAAATAAAGGTAAAGGGTGGTTTTTGAACCTTACATTTCTAATCATATCAACCCTAGTGACCTTGCTTCCATGTCTACTAATTTGTTTCATGCTAGCATATCCACCCATTTCACTACTTAGGATAATGATATTGACACATATAATATTCATGATTCATTCCACATCAATAAATTGCCTAAATATCTAGAGTCTTATGGACATCCTAAACCTTCTAAAAATCTTAGCAAGCCTAACATTGTTTGGAAAAATAAATCTAAATCCAATTTATAGGAGCCACTCATCTTTGTACCTGATATATCATCCAATCAATATCGGGCCACCAGCACTGAAGCAAGTTGGTTGTATGGTGACGGATTTTCTAATTGCTTGTAGAGTACCAAGTATCTTATACCAAACATAATTATGGGTAGCCTTGACTATACAATAAGAGGATTTGGATCCAAGGCACAAGGAATTATTGAACCTATTTTAGTTGTTAAACCTATGGGTAATAGAGATCTTGGATTTACACTACTTAGGTGTGACCCCATTGATTTTGAAAGTGATTCCTCTTCATCAACCATTAACAAAACTATTGACAGTGATTTATTATCCCATTATAGCACCTACAATGAGCTATTAGATACTAATTTATTTGATTCTAATTCCATCATGACCATTACATCCCATTATCCACCTACCCTTCATCATCCTAACCTAGTTGATTAGGGCTAGTAAGACTCTATCATATTCGTTGGACGACTTTAATAATGAGGAATCTATTGTCAAGTTCATGGTCCTTTAATATTCATTACTATTTGGTGATAAGAAACAAGGCTTTGACTTCCATTTGGACCCTGCTACCTATTTTGGAGAGTAGGCAAATGTCCTTGGTCATGATAAAAGTAAAACATCAAGATCCTAAAGTGAAAACCTCTTTGGGGCACCCTTGAGTCAAGAAAAGAGTAAAAATAAATAAAAGTCCTTGATTAAAAACCTATTTTAAATTCTCTTGGATGGGGAAGTTCACCTCTCCTTAAGAAGCACAGTGTCCACCTAGTCCAAGCATTACCATTGGTTCTGGAATTAGTTATGAATAACAATAAGTTTTTGAATACCTTGCTCAAGATTTTCCTAAAGTATTTACTAACTATCCATTACCAAGCATGAATGATTTAGATTCCTCCTATATGGTGAATATTATGATCAATAGGTAGTTGAAAAGGATTTATTCTCTTCCTTACCTACTATTCTTGAAGATTACTCAACTTTATTATTTGAATATACTATGGAGGTCAACATTGGTATATATGATGATTCCAAGATGGTTTATCTTGGTGCATCCCTCATTAATGAGGAGTGTGAATTCATTTTTACCATTCTAAAATACTTTATTTATATATTTACATGGTCTTATTTAGACATGCCTTGTCTTGATCCTTCATTAGTGGTACATCACCTAGTTGTTCATCTAGATGTCAAACCAGTCAAAAATTAAATTACAAAAAATGCATCTGCATATAGTCTACCTAGTAAAAAGGGAGTTATAAAACTTATTGGATGTAGGGTTCATTTGACCACTCAACTATTCCAAGTGGATCTCTAACATCCTCATAGTTGGAAAAAATCCATAGGGCATTTGCCTATGTACTGATTTCAGAGACATTAACAAGGCATGCCTTAAAGATGATTTCCCATAACCTAACATTGACATGATAGTAAATTCAATGGTAGGATATGAAATTTTGTCACTCATGGATGGATTTTCAAGATATAACCAGATTAAGATTGCACTAGAGGACCAATACAAGATCGCATTCACCACTCCATGGGGAACATTTTGTTATCAAGTCATGTCATTTAGCTTGAAGAATGCAGGTGCAACCTATTAGTATGCCATGACTATCATCTTCCATGACATTATGCATGATATCATTGAAGACTACATTGATTATATCTTAGCTAAATCAAGAACATGTTCAAGCCACCCTGATTCTCTATGAAGAATCTTTGAGAGGCTTTGTAAATACAAGGTGCATCTTAATCCTAATTAGTACATCTTTGGTGTCAATTTAAGCAAATTGATAGAGTTTATTATGTCATAAAGAGGTATTGAGGTATATTTTATGAAGTTCAAGGCTATTTTGGAATGCCTCCTCTATCCAATTTGAAGCAGCTACATAACTTGTAGGGAAAATTCTAGTAGATACATCATTTTATATCAAAATTGGTTTATAAGTTTAATTTATTTACACACCTTTTAAAGAAAGGTGTCACATTTCAATGGGATATATATCTTGAATAGGCATTTACCATATGGAAGACCTACTTGGCTAATCTGCTAGTATTGACTCTATTTACATTAGAAAAACCATTGCTCTTATACATATTAGCAACAGAACATGGACTGGGGCACTTTTGGCTTAACATGATGAACAAGTCAAAGAGCATGCATTATAATATATCAGTTGGACATTATTAACTTATGTGCATAACTATACACCTATGAAAAAGGCTTATCTTGCAATAGTGTTCACTTCCTAAAAGTTGTGGCACTATATGATGAATAATAAAACCATTGTGATATCCAAGATTGATCTACTTAAGTATTTATTATCAAAGACCACTCTTATAGGCTGCATGGCTAAATGGGTTATGTTACTGAGTGAATTTGATGTGGAATACTAGAATCAAAATGCCATAAAGGGGAAAGTCCTAGAATATCAACTTATTGAAGCTCCTTGAATCGACACCAAACCTCTTTCATTTGATTTTCTAGATGAATCAATCATGATCCTGGATAAGCTAACTATTGATTTCAAATAGTGGACACTATATTTTTATGGTTCACTCACCTCCCATGATTTGGATTTAGTATTTTACTAGTCACATGGTAAGGGGGTCTTATTCCCAAAGCATTTCACATCAGCTTCTAGTGTACCAACAACATGGTTAAATATGAAGCCCTGGTTACCAGTCTTTATCTTATAATATAGTGGGATATCAATCAATTGATGGTATATGGTGATTCTCAACTAATCACCAATCAAACCATAGACTAGTATCAAACAAGAGATGAGAAGTTTGTACCTTACAAGTGTATAGTGGATAATCTTAAACAACACTTAGTTTCATTAGTTCAAATAAATACCACAAGCTGATAACCAAGTGATAGATGTTATGACTACCATTGGGTCTATGATCCAAGTTTTCAATGATTCCAAAGAGTATCAATTCCTCATCAAAAATATTTTACATCTAGCTCATATACTACCAGATTCAGAAAGAGTATGTAATATTTTTGGTCCCAATCTCCATTGGTACCTAGACCTATATACTTATCTCCAAGATCAAACCCTTTAGCTAAACCTTTCAAAGAACCAAACTAAATTATTCCTTCATCGAGCATCTTTTTGTACCGTCCTTGGCAACATGCTCTATTATAGGGGTTATGATGGAACATTTCTTCATTATTTATCTTCAAGAGAGTCTACATTGGTGCTTAAATAGGTCTATGTAGGAATTTGTGAGGCCCACACCAACAACATGGTCTTGGCTAAGAACTCCTTTGTACAAGATATTATTGGCCCAAAATGGAGATAGATGCCTGCAACTATGTAAAAAAGTGTGTTGCTTGTTAGAAACATAGTAATTTGATACATGCACCTTCACTACTGATCCAACCATTTAATATTCCATGGCTATTTTTAACTTAGGCACTTGATCTCATCATTAAAATAAACCCTGCTTCCTCTGATGGCCATAATCATATCCTTACTACCATAAATTATTTCACTGAGTGGATAAAGGCCATACTTCTCACTTATATAATATATAAGTAGATATCCAAGTTCATTTATTTTCATATCATATGCTACTATAGCATCCACTCCAAAATCATCTCTAATAATGGGGTTATTTCAAGAACAATGATGTCAAATCCCTCTATTACCAATTCAAGATCACACATAAACATTCCACACCATATAACCTACAAGGCAATGATCAAGTTGAGACATCTAACAAAACCATTGTTGTAATCCTTAAGAAGATTATCAATGACATTGGACATGATTCAAACTTATAGTTGTTCCTTACCCTCTAGGTTTATCAAAATATTCATTGTAGACTAGGAATTTGACTTAAGAGATGATTGTTAATATCGTGTTAGTTCCAAAATAAAAACAAAATGAAAGAAACACACTAACTAGCATAACATCTCTAAGTCTAGACACTAGGGAGAACTTAATAACAAATATACATATGAAAACAATAACTAAAATGAAAAGAGACATTCCTTCACCTTCTTTGAATGCTCAAAATAGCTTCTTGAAGTGGCTTTATTGGATTGTGCTCAATGAATCTTCATCAAAGGAGGATTGGCTATCTCCTCTTCTCCTTGGCACCTTTATGATGGCTTTGGATTTTTCTCAATAATTTGGTATTATAACACTAATTTCAATGTATTTTGGAAGTATTTTTACATTATCCAATATTTTGGACTCATTTGTGCATGACAACTTTGGCTTAAAAGAGATTAAAATACAATAGGCAAGGCCTCTTATTTATAGATTTTTCAAAATGGTTAGAATGAACCTGAACCATCCATCTCAAGATGAAGATGTGTGGCTAAGAATCCATTCAATTTTTGAGGAAAAAATCAATAAATTACTTCATAAATATTTAGTATATAATGGAATTAAAGAGGCATACAGGGTCTTAATGAGGCATGGGAGGGGTTAATCCTGATATTTTATGAATTTATGGCCTAGGCATACCTTCCCAAGAAATGATGTCACCTAATGATGCAAGTATTCACATTCAATTTCCAATAAATATTTATTCAATAATTTACATGGAAAATTAACTTAATCTCTTGATTTGGTTTAATTATCCTTAAACATGATTAGTCAACTTTGATGCAAATCTTAGCCCTTAGTACAAAAATTAATCAAATCAATCAAAATGTCTCATTATTGGCTTAAAATTTGACTGGATTGGAATTGGAAGTCAGTGTTAGATGTGTTGTAACCATATTCCCATTTATGATTTTTCTAATTCAAAATAACAAAGGCATGTGTCTCATGCAAGAAATTTGATAGAAAAGAGCAATCCAAAGTACCTAGGTGTGAAAATGTCATTTTGACTCAAAATGATTTGATTAGAGTTAGTTGCTTCATAAATTGTATTGCCCCATTTAATGATACTTTGGCCAAAATCAGCATTTGAATATAATATTTTCAACTTATTTAATGCATTTTAGTGTTTTTAGGCCAAATTGTGCATTTTGGTATAAATTAGTCAAAAGCTTGGTTGTAGGTTATCAGTGGCCAATTTTAGGTGTCTATAGTTTGCCCCTATTTGGGAAGATGTTTAAAACCATAAGGATAGCAATATCTTATCAAATAATGAGAAATGGCATGTATGTCAAAAACAAGATGATGATTGAAGAAAAGCTCCACATGGTGTTTGAGAAGCCTAGGATGATGCCCACTCGAGGGAGTGGTTGTCACATATGTGGATGGATGGTCCCTCAAAAAGAAATAAGAAGAAAGGTGGAATTAACCCATGGTTGAGATAAATCCAAATGAAAAATGCTTATATGCATTGATTGAAAAGGATATTTATTTACCCAAAGGTGGTTATAATTAAGAACAAAAGTCAAAATAATGATTTGCCCATAGGCTATTATATGCATTAAGAGGACCTAGATTGGTTAAAGATGATGTTTGATATGGTTGTGCCCTAGTTAGGGTATATTAGCAAGCATAACTCATGGATATAATATGGAATACAAATTAAAGATGACCGAGTGCAAATGTAGATGCGATGGTCTAATGACTAAAGAAGCCATAAACAACTAGGGATATGAGGTTGTTCAAAGTGATGAAAGAGATGAATAGAATAATAAGTATTGATCATTGTCAATTATTTAGTTTTACCTACCAATGAGGGTATGCTCATCCTTATTAGCAATGATACAACTAGAATGGTCAATGGGTTGATTTGATAAAGGGTGGGATGGGAGTATTTGCCAAGGTACCAAGGAAAAAAATTTGTGGCTCCATTGATTATAGACCTCTTGAAGCTAATTTTTACTATAGCATGTGATGGTAGGAATCATGATATAAAACCATGAAGGCTATCCCCAAATATGCATAGGGACTAACTCTCGAGATCCAATACTCAATAGAAAACAATGCACCAATGATAAAAACCATGATGACAATGTAAACATATAAATATAGATGGATTCAAGTATAAATGCACAATGAATGCTCATAGACTGAATCAAGGCAATAGTGTTGAAAGCAAATAAATAGGCACACAAACAACAAATAAATAAAGAAACAAAGAAAGAAACCAATAATAGTTAGTCCTAATGTTAGTATAAATAACATGACTTAAATGAGACAAACATTGATTCTAGAAAATAGGTGAAAACTTAGCAAACAAACATGATGAAGGAATAAAATAAAAGGAAGGGGGTGGTCGAGTTATCTCCATATACACTGGGCAAGAGGATGTTACCTACATAGTTTCATGGATGTAATATCCAACAAAAATTTTAGGCCATATGTAGTTCTCCCAAAAAATGGGAAAGAAAATGATAACTGATGACAACAAATAGAATGGAGGTGATAGAAGAATAGGAATAGTCTTGAAAAATAGCAAGTGCATGGGATAAAAGGCTAAAAAGGATGAGGAAACTAAGTGACAAGTGATTGCGATTGTAACTTATTAAGGGTTCCCATAATCCATAAGGTAAAGAAGTGGTCAATATTTTTGCTTTTTTCTAACAATTTTACAAATATTTTTAGAATTTTCTATGAATATTAACTCAATCGAGAATGATGACATACTAAAATAGTTCAAATGTGTCAAATGGTGAGAGTATGGCTTAGGGTGCTCACAAAATGGTGAGATTATGGCTTAGGGTGCTCACAAAATGGTGAGAGCACATGAAAAGGAGGACTGAGGTGACCTAAACATGGATTGAGAATTTCCGACATAGTCTTGAAATGACCTCAAGTTTAAGTAATTCCATTCACATAAAAGGTAGGGAAAAACCAACTAGGTCCCAACAAGTTCTCAAATCTGACAAAAGGCCAATCAAATGAAAACAGCAATGACAAGGTGATTTAGCAATGTATGATAAACAAATGTTGCCCCTAGTTTATCCATAGGTATTTATAACTAGGATACAATGGATTGGATCAATGATACTAATTTGCCCATAGGTGGTTATAATTAGTAACAAGACTAGTGAGACACTAATTTTCCCATAAGTACTTATAATCAAGCTCACATAAACAAACTTGATACAGGATGGAAAATGAAAGATATCTTTCCAGATCAACTATCACACTAATTTCATAGACTAACATTGAAACACATATTTGATATATTAATGAAACTAGATCAAAATCCCCTCAAAAAAAGTATGGGAAGAACCAAAGTAACCAAGATCAAAATGGGATTGGGTAAGATGACTAAAAATAGGCTTTGGTCTAGATAGGAATGGAATGGTAAGATGGAATGGTCTTGGTCTAAGATAATGATGGGTTTTGATAGATTGGATAAAATGGTAAGAGGGTTACCCCTAAGTGATAGGGTGATTGGCTAGAATATGTGACAATGGGGAATGGATATGGCAAATGAAATGGTATGGTACATGTTTTTGGCTTGGGTGATTGTTGGTTTTTGATATGTTTGGCCTAGGTATGGTAAATGGCATATGATTCTATTGTTCATGTTGAAGTGGAGATGCACATCCTAATCAATAAAGGATACAAATAGAATACATGATCATGTTAATTACTATCCCACACCTCATCTAAATAGCTACTCTATCAAGAACTCAATGCATATTTGGTTATCAAGAATGATTTTGTTATCTTCAGTGGTCATTGATTCTAATTCATTCAAATTTCAAGACAAGGTATCTTGTTAGCCTCTATAAAGGAAATTACAGTCATGGATGGTAAATAGGGATAAATGTTGGGTGATAGGTTTGTTTTTGAAATGGAATGGTAGATGATAATAGAATGTGTAATGGTTAGGAAATAAATGAAAATTAGGACTTTCAATCACACGTAATGTTGTTGATGTCAGATTCAACATAGCTTTGATATAGTGGGGCCAAATACCTCTAAATATGCCCTCAATAAGACCACTAAAAAAAATTGTTTGATTTTAAGAGTAGTTACCATCTGATTAAGTTGTAGATTGGAAGATATTGTGCTTTGATCTTTCATTTTATCTTCATTAAGTAGTGAATAAATTATGTGCTTATCTATTGGTAACTCAATGAGGTTTTCACCAATGAAGTTGTCTTGATTATCCCATAGTGCCTCTAAGAAGGTTTCACTAAAGAACATTGGTTTTTAACTTTGATTGTCTTCTAGCGCTTCCAAAAAAATTTTAATAGAATATGTTGAGTTTGAACTTTGATTATCCCATAGTGCCTCTAAAAAGGTTTTACTAGGAGATTGTTCTTTTAATACATGAATGTGGTCATGGCCTCCTTCCTCTTATTCAACTGCTATGTCACGATGGATGTAGTTTAACAAAGTGTGATTCTATCGGTCCTAATCGACACTTATGGGATATTGAATGTCAATAATATGGATATTTTGGTTAATGGTAATGGCCTATGAAATGATAATGAAATGGGGGTTGGTAGCATAATCCTCATATAAGATACTAGGATAACTTGTGTTGATGTTGAAGTACTCATTCTCAAAAACTATAGAAGGATCATAAATGTATTCAAATTGATTTATGAGGCATGTATAAACAATATTGTAATAGTCACAAACATATTCTATTTTTGAATCTAAGTTTGACTCAAGGGATTCTTAATTCGATGTTGAGAATGATGTTGATTCTCATTTTGATGCTAAATCTGATGTTGGTTCAATAATTGAACCTGACCCTAACTCGAGTTATTCATCTAATGGGTACTTTGTTATAATGATGTCTTATTGAATGTTTAATATTAGACAAGTAATGGCCTGTGATGGCATGATGGGCTCCATAGAGACTAGTTTGTCAAAGGGAGACTCCTTAATGATGGAAAAAAGATCAAGAAACAACTCCTTAGAGATTATCTTGTCAAGGGGAGGCTCTTGACAAATAGGCATATCATCAAGGTAATTATTTTCCCAAAGGTGGTTAAAATCATTAATAAGTGTCTCAATAAAGACTGGCTTATCAGAACAAGACTCCTTGACAATTGCTATAAGATCAATAGGTGATTCATCATAGGTTGACTTATCATAAATGGTGGGTTTGGTTGGTTCTCTTGGACTTAGTTTCCAATGAGTTGGAAAATACCAATTTTGAACATAGCTTGGGATTTAAATGATTGGTTTGGTTGAGGCTGTGATTGGATTGGCTATGGTTTTTTAAAGTGGGGAACTATTGGCAATGGACAAAGAATGATCAGTGGTTAGATACTGATAGGGAATTATGGAGCTTGGTTGCGTGTACGAGCCAAAGGATAAGGTCCTATAATGGTAATGATATTCCTTGGATACTATGGATCTTGGTAGCTCATATAATCTGAAGGAGGGTTAAGGGTAGTTGAGGGTTGGAGAACAAAAGGGCATCATGGAGCTTGATAGCTCACACAAGCCAAAGCATCTAAGTCCTCCTAATAAACCATATCATCCCAATTTTGAATTGGATCATAAGTTAGTTTTTGACTACTAATTATTGTAAAGAGGGTATAGATCTATATCCCAAGCAACATTATTTGTAGTTGGGTCTTCAACAAATTTCTCTTCACAAACCTTTTTATACCAATCAAGGTCTTGATTTGGATTGTAAGTAGGCATTTGGCTATAGTCAATTTATGTGGCCATTCTATCATAACTTAGATTATATGTGACTTCACCATAAGTGTAGCTACACATATCTACATAAATGATGAAAGCTCTGAAACAAAAGGCTTAGAGTCCTACAAACTCTGAAAACTATCTAAAGGACAAATGATTCAAACTTGGTCTCACTTGGTCGAAGGTGGAGCTATATCTCTAACATAGTCTAAAAATAGAGTTGTATTTCTAAAATGGTTTGTGCTAATATTTGACATAAAAGAGTCTAACATCAAATGTCTAATGTCAAATATCATACACATAAAATATCAAACATCTAAATAAAAACTGGTATGTCAAAGGTCTAGGTCAAAGTGTTCCAAACAAGGTCTAAACTAGGAAAGGGAAAAGAGTTGTTAGGTCTTTTGTCTAAATGTAGAGTCAAAAGCTAGGCTCAAACAGGTTGTGCTATGACTTTTGGCTAAATGGTGTTAAAATATAGACTTGAAATAAAGGCATGATGTGATTTGATTTAATCTAACAAGTTTGAAAATAACTTTAACATAGACCCAACAAATAGAATCAAACATAAACATGATCATTTGGTATAGGCCACAAGGCAAAAGGCTTTTAAAGAAATACTATGTTCCCCCAAATAAAGGCACAAATAATGATGAGGATAGGCTCTAAACAAACAAACAATAGTTTTCAAATTTGGGTAATCGATTAACCAAAGTTATGTAACCCAAAAGAGAAAGATTTGTATATCAACCCTTGAACTGAGGCCTAAATATAAATCAATCAATGTTTGAATCTAAACTTGATAAGTTTAATTGAAAATTCAACATTGAAGATTAGGATTCAACCAAATAAGCTAGACAAGATGGGATAGTATGACGATGCAAAAATAAGGTCCAAATAGCATATGTGACATAGTTTAAACCAAATGGTTTTTATCACAATGGTAAATAAGTTTTGAAACAAATTTAATATCCTAATGGCATAATCATGCTTGAATGATGTGATCAAGTTATGTTTCAAAGACTCAAAGGCTCAAACTTGATAATGATGTGGGCAGCATAATAGTACCCATCTCAAACAAGTAACACACACATAAACATGTTTAGCAAAAATTTCAAGGCACAAGTGTGGTGTAAAATGGACATTATAACATTTCTTTAAATAAAAGAGTGACGTGTAAACAAATTGGTTTTGACATGGTTTATAAATAAATAAACAAGTTTTAATCTCTAAACATACCAAGAAATAAAGAAAAAGTGACAAAAATACATTAAGTATAATGGCCCTAAATCTTAACAAGGGTATGGCAAAGTGGGTTTGACTAAAATTAATTGGTTTTTGAACATTCTATATGGATCAATTTCACAATGAATTTCATGCCATGATGCAAAATAAATGCATTTTAATTGGGTGTCCATAGCATTTGGCTTGTTGGAAAAAGGTCTTGCCCTTTTTTCAACCATTAAATCCATCACTTGCTTAGTGTAGTGCAATTTCCAAAATGAAGATACATCATGTGTGCTTAACCCCAACACTAGAAGGTGGTTTAATCACTCAAACCTTCGATCCTAGTGGGAGTGATGAAGTTGATGCTAGGAGATGAAACACTGAGTCAAAGCTTCCCTATAGAACTTATGGGAGATGATGAAATACCCCTCACAAGCCAAAATGCAATGAAATAAAAGACACAATTGAAATACTTTATGGTCACCTCAAAGTCACCCAATACTATTACGAGTTTTTGGGGAGCTCTTTAAATGACATTCTTTCTATGCTTTGGACTAGGCATGTTTGCAATAAGGATGGTGCTTTTGATTCCAAAAGTTCCCTAAAGGGGATGGATGGAAGAGAATATATGAAACATCCCTATTTTTTCCAATAAAACACTAAGTTAACAAACTACTGAATACAAAACTTGGAGAAATGAGTTCAATTTTAAACACCAAATGAAAAGTTGGGTGGTGTTCTTTTGACCCCTTGGTCTTAAGTTGTAACTTTCAAAGCACAATTATCAAAGCATTCACTTAAGCATCATTTTTTATTAAGCCTCAAAATAAGGTTCCTAATTCATTTTAAACATTCAAAATATGTGTAAAGAGCATGATTTAACAAATTTCAAAGTTGGTCTTGCAATTAAAAAGTCAGTATGTCCTTTAGCTTTGAAGCTAATTTATCAAAAGAGACAACCCACCTTGAAGGATAAAACTATGTCAACTCAAAGGCAAAACCTCAAGTAAGCAAATGCATTAAATTAGAAAGTTTTTAAAATGTTTTAAAAATTTTATGAAAAATCTATGCAACTTGAAGCTAAATTCATATCAAATTATGAAAAATTAGGAGAAACCACGTGGTTTTTAAAAAAATCATGAAAATGGAGTCTGTATGACCCCAAACCAAGAATTTGAAAATAGTCTATTAACTCTTGGGTTTGTGTTTTTTATAAAAACATTGTAACTATCGATAGTTATACCTGACCATCAATGGTTGAAAATAACCATATGTGGTTGCAATGACCATTGGTGGTTGACTGTGTAAACCCATGAAGATAAAAATCTAGCCAAACCAAATTAAAAAATCACTTAGAAAGAGTTTTAGGCATCTAAATTGAAATTTTAAAGTTGCCTCATGCTCTCCTTCATACATGGGATGCATCTTGTCCCACTGGGCATGCCATTATGTAGACTAGGAATTTGACTCAAGAGGAGATGGTTAGTATCATGTTAGTTACAAAATGAAAATGAAATGAAAGAAACACACTAACTCGCATAACATCTCTAGGCCTAGACACTAGGGGGAGCTTAATAACAAACATATATATGAAAACAACAACTAAAATGCAAAGAAACTTTCTTTCACCTTCCTTGAATGCTCTGAATAGCTTGTTGAAGTGGCTTGCTTGGATTGTGCTCAATAAATCTTCATCAAATGAGGCTTGGCTATCTCCTCTTCTCTTTGGCACCTTTGTGATGTCTTTGGCTTTGGCGTGGCTCAATAATTTGGCATTATAACACTAATTTCAATGGATTTTTTAAAAAATTGTGCATTATAACTTTGCATTATCTAAGCTTAAAATTTAATAGGCAAGGCCTCCTATTTATATATTTTTCAAAATGGTCAGAATGAACCTGAACCATCCATCTCAAGATGAAGATGTGTGGCTAAGAATCCATTCAATTTTTGAGGAAAAAATCAATAAATGCCTTCATAAATATTTGGGATATAGAGGCAATAAAGAGGCATGGAGGGTCTCAATGAGGCATGCAGTGGCTTAATCCTAATATTGTATGTATTTATGGCCTAGGGATGCCTTCCCATGAAATGATGTCATTTGATGATGCAGATATTCAATATTCATTTCCAAAAAGAATATTCAAAAACCTCCATGGAATTCTCAATTAGGCTCATGATTTGAATTAATTATTTTTAAGCATGATTAGTCACTTTGGTGCAAATTTTGTCCCTTTGGTGCACAAATTAATCAAATTGGTCAAAATGTCTCATTATTGACTCAAAATTTGACTGGGTTAGAATTAGGATGCAATTTTAGATGCATTGGATTCATTATCTCATTTAGGATGTTACCAATACAAAATAATAAAGACATGTTTATTGTGTAATAAATTTGGTAGAAAAGAGTAATCCAGAGCAGCCAAGTGCAAAAATGTCATTTTGACTCAAAATGATTTGATCAAAGTTAGCTCTCTCATAAATTGCATTTCTCCATTTAATGATACACTAGCCAAAATCAGCACTTGAATATAACAAGTTCACATCATTTAGTGTGTTTTAGTGTTTTTAATCCAAATTATGCACTTTGGTATAAATTGGTCAAAATCCTGGTTGGAGGTTATTGGTGGCTAGTTATAGGTGTCTAAAATCATCAAACCCCTATACGAGTTGCATTGTACTCCTTAGTCTATGGTTCAGAGGCCATTATTCATGTCAAGATCAAGTTTCCTTCATTATGTGTCCCATTATGGGACATTATTGATGATGAAGAATACAAAGTTTCTAGATTATAAGAGTTAGAGATTCTAGATGAAAAGCATTAGGATATCTTCGATCATTTACAATATTATCAAAATAGGATACGTTGTAACTATAACAAATAATTATTCTTAGAGAATTTGAAGTTGGTGACTTAGTCCTATAAGAAAATTAAAAAACACCAACATCGAGTGTAAAAACAAGGCAAATTTGAAGCCAATTGGTTGGGTCCTTTTATGGTCACTGTAAATTATGGTTCTAGGGTCTACAAGTTAGCTACTCTAGATGGACAAGAGTTGGAGGAACCCATGAACATATCGCACCTCAATCATTTCCATGCTTGACTTTTACTTTGTTTTGTTGTCTATAACAGCCCTTGATTTGGGGGCACCTGTGTATATTTTTACCTAGATTGTTTTCATTATTATACCACCTAGACCATTCCCACTTTGTTACTTTGACCGTTTTATTGTGACCTAGACCATTCTATTGATACCTAGATCATGTTATTGTTAATTGGACATTTCTATTATTACATGGACCTTTCAATTATTACATGGACCATGCTCTTGTTACCTGAACTATTCTATTATTACTTAGACCATTTTATTTGTTACCTTAACCATTCTAATTCTATTAGAATAAGAATGTTATTTTCCCTGGACCATTCATGCTTCCATTTATTTTTTCTTTTGGGATATTCTAATCCTCTTACCATTCATGATCTTGATTACAAACCAATAAGTATGTAGACAGATTCAATGAATATTTCGAAGGAAGTTCGGAGTAATCAACATTACAATCAGCATGCTCATCAGTAACTTATTTTTTGGGCTAGTATCTTAGGGCATCTTGACATATGGTTTCACTTGTTTGGCAGTTCCTTGATACTTTTAATTTCTCCGACTCTTATTATTTCCCCATTATGGGTTTTTCCATTCCTATTTACTATTACGTGGTATTCCCCTAGACCTCAATTTCTATTGTTGGTTCATAGGAACACCATTGCAACTAATTTAGTTGTTGTTTGAGCCTCTACCTAAAGATGAGGGACCTTTTATAGATAGTTCATTATATAAAAAACATATTACATTGCTTTCTTTATTCCAAAAACCTAAAAACATTAGAAAACACTAGGCAAAGTACCATAAACTTTTTTAGTTAGTGAAAGTGGGCTTAAAATATCCATGGGAGTTATAAATTCATGTAATCTTCCTAGGTGGGTTTCCCTTTATTTTTTTCATTATTTTTGTTATTTCATTGCACTCCCCTTTCTGGGAGAACAACATCAGCCTGAGGTCCACATGGATTATGTAAGTAGTGCTTGGATGCATGGGATATCTGGGGTCAACTCGACCACTCTTATTTTCATGTTATTTTACCCTATACCTTTACATTCTTGTCATTTTATGAGCAATTTTGAACCTATACACTCTCATCATTTTGTGATCCCCTTCTTATTTTTCCTCTATTAATCATTTCTTCTCTACTTATCATCACATTTCTTCTATCATGATTCCTAGGATAACTACATCAACCTGAGTTTCCTTTGGGACATGTAGGCAACACCCATTTACCATGATCACTTAGGGCAGGCTTAGCCACCCCTTCCTTATTCTTCCATTCCCCCTATTTTGGTAGCCTATTCACACTCCAAGTATAACACCTTATTTATTACATATGCACAATTGTTGATTTCTTACGTTGAGTATCTTTATCTTCATTACATTGTGTTTTGCATGTTTTATTTATAAGTTTTTGTGTTTGTTTATTTTGATTTTTATGTCTACATACATTTTGAAAACCATTTGAGTCTTCTCTTAACTTTGGATTGAGTTGTTTACTTGTGTATTTAGATTATTTTATTGTTTTTTTCTTTTTTTTGTATATTCTTGTTTCCACTTAAATCTTGATAATTCATATCTTGTTCTTAAGTTGGTTACATTTTTATTTTTAATTTTGGTTCTTTCTTTTTGTTTTCAGCTCAAACATTAAAATTTTAAACTTATGTTTTGGTATATATATCATTATTTTAGAGTTGTAAATGTTCACATTTGAACTAGTCTATTCTCAATTTGAAATCTAATGTTATTATAATTTATTCATACTTATGATGCATAATTTCATTTGACATATGAAATACCAATTGTTCTAGTCTTAAAAGTCAATGTGGTACCAAACATACATATCTAAAATCACCATCCTACATATCTACTACCTAACCAAGATATGATCCTCTAATCTTGAGCCAAACATTGGAAACATGCATGACTCTATTTACTACTTTAAGTTGTGCATCTTATAAATTACATATTGATTCATGATATCCATTCATTTACCCAATATCTATGGCTACTTTTATATTAATTTAGGATGTGTATTTCCTAAATTAATCTCTAATATCTAGTCATACATCAATCATAAATAGGGATAGATTAACAATTCATATGTTAATTAAGGACGTGCATCTCCTAATGTTAGCATACATTATCATATCAGAATCATGGAAAAAAAATACACATCCATCTCCATATTTTGATCCAATCTCCCCCCATGAAACTATTTTTACCTTGGTTCTTCATGAGAGGCTCTTTTTAGCCTCGTTTGTCCATTTCCAAGCCATTTTCTTTTGATTATTCCATTTTTTTTAATCTCTCTTACTGAATTACATTTTTATTTCTTCTGATCGAGGTCCAACCCATCAAAATTTAAAAAATTCCATTCTCCCCTTGAGGGGGCATCATGGGCCTTTCAAAACCCCATTTTTTGCAACTCATGTAAATTTTAATAGAAAATGGAAACAATTTTTTTCTAATTGTGATCATTTTAAGCGACCTTTTTATTCTTTAAAAAGTAGTTGCTTCGACCAAATGTCTCGCCATGCCTTCTCAAATAAGGGAAACATGTAGATATCCAATTCCTATCACTATCATACCAAGATTACAAATTTGAATGACTTTTTACAATAACGCATAAACTAGACCAAGATCACTAAAATTATATAATTTAATTGCACATGTCACATACATGTGCCAATTCATGTCCATGTATCCTTGATTGGGGTAATGCATTTTATGGAATTTTTATCTTCTCCTAATTCACTTCAAGTCAAATTTTGACCAAGCAAAATTATGTTCTAGACCAGCAAATCCTTTAATTTGAACACACACATCACGTGCATATGCCAATTCACATCTATAATGTCCTAATTGGGGTATTACCCTGTACACAATTGACACCTTCCTTTAATTCAAATTCAATCAAATTACAACTAAGTACATTGACATTTTTGACCATTCTAATTAAACAAGTAACCAACTTTCAAGCATTATAGAAAGCCTAAGTAAATATCATTAAGCAATGTAAATAAGATTAAGAGCTTAAGTTATAAATCCATGGAGAGTTATTGAATATATATTATTAGAAATTCATAATTCAAAATGTTTGGGCCATGATGTCACCCATGACATCATTATAGGGGTATCATCCACAAAATATTAATGGAGATAAATATCAGGATTAAGGCTACCCATACCTTGTTAATTCTCCATTCTTCCAAATATTGATGACCATATTTATTATTTATCCCTCAAAAATTGAATGGATTTTTGACCCTCCATCTTGATCTTGATATGGAGGGCTAAAAACTAGTTAGCTCATTTGGAAAAGATATATATACATGAGCCATAGCCATAACCTTTAAGCTTTTTATGTAATGTTATTATGAAGGAATAGCTTTAAGAAGCTCTTTTTGGTGTAGAATACTATGCAAGAATATATTTAGAAAGCTTCACTCATCCTTTCAACATTGATCAAATCAAGAGCCAAAACCATTAGTACAAGGAGAGATGTATGGAGATACTTGTATTACTGCATTGACAAAGACTTGGAGCACCAAATCTAGGAGCAAACATGTTTAATGGACTGATCTTGGAGGAGGGCCACTTGGGGAAGGCATTGTCCATGTTTTATTATCTACGCTTCTTGACTCCATTAATCCACACCCCTTGAGGGAGTAGGCATAGCACATTATGTTATTTATGCTTTATCATTTGCTTTATGTCTTAAACACATGAAATAACTTTCTCTACAATCCTATTCTATAGTTGGAGTTGGTGATCCACTACCCTTAAGGAAAATTCTTATGGGGTTACTCTATTTTTTTTCCAAAAGCTACTAATAATGATGCTGAGACTTTTGTTTATTTCAATGGGCTATAAGGGTTTTTAAGAGGTGATTGTATAAGGATATTCATTTATTATATTAAATGCAATGCTAAAGGGAAGGACTCAGCTATAAATTGGAAAATATTTGATCTGCTACTAGGGAATTGGTAAGAGACTTAACCTCTATTTCTTTTCAACATTATTTTAAATAAAAAAATCAAGTAGTGGATCTTCGAGAAAATACAGGTATGGATATAAATCCCTTGGCATCAATATATAGTAGTGACCCAAGTGTTTAGGTGGGATTGCCAATAATTTAAAATTATGAGGTCAAAGGGGAATTGAGTTGGGGAGGAATGTTCTTTGAAAGGTTTTTTATATGGATGTTTTTGAAGACAATTGTGAAGGTTTGTTGTGCCTAGCTATGGAAAAAATTATACAATTGATGGTGTTAAAGAAGGATCTTGTAACTTTAAAAAAATGTACTAGTAGATCATGCCATAGTTTTGGACATTAATGCAAAGGTGTTACATAGATTTTTTTGGGTAGTGGTAGTGATATAGGTGTGTAAAGAAAAATGAATATTTTTATTTTAAAATATCTTATAAAGCTATAAAAGACCTTTGATAGTGTTCATGGATAATTGTGGATTGTGCCTATGGAAGAGTGTGTTCTAGTTACAGACTGGTTGAGTAACTCTCTAGGTGCTCATTATAGAGGATAGACATTATTGAGGAAGTTATATATTTTGTATCTACAGTATTGACTCTAGGTGGATTATATGTTTTAAAGCCCTGGATTGAGTGTTAATTTAAATTTATGTGTATGGGTTTTTTAAATGATGGCTTATGCAACTATCTTATGTAATGTGAGACATGTTTGAAATTTTTGTGAGAGTCTATTTGTAATATTTTAAACAAAATAATAGTTTTTTTGTCTTATTAGTTTGGAAGATTGAAAATAATTGTAATATTTTTTTTGATATCAATAAATGGGTGAGGGCCCCTTTAACCCTCTATTTATCGATTAAAAAAAGGACATTTGAGCATATACCATGATTTATCAAAATTAGGAAATAAAGAAATATACTTAGATCATAATTATGACAAACTTTTATGTGAAATTAGAATGTACATTATATGCAATAAATTATACAAACTAATTCAAAACTTGATAAATTTATAAATATCCTAAAAAGGGAAAGTGTAAAAGAAGAAAACCTTAGCAAGAAAATCAGGAATGTGGAACTGTGACTAAGACTATATAACTAATTATAGGGATTTGAGAGGTCACTATGAATCAAGAATAGAGATTCACTTGATCTATGTACAAGGCCACAGTAATTAGATATAGGGTGCTCTATATTAGAGTTTGTAGCATGTGTCAACATCTGTAGTATTTTAGCTTTTTGTGAAAATCTAGATTTTTGTACCTTCGATTGTTGGTCCTATGTGTGTAATTAGATCCATGTAATTCATTATGTAAGCCATTATATGCCTTATTTTTAACTTAAAACCCTAGATCAATAGGTTATGAGGAAAAATTAAATAAATAGGAAAAGTGGGTTAGTGGTTGAATTTGTACTTGACCTCAACATCCCCTATGTTGAGCATTGCCTACATACCAATACTCTAAATAGGGATAAAACTCCATGTAGTTATCCCCTGCTACAATGGTGTGTGTGAAATATTGGTGTAATATTAGATGTTAGTGTAATCTTGAGGTGATTAAGTGCTTCAGCATTAGCTTGTGACCTTAAAAGTGTATGTAGACTTAACTTAGGGTTACTAGGGTTGTGTGTACTCAAAATCTAGAAGAATATATGTTTTCCTCCCAAAGTGTAGTTAGATGTTATAGTATTTTTCCTTGATATGAGCCTCTAGTGAGATAATTATTAAAAAATGTGGATTTATAGTGATCATCTTGTAATTAATTTAGATGGGACTTGTGAAATGTGTAGGATGACCCATTTGGTGAATTTGAATTTGAGCAAGTAGCAGTTATTTGGTGGGAAGATGTGGTTATTAGATTTAAACACTAGCATTAAGTGGGATAGTCCTAAAGGAGTGACCTTGTGTGATGATCAAAGACAACTAAATTGGAAGTGTGGATTAGTTTGATAATGAGTTTATGTTGTTTATGATGGTGAATAGGGATATTTGCTTAATGAGGGTAATCCACATATAAGTCAAGGAAGGGCAATCAAAGACCATGGAATTGGGAATGAGCTAAGTGTGTATAATGAGTAGTCATAAGTGCATTGTTTAAAAATAAATGTTAGTTTATGTATCTACATTTGCCCCTCTTTTATTCTTGTAATGTAATAAAGTAAAAGTACTAGATTAAAAGGAAGAAAGATATACTTGAAATTACCTATGAATAATAACCTTGAATGTAAATCATGACATTAAACTGTGTTTCATGTAAAATTACAATGAAACATGTATAAATCAATCCTTACTTGGGATAATAATCTAAAATCAAAGACAAGAAACTTATAGATCAAATAATAAGGAACAAATACACTTGATTGGGTATGAAAACCATTATGTTTTTAGAGAAAAATTAGTGATTGTAAAGGGTAGGATCATTGGAAATTTCTATTTCATTAAAATACTTGGATTGGACTGTGCATGGTTAAATCTTCATTGATAGGAGAGTGAACTTAAGGACTCAAGGCATGATTGAATCCATTATTGCATAACCAAAGTAGTGAATTAGCTTAGAATACCTGTATAAATTCTAATGGAACATTTTGGTGTAAAAATATAAATCAGCCACTACATATAGAATAATATTCACTTATGGTGCAAAATTGGTTCAAAAATAATATGTTTTGATTCTAGTTTATACATCATAGAGAATGACATGGATTGATATTCGTTCATGCCTAACTAAGCAAGGAGGTCATCATGTGTCATGTATATTCCCCCAATTTGATATTTGGATGTTTGTATATTTTGAAATTGAGTATTATCATGTGATTTTTTAAGCAAAATACTTGTGTGCTAATCTTGAACACATGTCATGGATGATGCCCCCAATCTGATCAAAATATGAGACAAGTCTAAATATTCATCTGAATTAACTATGTATAAATGTTGTAAACTCCCTTTTAATGATTATGATTCTAATAAATTTTAGAAATCATTATTTTCTACTTGTTAGGATAAAAATGCACTGTTTTGGACACAACTAGCCTACGCCCTTATCTGAATAGAACATTGTTGTCTAAAACTAATTTATGAGTAATTTTTGAGTATGTATTTTGATTGATTGAGTAAAGTCTATATTTTTTTATCTATGTAGTGTGTTGTAATAGGTTATTATTTAAGGCAAACTATTGTGTGTGCCCCTTATTTTGAGGTGAGTTGTGAAGCCTACTTAATAATTTACCCCAAAATAAAAGCTATGTAGTGGTGTAGAAAAGATTGAAATATGAGTGTTAATTATAACATTGTAGAGCATAACATCATATATTTAATTTGAATAAAGAGTAGTAATGTAAGATGCATGTAAAAATAAGTGTACGTAGGGTCATGTCAAGATAGATGTTAGTAATGAGGAATGCATTGAATTAGTGATCATATATTGAATATTTGAAACTGATATAGAGCAACTCAGGGAGTCATGGAATTAAAAATATTGGAAGATATATGATGTCTTTCATGGCATCAAAATTTGGGAAAACTAAGCAAAGAAGTGTCATGGCCATGATGCATACACAAGGATCACACACAAAGGCATACAAAGCATGCAAGAAGTCCAAGGGGTCACATACAATGGACATGTTTAAATTTTACTCACATAGAAACATACAATAAGGCTTAGAGACACACACAAGGATATGTTTAAAAGTCTATAATTCAAACAAGTAAACACACAAAACATGAAGCATAAAAGTAACCACAAAAATCATGCATGAATAAGTAAATTTTATTTACATAAGCAACTTGTAACATCATGATATTTAGCAACTTAGGTATATAATAATATATAAATGTGAAACTAATGAGCAATAATGAAATATTTTGTAAAATGAACAAAAGGGATAGCCATAAATAATAAAACATGTGTAAAATATGCCCCCAATGAACTTTTTGAGATATAAACAAGTCTTAGGAAGTTTGTGACTATTTTGGATCTAAGAATTGATAACATGTGTTCACTAGGATAAGTCCAGTGAAATATAGTGCATTATTTTCTAGAAGAGAGTGATTATGTTCATGTATGTTTGCTTGGTTTGATACAATATCACTACCTACAACTGCATTTGCATCTGTAAATGACAACTGGTATGTTTTTAAACTCACTAAAGTACACTTATGAATCATATTTGATATAAACTAGATATATATAAATATTGTATATATTGAGCACAAACTAATTGATATAAATAAACTAGACATAGTTGTTGACCAAAGTTGACTTTTAAGTCAAATTAGGGCACCTCTAGTAAAAAACTTGACTTTATAGGTCTATAAGGAGTATAATATATTTTAAATAGGTGTTTTATAGGTTAATTTATGTCAAATAATGTTATATTAGCTTTGGTCAATTAGTTTTTATGTCGTTATATCATTTTTGGGTCATTTGAGGGGTCAAAAATGTGCATTTAATGTTTTATATGGGTTTATTAGGAAATGTGCAAGTGTAAAAATGTGATTTCATGTCCCATGTGTCATTATAAGTCTTATATAACTGAATAAACTGAAAATATGGTAGGTTTTTTAGAGAAAAGTTAGTTTTGTTAAGGAAAAAGGAGAGATTGGCACTTGTATAGTCTCCTTGGGAAGTGTGCCACTTGGAAAAAGTTTAAATGTGACTCCTCAGCTTTCTAAAGATTAGTTACACATTTTTTTTGATATGGATATGTCATTTATTTCTCAAAACCATTTTGCTTCCTTTTCACTTCTCTAGACACACAAAAGTGACTTCCAGATTTGTACTTGGTACAATCAACACAATGGGTTTTAGGTAGAATAATTTTGGTAGGTTTTTGTATGCTTAGATACATTAATTTTAATATAATAATTTTTAGGAATGGTATCCTATGCTTTATGAACCATCTATTTGAAATGGATTGTGCAAATCTACCTATCAATCTGTGCACCCTCCAAATTTTTGGTCTTATTTGGGGAAGTATGTACAATCTAAATGTTGAGATTACTTCAAAAACATTTTGAATTACTTATCAAATTCTCCACACACTTTTTTTCATGTTTCATGAGGCTTTGATATGTTAATCATCTCAATTTGTAGGATGATACAATTTTCTAAGTTGTGTGTAGTTTTCACCATTTTTAGGAGTTTTGTGTTTTTTCAATGGATTTAGAGGGTTGATTTAGATTCATATACATGTTTTAAAAGTATAATTTACTTCCCTTTTCACCTTTCATCCAAGTCTGCTTGATTCTCATAGTTGTAGCCCATTCATCACACTAACCAGTCATTCTAGAGACCCCTGCCTACTCTTTTTCAGATGTATCCAAGTGTTTTCAAGTTTTAAAAGGTGTTTTAAAGGTGGTTACAAGGTGTTTATTGATTAATATCATGTATTTGAATAATGATAATGTATTTTGAGCTGTTGTGAAACTATTCAACATCACATTTTGCCACATTTCATGCTTTGCCTACCCAATTTGCCAAAAACATTCACCTATAGGCCCCTAATGATGTCATGCTAAAGTGTGGGAAGGTTGATGCATTTATAACTTCTTATAACCACAATATGTGTATTATTATGTTTGATAATAGCATACTAGGTTCATTTGCATGAATGGTTTCATATTTCTTATCTACAACTCATTGTTAGGTGGTTGAGCAGAGTAATAAATGATTTTATGGAGAATATGAAACCACTTGGCACATATTTGAGGTTGTGTTATGAGTATCAAGTTTTGACAGACCCATATGAAGTGTCAATGAGGCAAATTTAGGAAGTGGATAACTACGATCAAGCAAGGACTGAATTCTAGGAATCTTTCCCTAAAAAGTCAAAATAAAGGTCCAGGGGCATGTTTTGGATATCATGTTACATGGTTTCAAAAGGTTTTAAGGCACCTATAAACATAAACCTTGTAGGTCTTATGAACTTTAATATCCTTATAGAGAATGAATTCAAGAGAAGTAAGGGAGATTGGTTTTTGAGATGCTCAAACCTATCAAATTATGCACTGAAAACCTATAGTAGCATCTACAAGCTTGTGAAGATTTAGATGGTCTTTTGACACCTTTAGTGGACAGCAATGCATTAACTCATGTTGTGGATGATTCAAGTGGTAGAAATGATACAAAAATGGCATGGATATCATCACATTTGTATTGATATATGATTTTCAAGTTTCATAGGTAACCCCAGGTGTCCCTTGTATGGAAGACACTCACTTCTAACTGAGAATGAAAATAGTGGACTAGTTAGGAGGTTTTGAGGGTATTCCAGTCCATACAAGGTAAATGCATTAGGATAAGGTACAAATAAAATATCAAACTTCATGGAGAGTTTTCAAATATTTTTATCAAGTTCCTTTTAAGCTATACCTATAGGAATATTAGCAGAGGACTGAGGGCTTGCATGATGAAGTTGAAACATACTAAAATCCTCTTAATGACCTAATGAGTGGTATTGGTTATTACAGACATGACAGGAATGATAAGTTATAAAATGGAGTTGGGAATAATTTCAAAAGGATCAAAGGACTGATTTTAAACCCTGAAATATCCACCTACAGCCACTATATTGACTGAGACAGGGCAAACAGTGAATTGGGACTTGGTCCTAAGTGATGTTTTAGCTTAGGTTTGAAATGAAAAAGTTTAGTCAATGGAAGATGACCATGGAAGGTTATTTGAAGGCTTTTTTTTTTTAAATTCCTAGCTTATGCATGTTATCCCAAGGTACCACCTCTGTAAAAAAAAGACACAATTAGGGTATTATCATGCTCAGTATGGATTATACAAGGGTACCAGAAGGAGTATAAAGAGCATGTGAAATATTGAGGATGAGATAAATGATTTAAAGTAATGAAATTATGACTCCAAGGAAATAAATAAGGGTCTATGTAATTTTAATTCAAATCCTAGACTACATTCTTAAACCTACAGGTCTCTTTTTAGGATAAGAAATACAGTAAACATTATTTTCAATCATCTAACCAGTCAAAGAGTGTAAAGAGTATTAGAAGGCCGAGGTGGTGACCAAACATAGATTGTTTTCATTAATACCATAAATTTATATATATATTATTGATGATGTAAATATATCAAGAAGGGGTCCTAAATATGTAAACACAATCTACACTAAGGAAACCCTGCATACAGTCTACCACAGCATATGTCTACCTTAGGTATTTGATGAATTAAAGGGGAAAATGATGTCACCAAGAGCTAATTTTTTTTACATATCACCATTTTTAAATTATTATGCCTCTCTAATATTATATTGTCTTATATAAACAAGGGAAGTTCCTTTTATTTTATCTTAGATAAAGGGCATTTCCTTAGGTGCATCAAATTGTAGTCTTGATGAATAGGACTAAAAAGATGAACCAGAAGCTTGGAGGAACTTGTATGAAGGTTGAATAATTTTTAATACACCTATACAAACATGGGAAACCAAAATTAGGTGTTGAAACTAAATAGGGTGGTCTAGACATCTAAGGTTGTAGTCAGCCCTAGTAGGCATAGTTATACCTAGAGGCTCAAATAAGGAGCCACTTCATTTTTGGACCTAATTGGAATTCAAAAATGATTGGATCATGTTTCTAGTGTCATATAAGATTTTTAGAGTCATTTGGGATACAAGGAAAGCAAATAGAATGATCCAAGACATAGAAATTACAGGTAAGCCTATGGAGCAAGGCTTAAGCCAAGACCAAATGGAAGGGTCTTTACCATTATATCATGAAATGTGCATCCCAAACCATTTGTAAATGATTATATTGGAATATTAGAGATATAAAAACTTTTATATTTCAAGGAAAGCCAAATAAGGTCATTTTTTAAGCCCAAAACTCTCTCAAGCATATAGAAATGGTGAAAATAAGCTCAATAGCCTAAGTTTAGATGCTCATATCTTTCATGATGATCTACATGGTTGAAAAATAAGTTTTGAGGAGTTAGAGAGAGTCCTTAAAAACCACTTTGTGTAATTATTTTGAAACTTGGATGTGAAAGCTTTATGAACAAAGCTTAAGAATTCAAACTGCTCAAAAACCCTACTAAACCCTCAGCCAGGACCAGTTTGTGAAAATGGAGTTGGAGATGTAATATAATTAACTATTTTGACCAAATACCTATTTTAACTTGGAAATTACTCCCTAAATATACTTAACATGCCAGCTAGTTGTATGGAATTATACAGACATGGTACAAAATAGGGTTTTTCTCACTATTTTATGTGTTTTGCAGGTTACAGGAGTTAAGAGATGAAAAAAGTTTGAAGAAAATTTTTAAACTTTTAATAACTATTAATATTAATTTTCTTTCCTTAAATAACTTATAATTTCCCCAACCAGGTGATTCAACTCAGCTAGTCAAATCTGGCATATTGGATAAGCTAGTGAAGAAGATGGAAAACTTTAAGTGAGATCATTTTAAGGTTTCCCTAATGCTTATATGGGAATGTAAGGAATTTATAGGTTTTATTAACTCCATAACATATATTTACATGGAAAAATAAACCCAATTTGGAGGCCAAGTGAGTAGGGTACATGAAAGAGCAGCTTTTTAGACTACAGATGATGATTGCTCCTTTCTAATTGATTACAGAAGACCAAGAATGCAACCAATGCATGGAGAGGAATTTTTGATGTACCTACCCTATATTTAAATCATTATAACTTGTCCTAATTATTTATGGTATGTTAAAATAGAGGCAATCATGAAGGTAGTTTTTATGTGTAAAATGAGGAGTTTTATGCCACTTTTCATGAAGTTTGTGACTTGGATTGACACTTGTATCTCTTGAATTTGCATGGTTCATCCCATATCCTTCTCACATGAAAAATTAACTAATTTTATTAGCTTTAAAAGTGTCCCTATGACCCTTATACTTCTCTCTTCTTCTTTCTCTCACAAGTTCTATAAAAGTTAGCCATTTTGGCATTGTATTGATGCTTCACCTGAGTATGGTGAAGCCCTACTCATTTTTATACCTTTTTATCATAAAATTACTAAGTTTTACCTCTTTCATGACTTTTCATATTGTAATTTACTTTAATGTTGAATTTTCTTAGTGAAGTCTATGGATTCCTTAGCAAGTTGTCACATTCTCTCACCTATATGTAGCTTCTTCTTGCAAGGCATGTGATGTGTTCCAAGAAATGTCAAATTTTAAATGAGTTAGTCTCTTCATTAGTGTCACTCAATGTCTCTTTTATAGTCCTCCTAGCTTTGTGCATTCATCCATAACACCATAATGTAATATTGAAGCAAGAAGACATAGATTGGAGAGTGTATGTTTAGTTTATCCTTTGATTTCAAGTGTAATATGCATATGGTTGGATGTCATCAGTCAATTTTGTGTATCACCTCCCTTATATTACTTTTATTTAAGTTAACCTTCCCCATTTTCATCCCCAAAGTTAGTATTAGTTGCAATCCTAAGTAGTACACTAAGGGAGCTAGCCCTATCTAGAGACTCACCTCATTGATTAGGCCACCCAGATGCCTAGAGGTGATTCCATTGTTTCACTTGGATGAGGAGAGATTTTCATCTCCTCAAATGGTGTAAATCCAAGTGAAAATGATAGCATGCATAAGTCATAACTTTTATAAATTTTTGAATTATTCTATTTTTTAATATTTTTGAATATATGAAACTATATAAATAACATACTAACCAATGACTCCCATAAGAGCCTCATAATAAATAGATCTTGTATTTAGCATAGGAATGATAACCTCTCATGAATGGAAAGTATCACGCCACTGTGAAAGAACTGATCTCAACTCATAATTTGAAAACTGATCTAACTATGAACCATATGTGCCACTCTGATGATAATTTATAGTACATTGTGTATGTCACATAGTAATGTGAACTCTAGGGATTTTTGGAACCCATAATAGAGTGTATGAAATCTAATTTGGTGTCCTTTGTGGAACACCCTTACTGCCTTGTAATATCAAACTAGGACATGTTGGAGTAAAGAGTGGCTATCTAAAATTTGTGACAAATCTCTAAATGGCTTTTCAAGGATAGGTCTCCTTTGAAATTTATCTACTTATTTTTGAAATTTATAATTACGTTGAACCTTTTGGGGTTGTTCAACTATAATATGTCACATAATAATAACAATATTTGGTTGGAGGGGGTATTCATATGGAATATCATAAACTGTGATGACTTCATTAGCATAAATATACCTCAAACATCTATGTAATATAAAGGGAACTATACAAAGTTATTGAATCCATGGGCATCCTAATAATTTATTAAATATTCTTGCACTCATCACTACTATAAACCTGGTGTCCACATGTATTTTCCCAACCTGGAGTGGTAATGTAATCTCACCAATAGAACTATAAATGTAGCCATTGAATACCTTAATGATTATTGTTATAGGAAGTAGATCTTTATTTATGCATCTAAGATCAGTGAGAAGTGTGATAGTACACATATTCATAATTAAACCATTATTCACCATAAAACTCTTTATAAGTTGGTGGTCTATGTGTATGTCTCATAGTAATGTAAACTCTAAGGCTTTTTAGAACCCATCATGGAGTGTATGAACTCTGAGTTGGTGTCTTTTGTGGAACACCCTTACTACCTTGTAATATCAATCTAGGACATGTCAGAGTAGAGAGTGGCTCTCTAAAATTTGTGACAAATCTCTAAGTGGACTTTCAAGGATAGATCTCCTTTGAAATTTATCTACTTTTTTTTAACTTTCTAAGTAGGTTGAACCTTTTGGGGTTGTTCAACTACAATATGTCATGTAATAATAATAATATTTGGTTGGAGGGGGTATTCATATAGAATATTGTGAACTATGATAACTTCATTAGCATAAATATACTTCAAACATCTATGTAATTTAAAGGGAATTATGTGAAGTTTTTGAATCCATGGGCATCCCAAAAATATATTGAAGATTCTCGCACTCAGCACTACTATAAACTTGGAAGGCCACATGTGTTGGCCAAACCTGAGTGGTAATGTAATCTCACTAGTAGAACTATGAATGTAGCCATTGAATACCTTAATAATTATTGTTATAGGAATTATATCTTTATATGTGTATATGTGTATCTAAGATCAGTGAGAAGTATGATAGCATACATATCCACAATTGAACCATTTTTCACCATAACACTATGTATAGGTTGGTGATTTATGTGAGCTCGAACAATAGAGAGTGAAATTCATAACCATTATCAACTATCTCATGCTCTATGAATGTGATAAGTGGTATGTATGGATTTTAAGTATGATATGCACTAATTATGCCATTCATGAGATGTCATGCCTTTTTATGAGAATGATAAGAACCTATTGGAGGGTGTGCATTGTATGTGTAATGTACTCTTGATATATTTATTATTTGTACCTGTGTGCTTAACAAAAGGATCACTTAATATTTTAATTGTTCGATTTTCATTTAGTTTTAATTTTTAATTATTTATAGATGTACCCACATCAATGATGTTATCATATATCAATTCCTAAATCTTACACTATAAACTGATGAATCTATTTGTAGTATGCTCTTGTGCTCTATGAAACTCATAAAATGTGTTCTAATCAAATATTTTTGGAAGAGGCTTACTTGCATCAACCTCTTTAATAAGATGAAGTGATATGAGATTACATTCCAATAAAAAATTTAATACCTTGTATGAATATTTTGGTATATTAGTAAATTGTCTCCTTGGTGGAGTTGATAATACAATGGGCAAAGTAGGATCTAAAACTACATTCATTGTTGACTTTTGATCACTTTTACTTTTAGTTGGTCTCACCTTGTATAGTGTCTTGATTGAATTTTTTTCATGAGAAATATAAATTGGGTTGGTTGCATACTTTAACTTATTCATTTCCAGTAACTTGGCCTCTCTTATGTGACACAAATCCATGAATTGGAGAAATTTATTAAACATTATGGATTCATGTAGAGGTAGAATCAAGCTCTATTTGAAGATGTATTACAATCCTTACCTACCATAGGATATTTTTAATTTAGATAACATGGTCTTGTACCTTAATACATGTTATGCAACAAGTACATTCGATTCTTGTTTGAGCTAAGCAATCTGAGCATATGACATATTTTCACTGATATTGATTGAGAAATGTGAAAGGAACATATATGTCAATGGATTGAATACATGTGCTAGCTGATGTGGTAAATCATAAAACCATCTTAGTGCATACTCTTTTAAGCCTTTGGGAAATAACTTGGTCAACAACTAATAGTTGGATGTATAGTCTAAATATATATGTGAAATATTCTCAAATGTTGTTTGGGGTCACCTTTTCCATCATATAGTGTAAGATTAGGTGCCAAAAAACTAGTTGGTAAAGGATATTCTAAAATATGTTGAGCTAATGGAGAATGCAATAAAGTTTGTAATCCAATGCTTTATTAGATTTCAAAGTATTATATTCTATTTGTATACCTTAGTTTGTTGAGGTAGAATAGTTTACATAAGGGATTGTGCATCAAGAACTATGTTAACCAAAGGCAGTGTCTCCAATGACTACATAGGAATTAGCATATTAATCTATTGAAACCCTTGGGTTTCCCCCATAATATATGTTGGTATATAAGTTGTATATAATGATATGGGGAATGGTAAGGAACCCATACTAGTGGAAGTGTCTATGTATTAGCCATGCTTACACTTTTTATGTCAAAAAGAGTTTTCAAAATGTATGATAATCATGAGGTTTTTTCCATATTATTTCTAAAAAATTACTAATAATTTTTACTTTATTAAACTCTATTTGTTCATCACCTTGAGGTGGAAGTACATTCTAATGCTCATGTTAAGAGTCAATGTTGTCTTGATTATAATGTTTATTCTCTGAAGTATTGCCATCCATTTCAATATATTCAGTTTATGCATTAACATATGAAGGTTTGGATATGCCCTTGTTTTTATCCATATTATATGCATTATCAAAATAAATATGAGTATGTTCAACTTGAGTGCCACTTAGTCTAGAATATCTTCTAAGAGAGGTAGAAATAACTTTCTTAGATTGCATAAAATATGAAATGGAAACTTGTAATATTTTTTTCTAAAAAGGAATTTATCAAATCTAAAAACCCTAATATAATAAATAATAAAAAGGAGAGAAACTGTAGTAACATATATTGTTAGGGTTTGCAATATTCAATCAATAGACGAGTCCACTAATATGTTTTATCAAAACTGGGGAAATAAGTAAATACACTTAGATCCTAATAATGATAAACCTTTGCATAAAATTAGAATATACAAGATGTTTAATAAATTACACAAATTGATTAAGAACTTGTTAAATTAATAAATATGTTAAAAATGGAAGTGCAAAATAAGAATGCCTTAGTGAGGAAATCAGGAATGTAAAACTGTGACTAAGACTATAGAGCTAACTGTAGGGATCTTAAAGGTCACTATGAATCAAGAATAAAGCCTTGCTTGATCTTTAGGCAAGGTCATGATAATTAGATAGGGGTGATTTATGCTAGCATATGTAGGGTGAATTGATGTCTAATAGGGTTTTATATTTATATGAAATTTTAGGTATATGTACATCCACTTGTTAGTCTTGTGTGTGTAATTAGATCTATGCAATTCATTGTATGCCTTATTTTTCACTTGTAACCATATCTCAATAGGTCATGAGAAAAAATAAAATAAATAGGATAAGGGTTTAGTGGTTGAAGTTGTGCTTGACCTCAACACCCTTTGTGTTGAGTGTTAACTACATGCCAATACTCTAAAGAGGGATCAAAATCCATGTAGTTATCCCATGGTACGATGGTGTGTGTGAAAGACTAGTGTAATGTTAAATGTTGGTGCAATCTTAGTTTGATTAAGTGATTCAAAAATGACTTGTGAACTTGCAAGTATATGTAGACTTATCTTAGGGATACTAGGGCTATGTGTACCCATAAAAGGGAAGAACAAATGTTTTATTTTCAATGTGTAGTTAGATGTTCTAGTGTTTTTCCTTGATATGAGCCTCTAGTGAGCTAATGGTTATAAAATGTGGTTTTATAGTGATCATCTTGGAATTCCTTTAGATGGGACTTGAAAAACATGAAGGATGCCCTATTTGGTGAATTTGAATTTGATAAAATATTTGTTAGGAGAATGTGTCCTACATATTTAGACACTATGAATGAGTGGAATAGTTCTGAAGGAGTGACCTTTTCTAAGGAGTAGAGATAATTAAATTGGAACCATGGATCAGTCTAATAATGAGTTTAGATTTCTTAGGGTGGAAAATGGGGACATTTAGATTAGAATTTACTTAAGAGGTAAGGGTTATCTACATAGAAGTGAATAAAGGGTGGTCAATGACCATGGAATTGGGCATGAGCTAAGTGTGTATAAGGAGTGGTCACAAGTGCATTATTCTAGTAATAAATGTTAATTTATGTGTTTACAACTACACTAATTATTATGTGATATGATGGTATTGGTAGAGAGATTTTTAATTGTAATATCATACCTATTAGAATGGGTTCAAAGATAGTTCAAAACTTAAATCATGTAGTACTTTCTAAAGGATCTTGTAATATTTTTATTTGTAGACCCTAAATACATCAAGTGAAAGAAATTCATTTTACTTTGCATTGATGTTTAAAAGCTACACATGAAGGTAAAGTAATTGTAGTTAAAAGAGATATAATGTTTCCAAAATAATAAGTCTAAGAATAAGTATTACATAATAAAATACTAAAAGAAGAACTAAAATTTACACCTAAGGAATATGATCCTAAAAAACAAGTACATAATTCTATCCTGACAAGAGTGTGCCTATCACAACCATAGTTAGCACAAAGCTAGAAGAACCTGACAAGGATTGACTTATTTAAGATAATATCAATCAAAAATATCACTTAGTAGATAATATTATGGAAGAAGATGATGATATTTATTTATCATTTCTTTATTCATGGTTGCTTCAATAACCCATGTTTTATTCTAATGATCCCAGTTATTTATCTCATATATCTTCTAATGATTATTATCAATTGCTTGATTATGATGTTATTATTGGTTATCTTTATTGATTAATTCATAGTGTTTTAAAATTAACACTCTTAATATCTCTCTACATATTTCTTGTTTTTTGGTGTTATGTGTTTGCTTCTCTTAAAATAATATTTCTAATTAGGATTATACTATCTCAAGTCACCCACCTAGGGTCTTGTTTACTCTCACCCTTTCTAATTTTAGTGTATGTTTAGCTCCCCTTTATAATTTATATTGATTTGAAGACTTTTTTGAGCATTTCAACATTGTTTAAAATATACCTTTCAATTAATTTCATTATTTTCTTATGCTTTATTGATGTACTAGCTTATTTTAATCTTGCTTTACATTACCTTTACTTGTCACATTGTCATGTTACCTTTTTAAACTTATTTTCTATTGCATTCACTCAATTTTTCATATTCATCTTTAATTTTTTACTTTTTCTAGGTTTCCTAATGTTACTTCAATAATGTTTATCCCTTGATTTTACTCAATTTCCCCCATAGTTTTTTACAATAGGCTAGTAATCTCACATATTCTAATAGAAGTAGTGGGTGAGTGGAGAACCCACTTTATTTTCCTTTGTATATTTCTCATTTTCTATGTGTGGCATATTATCATTTATTTTTTTCTACTTTATTTGAATTGGTGAAAAAATATTTCCTATATTTTATTAAGATGTAATGATAATTATGTCTTTTGAAACTTCTAAGTTTTTATTTATTTAAGAAATGATTGAAAAAATATTGGTAAATTATGATTGTGCTAAGCCACACACTTCATGTTCATGATATAAACTTATATATAGAGACCTTATTTCACTTATTTTCATAAATGATATTAACAAGGAAGACAAGGTAGGTGTAGGTCCTATTTTTCAATGGGTTGTAGGTTCATGGTTGTGTCTTCACAAGAGGTTAGGGGCATATTCTATGTTCACTCAGGGGAAACTCTAGGGAAAATATAGAGCATTCCATTAGTCAAATACATGTTAATCTCACTTTTGTTTTGAATTATATCATACTTTTACTTGATATGCTCCTTTTTGTCTCTAATAAGTACTCTTTATGGTATAATTTAACTTATCTGCTGGAAATGTTTTATTTTACTAGTGTATTTTTAAGTGATTGGTGTGTTTTCAAGTCCATGGTGTATCTTCATCTTATTTATGTGTTTCCATATGATTGATATAATATATATTACTTGATATGCTTCTTTATGTCTCTAAAACATATTTTATATGACACAATCTGTTTTATATCCTTGGCATACTTGATATGCCTACAAAGTGCATGTTATATTTTTTGTATTCATGCTCAAAGTGTATTTTATGTGTCTTTTCATATATTTTACATGAATTCTATGATGAATTATGTGTCTTTAGTTTATTTGGTTTGATTTCAGTGCTTGATAAGTCCTTCATATGATTTCACTGCCTTATGGGTTTTTCACATCCTTGATGTGATGTCATTCCCTGAAGTGTTTGCTTCATGCCTCATCATATATTTTACATGTCTTATGTCAAGATCATCTTACTAATGTGCCCAATGTATTTTATGTTTTCATTATGTCACCATGATCCATATCATGTAAAATGTCTTTTAGTACTTGCTTATGTCACCATGATTTATATCATGCATCCAATAGAGGAAACATCCTATAATTATGCTTTACACTACTATACCTTGTGACAATGATGATATATTACTTATATCTTCAACCCACCCAAGATATATTTTTCTTGATCCTATATTGCTTATATCATGGGCTAGTATGGGGTGCTTATTCATAATACTTATGTTTTCAAGGATATATGATATACACCAATGATTCCATATCTTATCTTTCACATGGTAAATCTAATCCCTTATTTTTGAGATGCAAGCTTCATAAGGTTATATCAAATCTAAAAAGGGTGCATATATCCCATTTTTCATATTCAGAAACATGCTTATGGGACATGTGCATTACCACATCAAATTTTATGGTAATATACTTTATTTTAATTCTATCTTAGATGGTTTCACTAAGATAATTTCACCAAGGTGTTGTGTGTGTGTGTGTGTGTGTGTGTGTGTGTGTGTGTGTGTGTGTGTGTGTGTGTGTGTGTGTGTGTGTGTGTGTGTGTGTGTGTGTGTGTGTGTGTGTGTGTGTGTGTGTGTGTGTGTGTGTGTGTGTGTGTGTTATTTTACTAGGATGATTACACTAAGATGGTTTTTTATTTATTTTGAGTGTTGCCACCAGGATTATTATTGTTGATGTGGGCTTTATGCACACCAAGGGTTCTTATGGGAAGGTCCCTAACATTTTAGGATCAATGAAAGATTCACTCCAAGGCATGATTTGTGGGTCTAAATTTTATAAATAACGATGGGGTGGAATAGTGATGGGCAAATTGGTTATTAACTACAAATGGTTTGAATGTGATGGATGTGTAAGTTCCACTTGAGGTGAATGGGTGGATCTAACCTAAAGTGAATCTATCTAAAAGGGTAAAAAGGAAGGAAGGGTAAATTAAAAAATAAGGTGTTATATGATCCAATTGGAGATTAAACCCTTCCAAGTTGAATTACTATAGTGGGCCAGGCATATGTCATGAACCAATATCTAATGTGGATTAGCTACAAGCACAAGACACGAACAAACACAATGAAGAGTCCAAGGAAGTAATTGTGGTTATATTCAATTACCACAATCAAGGATATTTTTAGTACCAAATTGAAAAGCATATCTTATGTCACTAACAAGTTGTAAGTATGATCTATAACCAAAAAATTGATAAGACTAACAAAACATTCAATCTTATCTTTGCAAAAAACATGCACTTAACCTATCACATATTTATCAACATAATGGAAATTATTCAATGTATCACCTAAATTTGGGAGATAAATCACATTCACACAAACTCATAGAACATTTTTATAAACTTTCCTTTCTCATATTAATTTGCAAAATTATCCTCCATTTATAATGCATGAGAAACATGTATATATAATTCTGGACGGGCACTGCATAATCTTCTAAATATGATTGCATGTATAAAGACTAAAAATATTTTTTTTTTATTAATTTAGTTTGTAATTACAAAATTTTGATTACTATCAAAGTGAAGATAAAAATACTCATGATAAGAACAAATTTCCAAAATTAGAACATGATGTCCAAGTGGAACTAATCTTCTGAATATGATTGCATGTATAAAGACTAAAAATATGTTTTTTTCTTAATTTAGTTTGTAATTACAAAATTTTGATTACTATCAAAGTGAAGATAAAAATACTCATGATAAGAACAAATTTCCAAAATTAGAACATGATGTCCAAGTGGAACTAATCTTCTAAATATGATTGCATGTATAAAGACTAAAAATATGTTTTTTTTCTTAATTTAGTTTGTAATTACAAAATTTTGATTACTATCAAAGTGAAGATAAAAATACTCATGATAAGAACAAATTTATAAAATTAGAACATGATGTCCAAGTGGAACTACTAATGGTAGTTAAAGTTGAACATAACTAAACTTCAATTGATAAATTTGGACTAGATGTTCCCAAATAGGGGTTGATGATGTAGCACTGACTATAGATGAACTTTTCAATACAATATTAACTGAATATACAACTATCATTGGTATTGTAGTTAATCTTGTAAAAACATGTAAAGGAATTGTAGTAAAGGAAATGATAGAATGTGTTATTCTAATAATTTTCATGTGTTAAAGAAGAGTATGTGACTATTATGGTCTAAATCTATGAAGATCCTACAATAAATTATTCTTGCTCCTTATTTTTATTATGGGCATTACCATATGTTGTAAATTCCAATTCAATTTCCTCAAAATTGATAATGGGAAATTTGAATAGCACAATAATATTATCCATTAACCTATTATGAGTAACCATTGAAATATCAAATAATTCTTCTAGTGCATGTCCTTGATCAATTTTTTCCTTAGCAAATGTGATTAGTGGAACAACTAAATCTCCTTTTCCTTGGGCTGAATCTTTAACTTTTGTTTTGAAATGGCTGACAGAGGCCTGAAGTACAGTATTAAAAGATGTTCTATTAAATATTTTCCCTTGTGGAGTATTTATATATGGGCTACATATATATCCAAGTAAATTGGTAGCCTCATGTTCTTCACTAGTTATTTGCAAAACTAGTTTTTTCATTATTTTGTGTCACTCCATAAGGCCATATCTTATGTTGTTGACATAATTTTGTGATATGATAATATTGGGGAGTGTAATAAATATGTGTATGATTTATCCCTTGTTGTGTTGGCTATGATATACAACTTATCATACAATTTTTTCAAGGTTTCATGGAACTCTACCACCATGCCCCAATATGGATAGGACTCTACCTATTATGGATTGAACATATTAAAACATATACCATACAGGAAATTTTTTATACTTACTCCAAAACATATACTTGGGCTTAAATTCTTGGTTGAGACTCAAGTTTTTGGTTTTCATGTTTGAGACCAAAAAACATTTTATTTAATATTCCTATTATGGAATCTTCTTTGGATTTAAGATCCTCTTCAAACTCATAATATTCATCATACTGAGTATTTATTTTCTTTGTTAAACTGAACAACTCCTCATCTCTTCTAAATTAAATCTCCTTACCAAAACCTGTCATTTTTATCTTTTTTATTCTCTTTAATTTATTAGTATTTTCATCAAATTCTAAGATGATATTTGGTGGTTTAATGAGCACCAAATGTTGTCTAAATAATTTATCTATTTGTAGTTGTTGCATCTAGGTGTGGCTAGGACTAACTCGGTGTCATAGATAGGTTCTTGGGATGAAGTAGGAATAAATGAAATGGTTGGTGGTGACCCCATGAGTGTTGGATGAGTAGATGAGGGAGGTGTAGGAAATGGAGGGTTAACCATTTTCTTTCTAGAGACTTTAATCCTACGTAGAGTATGAACAATGTTTTTAAATACATTGGGGGACTCTTAAATACTAGTGATAATAGAAGAGTTTATCTAAGAAACTGAGGGCATACAAATCCCTACCTAAATGGATGAATGACTATGGAATGGACCAAAGAATGACTAGGAAACTAAATCCTCAAAATATACTTCTTAGGAATTAGTAGGAAAAGGTCCTTGAGGATCTATTATCTCCTCAAGTTGTGTAATGGTAGCTTGGGTCAAATTTTATACTTGAGGAAATAATACAAAGGTATCAAGTGTATACATCTAATTCCTATCACTATTGTGTTGAAATTATCAATATAAATGATATTCTGTGACAACACACAATTTGGACCAAAAACACCAAAATTCTTTAAATCATTCAAAATTGTCATGTACGGGTGTTGATTTCTACTAATGTATCCTTGAATGGGTAAATGCATTTTATGTGATTATTATCTTTTCTCAAATAATTTTGAGTCAAATTGAGACCATGTAAAATGATGTCCTTGACCACTAAATTCTTCTAATTTGGTAGTGCATATCACGTGCATATGTTATTTTGCATCCATAATACCCTAATTGGGGCATTATCCCATATACAACTGACACCTTATTTTAATTATACTCTAGTCAAATTATGACTTGGTAAAATGAAATTTTTGACCAGGTTGATTAAACATGTAATATATTTCCAAAGAATTGAAGAAAATTAATGAAAATCACTTAAGCAAATTAAACCAAATCAAGAGCTTGAGTAAAAATTCCATGAAAGTTGTTGAATATCTAATTACTATAAATTCATTATTCAATTTTGCATCATCCCATGACATCATCAATGAGGTGGCTCCATAAATCATTAATGGGATAAATATCATAATTAAGTCCTCTCATGCCTCATTGATTCCCCATTCTTCCAAATAGTAATGACATTATTTATTGATTATCTCTCCACGATTGAATCAATTCATGGCCACACATCTTGATCTCAAGATGGATGGCATGGTTGATCCTGAACATTTTTAGAAATCTATTAATAAGTGAGCCAAAGCCATCAATTTTAAGCTATTTTTATGTAAACTTACTATGTGTAAATTCCTTCAAACAAGTTTTAGTTGTTCAAAATTATTATGCATAAATTGATATAGTAAATTTTCATGTATTCACCCAATTAGCTTGAATTGAAGAACTTAAGCCATTACTGAACTAGGAGATAATGGAGGCTCATACTACACCTCATTAATAAAGACGTAGAGCACCAAATCTAGGGAAATCATGCTTATTGACCACTTTTGAGGGAGAATAGCTACTTGAAAGGTATACCATCATCTTGCTTTTATAATTAGTTATTTTAATTCAATAACACTGACCCTTAAGGGAGTAGGATTGATAAGTTAAGTATTTATGCTTATTTTAGATATTTATTGACTAACACATGATTTAACCTTATCTCATAATCTTATTCTACATTTTGGCATGAAAATAGTGAATTCATCCTCCTTTCAATAGGTTCATGAGACTAAATGGTAAGTTTGCCACTTTAGTGGTGAAGTCGCATTTTTAGGAAGAAATCACCAATCAAATAGCAAATTTGCTCAATGTAGAGTAAAAAATACTCTACGTTTCATTTTGATTTTTAGTCACGCACTGCAAAAATTTTATTCTCACATACTTTGGTTCGAGATGGTGAAGTTTTAAAACAAAGCACGGGCTCTATTCTCCTTTTGATTCATTTTTTTCTAAGTGTCGAAGTCAAGCAGAAGCTGCCAAGTGTCATCGGCCGAGGCACCTTTCATAATTTTTATAAGTTGGTCAGGACGTGCCATGTATCTCATAGCAACTCAGTAGAACATGACAAGTGTTGGTATTCACATTTCATATCAGCACCCACATTTCAAATCTCTTTTCAGCAGAAGGTTTCAACAAGCTAAGTATCAAGATCAGGCAGAAAGTGCCAAGTGGAAATCACAGAAGGCTTAAATTTGCTTTTCTAAAAGTGATGAAAGATGCCACATATCCCAACTAAAGAGAGCGAAAGTCACCACATGTCGAGATCTGAATTATCTTCATTTTGTTCCACTGATATAGCAAAGACTATGGTGGGTCTCAGGTTTTGTTTTTAAAGCAAGCAAAAGCTACCAAGTGTTGCTTTTCATGTAAATATGAAATGAGGCCTGATTGTTTCTATAATATAAATAGAGTGACGTGGAGACCAACACATGTCATCTTCTGTAGGTTTCTCAAAAGGTAGCTAAAAGCAGTGGAGATTACATGTGTCCTTTGTTGAGGCAAGTGAATATTTCCACCTGTCCCTATACCCCTTTTTAAAGTTGCTTGGGCAAGAAATGATGTGGGTCTTATTTCTATTAAGTTTTTAAAATTTCAAAGAAGTGGATTGCGACAGGTATCAAAGGCGAAACATTCCTGAGCAAAGATATAGTAAGAGTATAGGTAAAGCGAAGAGTGTCGCGTGTCTTTGGTAAGTGTTGTGGAACACACCAAGTGTCATCCTCTGATGTCTCCTAAGTAATAAGAAGGTTTTCAAGGAATTGGCCAAGTGTACTCTTCTATTTAAAAGAAGGGAGCATCTTGTGATCTATTTTAGCTAATGAACTGCTAAAAGATAGAGCGTTTCAGAATCTAAGAAATATCTCCTATTAGACACTTCTAGTTTGGTTAGATTTCAGTTGGGCCATTAGATTGAGAACAAGCAGATAATCTGAAGTGAATCTAAGCCTATAAATAAGGGTACAGAGATCACCAGAAAGGATCATCAGATACCAGAGAGAATTTTTTGAGAGAAATTGTCAAGATTTTTAGACTTTCTAGAGTTGTGACTAGGAATATCATTTGCCTTTGTTCTATTTTCTTGAGTTGGAAAGTTTATGTAACTGTGCATGTTTGTGTGCCTCTTATGTGACTGGATAATTAATGAGAAGATTGAATCATGTGCCTTTGTTGATATTTTTTGTGTCATTGCAAAAGTAGTCTAAGCTATGTTGTCAAGATTTTTAGACTTTCTAGAGCTGTGATTAGCAATATCATTTGCCTTTGTTCTATTTTCTTGAGTTGGAAAGTTTATGTAACTGTGCATATTTTTGTGCTTCTTATGTGACTGGAGAATTCAAATAAGAAGATTGAATCATGTGCTTTTGTTGATATTTTTTGTATCACTGCAAAAGCAATCTAAGCTGTGAGCCTCTGTTTCTATTATTTTCATCTTTTACATTGATCATGCCTTGTTTTCTCTTAAATGTAATTGAATCTTACATATAATCTCATTGTGCTCAGGATTAAGGTCAAATTACATTCAGGCGCATCGCCATAGTTATATTTTCTTTCTTGCATTTGTGTTTTTGTTAAAATTCCTATCCCTTTTCCCAGTATATGCTCAATATAAAGAAGAGACCAGATTCATAAAAATCTGGAGGTTATTTCAAGTCGTAAGTCCCACATCTTGAAACTTCCCATTGTTGGTGTTAGAAACAAGTACAATTTTAACCATCAACAATTTTTGGCACGCCCGGTGGGACAAGGAATTGAAGTTTCTTTCAAGACCGTATGAACTAGAGACCTATGAGGAGTCAGAGTTGTGGACCAATAACTAGATCACAATCTACTGTAAATCTAGGTATTCTTTTGCCACCTTTGGTAACTAGTCCTAGAAGAAGAGTCAACTAGTTTATACCAATACCAAGAGCAAATATGGGAGCCCCTATAGCCCCAAAAAAATATGCAAGTTGGAACACTGGTAGCCCTTTGATTCTCCCAATACCACTAGCCACTTGGGACCTTATCCTAGTGAATGCCCTAAAAGCTCTACCCAAATTTAGTGGGCAAGACTTCAAAACACCTGAAGAACATCTATAGGATGTATCAGATGTCTGTGTTATACATGTTATCACATAACAAAATGTGGCCATAAGGTTATTAGCAGTTTATTTTAAAGGGAAAGCTCTAGAATGGTACCGGTCCTTGACCCCAAATACCATATCTACATGGGATCAGCTTGAAGATATTTTCTTTGAAAGATTTGAAGAGAAGGGTGATAAGTCTTCTTTATTATAGCAATTAATTACCATCCAAAGGGCACCACAAGAAGCAATGACTGACTTCAATTTTAGATTTCAAAAGACTTGGGAAAGAATCCCTGCTATAGCTAAACCATTACCAGGTATGGCTATAGTGTTTTATCTTAAGGCTTTAAATTCAGACATATTTGTTATGATTCAGTCACTTGGAGGTCAAACTCTGTCAGAGGCTGATGACTATGTAGTCAGAGCTGAAAATAATTTGATAAATGCTGGAAAGTTGTCTCCAAGACCCCCCATGCCCATGTTTCTAGAGATTTCCTTGCCATTACCTCAAGAATCCCCTAAATCCATAGCCCCACCTGTGTCTATGTACACATATCCTCAACCACTTGCTAAAGAAATTGTCCCTACTCAGTCATCTGAGTTGGATGATATCAAGAATATCTTGAGGACATTTTCTAATGAGCTAATTAATATAAAAAGATAGAAAAATACTTATACTAAACCCAAATACCAAGGCTATCAAGGAAATAGATTTTCATCTTAGCCAAACCAATACCAGGGTCCTCCAAGGCAAAATAACCCTTAGCCAGTAAACCAATTAGTTGCAATCCCTACACCCTCACAGACTATTCCTCCTAATTCAAATAGGGAGATTGTTCCAAGGAAAAATAATTATGTGCATAACACTAATGCCTAGTGTTTCCCTTGTAATAATGCTCATACACCTAGAGATTGTCCCATGGGTAATCTATAACAAAAAGTGGTAGAGCAAAGAAGAATGGATGGACAGTTTGCAAGTTCCAATGACAATCAAGCCTAACAGTCTTTTGGTATGCAAAATTCAATCTTAATGGCTCAAATGCAAGGGATGTCTTTGTAACAAGAGGAAGAAATAGCCTCAAAACATGCTTTGTTCTCATGGGTTGAAGATGAAGAATCAGTTTTCTTGAACAAAGCTTCCACTTCCAAGAAACTAGTGGTGCAATCTGATTATTATACCAGATCAAAGAAAAGGATGGTGGAATAGACTAAAGTTAAAAATAGTCAAGTCACAGAGAATCCTCCATTTTAAAGATAGAGAAACACAGCTGTCAGACAAGAAGTGCCTCAGTCGGTGCAGAATCAGGTGATTCCTACACAAATTCAAGAAAAAACAAGATATCCTTATTTTCAAAGAGCTCAGACCCTGGGACCAATAAATGTGGTGGATCAATTGAAAAAGACTCCAGCACAAGTATCAATATGGGATATATTGGCTATTCCTAAATAGAAAACACTACTACAAGAAGCTATACAAGGCCAAGCAGTACCCAAATGTACTATTATCAAAGAAGGACCTGCTGAAAAAGAAAAGCTCAAAGACACAGTTCATCTACAGAAAACAGCCCTAGTGAACAATGCACTAGAGGTAAGCAAATCCAAACTGGACCCATTCTATTTAACTTTGATAGTGGCAAGAAATTGCTGCATAATGCAATGATTAATTCAGTGGCTACTACTACAATAATGCCCAAGCAGATAGCTGATGCTTTAGAAATAAAGTATGAACCACTCACTAAAGGAGTCATGCAGCTAGATGGCAAAATAGTACAAACAATAGGGAGAATTAAACAACTCCCATTACAATTATATGCTTGTCCCAATATAATTGTAAATCAAGATGTAGTAGTCATAGACATACATCCTATATTTGGCCTATGCTTATCCAGAGACTTTACAGCCAAGATAGGAGGATATATGTCCCTTGATTGGTCTCACCTCATCTTAAGAACCAAATATGGTTCAAAAATGAAGATATTATCTGAGCCACTATATAAGGATCACATCACTATAAACCAACTGCAAAGTTAGAGGTAGCTCATGCTATGATGAATAAAGAAGAAAGGGTTTTTGTTGAGGAGTTAGGTGAATGGAATGAACATGATCAAGAAGAGGAAAATGATCATTTATTAGCTATGATGCAAAGTGATGCATATGGAAATTATGACTCGATTGGTCTGGGCACTTACTTTATATTTGATGAAGATCATAAAATCCCAAATGTTTTAGAGGAAGAAAAGTCAAAAGATACCTCTTCTATTAATCCTCAGGTCTCTCAACATGAATTACATATTCTGAGTGAGAAGTCACAAGCGTATGCCTTAATCTCTGATGAAGAGGAAATAATTTTTGACTTTCTTCTTACTTTGCAAGATGATGTGGAGGAGCATGGACATTTCTTTGATCATGATTTGAATGACTTGTTTGAAATCATTGGGTCAGGTTATACTATTTTTCAAGGAAGCTGTGAGCTGGTTGTAGATGAATAAGACAGCATTGAGACTCAATTACATATGCAAAATTATTGCAAACTTTTATAATTATTATTTTGAGAGGTTGGTAATTTTGAATTCATTAAAAAGGATGATTGTGCAATAGAACCTGAGTTTGAGGTAGAAGGAGATAAGCAAATAAATGATATATATCAAAGAGCTTCTATTGATGAGCAAATAGTCATTAATTTCTTGATAAGACATACCAGTATCAAGAACTGGTATTCAACAAGCTTCTAAGAACAAGAAGAGTTTATATATGTTGGAAGCAGGTTTGACTTAGAATCACTCGAATGTAGGCCAATCAATGTGGCATACAAAGAGAGCAATCCACCAGAGCTACATCCAATTCAATCACTTGTCTGGCAACATAAGTCATCTTGTCATAAAGGAGACTTTAGAAATTCTTCTTTTGATCCAGGAGGGAGATAAAGATACTTGGTTAATATAGTTAAATAGTTTCCCCTTTCTGTATTGCTTTGTTTTCCCAATTTTCTTTTAAATAAGTGTTCTTTAAACACGTAGTCGGCAGCTTAGAGTTTTTCAAAATTTTCAAAAATTCTTGACACATTGAATGTTTCCCAAATCTTTAGAAATCCCCAAGGTACCTTGTGCTACCACTTGCATAACATGTCTATCTCGCTATTCTATAAAGATTGAGTAGGATTTGCTAACGGTTATCCAAATTTAATGCCATTTTGAGACTTGATGGGTCAATAAATACCTCTTAGTAAGAGTTAAAATTTACAAGCTTCTCAAACATTCTTACATCTATGATAAAATATCCTGCTACTTGCATTTTTAGTTCTTAATAAATCTGCTTCAGTGAAAGTGTTTCTATTTTGCAAAAGTTCATACCAGTTATCACAAGATAGATATAGAGATGGAGGGAACATAGTCTTCACAACAAGGAGTTGGGATGTATGAATCCCTTGACAAGTTTCTTGTAAGTAAGTCATATGATTTAGCTCCCGTGCAACCATTGAAGACCTATCCATAGACCAGAAGCCCTGAAGTTGGTCAAGCAAGTGACCCAGTGAAGATAAAAGATTATGCAGATGGAGTCAGGACCCAGTTCTTCAAAGAGCTAGTAGCAAAACTCTTAGAGAAGGAGCACATCAAAGGTGTCTTCAAAGAGCCAAAGTGGGGCAATATGAGACATTTTCCATGAGGATATGGACTTCACAACTGGCACAATTCCTTGTCCCAGCTGTGCATCCATGCCTTGACTTGGTCAAACTATGCGCAGACTTGTTCCATGCACCCTCAAGCACCATTCAACAAGGTCCATTTATGGTGAAAAATACACCACAAGCTATCAGGGATATGTTAGCCCTATATCATGATAAGATAGCTATATTTCCCACTATTGTTAAAATGCAAAAAATGTGGGCAAACATTAATACTCAATTGAGGTTCTTGAGATTTGAATTACGAATGGGCGATGATGACACTACTGTGCCTACACTCCCTGTAACAAGAGCCCAATTTTCACAAGCTAGCCAAGATGCACTATCTATGATGGCTTTCATCTTTGGCATGAAAGATGATATGGTAGTTTATGGAGAATAAATGGCTATCCTCTTCAAGCTGAAGATCATTGACAAAACTCAAGAGTATAGGCTTGACTTTTTTGAACAAATTGCTTTCTCAATGGTGGAACAACTGGCCCATTTCAAATCAAAAGGAGTGTTCCGGTACTCTTCTTATTTATTTCACCTCATGTTGTATCAAAATTCTGACCTCTTTGCCCAACATATGCATCTTGACATGTATGACCCAAGTTTTGATCTCCAAAGGACCACTCCTGTGTCAGCATGGACACATATTTTGTCAAAAACTAGTGATCCATATGGATTCTAGGAATTATTTGTTACGCTTCCTTTTTGTCACCTCAGCCCCGAACTAGTTATGAATAGATTATTTCCAAGTGTTTCAAACCTTCTGGCCAGTTGCCCAATTCCTTGTGATTTCTATTTTAGATCTCACCATAAAATTATAAGAGTTCATAGTTTTTGTGGGGAACCAATGTTGCTACCTAAGATTTTGACTCTTAGGTTATCATTCTTAGAGGTCACCAAGTAGGTATCTATAGTTGACAATGAATATTGCTCTAGGAAAAGGAAGAGAAAAATGTATGATCTCCCATGGATGACAAACAACATGGTACTATAAACTAGAGATGTTGAGATTGTGCTGCTTAGAAAGCTACCCTTCCTAGGTTTCCTGCTAGTCGAAGATAAATGGGTATATGACCCAAATGGTTTCATAGCTTCCTAGATAAGGAATAATAGGGTTGCAACCAAAATTACACATGAAGGCCACTCTTTTTGGGAAAATTGGAAAAATCCTAGAGAAGATACTCCTAGATTTTATGTTGAATTAACAGATTTACCCCTTCCACAAAATAGACCCTGGGAAACATTCTATGTTAAGTAGAGGGATTATGATCCTAAATTTAGAATGACTTCTAGCTTAAGAAGAACACTAAAGAATAAAGATTGGGATGCTAAGAAAATAGAAGCCTATTGGAAATATAGGCAAGAAAATTTGTCAAACAACCCATTCTTTCAAGAACGTGGATTCAGATGAGAGATGGGAAGAACTCTGGGATGAGTTTCATCTCTCCCTTGTATCTAGCCTAGAGACAAGTAATTTTCCAACACCGGGGGTAGAGCTAAAAGCTAGAGCAGGGTCCAGCCAAGAGTCACAGGCCTCATGGCAAACTACATCTATAGTAACTATATCAGTTTGGCCCCAATCTCTCAGCATTATGGAAAAGCAAAAGAGTGTGGTGCCTTCATCACCAAAAGCTTCCCCATCAGCATCGGTTATTGAAATTTATATTTCTCCACAAGCATCACTAATGGTAGGAAAAGAAACATAGCTAGAAGAAGAGACACCCAAGAAGTGAAAGAGGGTGCAGTTTCAGTTTGATTCAAAAGAGGAGGTAGACCCCCACAATGCCAATTATAGAGTACTGTAATTTCCCCTCAGGTAAGTATTATTCATCCTTCTCCTTCTCAATCTCTTTCTTCTCCTGTTGGCATGATGATTCCATCTAGCCAGATGACATCCCCTACCACCGCTACCATTACCATTTCTCACTTCAACCCATTAATGCCACCTCAAGATTTAACGTTACCTCACTTTTTCCCTTTTGTTCCCAAGAAACATTCCCCTCAGATTGCCCATAGCCAAAAATTGGCTATTCAATATGGTTTGCCACAAGGACATCCTTTTGTGGGGGGGCACACTACCTCTCCTTCTACCTTCCAGACCCAAGCAAATGCTTGCTAGGAAGGCAAGGGAAGCCTGAAGAGAGAAAAATAAGATCAAGGAAAATAAGGCATTGGCTACACCGCATCTACAGTCACAATTTAACCCCATTTAGTAACAATTGACGGTGACTCATTTGTCACCAAATGTAATCAAGCCAAGTGAGCAAATGTAGCTGAAAGACTACACGATGAATGTCGTGGCCATCATCATGTCCCTCTTCAGGACACAAGATAAAATTGAGCTACTAATCGAATCCACTTCTACAGTTGTTGAAGACTACTTGAAGACATCAAGGATGCTACAAAAGATGGAGGCCAATTTAGCCAAGGAAAAGGAAAACTATAACAGTTTGACCATAGAGATCAATAGAAAAGACAATGAAATAGAGAATCTGAATAAACAGTTATAAGATACTATTTCTCTTCAGACTCATCAGGCAGTCCAGGCCCAAAATGATTCCTTAAAAGTAAGGCTAATGCAGGTAAAGGATGTAGTAACGACCCTAAGGTGCAAAAAGGCAGTATTGAAAGAAAAATGTGAGGAACACATGTTGCAAGTTACTCAATTACATCAAAAGCTACTAGCCAAATAGAATAATACTACAGCTATACAAGCCCAATTTCAAGTTGAGCAATAGAGAGCAACACAATTGACACTAGAGCTGGCCAATAGGCCAAAGAATGTCAGAGTGTTAAGTCTAGTGAAGGATCTCTATGAATTAATGTGGAAAAGAATCTCCTTGAAGATTATTCATCTCAAGCCTTCTCTCACCTTCTTACTAATTGCACATAAATTGTGTGAAAAGGTGGAGAATTTAGTTGTAAACACTCTGGATACAGTTTCTGGGAGAGTAATGGACTCTCAAACATTGTTGAAAAAGCTTTATGATGCAAAAGATGCAACATTGTTAACAGCAAGAATTGAGAACATAATGGTCACTGCTAGGTGAGTAAATGAGGTTCTCAGTTGCAATTCTGCAGCCATTAGTTGCAAAGAGATCCTAGATGTCATGAAAGAAGGAATCAGTGAAATGAAACAGCATATTGATGATCTAGTGCAATTAGGTCTTCCTTCTCCATTTCCTGATGACAACACAATGCTAATGGTTGATGAAATTGAACCTTTGTTGTTGGCCAAATAGAATGATCAGATAGTTTTTCAGGATTTAAGGGATGATTCATCAGTCCCTAAAGTAGAATTTGTCTTGGTTCCTATTTCTTAGCTCAAATTTAAATTTAAGGCTACAATTTATATTTTGCAAAAAAATTCACACAAGGATATTATTAACCTTGATTTAGCCTTCAATGAATTGCAGAATAAGCAGGGGTTATCTGATGATGAATGGTCTACTTATCAAATAGCATTATTGAAGCTTTAATTTTGAAATTTTGATCTACCAAGAGTTGTGGTTTATTTTTGAGTAGGCTCAAAAGTCCTTGGGGTCACCAATAACTATACAGTAAAAAATACTCTACGTTTCATTCTAATTTTTAGTCACGCGTTACAAAAATTTTGTTCCCACATACTTTGGTCTGAGACGGTGAAGTTTTGAAACAAAGCACGGGCTCTATTCTCCTTTTGAATCATTTTTATCTAAGTGTCAAAGTTAAGCAGAAGCTACCAAGTGTCATCAGTCAAGGCACCTTTCATAATTTTTATAAGTTGGTCAGGACATGCCACGTATCTCATAGCAACTCAACAAAACATGACAAGTGTCAGTATCCACATTTCATATCGGCACCCACATTTCAAATCTCTTTTCAGTAGAAGGTTTTAACAAGATAATGTTGGGAATCTAGAAAAACAAACATGCTCTGACACCACTGTTAGGATCTAGGAAGCACAATTGATTACCAAGCAACTAAACATGTAGAATTAACCAAAAGTAACAAGTAACTAGAATTCAAAAATAACACAGAATATGAGAGACAATACCTAATTGTATTAATACTCTTCCAAAAGGAAATACAACAAAGAAGATGCCACAGTCTTCTTCCTTACACACCTCTAGGGCTCCCACACCTCTAGGGCATAAACAGTAAATCTCTTCAAGAGCTCACTCTCTCTCTCTTATGGTCCCAACAAGCAACTCACACACAGAGTTGTTATTCACCTCCAACCAGTCAGTATCACTACTGCCAGTACACTGAGTACACACACATACTCAACCGAGTACACAACGCACTCCAAGTAGATCTCCCATGAACTTGCAACAACCTGTAACTCAAATGATCTTACTTATGGAAGGATCTACCTTGCCTTCCTCTTTGCTCAATGACCGAGTACACACCGTACTCCAAGTAGATCTCTCCTGATCTTGCTACCTATTATGTTGTTTTCCTTCTTTATCTTACACACCTGTAAATCAATCTGGTTCTGCACACCTGCAAACCTAGATCCCACACCCATATACACCTGCAGATCAACTGATCTTACTTACCACATGTAGATCTCCTAACGTGGCCTTGCACACATGCTGACAAAGATCTTACATACATGAAGAACCCTTCTGATTCTCCAAACCAGCACCCACACTTGGCACTGTGGCACTAGGAGGAACACACCTTGCTCTCTTCACTCTAAAGGAGCTAATTTTTTCTCTCTTACTCTCTAGCACAAATTACAATATAGCCCATGAGTCTATTATATAGATCTCATGCAAACAATAATTAGATCCACAGCTTCAAGTCTATAATTGGCCTTCTACATGCAAACAACTGGTTCGTTAACTAACTGTCTGTGAACTATCAGTTCTAGAACCACACAGGTGACTGACGTCAATCCCTGTCTGCTTGGGGGTGACCGACGTTAGCTAATACATGACCATTATTGGTAGCTTCCTGTCTCCACCTGATCGATGTCAATTGGCCTGACCGATGCTAGTGACTGTGACACTCAGCACCCTCCTCCAATGTCTGCATTAGTGAAGCTTTTAGCTCCACAACCTAACAGTTAAGTATCAAGATCAGGCAAAAAGTGCCAAGTGGAAATTGTGGAAGGCTTCAATTTGCTTTTCTAAAAGTGATAGAAGATGCCACGTATCCCAGCTGAAGAGAGCGAAAGTCACCACGTGTTGAGATCTAAATTATCTTCATTTTGTTCCACCGATATAGCAAAGACTGTGGTGGGTCTCAAGTTTTATTTCTAAAGCAAGCGAAAGCCACCAAGTGTCACTTTCTATGTAAATATGAAATGAGGCCTGATTGTTTCTATAATAAAAATAGAGCAATGTGGAGACCAACACATGTCATATTCTGCAAGTTTCTCAAAAGGTAGCTAAAAGCAATGGAGATTGCCACGTGTCCTTTGTTGACGCAAGCAGAGATTGCCACCTGTCCCTATACCCCTTTTTAAAGTTGCTTGGGCAAGAAATGTTATGGGTCTTATTTTTGTTAAGTTGTTAAAGTTTCAAAGAAGAAGATTGTGATAGGTGTCAAAGGTGGAACGTTCCTGAGCAAAGATATAGTAAGAGTATAGGTAAAGTGGAGAGCACCGCGTGTCTTTGGTAAGTGTTGCAAAAAATGCCAAGTGTCATCCTCTAGTGTCTCTTAAGTAATAAGAAGGTTTTCAAGGAATTGGCCAAATGTCCCCTTCCATTTAAAAGAAGGGAGTGTCATGCGATCTATTTTAGCCAATGAACTGTTGGAAGATAGAGTGTTTCAAAATCTAAGAAATATCTTCTGTTAGACACTTCCAGTTTGGTTAGATTTTAGTTGGGCTGTTAGATTGAGAACAAGTAGATAATCCAAAGTGAATTTAAGGCTATAATTAAGGGTGTAGAGATCACTAGAAAGGATCATCAGATACCAGAGAGAATTTTTTGAGAGAAATTGTCAAGAGTTTTAGACTTTCTAGAGTTATGACTAGGAATATCATTTGCCTTTGTTCTATTTTCTTGAGTTGGAAAGTTTATGTAACTGTGCATGTGACTGGAGAATTAATGAGAAGATTGAATCCTATGCCTTTGTTGATATTTTTTGTGTCATTTCAAAAGTAGTCTAAGATATGTTGTCAAGAGTTTTAGACTTTCTAGAGATGTGATTAGCAATATCATTTGTCTTTGTTCTATTTTCTTGAGTTGGAAAGTTTATGTAACTATGCATGTTTATGTGCCTCTTATGTGACTGGAGAATTCAAATAAGAAGATTGAATCCTATGCCTTTGTTGATGTTTTTTGTATCACTGTAAAAGCAGTCTAAGCTGTGAGCCTCTATTTCTATTGTTTTCATCTTTTACATTGATCATACCTTGTTTTCTCTTAAATGTAATTGAATCTTACATATAGTCTCACTATGCTCAAGATTAAGGTCAAATTACATTTAGGCGCATCGCCATGGTTAGATTTTCTTTCTTGCATTTGTGTTTCTGTTAAAATTCCTATCCCTTTTCCCAGTATATGCTCAATATAAAGAAGAGACTAGCTTCTTAAAAATCTGGAGGTTGTTTCAAGTTGCAAGTCCCACATCTTGAAACTTCCCATTGTTGGTGTTAGAAACAAGCACAATTTTAACCATCAGCACTCAGTCAAATAATGTTTTCATGAATAAGAGTGAGATCACCATAGAATTTAGTGGGAGTAACCTATGTTTCAATAGGATTGATAAAAATGGTGAGAAAGCCTTGTGAAATGGTAGAATGACCCTGGAAAATGGTATAATCACTATGAAAATGGCAAAATAGCCAAAAAAAGGAAGGATGGGGCCTATAGGAGATTAATCTAGGCCTAAAATTAAAATAAGAGAGGGTGAGGCCCATAGATGATTGATCTAGGCTACAAAATTATAAGAATAGAGGTAGATTGGATTAATGAAAGGAAAAATAATTGCCTGGTTTCTTGTGTTTAATTTCTAGGAGTGAATTAAAGTTATTACATCATGAAAGCAATGATCATAGGTTCTCTAACAACAAGGGATATGGATAAATGAGCTCATGGGTGTTCTTGAGGACATATAACTATATCACCTTGCATGATTGCTAGTTATTCAGGTAGATATGGCATAATTATTAACATTGGCAAATAGGTGGCATTTAGAGACCTTTACATTTCATTTATCGACTAGGGAGGCCATGATGACATTGGAGTATGTGTACCACATTTTACAAGTATCAATGTAAGGCCTCAAGATTACCTAGATGTTGATGGGCTGATGGATTATACTAGAGGATTTATTGGGTGTGATCATAGACCTAAAGGTCATGGATGGTAACATTGATATAGATGTATTTGACCACTTGGCTTGGCCTCTATCTGATAAATAGAGGTGGGATAGAGGATAGTTCCCCCAGATGTTGTGATATTGATGGATCTTATTAGTAGCCTTATATTTCCTAACAAAATTAGATGACTCTTTCCTCTTGGGTTGATCAGAGTTATTCAAGAGATGTTTGAGTGGTTAACTCAATTTGCATGGGGACCAATTATCTTGGCCCAGCTGTACAGAGACCTAAATATGATATCCTATCAATGAGGGCATATAATAGGCCATAACACATTTATTTAGGTTTGGGCCTAGGATCATATTACTATTAATCAGCTAGTGGGGTTGAGATGTCATAGGGGATCAGAGGATCTGATGGCTTTTGGATGGCATTTGATAGGGTCAGGGTTATAGGGTCATTTACGAGACTTGACTTATTATCAGTGAGCTATAAATTAGATAGAGGATAGGGATTTTATTTAGTACCCCTATATAATGATGACTTAGAATGAGGACTTGTTCCTAATCATTTATATGATCACCCTTTAATATATTATAGGTTAGCATGATTATGTGATGGAGAGATATAGGCCAAATCAAGTCCTACTATAGTTTGGCATGTAATAAGATATCCTAGAGGGTCTACACTACTTTGCACATGTGACCAGGGAGATTAGAGAGTGGGGGCAACTAGTGCCCTGGGTTGAGGAGGTTATGGACTATGGCAAGGTTCTTCATGTATTATGGGATTATGTAGGAGGGGTGGTAGACATGGGGGTGATAGATGCTTATTTATCATGATGGGTCAAGTTGAGATTGATTTGACTGACTAGGCCACTACCATAACAACCAATTTTGCATTAGATATGGGTTAGGTTAAGGAGAGACTAGGGGTAGGCCCCAGTATAGTGATAGGGTTAGGTACCAGTGAAACCAATGATTCCACATGTTATTTCATTACAGGTAGTCCATGCTCATGAACAACATGATCCATTAGATGATATAGAGATGATTGACCTGGATGGATAGGATATAGACATGGGGATGTCCCATGTGGTAATGAGGGCCATGGGATGGATATAAGAGAGGCTAGGACCTCTAGGATAAGGATAGGTCTAAGAGAGGTAAGGCCTTCCAACATAGATATAAGTAGAAGAGAGGCAAGACCCTCTAGTGTAGGGAGGTTTGTAGAGGACCAAGCACTCATAAATAGGCTATAAAGAGAGATCACTACATGTATCTTCGATATTATAGGGTTATAGAGCATTATGGCTAGGTTATAGGTGCAACTATATATAGCTCAGGGAGACACAACTAAGATATAAGGACTCATCATAGTTAGAGATGAAGAGATTACCACTTTAAGAAGGTAGGTAGTATATTTGACAAGGGTTTAGGCCCAGTTAGCCACATGATACATGGAGCTAATCACAATGGTTGGTGAGTGAGATTTTGCTCAGGTGGATAGGGAGTGATTGGATTCCCAAATAGAGAGGCTCACAAAGGAGTGAGATAAGGCTCACCAAGATGGGATGGACAGTGGATTAAGATCAACTAAAGCTTTATACAACATGATTGTGGCCAAATATGGTGCCTTTCATATAAAGGATGATGTCTTATGTACCAAGGATGAGATAGCCTATTGGTAGTGATTATATGAGGGGGTAGTCCTTGTGGAGAAGAGAGCGCTTTCATATAGAGAGCACATAAGATTCTAGTAGACCAATCATACCTTTAAGTCTAGCATGTCATCAAATTAGAGTGGTTAGTGCATATCTAAGAGTATAGTAGCTAGTCATGGGGCCTCCACCACCAAGTCCACTATCATCACCAGCTTTAGGGATGGGTCAAATCTTCCAACAGAGTCCCCCTAAGGATGGTCATGATCTGAACTAATTTTGTAGCTCTTCTTTTTTATATTATGAGATGTATAGATATTCTCTTAATATATAAAACATTATTTTGAGACATATATATGACATTCATTTTTGGAGTATTGTTATTTCTACATAGACTTTTAATATTTTATTGTCTCATGATGTTTATATTGATGTTTCTCTTGTTATGATATGATGATATATGCTAGTGTTAGGAGATACACTTCCTTAGTTACAATATGTATGTTGATGTATTTAAGGATCTATTCCATGTATGAATAGATGCTAGAGGATAAGTTAGGATATGCACATCGAAACTAATCATATAAATAGTCAACTACACTCAGAGTGTATGCCAGGAGATACATGTCCTGCATAGAGAGTCTTATTTGTTTACAATGTTTTGCTTTTATATATTTTTTTTAGGTATTGGATATGTAGGATAGTGTGTTTAGAGATGTTCTTTGATGCTACATTGACTGTTTGACTTTGGAGCACTTGGTGTTTAATTTAGTAAAGTGAAATTATGCATCATAAGTATAAAGAACTTATAATAACATTGTATTTGTTTTTACAATTGACAAATTTAAACATGAATAATAACTAAGGATAATTATAAAAATTACCAAAACCAGAGTTACAACTATTTACATTTAAACACAAAAATAAACTAGAAAAAATAAAAACAAAATACAAAAATGTAACCTAACTTAAAATCAAGATATGAATGATCAAGAGTTAAGTAGGAACAAAAATGTATTTAAAATATAACAACTAAAGCATTAACAAGTTGTTAAACATCCTAGAATCAAGATATAAATAATCATGACCCACGTGTGAAAAAGGTGTACTTGAAAAACTAGCAAATAACAAAACAATTTAAATACAAATCTAAATAAGTCAAACCCAAGTTAAGTCCAGACTCAAAATGTTTACAAAATGTACTCAAATACAATAGTAAAAAGAAAAACAACATAATAAACAATACAAAATAGTAAAACAAAAGACTAGAAGAAAGGCATGACAAAACACCAAGAAGATAACAAAATAATAATAAAAAGAAGTAAAATCATAAGAAAATACCAAGAAACAAACAACCAAAACACTAATAAAAATGAATGAACAATCAAAACAATGATAAACAAAATAATAACATAACAAAATACCAAAAAAAAATAACTACATAACAAAACATGAACAAAAACTAATGAACAAACAATAAAACACCAATAAAAATATTTACAAAGGTAATAAAGCACAAAAAAACAATAATAAAAATAATTATAAAACAACAAAAGAGCAAAATAAAGGTAAGCACACATAAACAATGGTTAATCATAATGTTAGTGCAGATAAAAAACAAATGGTTCATGCACGTGTAATAGAGGCGTTACACTCTACAATAGGATGACTCCTAAGCTAAGTGACAATGACCTTGGTATGATGAAACAAGAATAATGGACATAAATTGCTTCCAGATGATAGGGAAATAATGACACAAAACAAATATAAATTGTCCCCATGCTATAGGAGGCAATAAAACAAACCAAAATGGGGGGATAGAAGAAAAAGAAGGGGTAACTGAGCTAACTCTATATGCACGAGGCAAGTGGACACTACCTACATAGTTCCATGGATGCAATAGCCAACATGAACTTCAGGCCAAATGTAGTTCTCCTAGGATATGAGATAGAAGAAAATTGATGATAAATAAATAATATTTACATGTAGAGGAATATGGGAATGGTCTCTTAAAATGGTGAATGGATGAAAAAGAGAGTATGGTGTAGGTTAAAATCACACTAAAACACAAGAGACAAGTAGGCACAAATGAACTAAATTGGGAATTCATAGTGTATAGTACATCTAAGGTTTGGGAAAGAGAAAAATTTCAAAAAATGGTGAGAGTGTGAGAGAAGCCAAGGGTGTAGTGATGGATTTTGTTCAAATGAACAATGCACACAAAGGTAACTCACAAAATGGTAAGAGTGTGACTTGGGATGCTCATAAAATGGTGAAAACACTTAGGATCAAAATAAATGAAAGTACAATGCAATGATTTTGGTATTTTTTTGTATCAATTTCTAATGTTATTGTGTTTTTGGGATAAGAAACAGAAATATAATATTAACAAAGGGTACAAGGAATTGCCTAATTAAGGAGATGTACATTCATAGGTAAGAGTTTAAACAATAGCTAAACCAACTGCAATGAGGATTTGCATTTAAATAATGGTATAGCAAACCCACGAGCTAAGGAGATGCACATCCAAGGGTATTTGTTCTAATAATAACTAAAGCTAGTTGTAACAACATTGGTAGCTAAATTTAATGTAATGGTACTATGTAATCCTATTAAGGCAATAATGTCTATCAAATAATAGCAAAAGTATAATATTATGTAGTAGCAAAGAAATCCCAAGGAACCATCCATCAAGCAAAAACCATGTGTTGACATATCCTTGTATACTTGTCATTAAAAGAGGCTATGAATACTAATCTGGCTAAATAACCTTGTAGAATGGGCATTGAATGTGTCCAAAGTACCTATGAATCATAATCAAGATCATAATTGGTTATTGGGTACAATGATCTAGGGTTACAATAGTCCAAAATGAAAAAAAATTAGTTTAGTAGAATAGAAATGATCAAAGTGACAATGGTTCAGGGTTATAACTATCCAAAATAAAATGGTATAGGGTTATAATAGTCCAGATGGAATAGTATAGAATAACAACATTTTAGGGTTACAATAGTCTAGAATAAAATGGCATAGAATTATAATGGTGGAATAAATGACTTCGACACAAGTTGCCCCCAAGTAAGGGACTTTATAGACAATGGTTCAAAAAAGGTTGTCAAGCATGGAACTACTAGAGGTGTATAATATTCATGGGTTCTAGGAGCTCTTCACCATTTGGACTAGCCAATTTATATACCCCTGATCTATAGTTCATTGTAACCACATATAGGCCCATCCAATTGGGTTGGAAATTACCCTTCTTATTACATTTAGCATTAATTTTATTTTGCTTTTCCTTCAAGACCAAGTCACCAACTTCAAACTCTCAAGGGAGAATGCACTTGTTATAGCTATAATGCAATCTATTTTGATATGTTCTCAAGTTATCTAGGGCAGCCAAATGCTTTCCATTAAGGAGTTTTAGCTCTTGCATCTTGAAAACCCTATAATATTCATCATCCATAATTTTCTCCAAGGATACCCATAATGAAGGTAGCTCAACCTTAATTGAGATAACAGCCTCTATGCCATAAACTAGGGAATATTGAGTGGATTTTGTGGGGATTCGTTAACTAGTGAGATAAGCCCAAAGGGAAAGAAAATTTTGCAAGTGCCAATTACGGCCAATGTCATTGACAATATTCTTTAGGAATATGATAATGGTTTTGTTAGACACCTCAGCTTGATCATTTCCTTGTGGGTTATATGGTGTGGACTTATTATATTTGATTTTAAACATGGTGCAAAAAGCTTTAACATCTTTGTTTACAAATGATTGTCATTATCATATATAATATGGGTTGGGATACCATATTGATAGATGATATGGTAATGGATAAATTTTTAATCTAACTCCTAGTGATTTGAGAAGAATGGCCTCAATCCACTTAGTAAAATACTTGGTAGTGGTGAGAATGTGTTTGTAGACATTAAAAGAGGCTAGGTTTATTTTCTAGATGAGATCGAGACCCCATGTAGAATGGCCATGGTGATATGATCAGTTTTAGTGGCAAGGAAGGTACGTGTATCAAATTACCATGTTGTTAGCAAGAAACATGCTTCCTAACATATTACAATCATTTATTCCATCTTGGGCCAATAGTATCCTATTCTAAGGAGTTTTTTGGCTAAGACTACATTGTTAGTGTGGGCCCCACACATTCCTTCATGAACCTCCTTAAGCACTAATTTGGATTATCCTAAAGTTAAATAACAAATAAGCATTCCATCATAGCCCTTATGATAAAATGCATTCTTAAGGAGGGTATAATAGGCTAGGTGATGAAGGAATAGTTTTGGTGATTGTGTGAAAGGTCAGGCAAAAATTGGTCATGGAAATAATTATAAATGTCTTAGAACCAAGGTAGTTCAGGTGGGGGATTGGGACCAACAATTATGCCAACCCTCTCTAAATCTAGTAATATATGAGTAGGCTATAGAATATTCTTGATGAGAAACTGATACTTTTTTACACTATCAACAATTTATACCATGGACCCAATTATTGCCATTACATCGACTGATTTATTATTGGCCTGTGGTACAACTTAAAACTATAGGAACTTGAAGTGGGACTTGAGATTATCTATTATTTTCTTGTAGGGTATAATCTTGTCATCATGAGTCTGGTATTGGTTGTGGTTTGATTAATAATTAATTGACAATCACCATAGACTACCAACTGTTGTATATCCCAATGTATTACAAGATAAAGTCCTACAATAAGAGCTTCATACTCAGCCATATTATTGGTGCAATTAAAGTTGAAATAAAAGGCCTTGGGAATAAGGTCCCCTTATGGTGTGACTAAAAAAATACCGGCCCTAGATCCATGGGATGTAAAGGATCCATCAAAGTATTAATTTCACTATTCTGGTTCATGAGCTACCTCTTCTATTGTCATGATAGAACCATCTAGGAAATCAAATGTGAGTGGTTGAGTATATACAATAGTAACTTCTACAAGTCAATCTATAATGACCTGCCCCTTGATATCCTTTTGGTTTTGGTACTCACCATCAAATTCATTCAAGATCAAGAGATATTTAGCCATGCAGCCTATAAGAGTTACCTTGAACAATAAATATTCAAGGGGGTCCACTTTAGCAATAACAATAGTTTTATTATTCAACATGTAATGTCATAACTTTTAGGAAGAAAACACCATTACTAAATAAGCCTTCTCAATAGGCATATAATTATGATCATATGATAAAAGTGTTTGGATCAAATAATATACTGCATGTTCCTTCCATTGTTCATCATGTTGGGCCAAAAGTGCCCCTAGTGCATGTTATGTGGCAGAGATATAAAGGAGTAATGGTTTTTCAGTGGTGGTAGTCTCAAAACTAGCAGGTTGGCCAAATATGTTTTGAGTTTTTCAAATTCCTATTGACATTTGGTATCCCATTGAAAAGTGACCCATTTCTTTAAGAGGTGCGTGTAAGGATGACATTTGTCTACTACTTATGAAATAAAACTACAAATAGATTGAATCTCTCCTTACAGGTTGTGGAGTCATTTAAAATTAGAATGAGGATGCATATCCATGATAGGCTTATCCTTAGCATGATCCAATTCAATCCCCCTTTGTGATATAATTAATCCTAGCAATTTTCCTAAAGTGATGCCAAAGATGCACTTTTTAGGATTCAAATGAACCCTGTACTGAAAAAGCCTCTCAAAGATTATTTATAGAACATTAGGATGTCTAGCATATGTTCTTTATTTTATTGTAATATCATCAACATAATCCTTTAAAATGTCATGCATCATGTCATGGAAGTTGACGGTCATAGCATGTTGATAGGTGGCCCCAGTGTTCTTCAAGCCAAAAGGTATGACTTGGTAATAGAATGTTTCCCATGGTGTGGTGAATGTAGTTTTATGTTAGTCCTCTAGAGCTATCTTGATCTGATTATATCTAAATAATCCAACATCTCATACCCAGTAGTAGATTTGACAATCATGTTGATATTAGGTAGAGGAAATAATCTTTAGGATATGCTTTATTGATATCTCAAAGATTAGTACAAACATGTATAACATGTGGCTTTTTGATTACTAGAAATACATTTGATATCCATTCAGAACAATCCAATGGTCTGATGAAGCTATCTCCTTATAGTTTTTATAGCTCCTTTTTTAATAAAATAACAATGTGTGGATGCATTTTTCTTAATTTTTATTTGATTAGCTTGGCATCTAGATATATAACAAGGTGATGCACAATCAAGTTAAGGTATAAACCTGGCATGTCTGAATAAGCCCACATGAAGATATCAATAAAATCCCTTAGAATGGTGATGATGTATTCATGCTCTTATATGGTGAGGGACGCTCCTAAATAAATAATTTTGGGATCTTCATAAGTTCCTAGGTTCACTTTAGTGGTGTTTTCTATAAGGAGTGTCAAATAATCCTCTAAGATAGTGGGTAGTGTTTGATCTTTATTCTCTGCTTTTGTTTCAACTTCTAGTTGTTCATCCCAAATCTTAGGATAGTAAGATGAATCTAAGTCTACCAATTCAGGTAGTGCCAATTGGAAAATATCTCTGAAAAGTCTAGAGAAAGACTCTCAAATACTATCATTTTAGTAGTGATACTGACATTGGTTGTAGAGCTAGGACTTGGCAGACATTGCATTTCCTTTGGAGATTATCAAAATTACCCATCTAAGAGTGCCTAAAATAGGTTTTTACTCAAGGGCTCATATTTTTCTTTAATTTTTCCCTGACCAACAAGTGCCTCAAAAAGGTTTTCACCTAAAGATCTCAATGTTTTATCTTTTGTGTGACCAAAAATGTTTACCCATTCTCCAAAGTAGGTAGTAGAATCCAAGGAGAAGTTAAAGTCTTGCTTGTGATCAGCAATTGGAAATTCATCTTTAAGGCCCGTGTACTTGGAAATAGACTCCTCATTCTAAAATTCATCCAAGGGTATGATAGAATTTTTTTGGTCCCAATCTATGAGGTTGGGATGATAAAGGTAAAGCAAATAATGGGCTATAATGGTCATAATAGAATTAGAGTCAAATAGGTCTATATCAGCTAGCTCATTGTAAGCACTATAATGGGACATTGTGTCATTATCAAAAGTATCCTCATCAGTCAATTCATAGGACTCACTATCGAAATACATGAGGTCACCCCCAGGTGGTATAAATCTAAGACTTTGAATCATAGTGGGTTTACCCACTGATAATGGTTCCAAGATACCTTATTCTCATAAACCTAAGCCTTTTACTATATAATGTAAGCTATCTATAATCCAATTAAGGATAAGTTACTTTGGATTATGAAAACATTTAGAAAGGTCATTAGAGTATAACTAATCTCCTTTAGTAAAGATTTCCTTATTTTGATTTGGTGAAGTTGTTGGTACAAATGCCACTGGTAGTTTTTGCATGTATTTATTATTTTGCCAAATCATGTTGGGCCTACAAGGGATTTATAAAGGTTTAGGTCTCATATAATATTTAGGAGACTTGGGTACTTTTACAATATCAATGGCATATTTGAGATGGTAGCATGTAAATGCTTGTGTCCTCAATAGTGAGCTAGTTTGCAAATGTTGCAGGAAATGGATCGGCAGAAGTGGAAGCAAGATCACTTGGGTTAATATAATTAGACTTGGGAAGTTTTAAAATGATTTATTTATTCTTCTTCACTATGCTTTTATAACTAGGTAAATAGTTATAATTATGAAATTTAACCTCTAAGTGTTTGCAATATTGGTAGGGCTATAAATCAGCATAAATGGTAACCTCAATTCCAATATGGGGGAACTTGAGGCATTAGTATAAAGTAGATAGGACAGCCCATACTTCATGGATCTAAGGATGAACAAGACTTATATTATAAATCAATTCAATGTCCATGACATGGCATAGAATATCATCGGATATAGACCCAACAATGATTGGCAAACAAATAGTCCTAGAAGACTCTCTTTCGACATTATCGTATACCTTAATCATGGTTGTCTCAAGATGGATTTCCTTGGTAGTATAACCCAATAATTGTATCAAGTTGAGTGACATTATGTTCATCCTTGAACCATTATCTATAATAACCCACTTGATCTTATGATTCTCTATATGACTTTAATGTACAAGGGATTATTGTGGCTTAGACCAAGGGAAGACATATCTCTTTGATCAAATGTAATTTATTGGCTTAGAGATAAATGTCCTATAAGTGTATGGAATTGGTCAAGGTTTATATATTTGGTAATAATGGATCATTAAATAAATTCATTCAATATAGTTCTATGGACTTCTGATGTATGTAAAAGGTCTAGGATAGAAATTTGTGCAGGGGTTTCACTTAGTTGGTCCTAAATACTATATGGCTTCTCAATGGAAGAACAAGAGGGTTTGGCCTTGGATGATATAGTGTTTAGATTTAGATCAAAAGGCATAGTGTTCAGATTTGGTCTAGAATTAGAAGAAGTCAAAAGGCCTTAGAGAGTGAATCATGACCGTTGAGTTGTGATTGCATAATCTGGACTCGACAAGGAATAATTATAATTAGAAGAAGGCAAAAGGCATTGTATTATCACTCATGAGAATCTAGTTGTGATTGCATAATTTTTATTTGGTAAGGAGTCATTATAATTAGAAGAAAGGGATATAGGTCTAGAAATGGTAAAACATATAAATCAAGGTGCAACGAAATTACTTGAACCTGGTGCAGTGTTACTCAAGGAAGAGGGTGTTAACCCTATAATGGGGGTTCCAATACTATGAGAAGTATTGGATAGTTCACAAGTTTTGATTATAATGGTGGTAATTTGATTTATAGAAACATGTCCCATGGTGTTATTATAATCATATGACATATTATTGTAACCCAGGTTGTTAGTTTGGGTATTATGATCCTGATTATGAATATGTTGATTAGGATTCTAACCTTGATTTTGTTGATGTTGGCCCTAACCTTGATTTTGATTGTTCCTTTATTGTAATTGATTATTATTAGGAAACAATTATTTGTATATTCCCATGTCCTAATTAATATTCTACACTATTTGTTTTACTTTAAATTCACCACTTTTGATCAAGTCATAAATAAAACATCTTAATTGTACACATCAGTAAATGGCATGGCCGATAACATGATAAAAAAATAAAAAAAAATCATATTTGTGATACCAATTGGGTTTAGGTTAATCTTCTATAAATGGTTTGGTATAGGCCACATAGTCAAACTATTTGCCACTAGTTTTTGGAACACTAGCTCAACAAGCTCTCTCAGTTTGTTGAATGTTCTATACTTTTTAAATGTGTTGCATGGAGGGGCCCTTTGCAAAGTGTTTCTATGGATTAAGTGGGGTTGTTTTTACATTTGGATCTGATGGAGCCTACACCATTTGCATGTGTCTAGATTTTATCACTCCATTTCCAACCATGTTCTTCTTTTTTTTTAAACCTTAGGTTTTTCTGTAGTAGTAGCCTAAATAGGTAGTTGGGCTTGATTAGATGTTTGACCCTATAAATAAATCTTTAAAATTCCCTTGGTAATAAGCACCTTCTCAATCTACACACCTTTGTCATTGATATCCTTGAATGTGTTGGTATAAATGAGTCACAAATTATGAGCTACCTTAGGGTGTAGGCTTTGTGCAAAAATATCAGCCAACTATTTATTTGGCAAGTTATGTTTAAAGCATCCAAATAATACTCTCCATCATTATAGGTATATGGCAAAGCTCTCTCCATTTCTTTGTTTTGCTTTGCAAAATCCAACCGCTATTAACTCATTATCAATGTTATAAGATAAATGGTTGACAAATTTATTAGAAAATTCATTCTAATCTATCATCAATCCCTTAGGTAATTTGAGGAGCCAATCTAAAGTTTGTCCAGTCAAACTATGTGGAAACAAGTAGAGTAGATAAACATTGTTGTAGGCTACCTCTTGGAAAAGTACAAAAAAGGCTTAAATGTGTTCTCAAGGGTCACCTTTCCCTTTGTATTTATCAAATTTGGGTGCCTCAAAGTGAAGTGGGAAGGGGGATTGGAGAATGCTTAGGTTAAATGGATATGGACATATCTATTCAAACTTATACTTCTTACTTCGATTTCCTATCTCAAACCTTGAGACTATTTCCTTCATCAAATTCCACCCATATATGTTCGGTGTATTGATTGGTGAAATATAGTTTTGTGGCATGGAATGTGCCCCTAGGTGGTCCTATTAGGGAAATAAACCCTATGTCCAAAATTTTGGTTCAAGTTTACTCTATGATTTGAATGAGTTTGAAATTGATTCCTAGGTGGTTGATATAAAGTCCCAAGAATTTTTTGTTATGCATTATATGAATACTACAAGCTTTTGTGTGTCATTTAGTAGCTCATCAAAGTACATGTTAGTAGAGACAAACTTAATAAAGTGTTTTACACAATACCCCCAATATGTGATGAGTATTTCATTCCTTATGATTGTGAAGGGTGAGAGTTTCTTGATGGTTGAAAAAGGTATGCTCTGTATAAATTGAAATGTGTTGTAGATAATCTATAGTTTTGTTTTGTTTAGGAGTAATTCTAGGATCTCCCATAGATGTAGGATCAATTGGGGTATGTTGTGTTTGGTTGATCATATGTTATTTCTCTTTAGAAATGGTATTGTCAATTGAAGTCATAGATAAATAAGTTTTTAGGTCTATAATAAGATGGTTTGTGTACCATTGACTAATTTTCTAAATCTCGGTATCAAGATCTTGATCGATTGGGGTAAACTCTATAAGTTTTTCTTTTCCCTTACTAGATGAAGAAATGTTGGTTTTTGTAACACGAGTGAGAGGTTACTCTAGCTATTACTCCTCTACTCATATAAGCATGTGTAATTATTTCATTGGGAAATTTGATAGAAATATTGCACCTAATTCTATCAAACTTAAAAGGGATTTGTATTTTTATTTTAAAAGATGGTGTTCATAATAACCCCATTCAGATCTTACTATTACTGTGATATCACCAAACACAAGGGAGTGTTCTTATAAATCATAAAAATGTTCTTCTTAGTAACTAGGGCTATAAGAGACCCCACTACAAGTACACCTTTGTGTCATGCTTGAATATGGTTTTATATATTTGCTAAGATGTGGAATGTGGTTTAAAAATGTTAAAATGGTGTTTTAAACTCTTCAATAAAATAAAGATAGGTAAAATGAGACTATAATAAAATGAAATGGTGTAGTGCCACACAATTAGAAGAAAGAGGTTATGAAATTACTCAACCTTGGTTGGTTGAAATCATCAAATTAGAAGAGGGTAAAATAATTTTGGAACTTAGGGTGCAGGATTGCACACAAAAATATAAGTTGAAAGTATGTTAATACCATGAAAATATAGGCACAACTATAGTGAGTCATGGATAGAGAATCTATAAGAAGACTTTTTAGATCAAAAAGAATAAAATGCAAACTAAGAAGCTCAAGATGTGAATTAACGTAAGAACTACTAAGTATAAGGCCAAAACTAAATTGGAAGCACAATAGTGCCACATGATAAACAAGGTAGAACAATCCAAGAACTTAGAGGGTATATAAATGCAAGATAATCTAAGTCCAAAATAAGAATAGAATGATACAAGAGTCTAGACAAAACAACCTTTAATCCAAAAGGAAAATCTCACCCAAGTTACTCAAACCAAGCACAAAAGATAAACCAATAGTGTTTTGGATTTAGAACTTAGAAAGACAAGATTTCAAATTTGGATAAAAAAAGAAGGATTTTATATTTTCAAAGTGATGAATAGTTCTAGACTCAAATTAACAGTGTAATAACATTGTTCTAGAAATACAAACATAATGATTTTATTTGAATTTTAAACAAGGCAAAAAGTGATTTGGATTTTACTAGAATAATGCCCCTTTATTTAAAATAAATGGGTGTGTAACAAGTGTTTGGTTTTTTATGAATTTTAGTTTCACACAAACAATTATTAGACTCAAAATACCATGTAAATAAATAATAACAATAAAACACCAAAGTGTACCTCTTATCCTAGCAAAGTGACAAGGTGGATTCATACTCTTGGATTCTATCTATATACTCTTTGAGAGGAAATAAACTATAAATCTAATAAAATTAGATGCACATGAAAAGTAGGGTTTTTATTCCCCATCTTCTCTTAAGAGATCATATGGTGACTTGAAACTTTAGGATACTCACCTTGCACTAATAGTATTTTACGGCAAGTGGGATTGTTCTAACAACTATAATTTTTTGTATGTTCTAAATGGTCCCATATGTGTGATTAACACTAGGGTGAAACACAAAATTTGGATACACATTAACCAGCTTTTTTTGAAAAGTAATTATCCTTTTCACAACCACTACATCCATCAATTACTTAGTGTAATGTGATGCCTGAGTTAAACCTACGTTCTGAGGTAGTATCTTACTAACAAAGCTTATTTCATCTCTCAAAAAAGTGTCCTAACAAGTAAAACTCAATTTATATACCCCTAAATATTGTTACTTGAAATTTTACCCAATGAAGATATGAAAATTCTCTCCTCGTTCAAGTGATACAATTGAACCACCTTAGGGCTGTGGGAATCCCTATTTGGAGGTGGATCTCTAGATGAGGGGCTAGTTCCCCTTAATACATCGTTATAGCTCAATCCTACTCCTAACACTTTGGGGGGATGAAAAGGGATAATAATATCTATAATTAAACCTACTATATGGTATGTGATACACCAAACATATGCTCTACTCAAACCTTTTAGCATGCACTTAGAACCAAGAAGAAGTATGCACATACACTTCATCCAATGACAACCTTCTCTCTCACATCAATGTTTCAACATTGGGTCTTGGAGATATATTAGGCTAGGAATACTTATAAAATAGTCATTATAATACACTCTATTTAATATTCTACTCACTACACCTACAATCCCATTAGGAACTTCTTGTTGACTTGCAAAAGAGAGATTACAAAACGCTAGGTACTAGGAAGAGTAACATGTGAAGGTAATCAAAAATACACTTGCATAAGACTAAAAACCATTATATACACTTATTTAAATATTTAATGGGGTAAATACACTATATTTATTATCTCAATTCAAAACTTTGGCAGGGCTTCACCATACCAAGGTGGAGATATGCATATAATAGCCAAAAAGGCTCAATTTATAGAAGATATGAGAAGAGAGAGAGAAGGGGAGTTCAAGAGTCATAAATACACTTGTCACAATTGAAAATATAATTTATTTGTGCATGTAAGAGATATATGGGGTGATAAATTTAGTTTTAGGAGTTCAAATTATCCAAACAAGTCATGAGAATTGTGAAAAGTGGCACAAAACCTTCAATCTAATCACAAAAAACTAGGTTCAAAATTTGCATCTATTTGAACATCCCCCTCCTAGATAGGGATAGGTCTAGTGATTGGGATGAGATGGTATGCCTTAAATAATGTGATTTCATAAAAAATTTATGATCCTATTCATTTTTAAACTCCTGGAATGAAGCAATCATTATCTGTAGTCTTGAAACTCCTTGTTTCAGTCACTTCTCACACTTGTCCTCAAAAAGTCTTCAATTTATCATGAAAATTTGTGGGAGAGTGTGAATGAAATTTTTAAATCTTATCCATATCCTTATACCCTTTAATTTCACCTTAAAATTTCATCTAATTGAGGTTTCCATGCTTTTCACCCTTGTGTGCATCACGCTAGTTTTGACTAGCTAAAATTAGAGCTTCATTTTAGACACTTATAAACTTTTCCATAGGATATAATGACCATAGGTAGTTTTAATAGGTATTTAAAATCCCATAAAACTTCATTTCACCTTATATAACATCATATACATTTCAAAACACAAAAAATGGTGAGAAAAACACTAATCTGCCCACTATCCATATAGTTTAGTCCACCTCCTTGCATGTGTGATACCCTGAGTCAGTCCTCTATAGATTCAAGGTAGTTTCATGGCACTTCCATTGAATCTAAATACTTTAATTTCAATATTTCTCCAATCACATCCTTATGAAGGTTTATAAGGGTTTTGGAGTGAATTCTAGTCTTAACCTTTGTTCAAAAAATTGTTTTCACTTGAACTTTCACCTAATGAGGAGATGAAAAGTCTCTCCTCATTCAAGTGATACAATTTAACCACTTCATGGCTGTGGATATCCCTATTTGGAGGTAGATAGCTAGATTATGGGTCTCCCCTTTATGCATCACTATAGCTCAATCCTACTCCTAACACTTGGGGGCGGGGGGGGGGGGGGGGGGGATGAAAAGGGATAATAATAGTTAGAAGTAAACAAACTCTATGGGACGTGATATACCAAACATATGCTCTACTCACACCTTTTGACATGCACTTATAACCAAGAAGAATTATGCACATACACTTCATCCAATTACAACCTTCTCTCTCACATCAATGGTTCAACATGGGGTCTTAGAGATAGCTTAGGCTAAGAGGACTTATGCAATAGGCATTATAATACACTCTATTAAATAGACTACTCACTACACCTGAAATCCCATTAGGCACTTATTTGTTGGTTTATAAAAGAGAGATTACAAAACACTAGGTACTAGGAAGAGTAACATGTGAAGGTAATCAAAACTACACTTAGACAAGACTAATAACCATTGTGTACACATAGTGAAATATTTAATGAGGTAAAAACATTATCTTTATTATCTCAAGGTAAAAAATTGGTAGGGCTTCACCATGCCAAGGTGGAGAGATACATATAATAGCCAAAAAGGCTCAATTTATAGAAGAAATGAGAAGAGAGAGAGAGAAGGGGAGTTCAAGAGTCATAAAGACACTTGTTACAATTGAAAATATTTGTTATTTGTGCATGTGAGATAGATATGGGGTGAACCCTAAAGTGTTAGGATGTCTAATTGTCCAAACAAGTCATGAGAATTGTGAAAAGCAGCGTAAAACCTTCAATCTAGGCACAAAAAACAACTTTCATAATTTGCATCTATTTGAACATGTCAGGATTAGGAGCATAATTGATTACCTTGTATAAGCAACTAAACACGAAATTTAACCAGAAGTAATAAGTAACTAGAAATCAGAAACAACACAAAATTTGAGAGACAATACACAATTGTATTTAACTCATTCCAAAAGGAAATACAATGAAGAGATCACACTCTTCCCACACCTCTTGGGTGTACCAGTAATTCTCCCTCAAGAGTTCTTTCTCTCACAACCAATTACAACCAAAACTCAAACACAGAGTTGTACCCTCCACCAATCAGTAACAATACTGCCAGTACACAAGTACTCAAAGTACTCCAAGTAGATCTCCCTTGAACTTGCAACAACCTACAAATCAAATGATCTTACTTACCATGTAGATCTTCTACCTAATCTTGCAACACCTGTAGATCAACCTAGTTTTGCACACCTACAAACCTAGATCTTACAATCGAAAGGATCTCTTCCTTGTCCTTGATTACAATATAGCACCATGAGTCTATTATATAGATCCCATGCAAATAATAATTAGACTTCCTAATTACAATAATTAGAAACGCAGCTCAAGACTAAAATTAGTCTTTACATGCAAACCGATTGTTTAACAAACTAACTATTCATGTAACTAACAGTTTTGGAATGCATAGGTGACTGACATCAATCCCTATCTGTCTGGAGATGACCGATGTTGGCCGATGTCTGACTGATGTCGGTAGCTTTGTAACTGAATATGACCGACATCAGTTGATCATGCTGACATCGGTTGCTTTAGCACTCAGCAACCTCCTCTAATGTTTGCATCAGTGAAGCTTTTAACTCCACAACTTAACAATCTCCCACTTGGAGATAAATAATTGCATCTGTACCTATACCTGTACATTGTCTAATTTTTTTCTTGGCTTGTATCCCTCTTCAAGTTCAATCTTGAAGACCAACCACCACACATCCTATGGTGCTACGCCTGTCATCCAAGTCCCCTGACATATCTGAATCTACATACCCATGTAGAGAAGTCCTTGACCCTGCATAACATGTTAACCTGTTGTTGGTCCCTCTCAGATACCTAAGAATCCATTGAACTACTTTCTAGTGCTTCTTTCTCAAATTGGCCATGAACTCGCTGACAATACCCACTTCTTGGGCAACATCAAGTCTAGTACACATGTACTTAACCTCATCATGTGAATTGGGACACTGTTCTGTGAACTGTCCATCCATAGGTGTGTTAACCGGTTCTGCATCCTGCATATTGAACCTTGCCACTACCTTATTCACACAATCATCCTGAGACAACATCAACCTATGATCTTCCCTTTCTCTAGGAATACTCATGCCAAAGAATTTCACTGCTTCCAAATTCTTCATGACACACCTCTGAACTAACTTTACCTTTAGCTCAGCAACTCCCTGCATGTGTGATGCTGCAACAAGCATACACACAACATACAGTAATAGGATAATGTAGCTAATATTATCTAACCTGGTAAAGAAAACACAATGGTTACATTGACATTGACTAAATCCATGCTTTGTCATACACCTATCAAACTTCCATTATCCTGCAGCTTGTTCAAGACCATATACCTTGGCCTTCTATCTCACGTGTCCATTCTCTCTCTTCTTTAACCTGGAAATCCATTCGTCTTTTAGTGCTTTCTTTCTAGCTACCAACTCTACCAAATCTACTATTTGGTTCTCATCCAAGGAATCAAATTCCTCATTCATGCCATGCTCCCACTATTTCCTGGATTCTACCTGCTCTGCAATGAGCAAGTAGTATAAAGAAGGGGAATAACAAATTTGAGGCTTACTTACCCTTTTAGTCCTCCATATGGGCATTTGAGACTCCTTGATAGCTTGTTGTCTGCCCAAAATCCATTCTCTGGTAGACCCTGGTCTGCACCCGACTGATGTTGAATCCTCTTGATCACCGATGCCAATTCTCTGACCAACGTCAGTGTCCACCTGGTCACCGACGTTGGTTCCCTGACCGACATTAGTCACCACCTTCCTGACACCACCGACTCTGGTCTGCACATGACCGACATCGGTACCTACCTATTTGACATTGGTTCCACCTGACCGATGTTGGTAACTATGTTTCCTTATGAGTGATGACTTTTTACCTGCAAGCTCACTTTGGATCAAAACCTTATCCAAACTACCCTACTCAGAATTATTTAGCCCCTTGAGCTGATCTATGTTTGTCATCTTCTCCTTGAACACCAAGGCTTTCATGTTCTTGTCAAAAACATCAGATTTCCTCTTTATGCCATAAACTCGATCCCTTCTTGTAGCATGTGTTTCAAGAAACCTCACTTTCTTTTGTTACTTATAGAAATCTCGATCTATGCTTTTCGAATCTGAACTCTTACCTTTTGACTCAAGAACATGCATCCCCTTCTTATTCATGTGACCAAGCCTATAGAGCCACATCTTCGAATCTACATTTGAAGTAGATAAACCAGAAGGAGAATCAGTAATACAAGTAGATAGATAAAGAGTACCTACTTTCTTACCTCTTGCTAAAACAAGTGCACCCTTGGAAACTTTCCAAGAATCTATTGTGAGAGTTCATGTGCATCCCTCATCACCCAACTTTCCTATAGAAATCAAATTCTGCTTTAGGACTAGGACATGCATGACCTCTTTCAACACCCATGTGTTGCCCGTCTACAATTCAGCTGCACTTTCCCTTTGCCAACCATTTGACAAGGCTTACCATCCCCCAAAATAAATCTCTCCAAAGTCTCCTTGGACATATTCATGAAAAAATTCTCTATTTGGGGTTGCATGGAAAGAGGCACTAGAATCTAAAACCCAAGATTCTACTTTATCCAAGGAACATACAAGAGCATCATGTGCAACAATAACTGCAACAACTGCATCTTCATTTCCTTCATGCTGATCTTCTACCAACCAACAATATTTCTTTACATGCCCTTTCTTTCCACAATTCCAGTAGATTTTCTTGCCATGCTTGGATCTAGATCTCCTGCCTATCTTTGACCTTGATTTCCCTTGCTTGATCTTTTCTCTTTGCTTTCCCCTACTTTCAACACTTAAAGCATTCCCTGATGATCCCCTTGTGCTTTTCCTATGAATTTCTTTATTCAATATTACACTAACAACATCATCAACTTTCAAGATATTTGAAGCAGATGTAGTATTACTAACTGCCATTACCAAACTATCCCAACTTTTAGGTAATGAGCATAAGATTAAGAGAGCCTTAATTTCATCATCAAAAACAATATTGACTAAAATTAACTGATTGACTAATCCATGGAAATCACTAAGATGACTATGTACAGATCCACCATCCAACATTTGCAAATTAAATAATTGCTTCATAAGAAATACCTTATTCGAAGCTGATGGTTTTTCATATAAATTTGCCAAAGATTCCATTAACTCTAGTCTTAGCCTGTGATAAGTTGGAAATCACAGACGATGTCAGGCTCAACCTTATAGATCCCAAAGCCTTCCAATCAAAAACCTTCCATTATTCATCTTTCATATCTGTGGGCTTACTTGTAACCCCACCCAACGATAAGTATAGATCTTTCTGATACAAATAATCTTCTATCTGCATCCTCCATAATTGATAATTCTTGCCGTTAAACTTCTCCATTCTTAGCTTACTTTCTTCTGCCATTGCTATACTCCCACTCAATCAAAAACCCCTGAGAGTGACCTGTAATCAAACACTAACCTGCTCTAAACCAGGCTCTATGAACCTGCAAAACCTAGCTCTGATACCACTTTGTCAGGATTAGGAGCATAATTGATTACCTTGTATAAGCAACTAAACATGAAATTTAACCAGAAGTAATAAGTAACTAGAAATCAGAAACAACACCGAATTTGAGAGACAATACACAATTGTATTCAACTCATTCCAAAAAGAAATACAATGAAGAGATCACACTCTTCCCACACCTCTTGGGTGTACCAGTAATTCTCCCTCAAGAGTTCTTTCTCTCACAACCAATTACAACCACAACTCAAACATAGAGTTGTACCCTCCACCACTCAGTAACAATACTGCCAGTACACAAGTACTCAAATTACTCCAAGTAGATCTCCCTTGAACTTGCAACAACCTGCAAATCAAATGATCTTACTTACCATGTAGATCTTCTACCTAATCTTGCAACACCTACAGATCAACCTGGTTTTGCACACCTGCAAACCTAGATCTTACAATCAGAAGTATCTCTTCCTTGTCCTTGATTACAATACAGAACCATGAGTCTATTATATAGATCCCATGCAAACAATAATTAGACTTCCTAATTACAATAATTAGAAACATAGCTCAAGACTAAAATTAGTCTTTACATGCAAACTAGTCATTCAACAAACTAATTGTTCATGTAACTAATAGTTTTAGAACGCACAGGCAACTGACGTCAGTCCCTATCTATCTGGAGATGACCAACGTCGGCCGATGTCTGACTAATGTCGGCAGCTTTGTAACTGGATATGACCGACGTTGGTTGATCATGCCAATGTCGGTTGCTTTAGCACTCAGCAACCTCCTCCAATGTTTGCATCAGTGAAGCTTTTAGCTCCACAACTTAACAGAACATCCCCCTACTAACTAGGGATAGGTCTATTGATTGGGATGAGAGGCAAGTCCTTCATTCATGCAATTATATGCATTGGTTTTTATTATTATTCATTTGGAAACTCCTAAAATGAAACTATCATTATTTATAGTCTTGAAACTCCTTATTTCAGTCACTTCTCACACTTATCCTCAAAAATTCTTTAGTTTCCCATGTAAATCCATGGGAGAGGGTGAATTATATCTATAAATCTTATCCATAGCCTTAGACCCTTCAATTTCACCTTAAAATGGCATCTAATTGAGTTTTTCACAGTTTTCACCCTTGTGTGCATCATGCCAATTTTGACTGGCTAAAATTAGAGCTTTAGTTTAGACACTTAGATACTTTTCCATAGGATATAATGACCATATGGATTTTGAATAGGTCTTGAACTTCCTATCAAACTTTATTGCACCTTTTGGAACGTCATAGACCCTACAAAACACAAAAATGGTGAGAAAAAAACTATTCTACCCACTATCATTATAGTTTTATACACCTCCTTTCATGTATGAGAGCCTAAGTGAGTCCTCTACAACTTCAAGGTAGTTTCATGGCACTTCCATTTCATCTGGATACTCCAATTACAATCTTTCTCCAATTGGGTCCTTATGAGGGTTTATAAAGGTTTTTGAGTGAATTTTAGTCTTAACCTTTATTCATAAAGGTTTGACATTAAAATCCTCTCCAAATTCCACTGAGGGCTTCTTAAGGACCTTCTCTAATTTCTCTAATCACCTTAATGTCACATGCAAAGGCTTAGGAAAGATACAAGCATCTAAAGTTGGCTTTTGAACTCCTTCCTTGCATTCTGTGAGGATATTAGTGCACTTCAAGCCAAGGAATGGATTCCTGATGGATTTTTTTGCATGGTGAAGGTTGAAACATATTTGATGATCTTCAATAAACATTTTCCAACTAGTATATGGTGTCCATTTATCTCAAAACATGAAATGACTCCTCCAAGTGTTAGGCTTCACATTAGGTCTAGTCTGTAACTTCATGATGCAGGCTCCTTGTGACCTTCCAGACCTTTGAGATAGCCTAAAAACTTCATGTTTACCTCCATGAAAGTTTTCCAATTCATTTTAAAATTTACCAAGGCTATAATTATGAGTGACCTTCCATTTGGGGCTTTGCTTGCATGTTGTCTTACTAGGTATGTCTGCAGACCTTTTTGTCCAAGTCACCTTATTTAGTTTCCAACCCTATAGAAATATTTCTCATGTTCACATAGATGTTTCCTATCTATACAAACCATCTTTAATGACCTCTGATTATTTTTTTCCACCATTCTTGCCTTTTTACCTCAAAACTACCTCTTCATGCAAGGCAAAAGTGCCCTACCTCTGAGATAAATAGAGGCATGTTATCCTATTAGTATCACAAAACCAACCATTTTAGGTTGTTATAAAAGTTCCAAGGTTACCTTGTACAAAAATTCATCCTCTAACTCCAATTTTTTACCCTTCGAATAGCTCAATTTCCAAGACTGAGTTTTAGGTGTAGGACTGTGCATAGGGTGTAAGTGTTGACTGTGTTCTTGTGAAAATGAGAGCTTTTACCATGTCATGTGCCTATTAAAAAGGAATTATATAAGCCTCATAATCATTTAAAATTTATCCATATTCTCTCCCCATCACTTTTTCCCCTACAACCATCCCTAATCTCTTGGAAATGCAAGATTAGGCCTATGAATGTTGACAGAGACAATCTCCTTTAAGACTATTGTAGGTGAAAAAGAGGTTTCTTAGACTTTTTTGAGGTGTTTTATAAACCATTATGTTTATATAGGCTACTAATATTCATGTTTTATCATCATCATTTCCTTATCATGCTTCTAAAACACCATTCCCTTCCTAGGCACAACTCTGTCTTGAATATAACCCCTATTTTGACCCCTGTAGATGCTTGAGATTGTTTTAGGTGTGTTAGAAAGATATTTCAATTTGATCCAAACATTTAAAATATAATTTAAGTCTTATAAGACCATATAATACTTGTTGTATCACCATACTCATGTCATTAAAGCATCCAAATCTTAACTCATAGCTCACTGTCTCGACTGAGTCATTTGCCTTGGTTGTAGGTGCACATTTTGGGCATTGTATGGACTGAGAGAGACCATAAGAGGTCATAATACCAAGCACCATTCCTCATAATATCCTTTTGGAACATGAATGCCTTTGAAACACATGAAACTAGCACCAAGGTTAGTATAACCTATAATATCAAAACTCAGAGCATAAGGTCACTTTCCTTCACAGTCTTGTAGGTGATCACTGCAGGGTTTTAGTGATTTTAGGCCATTTTTGATGATTGAAACTTCCCCCTTACACTACCTTTATATCCTCCCTTATTGGCATAGTTATTTTCCTATATGAGGGATACAATATCATCCAACATAGACACATTAGAAGCTCATGTAAACATGTTTTATGATGCATTCAAAAACCTCCTAGGCCTCTATTTGCACTTTTCAGGGATTGTAGGCCTGAAATCACAGTCATCTTCTTGGGCATGCTCATTACCATATTTAAGCTTTAATATGAGTCCTATATTCTTAATTTCAACATCCTAATCTCCTCTAGTTATCCCTCAAGAAGATAGAGTATATTTTCAATCTTTCACACTCAAGTATGATGTCAACAAGAAACCTATAGGTGTATATCTTGAATTGAAAGGTATTGAGAGTGAAATTGAGTGTTGCCATGCTGGCTTAAATGCTTTATAACACCTCAAATGCAAATATTGACTTTCACAAGGACCATCTCCATCAAGGACACCTTGAGAACAATTTCAAAACAAAACTCCCAATGTGGAAAAACACCTCCAAATACATATGTTGACTGTAAAGGACTAACAGTGAGGAGAAGCATAACTTGAGCATTATTTTGACATGTTGAAGGTTAAATAATTATTCCAACATCTCTAAATATATCTTCATGGTTTAGACATCTGAAACAACCTTCATGTTCTCATCCCAACATAGAAAAGCCCTTCAAGACCCCTGTAGGTGCTCAAGAAGCTAGCAGTTTACAAATTATCCAAGCCTAAAAGAGGCTCTTTTGAAATTTGATGATCTTGATACTAAATAGGGATTAATAATCTATGGATAAGTCATTATAAACATGTGAAAACATAAAATCCATCAAAACCAAACACAAGAATTAGAAATAGGCTCAAAAGGAGACCCCTCATGGTTGTAAATACGTAAAAGGCTACCTAGAGTCTAAGTGATTATTCATATAGGAGGAGGCCCAAAAATTAAACTTCATGATATGTATTTGAATTAAACTCAAATTATTATCCACCTCTAAATGCATTCCTCCTAACTCCACCTGTACGGCCCACACCATGTGTTTGAAAATGACCTTTCTTGGCTTGCAAAGAGAAGATGGAAGAAAAAGAAGTTGCATATGAAATTTCTAAACTTTTCTCAGCACTCCAAGTGTGGAAATTAATATAGTGAGTTTAAGATACACATTTCCCATATTTTTCTCTAATGATGAACTCAACAAGTCCGTACAAGTGCCCAAAACACCCTAAAAATAAGGAGAAACCACCCTTCTCTAAACATAACTAATTTTTGGAATGTCATCTAACCAATCCTGACATTCCTTGACCTTTCCCACATTGAAACATATCTTGGTGACAAATTTTCCACCTTGAAATTATGTACAAGTCATTTAATGGGCTAAAAATGTGGCCAAATGACCCTTTTGCATATGAAACTTAGCAAGTGACCAATTTATGACTTGAAGACACCTTGAAACATTTAATCACTAACCTCTTGAATCTTTCATATGAGTCCTATATGCTTAATTTCAACATCCTAATAAACTCTAGCTATCCCTCAAGAGGATAGAGTATATTTCCAAACTTTCACACTCAAGGATGATGTCAAAAGGAAACCTATAGGTGCATATCTTGAATTGCAAGGCATTGAGAGTGAAATTGAGTGTTGCCATGATTGCTTCGATGCTTTCTAACACTTCCAATATAAATATTTACTTTCGTAAGATAAATCTCCATCAAGGACACCTTGAGAACAATTTTAAAATAAAACTCCCAATGTGGAAAAACACCTCCAAATACATATGTTGACTGTAAAGGGATGACAATTAGGAGAAGCATAACTTGAGCATTATTTTGACATGTTTAAGGTTCAATAATAATTCCATCATATCCAAATATATCTTCATGGTTTAGACATCTGAAACAACCTTCATGTTCTCATCCCAACATAGAAAAGCCCTTCAAGACCCATGTAGGTGCTCAAGAAGCTAGTAGTTTACAAATCATCCAAGCCTAGAAGAGGCTCTTTTGACATTTGATGATATTAATATTATAATGGGATGGGATAATATATGTATAAGTCATTATAAACATGTGAAAAAATAAAATCCATTAAAACCAAACACAAGAATAAAAATAGGCTCAAAAGGAGACCCCTCACGGTTGTAAATGCATAAAAGGCTACCTGGAGTCTAAGTGATTATTCATAAAGGAGGAAACAAAAGAATGAAAATTCATTCTATGGATTTGAATTAAACTCATATTATTATCCACATCTAAATTAATTCCTCATAACTCCAGTTGTACGGCCCACACCAAGTGTTTGAAAATGACCTTTCTTGGTTTGCAAAGAGAAGATGGAAGAAAAAGAAGTTGAATATGAAATTTTTGAGCTTATCTCAGAACTACAAGTTTTTTAATTAATATATGGAGGTGAAGAGACACATTACCCACGTTTTTATCTGATGATGAACTCAACAAGTCCGTACAAGTGCCCAAAAGGCCCTAAAAATAAGGAGAAACTACCCTTCTCTGAACATAACTAATTTTTGGACTGTCATCTAACCAATCCTAACATTCCTTGACATTTCCCACATTGAACCATAGTTTGGTGACAATTTTTCCACATTGAAAGTCTGTACAAGTCATTTAATGGGCTAAAAATGTGGCCAAATAACCCTTTTGCATATGAAACTTAGCAAGTGATCAATTTATGACTTGAAGGCACCTTGAAACATTTAATCACTACCCTCTTAAAGATTTCATATGAGTCATATATGCCTCATTTCAACATCTTAATCACCTCTATTTATCCCTCAAGAAGATAGAGTATATTTCCAACCTTTCACACTCAAGGATGACATCATCAGAGAACCTATAGGTGCATATCTTGAATTGCAAGGCATAGAGAGTGAAATTGAGTATTTCCATGCTTGCTTAGATGATTTATAACACTTCCAATGAAACTATTAAATTTCAAAAGGACAATATTCATCAATCACACCTTGAGAATAATTTCAAAACAAAACTCCTAATGTGGAAAAACACCTCCAAATACATATGTTGATTGTACAGGGCTGACAGTGAGAAGTATAACTTGAGCATTATTTTGACATGTTGAAGGTTAAATGCTTATTCCATCATCTCTAAATATATATTCATGGTTTATACATCTGAAAAAACATTCATGTTCTCATCCCAACATAGAAAATCCCTTTAAGACCCCTGTAGGTGCTCTGGAAGCTGGCAGTTTACAAATCATCCAAGCCTAGAAGAGGCTCTTTTGACATTTGATGATATTGATACTATAATTGGGATGGATAATATATTGATAATTCATTATAAACATGTGAAAAAATAAAATCCATCAAAACCAAACACAAGAATCAAAAATAGGCTCAAAAGGAGACCCCTCACGGTTGCAAATGCATAAAAGGCTACCTAGAGTATAAGTGATTGTTATTAAAGGATAAGGCACAAAAATTAAACTTCATGCTATGTATTTTAATTAAAATCATATTAATTTCCACCTATAAATTCATTCCTCCTAACTCTAGTTGTACAGCCCACACCAAGTGTTTGAAAATGACCTTTCTTGGCTTGCAAAGAGAAGATGGAAGAAAAAGAAGTTGCATATGAACTTTTTGAAATTATCTCAGCACTCCAAGTGTGGAAATGAATTTATGGAGGTGAAGAGACACATTAACCACGTTTTTATTTGATGATGAACTCAACAAGTCTATACAAGTGCCCAAAAGGCCCTAAAAACAAGGGAAAACTACCCTTCTCTGAACATAACTAATTTTTGGACTATCATCTAACCAATATTAACATTTATTTACCTTTCCCAAATTTAACCATAGCTTGGTGACAATTTTTCCACTTTTAAAGTCTGTACAAGTCATTTAATGGGCTAAAAATGTCACCAAATGACACTTTTGCATATGAAACTTAGCAAGTGACTAATTTATGACTTGAAGACACCTTGAAACATTTAATCACTACACTCTTGAAGCTTGTATATTAGTCATATATGCTTCATTTCAACATCATAATCACCTCTAGCTATCCCTTAAGAAGATAGAGTATATTTCTAACCTTTCACACTCAAGGATGATGTCAGTAGGAAACCTATAACTACATATCTTGAATTGCAAGACATTGAGAGTGAAATTAAGTGTTGATATGCCTGCTTAGATGCTTTATAACACTTCCAATGTAAATATTAACTTTCATAAGGACAATCTCCATCAAGGATACCTTGAGAATAATTTCAAAACAAAACTCCCAATGTGGAAAAACACCTCCAAATACATATGTTGACTGTAAAGGGCTGACAGTGAGGAGAAGCATAACTTGAGAATTATTTTGACATGTTGAAGGTCCAATAATTATTCCATAATATCTAAATATATCTTCATGGTTCAGACATCTGAAACAACCTTCATGTTCTCATCCCAACATAGAAAAGCCCTTCAAGACCCCTGTAGGTGCTCAAGAAGCTGGCACTTTACAAATCACCCAAGCCTAGAAGAGGATATTTTTAAATTAGATGATATTGATACTATAATTCAGATGGATAATATATTTATAAGTCATTGTAAACATGCAAAAACATAAAATCCACCAAAACCAAACACAAGAATCAGAATTAGGCTCAAAAGGAGACCCCTCATAATTGCAAATGCATTAAAGGCTACCTAGAGTCTAAGTGATTGTTCATAAAGGAGGAGTCACCAAAATTAAACTTCATGCTATGTATTTTAATTACACTCAAATTAATATGCACCTCTAAATGCATTCCTCCTAACTCTAGCTGTACGGCCCACACCGAGTGTTTGAAAATGACCTTTCTTGCCTTGCAAAGAGAAGATGGATGAAAAAGAATTTCCACATAAACTTTTTGAACTTATCTGAGAATTAAAAGCATTTAAATGACTCTAGGGAGGTGAAGAGACACATTACCCACGTTTTTAGCTGATGATGAACTCAACAAGTCTGTACAAGTGCCCAAAAGGCCCTAAAAATAAGGAGAAACTACCCTTCTCTAAACATAAGTGATTTTTGGAATGTTATCTGACCAATATTGACATTCCTTGACCTTTCCCACATTGAACCATATCTTTGTGACAAGTTTTATAACTTAAAATTCAGTATAAGTCATTTAATGGGCTAAAAATGTGGCTAAATGACCCTTTTGCATAGGAAACTTAGCAAGTGACCAATTTATGACTTAAAGACACCTTGAAACATTTAATCACTACCCTATTAAATCTTTAATATGAGTCCTATATGCTTCATTTCAACATCCTAATCATTTCTAGCTATCCCTCAAGAAGATAGAGTATATTTCCAATGTTTCACACTCAAGGATGATGTCAGCAGGAAACCTATAGGTGCATAACTTGAATTACAATGCATTGAGAGTAAAATTGAGTGTTGACATGCTTGCTTAGATGCTTTAAAAAACTTCAAATTCAAATATTGACTTTCACAAGGATAACATCCATCAAGGACACCTTGAGAACAATTTCAAAAAAAACTCCTAACGTGGAAAAACACCTCCAAATATATAGCTTGACTGTAAAGGGCTGACAGTGAGGAGAAGCATAACTTGAGCATTATTTTGAAATGTTGAAGGTTCAATACTTATTCCATAATTTCCAAATATATATTCATGGTTCAGACATCTAAAACAACCTTCATGTTCTCATCCCAACATATAAAATCCCTCTAAGACCCCTGTAGGTGCTCAAGAAGCTGCCAGTTTACATATCATCCAAGCCTAGAAGAGGCTCTTTTGACGGTTGATGATCTTGATACTATAATGGTGATGGATAATATATTTATAATTCATTATAATTATGTGAAAATATAAATTCCATCAAAACCAAACACAAGAATCAAAAATAGGCTCGAAATGGGACCCCTCATGGTTGCAAATGCATAAAAGGCTAGATAAAGTCTAAGTGATTGTTCATAAAGGAGGAGGCACAAAAATAAAACTTCATGCTATGTATTTTAATTACACTTATATTACTCTCCACCTCTAAAGGCATTCCTCCTAACTCTAGCTGTACGGTCCACACCAAGTGTTTGAAAATGACCTTTCTTGGCTTGCAAAGAGAAGATGGAGGAAAAATAAGTTGCATATGAACTTTTTGAACTTATCTCAAAACTCAAAGTGTTTAAATTAATCTAGGTGGGTGAAGAGACACATTACCCATGTTTTTATCTAATGATGAACTCAACAAGTCCCTATAAGTGCCCAAAAGGCTCTAAAAACAAGGAGAAACTACCCTTCTCTAAACATAACTAATTTTTGGACTATCATCTGACCAATCCTGACATTCCTTGACCTTTCCCACATTTAAACATATCTTGGTGATAATATTTCCACCTATAAAGTCTGTACAAGTCATTTAATGGGCTAAAAATGTGGCCAAATGACCCTTTTGCATATAAAACTTAACAAGTGACCAATTTATGACTTGAAGACACCTTGAAACATTTAATCACTACCCTATTGATGATTTTATATGATTCTTATATGCTTCATTTCAAAATCCTAATTACCTCTATCTATCCCTCAAGAAGATAGAGTATATTTCCAACCTTTCACACTCAAGGATGACATCATCAGAGAACCTATAGGTGCATATCTTGAATTGCAAGGCATTGAGAGTGAAATTGAGTGTTTCCATGCTTTCTTAGATGTTTTCTAACACTTCAAATTCAAATATTTACTTTCACAAGGATAATCTCCATCAAGGACACCTTGAGAACAATTTCAAAACAAAACTCCCAACGTGGAAAAACACCTCCAAATACATAAGTTGATTGTACAGGGTTGACAGTGAAGAGAAGCATAACTTGAGCATTATTATGAAATTTTGAAGGTTTAATACTTATTCCATCATCTCAAAATATATATTCATGGTTCAGACATCAGAAACAACCTTCATGCTCTCATCCCAACATAGAAAAGCCCTTCAAGACCCCTGTAAGTGCTCAAGAAGCTGGCAGTTTACAAATCATCCAAGCCTAAAAGAGGCTCTTTTGACATTTGATGATCTCTATACTATAATTGGGATGGATAATACATGGATAAGTCATTAGAAACATTTGAAAATATAAAATCCATCAAAACCAAACACAAGAATCAGAAATAGACTCAAAAGGAGATCCCTCACGGTTGTAAATGCATAAAAGGCTGCCTGGAATCTAAGTGATTATTCATAAAGGAGGAGGCACAAAAATTAAAATTAATTATATGTATTTTAATTATTCTTATATTACTATCCACCTCTAAAGGCATTCCTCCTAACTCCAGCTGTATAGCCCACACCAAGTGTTTGAAAATGACCTTTCTTGGCTTGCAAAGAGAAGATGGAAGAAAAAGAAGTTGCATATGAACTTTTTGAACTTTTATCAGATCTCCAAGTGTGAAAATAAATTTAGGTAGGTTAAAATTCAAATTACCCACGTTTTTAGTTGATGACGAACTCAACAAGTCTGTACAAGTGCCCAAAAGGCCCTAAAAATAAGGAGAAATTACCCTTCTTGGAACATAACTAATTTTTGGACTATCATCTGACCAATCCTAACATTCCTTGACCTTTCCCACATTGAACTATATCTTGGTGACAATTTTTCCACCTTTAAAGTCTGTACAAGTTATTTAATGGGCTAAAAATGTGGCCAAATGACCCTTTTGCATATGAAACTTAACAAGTGACCAATTTATGAATTGAAGACACCTTGAAACATTTAATCACTAACCTATTGAATATTTCATATGAGTTATATATGCTTAATTTCAACATCCTAATCACCTCTAGCTATCCCTCAAGAAGATAGAGTATATTTCCAACCTTTCAGTCACGGATGATGTCAGCAGGAAACCTAAAGGTGCATATCTTGAATTGCAAGGCATTAAGAGTGAAATTGAGTGTTTTCATGCTTACTTAAATGCTTTCTAGCATTTCCAATTCAACTATTTACTTTCACAAGGATAATCTCCATCAAGGACACCTTGAGAACAATTTCAAAATAAAACTCCCAACTTAGAAAAACACATCCAAATACATATGTTGACTGTAAAGGGTTGACAGTGAGGAGACACATAACTTGAGAATTATTTTGACATGTTGAGGTTAAATAATTATTCCATCATCTCCAAATATATATTCATGGTTCAAACATATGAAACAACCTTCATGATCTCATCCCAACATAGAAAAGCCCTTCAAGACCCCTGTAGGTGCTCAAGAAGCTGGCAGTTTACAAATCATCCAAGCCTACAAGAGGCTCTTTTGACATTTAATGATGTCGATACTATAATTGGGTTGGAGAACATATGGATTAGTCATTAGAAACATGTGAAAACATAAAATCCATCAAAACCAAAAACAAGAATCAGATATAGGCTCAGAAGGAAACCCCTCATAGTTGCAAATGCATAAAAGGTTGCCTAGAGTCTAATTCATTGTTCATAAATGAGTAGGCACCAAAATGAAAATTCATGCTATGGATTTGAATTACACTCTATTACTATCCACCTCTAAATGAATTCCTCCTAACTCTAGCTATACGGCCCACACCAAGTGTTTGAAAATGACCTTTTTTGGCTTGCAAAGAGAAGATGAAAGAAAAAGAAGTTGCATATGAAATTTTTGAACTTCTCTCAACACTCCAAGTGTGTAAATGAATCTAGTGAGGTGAAGAGACACATTACCCACTTTTCTATCTGATGATGAACTCAACAAGTGTGTACAAGTTCCCAAAAGGCCCTAAAAATAAGGAGAAACTACCCTTCTCTAAACATAAGTGTTTTTTGGACTGTTATCTGACCAATCTTGACATTCCTTGACCTTTCCCACATTGAACCATAGATTGGTGACAAGTTTTCTAACTTAAAATTCTGTACAAATCATTTAACGGGCTAAAAATGTGGCCAAATGATCCTTTTGCATATGAAACTTAGCAAGTGACCAATTTATGACTTGAAGACACCTTGAAACATTTAATCACTACCCTCTTAAAGCTTTCATATGAGTCTTATATGCTTCATTTCAACATCTTAATGACATCTAGCTATCCCTCAAGAAGATAGAGTATATTTCCAATGTTTCACACTCAAGGATGATGTCAGCAGGAAACCTATAGGTGCATATCTTGAATTACAAGGCATTGAGAGTGAAATTTAGTGTTGACATGCTTGCTTAGAGGTTTTCTAACACTTCCAATGAAACTATTGACTTTCACAAGGACAATATCCATCAAGGACACCTTGAAAACAATTTCAAAACAAAACTCCTAACGTGGAAAAACACCTCCAAATATATAGCTTGACTATAAAGGGCTGATAGTGAGGAGAAGCATAACTTGAGCATTATTTTGACATGTTGAAGTTTCAATACTTATTCGATCATATCCAAATATATCTTCATGGTTCAGACATCTGAAAAAACCTTCATGTTCTCATCCCAACATAGAAAAGCCCTCCAAGACCCTTATAGGTGCTCAAGAAGCTGGCAATTTACATATCATCCAAGCCTAGAAGAGGCTCTTTTGATAGTTGATTATCTTGATACTATAATAGGGATGGATAATTTATGGATAAGTCATTATAAACATGTGAAAATATAAAATCCATCAAAACCAAACACAAGAATTAGAAATAGGCTCAAAAAGAGACCCCTCATGGTTGCAAATGCATAAAAGGTTAGTTAAAGTCTAAGTGAGTATTCTAAAGGAGGAGGCACAAAAATGAAACTTCATGATATGGATTTGAATTACACTTATATTACCATCCACCTCTAAAGGCATTCCTCCTGACTCTAGCACTATGGCCCACACCAAGTGTTTGAAAATGGCCTTTCTTGGCTTACAAAGAGAAGATGGAGGAAAAAGAAGTTGCATATGAACTTTTTGAACTTATCTCAACACTCAAAGTTGGTAAATTAATCTAGGGGGTGAACATACACATTACCCATTTTTTAAGCTAATGATGAACTCAACAAGTGCCCAAAAGGCTCTGAAAGTAAGGAGAAACTACCCTTCTCTAAACATAACTAATTTTTGGACTATCATCTGACCAATCCTGACATTCCTTGACCTTTCCCACATTAAACCATAGCTTGGTGACAAGTTTTCCACCTAGAAAGACCGTACAAGTCATTTAATGGGCTAAAAATGTGGCCAAATGACCCTTTTGCATATGAAACTTAACAAGTGACCAATTTATGACTTGAAGACACACCTTGAAACATTTAATCACTACCCTCTTGAAGCTTGTATATGAATCCTATATGCTTCATTTTAACATCCTAATCACTTATATCTATCCCTCAAGAAGATAGAGTATATTTCCAACCTTTCACACTCAAGGATGATGTCATCAAGAAACCTATAGGTGCATATCTTGAATTGCAAGGCATTGAGAGTGAAATTGAGTGTTGTCATGCTTGCTTAGATGTTTTCTAACACTTCCAATGAAAATATTTACTTCCACAAGGAGAATATCCATCAAGGACACCTTGAGAATAATTTCAAAACAAAACTCCCAACGTAAAAAAACACCTCCAAATACATAGGTTGACTGTAAAGGGCTTACAATGAAGAAAAGCATAACTTGAGCATTATTTTGGCATGTTTAAGGTTCAATAATTATTCCATCATCTCAAAATATATCTTCATGGTTTATACATCTAAAAAAACCTTCATGTTCTCATCCCAACATAGAAAATCCCTTCAAGACCCTTGTAGGTTCTCAAGAAGCTAGCAGTTTACAAATCATCCGAGCCTAGAAGAGGCTCTTTTGACATTTTATGATTTTTATACTATAATGGGGATGGATAATCTATGTATAAGTCATTAGAAACATTTTAAAACATAAAATCCATCAAAACCAAACATAAGAATCAGAAATAGGCTCAAAAGGAGACCCCTCACAGTTGCAAATGCATAAAAGGTTGCCTAGAGTCTAAGTGATTGTTCATAGAGGAGGCACCAAAATGAAACTTCATAATATGGATTTGAATTAAACTTAGATTAATATCCACATCTAAAGGCATTCTTCCTAACTCCAATTCTATAGCCCACACCAAGTGTTTGAAAATGACCTTTCTTGGTTTGCAAAGAGAAGATGGAAGAAAAAGAAGTTGCATATGAAATTTTTGCACTTTTATCAGCACTCCAAGTGTTTAAATAAATCTAGGGAGGTGAAAAAGTCACATTACCCATGTTTTTAGCTGATGATGAACTCAACAAGTCTGTACAAGTGCCCAAAAGGCCCTAAAAATAAGGAGAAATTACCCTTCTCTGAACATAACTAATTTTTGGACTATCATCCAACCAATCCCAACTTTCCTTGACCTTTCCCACATTTAACCATATCTTGGTGACAGGTTTTCCACCTTTAAAGTCTGTACAAGTTATTTAATGGGCTAAAAATGTGGCCAAATGACCCTTTTGCATATGAAACTTAGCAAGTGACCAATTTATGACTTGAAGACACCTTGAAACATTTAATCACTAACCTCTTGAATATTTCATATGAGTCATATATTCTTAATTTCAACATCTTAATCACCTCTATCTATCCCTCAAGAAGATAGAGTATATTTCCAACCTTTCACAGTCAAGGATGATGTTAGCAGGAAACCTAAAGGTGCATATCTTGAATTGCAAGGCATTAAGAGTGAAATTGAGTGTTTTCATGCTTACTTAAATGCTTTATAACAATTCAAATGCAAATATTGACTTTCAAAAGGATAAACTCCATCAAGGACACCTTGAGAACAATTTCAAAACAAAACTCCCAACTTGGAAAAACACATCCAAATACATATGTTGACTGTAAAGGGTTGACAGTGAGGAGAAGCATAACTTGAGCATTATTTTGACATGTTGAAGGTTCAATAATTATTCCATCATCTCAAAATATATATTCATAGTTCAAACATCTAAAACAACCTTCATGTTCTCATGCCAACATAGAAAAGCCCTTCAAGACCCCTATAGGTGCTCAAGAAGCTGGCAGTTTATAAATCATCCAAGCCTACAAGAGGCTCTTTTGACATTTAATGATGTTGATACTATAATTGGATTTGAGAATCTATGGATAATTCATTAGAAACATGGGAAAACATAAAATCCATCAAAACCAAAAACAAGAATCAGATATAGGCTCAGAAGGAAACCCCTCACGATTGCAAATGCATAAAAGGTTCCCTAGAGTCTAATTGATTGTTCATAAAGGAGTAGGTACCAAAATTAAAATTAATGATATGGATTTTAATTACACTCTATTACTATCCACCTCTAAAGGCATTCCTCCTAACTCCAACTGTACAGCCCACACGAATTTTTTGAAAATGACCTTTCTTGGCTTGCAAAGAGAAGATGGAAGAAAAAGAAGTTGCATATGAAATTTTTGAGCTTATCTCAGCACTTAAAGTGTGTAAATGAATCTAGGGAGGTGAAGAGACACATTACCCATGTTTTTAGCTGATGATTAACTCAACAAGTCCGTACAAGTGCCCAAAAGGCCCTTAAAACAAGGATAAACTACCCTTCTCTGAACATAACTAATTTTTGGACTGTCATCTAACTAATCCTAACATTCCTTGATCTTTACCATATTGAACCATAGTTTGGTGACAAGTTTTCCACCTTGAAATTTATTACAAGTCATTTAATGGGCTAAAAATGTGGCCAAATGACCCTTTTGAATATGAAACTTAGCAAGTGACCAATTTATGAGTTGAAGACATCTTGAAGTCCATACAAGTCATTCAAAGGTCAAATTTGGTCAACACTACCATGGATTGGGGTTGAAATGATATTGAGAGATGAATTATTGGGTCAACATTTCCCTAGAGAACTCATAGAGAGGTTATAAACTCCTGCCCACAAACCAAGATGCAAGAAATAAAACTGTAGAAGGACTTTAGGGTTGTTTTGGGATCACCCAAATCACATGGATTTTGGTTAGTGCCTTAGCAACTTTCCTTTCATATTTTGCATAAATTGAAGCATTTTTGTATCACCCAAGTTTTGTAAATGGGATGGGGGGAGAGCATACACACTACACTTGTTCTGTAAAACAAAATCCCTTAAGAGAACTTAACTAAAGTTTGAGTTTTGTTTTGAACATCAAATAAGATATGAAGTGAAATTTGCCTTTGGTTGTTGTAAAATGGAAACTGTCTTAAAACCTACAAACAAAGTGTTAGAAGTCTAAAACAGTGGTCTATGATATTTAAATAGACTCACAACTTATTGTTTTAGCTCTCTATTTTTTGACATAAGTTGATCCCACCATTGTGCAAATCATTTTTTCTATTCAACAAGATGATTTTGTCATTTCTCAATATGATTCTACTGATACATAGAAACAAAAAAGACACTATTTTATGATCTCATATATTATAGGATGATATCGCTAATTAGCAGGGTGATTTTGCTAATAAACAAGGTGAAATTACCATAATTATAAAAATGAAAGAAATGAAAAACACAGTAGTTACCTGTAGTTTTTTTCCTTGGATGATCTCATTGATATGTTAGCAAACTCACCATTCCACAAGTTGAATCCACCAATCTCCAGGTCTATTTTGCCATTCTGTTAAAACACACATACAAAAATAGAAAATAGAAAATAGAAAATAGAAAATAGAAAATAGAAAATAAAAAATAAAAAATAAAAAATAGAAAATAGAAAGTCAATTTTGTAGTTCACGTGGATGATCCCACCATTATTGAGGGTGACCTCACCAATTACAAAATTGGGTAATCAGCGGGATCGCCAAACTTCCTACTTTAACTCATAATAAATGCTATAAATGTAAAAATTACATACCAAAAAAAGGTACCTACCAATTTTTCACTACTTAGGGACTATGATACTCTCTCATGCACTCTCTAAGGTAATGGTGGTGTAGGATATTAGTCATCTTTCTCAGCTCTATCACATTAAAATTTTAGAGCTCTGAATTACTATAGCTAGGGGTGAAAATGAACTATTTTTACCCCTTAGGGGTCAAAATATAGTAAAAGTTTCAAATTTTTCACCCCCTGGGCCTATAGTTGCTCTATTTTATCTCTCTTAGGCTATTATTTTATCCCTATTTATTCATTTTTCCTCCTGCTTTTTTCTAATTACTCCATTTTTTAACCTCTTTTGCTAAAATTGGCATGATTATTATTCCTTCTAATTGAGGACCAACCCGTCAAAAATAAAAAAAATTATCTTCCCCTCAAGGGGCATCATGGGTTTCCCAAATGATGTTTGGCATTTTGTAACCCTATTTTATGTGACTCATGCAAAATTTAACAAAAAATAGGAGTGAATTTATTTCTTTTGATTATAACAACCTTTTTAATCTTTAAAAAGACATTACTTTGACTAAATGTCTCACCATGCCTTCTCAAACAAGGGCAAAATGTAGACATATAATCCCTATCACTATTGTGCTAAAAAATTTAATCTAAATGATATTCTATGATAATGCACAATTTAAACCAAAATCACCAAAATGCTTTAAATCATTTGAACTTGTCATGTATAGGTGTCAATTTCTGCTAATGTATCCCTAAATGGGGCAATGCATTTTATGTGATTACTATCTTTTCTCAAATCATTTCAAGTCAAATTATGACCATGCAAAATGACATACTAGACCATTGAATTCTTTTAATTCAATAGCACAAATCAAATGCATGTGTTATTTCACATCCATAATACCCTAATTGGGGTATTATTCTATACACAATTGACAACTTCTTCTAATTATACATCAGTCAAATTACGACTTAGTAAAATGACATTTCTAACCAAGTTGATTAAGCATGCAACATATTTCTAAAGAATTATAGAAAATTAATCAAAGTCACTTAAGCAAATTAAACCTAATCAAGAGCTTAAGTAAAAATTCCGAAAGTAGTTGAATATCTAATTACTGGAAATTCATTATTCAATTTTGCATCATCTCATGACATCATCAATTAGGTGGCATCCATAAACCTTTAATGGGTTAAATATTAGAATTAAGCCCTCCAATGCCTCATCGATTCCCCATTCTTCCAAATATTAATGACATTATTTATTTCTTATCTCTCGAAGATTGAATTAGTTCATGCCCACACATCTTGATCTCAAGATGGATGGTTATGGCTGATCCTAAACATTTTTAGAAAGCTATAAATAAGTGAGCCAAATCCATCAATTTTAAGCTATTTTTGTGTAAACTTACTATGCATAAATACCTTCAAATAAGCTTTAGTTGTGCTAACTTATGTTGTAGAAATTATTATAGAAAAGCTTCATGTATTCACCCAATTAGCCCAAATTAAATAACCCAAGCCATTAATAAACTAGGAGATGATGGAGGCTCACATTACACCACATTGACAAATACTTAGAGCACCCAATCTGGGGAAAAGCATGCTTATTGACTATTTTTTAGGGAGAATAGCTACTCAGAAGGTATAACATCATCTTAATTTTGTAGTTAGTTATTTTAATTTATTATCACCACCCCTTGAGGGAGTAGGCTTGATAAGTTAGGTCTTTATGCTTTTTTTAGATATTTCTTGACTAACACATGATCTAACCTTATCTCATTATCCCATTCTACATCAAGGACCACATTGGTATTAATGGGAATGGTGGAAACACTAGCCAATGATTCACATAAAACATTAGAACTTATTGCTACAAGAATTCTAGAAATAATAAATGAACAAATAGAAATACCCATTGAGTCCAATGAAACTGTATGGTCTGAAATGGCTACATGAGTAGTATAAGCTAGAGTAACATATAAGACATGAGAGGTAGTAACCATGACTTGTGTAGTGTATGTTTTTTGTTCTGACTGTACTGTGCATTTCCCCTATGATTGATATGTCCACTAGGAGAGTATGTGCTGAGGTAGATGGATCAACAACCTTGTTTACTAAAAATTCTTTCTCTTTTGTCTTAACTATATTTGGTTGTATGTCCTAAATATAACTAGAATCAGAAGCTATAAGTTATACCTTTAGAGGTGTCTTCTGAAAAAAATCATATTTCATATTAAATAATTCCTCTTTCATTGAATACTCTTCCTTAATGTCCATATCTATTAAATCTTCATTAGTAAATTAATCCTCTTTTATTAAATCCAACAGTGTCTCTATAAGTGGAGGAGGCCTTTCTTCAATTGAAATTATAGGAGGATTGAAAGAACTAGGCAGTGTCCTTCTTATCTTAATGATTGGAAGAAGTCCAACTAAGGGGAGTACTAAAGGAGTCTAACTTGTTACCAATGGTTGTATGTGTTGTTCCCAAAGTTTGTCACTCATTTTTGGGACAACACATGAACTATTTTTGATCTTACAAGCCAAAAATTCTCTCTTCCCTTCTCAAAAATTGTTCTGAGCCTTAAAATTCTCTATTTTTCAAACTTTTTCAGCTAAGAGACTCTACAGGCTTGAAACTACGGACCCTGTAGGCTTGAAACTATGGACTCTGTAGGAAGAAATCTACGGACTCTACAAGAAGAAAAATATGGACTTCACAAGTTCATTTCTACGGACTCTGCAGGAACAATTTTATGAACTCAAAACTATAGACTCTACAGGTTAGTTTCTAGTTTCTACGGACTTTGCAAATACATTTCTATGGACTCTACAGGTTCATTTCTATGAACTCTGTAGGAAAGATAATGAGCTCTCGACACTTAGGCATTTTCAATCAATCAGTTTAATTTTAAAATCCCAAAGGACAAGTGCCCTTGCAGAGGGCACTTCGAAGCCAAAAGGACCCTTGCAACATTTCTGAAAGACAACCTTGGAGGTCAAATAACCCTTTTGGAGGGCAGGCAAGGATAAAATGGACCATTTCAAAGGCCGAAAGGAGCAAAGGAATTCCTTCAAAAGGATTTTTCGTGGCAAAAATGCTAAGGCATTCCTTTAAACTTTTGTCTGAAGGAATAAGCCTAACTGAAAGCCTAATAGAAAGTGGAAGCAAGTGGGAAAGAAACACGAGGGAAGATTTCCTTCAGACAAAATGTTTGAAGGAATTCCTTCAAACATTTTGTCTGAAAGAATTCCTTCAGACATTTTGTCTGAAAGAATTCCTTCAGACATTTTGTCTGAAGGAATTAGAGCCTGAAGGAATTGGAGCCCGAAGGCCACCTGGTGAAACCTGAAGACCACCCAAAGGACCCAAAGGGTAGGTACCCTTGCGGGGGGCTCTCGCCAAGCAAACTAGACCCCAAAGGGCAGGTCCCCTCTAAGAAGGATCAAAGAACAAAGCCAAAGGAATTGCCAAGGAGGATGATGGGCCTGAAGACGTCAAAGTTGAGCATTGTGAACTAGCCATTGGGATCCAGACGTCTAGTAACATCCCTGCAGCCATCAAATTTAGGGCAACCAACTAACCGTTGGCTTTCAAATGATGACGGGATTGAAGATGTCAAATTTGTAGCAATGAAATAGTCGTTGATCTTTGAAGGCTTGAGCATGGACATGAATGCATTCAAAGGCCAAAACTCCAAAGAGAAGAACTGCTGAGAGAAGGAGCCAAAAGAGCCAACAAAGTTGAGAATATAGCCCTGAGAGCTCAGATTCTAGGAAAAGACAAAACCAAGAAGAGACAAAGAGGGAAATATCTATGTAGTAGTTATTCCAGTAGCTAGAACAGTCTATAAAGTAGATTTTTGAGCTTACCAACATTAAAGGTGCACCCTATTTGTCTCCCTTAGAGTAAAGGTGAAATGGATAGCTGCACAGACATCAAGTGACAAACTAGATGACCCAGACCCAGGAGGAGACATTTGAAATGATTTAGCATGCCATAATTAAGGCAGCCACCCTATTTTTCAGCATGGTCCCTTGACAAATCTAGAAACACATTCAAGGCATTGAATACATAGCATGGGCCATTCCATGAAACAAAGCACCAAGCCTTTCTTAGCTACTATATATTGTAATCTCTTATTTTGTGTAAAGGAGATCTTTTTGGTTATAGAAGCAAAACTCTGCCAAAATTGAGAGGTGATTACTAAGACTTTGAGCTCAGGTTGTTCATCATATTTCTTTGTTTGAATGAGAAAGCAAGTTACTTTCAAACTTTGTGCTGTTATAGCTTGTGTCATTTAGGGGATTGTTCTTATGTCTATTTCTTGAATGTGTTCTTGTCTATTTTAAAGAAATAAGTATAACTAGTGGAAGTAATCAGGAAGGTGATTGAAGCCAATTGTAGAGAGACTTTGTCCCCCACAATTATCTTTAGTGTGTTTGTCTATTTTATGTTTCTGTGTAAAGGACCTTGGGACAACTTTGTGCCCTCATTATCCTTTGTATTTCACTCTTGGGCAGTCGAGGTGGAGACTTTGTGTTACATCTCAGTCTCCTAGTTACTATGTCTTTTATTACCAGTTACTTGTCATTACCTAAAAGAACTCCTGTTGTTTTCTGCAAGGTCAATTCTAAAAGAAGAGAAGTGCCTTCAGTGTTTTCACTAAGATTTTCTCCTTTGTTTTTGAACATCATCTCTAAAAAAAGAGAGATGGATGGTGTTATCCTACCCCTGAGTGTTACTTTTTGCTTATATATATAGTATATAGCTCCTCATATTTATAAGGAACCTCCCCTTGATGAGAGGAGAGATTTGTCCCCCTTTGATGTGGTAAAGTTGCACATTTGACTGACCAATCTCCCTATGTTGTGGTTGAAGAGACCTATTTTGCTCATCAATTAGTTGGTGACAAAATATTTACCCAACAATTTTTGGTGACTATGCTAGGGATCGATGAGCATTTCCAGTCCTTATCCAATCTTCAAATTGAAACATTTCATGATGTTGGAGAACAACGTGAAGTAGGAAATAACACTGCCAGATTCATGCCAACAATTTTTGGTGACTCCACTGGGGACATTATGTGTAGTTTGAAGCCTCAAGTTTTAGATTGAAGTAGTCCCTATTCTTATCCATTTTTATTCTACAATTTAGCAACTCCGTGTTATACCAGAAACCAGAGAGCCCAAGGTGTTGTTGATCCTATTTTTGAGTTGGTGTAGCAAGGCAATTTCAATTTGTTCCCTCCCCAACTTCAAGTTCAACGATCTAAGAGTGTTCCTCCTACCCATACCAAGTCACCAACATAAGGCAGAGCTTCTTTTTCTATTATCAGCAGAACTTTGCCTATACATACTCCACCCAGATTTGTTATCCCCCTGTTCCATAATCAAATCATGGTAGTTCAAGGCCCCTGGGGTAACTCTTTTGGCCCACTCAATCTTACTCCACCTCTACATGAGCTTCCACAAAGTTCAAGGAAGAATTTCTCCAAATTTTTTAGTGATGGGAGAGTTTATCTTGATGAGTGTGTTGCAACCTTCAGCATAGCCTGTGGCATGATAGGCATGGAATATGAAGACATAGCAGTTAGGCTATTTGTGGAGACACTATAAGGTGTTGCTATAGACTGGTTCTACCATCTATAATTTCGGTGAGTGACTAATTGGGACACTCTCAAAGCCAAATTTGAATCCAAGTTCAAGCCTATAGAAGATGCACATGCCTTGCTGGCCCAGCTCACACAGATGAAGAAGGAGCCTCATAAGCTTATGAGGGATTTCATAGAAAAGTTTGAAAAGTTGAAGAATATAATTCCTGTAATTGCTTAGCCAACACCTGAAAACCTCAAATGCTTCTTCATCAACTCACAACTACCTAAAGTGAGTTTTTTGCTGAGACGTGTTGGCCACATAGACCTTGTTGCTACTCAGGACTTGGCTACTAAGGTGGAAGATGACCTTATCTTGGCAAGAAAGATGAGGAGAGATCCAAACAAAAGTAAATATTCTTCATCTTTTGAATACCCATCTACAGGCACCACTGATCAAATGGTGCAAAAGCTGAAAAATGAACTACTAGCCTTGAAAAGACAAATGGCACAAGGTATGTCTTTCGCTCCTTCATACAGAGATGTGCCAAGGAGGACATTCCCCAATCATTCATACCAAGGCCATGCTACTAGGAATCAAGGGCAGCCAAATCATTTCCCTCCCCCATAGAGCAACCTTGCCCTTGAAGCACCTCCAACTAATTCAGCAGTTAGATATCTAGAAACAGAACATGATTTCTCTTTTCAACCTAAGTTTGATCAAGAAGATGATGTTAATCTCTTCACAAAGGGAGAAGAAGAATTAGTCGATGACTCCAACATTAGTTTCCTGAATTACCAAGATGAACCCAAAAGTAAAAGTGAAGTAGTTGAGGGATCATACACTATGTTCACCCGATCAAGGAATTAGTCAGCCTAGCAAGATGATAAAGAAAGAATAGAAGAGCGAGCTTAGCCAGCAGTTTCAATTGCCAAATGAGGAACTTCTCTACCTTTCTAGCCAAAGGACCCAGTGGTTGCTAAAAAAGTAAGTACCCCAAACATTTATGCACCTTCAACTTCAACTTCACAAATCAGTCCTTTCCCCCTTAGAAACTAGAAGGATGAGCCCCCGTCCTCTCTTTCTAGTTCATTTCAAACATTTGACATAATTGACCATATAAAGAAAACTAAAATTCAAATGTCTGAATTTGAATTCCTGCAATCCAACCCTGATTAGTTGGATAAGTTGGTTCAATATATAAAGAACCAAGCCATCCATGTAAGACAAGCAATTCCAAAGGTAACTCCTAATCCTCCCAAGAACACATCCACTAGGAATAACCTTGTCATTACTCCTCCTATTGCACTTGGAAGGACTGAACCATTTTATGTCTCCCTGCTGATAAATGGACATCAGCTAAATAATTGCATCATTGATTCCAGAGCTTCAGACAATGTTATGCCTGCCAAAGTGGTAGAGTCCCTTGGTCTCACATTGACCAAGACATTCAAGAGATGTTTCTCCATGGAGAACAAATAAGTGCTACTACTGAGACAAATTAAAGACACCCAATTTGCATTTGCATCATTCCTAGACAAAAGAATCAAGATGACTATCCTCGTGGCCAATGTCCCAGCTTCATATGGCATCCTTCTTGGCCAAAATTTTTGCAAGGATGTTGGTGGTGAGTTGAGCATGGACTTGTCTAAAGTAAGGATCCCTGTCAAAGGTGCGCATGAAGAGGTTATTCCTTGAGAAGGAAGCAAAATACGTGGTTACTCAAACATTAGTGCCTGAAGCTCAAATTTTGTTTGAGTCTTCAGGCATGGGTTATTATTTTTTGACCACAGAGGATGTTCATGTTTCAACTGATGAAACTTCTAAAAATGATAGTCTAAAAATTGGCTCAAATGGAACAGCAGAAGAATTAGTGGAGCGTAGTGTGAGTGTATAAAAATCTCCCCCTCCAAATGAAGAAGAATCCAAGGAAAAATCAATGTCTGAGGAGGTATGGATTCTAGAATTTGATGGCAGTTACTCCTCTACCAGTTCAGGAGCTGGGACTATGTTGATATCTCCTCAAGGAGATATTTTTCCTTCTCCATGAAAGTTGCAGTTCAGAAACACCAACACTATTGAGTATGAATCTCTACTGCTCAGATTGAAGGCTACTCAAGACAAGATGTCAAACTCCTTCATGCTAGAGGAGATGTTAAGCTAATGGTTTGTCAGGTGTTTGATGCTGACAATCAAATTATGTGCTTTAATGGGCCAAAAGAATTGCAAGCCATGGTAGTGGACCATATTGTTGCCTGCCAAAGTTAGGAAAAGGAACTCTTCACCAAGAGAGAAAGGATTTATGGTTTTTAGATTGGAGACCATGTTTTGCCATGGAGCAAGAAGAGAGAACCAAAAGGAGTGCACAGAAAATGTGATTCTTGGTGGAGAGTTCCATTCACCCATCACTTATTCTGGGGACAAAATGGTTTCTTGCTAGTTTATTAGGATGGCACATTTTTTTCTCTACCTCACAATGGGCAACATCTAAAGCACTTCAATTCTTGAAGTATCAGATAAGTTTACCTGTACATATGTATATTTGTATAGTCTTTAGTTCTATTTTGTGCTTTTTATTGCTCGTTTTCATTTTTGGTGCCTTTTTTTTAAGTTGGCACGACTCTATAACCCAATGGCACACTTTAAAACACTAGAGATTCTAGTTTCTACTTGCCTTAGCTACTTCAAAATTTCAACTAAAGGAAGTTCCCCAACTGGAGCTTGTTGTTGTACCCAAAGTCTGTCACTCATTTTTGGGACAACAATGAACTATTTTTGGTCTTACAAGCCAAAAATTCTCTCTTCCCTTCTCAAAAATTGTTTTGAGCCTTCAAATTATCTATTTTTCAAACTTTTTTAGCTAAGAGACTCTACAGGCTTGAAACTATAGACTCTGTAGGAAGAAATCTACGGACTCTACAGGAAGAAAACTATGGACTTCACAGGTTCATTTCTATGGACTCTACAGGAACAATTCTACAGACTCAAATCTATGGACTCAAAACTATGGACTCTGTAGGTTAGTTTTTGGTTTTTATGGACTGAGTTCTATAGACTCTGTAGATACATTTCTATGGACTCTGCAGCTTCATTTCTATGAACTCTGTAGGAAAGAAATGAGCTCTTGACACTTAGGCATTTTCAATCAGTCGATTCAATTTCAAAAGCTTGAAGGACAAGTGCCCTTGTAAAGGGCACTTCAAAGCCAAAAAGACCCTTGTAACTTTTATGAAAGACAACCTTAGAGGTCAAACAGCCCTTTCGAAGGGTAGGAAAGGATCAAATGGACCATTTCAAAGGTCGAAAGGAGAAAAGGAATTCCTTCAAAAGGATTTTTTGTGGCAAAAATGCTAAGGCATTCCTTCAGACTTTTGTCTGAAGGAATAAGCCCAACCAAAAGCCTGATGAAAAGTGGAAGCAAGTGGGAAATAAATGCGAGGGAATATTTACTTCAGACAAAATGTTTGAAGGAATTCCTTCGGACATTTTGTCTGAAGGAATTGGAACTCAAAGGAATTAGAGCCCGAAGACCACCCAAAGGACCCCAAAGGGTAGGTACCCTTGCAGGGGGCTCTTGCCAAGCAAAATAGACCCTTTTTAAGACCTCAAAGGGCAGGTCCCCTCTGAGAAGGATCAAACAACAAAGCCAAAGGAATTTTTGAGGAGGATGATGGGCCTGAAGACGTCAAAGTTGAGTATCGTGAACTAGCCGTTGGGATCCAAACGTCCGGTAACATCCCCACAACCATCAAATTCAGGGCAACCAACTAGCCATTAGCTTTCAAATGATGACGGGCTCAAAGATGTCAAATTCATGGCAATGAAATAGCCATTTATCTTTGAAGGCTTGAGCACAGACCTGAATGCATTTAAAGGCCAAAACTCCAAAGAGAAAAACTGCTGAGAGAAGGAGCCAAAAGAGCTAGTAAAGCTGAGAATATAGCCCTGAGAGCTCAAATTCTAGGAAAAGACAAAACCAAGAAGAGACAAAGAGGGAAATATCTATGCAATAGTTATTCCAATAGTTGGAACAGTCTACAAAGTAGATTTTTGAGCTTACAAACATTGAAGGCACGCCCTATTTGTATCCCTTGGAGTAAAGGTGTAATGGATAGCTACATAGACATCAAGTGACAAACCAGATGACCCAGACCCAGGAGGAGACATTTGAGATGACTTAGCATGCCACAGTTAAGGTAGCCACCCTATTTTTCAGCATGGTCCCTTGACAAATCTAGAAACACATTCAAGGCATTGAATGCACAACATGGGCCATTCCATGAAATAGAGCACCAAGCCTTTCTTGGATACTATATATTATAATCTCTTATTTTGTGCAAAGGAGATCTTTTTGGTTATAGAAGCAAAACTCTGCCAAAATTGAGAGGCAATTACTAAGACTTTGAGCTCAGTTTCTTCATCATATTTCTTTATTTGAATGAGAAAGCAAGTTACTTTCAGACTTTGTGTTGTTATAGCTTGTGTCATTTAGGGGATTGTTCTTATTTCTATTTCCTGAATGTGTTCTTGTCCATTTTAAAGAAATAAGCAGAACTAGTGGAAGTAATCAGGAAGGTGTCTTGAAGCCAACTATGGAAAGACTTTGTGCCCCCACAATTATCTTTAGTGTGTTTGTCTATTTTCTATTTCTATGTAAAGGACCTTGGGATGACTTTGTGCCCTCATTTTCCTTCGTATTTCACTCTTGGGTAGTTGAGGTGGAGACTTTGTGCTACATCTTAGTCTGTTGGTTACTACATCTTTTATTACCAGTTACTTGTCACTACTTGAAAGAACTCCTGCTATTTTCTGCAAGATCACTTCTGAAAGATGAGAAGTGCCTTCAGTGTTTTCACCAAGATTTTCTCCTTTTTTTGTGAACATCATCTCTAAAAAAAGAGAGATGGATGGTGTTATCCTACCCCTGAGTGTTACTTTCTACTTATATATATAGTATATAGCTCCTCATATTTATAGGGAACCTCCCCTTAATGAGAGGAGAGATTTGTCCCCCTTTGATGTGGTAAACCTACACATTTGGTTGACCAATCTCCCTATTCTATGGTTGAAGAGACCTATTTTTCTCATCAGTTAGTTGGTGACAAAATATTCACCCAACAGTATGGATGGAGGTGGCTAAGTTGGTTAAATTATAGGAATAAAAGTGACTGTGATTGTAGGGATCAAAGGAGTGCCCATGTCCAAATGTGGAACCCTTTTTTGAGGATATTTAAGAGGTGGAATCCCTCTAAGTATCTTCCTTATAAATTTTTCATCAGTCTCCCCAATAGGCTCTTCTTCAGGACCTCTTATAGGAATCACATCACTTTTTTTATATGGGGATCATAATGAATTTTTTGGGCTATCTCCATGGCCATCCTAGCTAAATTAATATTAACCCACACTTCATAATCATCATTTTTATCCATAAAAATTTACTCATATGAATAATTAATGTGGCCATAGTTTGTTTTTACCCTTCCTCCATGATTATTTATGTGTTGGGCTATCCTCCCATATGGATCCTGGTATTTAAATTCTACCAAATCAAGGTGGAATTTTGACCTATGTTTTGAAGCTTTGAAGATTTGACTCTAATACCTATATTATTTCCTACCAATACTTAAGGGTGTTTTGTGTAAAATCCCCAACTCTATTTCTCTACAATCAGCATCCACACTTTTAGATAACTAAAATCTATCTCTGGTTCTGCTAACTTGTCTAGCACAAACCTAGAAAGGTAAAAAGGGGTAGCCAACATCCCCTCTATTCAAATAATATTATGATTTGGGTAATACCAATAATTACCTAATGAATTTAATGACCTTCTGATCTCTTCAAATAATCTAGGCATGGGTTTCCCATTGACTACCTTATATACTAGAGGGTAAAAGATATTTGCAATTCTTTGTATGTAATTTCTAAACTGATGAATGTGAAATACTTTAAAATTATCACAAATCCTATTATCTACACTCCTTAGTTTCCATTTAGCTTCCCTTGGTAAGGTGATTGTAGCACATATAACATATAACAAATAAGACATCATATAGAAATGACCATCTAGTTTATTTTTGAGCCATCCTCTTTTGTTTTAAGTTATATCTAATTATGCCCCAATAGTAAGGAACTTCTTATTGTCCAATATCATTAACAATAAAGGCACCCAAACATCATCTATGTGCATTATGGATAGATCTTTGTGTATGTTATTCATGAGGGCCATAATAATCCTAACTCCTAGCCTAAATTACATAATAGGAAGATTTTTCATTTTCACAAAATTATTAGCATTACTTTCGAAAGCCTTGAGTGTATCTCTCACATTATTTTATTTTAGCTAATTTAAGATAGTGTGGAAATCATACACCTTATCACTATTTGGGATCCCATAGTAATTTTCAAAGTCAGCCATAACTATGAATACTACAAGCTCCTTGTTATTAATTTTATGAAATATGTTATTGTTACATGCTCTAATTGTAAAAAAATTATGCAAGACATTGATGTAGGGAAATACCTATGGCTTTGTAACCACTTTGTGTAGTCATGCTACTTTTATGGCCAACAAATCATTAATGTATTCCCCATTAGACAATGGTGAGTTTCCTTTATCTTTGAATGGCTTGGCCCTTTCCACTTCTACATATTGAGTTCAATAGTTAGGTAATTTACCTATTAGTGCATTGCAATCAAAAAGTGTATCCATGAATTGTACTTAAATTCCAAATTAAAATATTGACGGTGTAGGTAGGTTCTCTTTATGATCCATTTATCATAGTTTGTTGAACTTCAAATTTTGACTGTGAATTATGAATATTACAATAAATAGAAAGCTCTAGATTTTAGTTTACTTAATCTTTTATTATAAAATAATAGTTGAGTCAAATTGGGGATAATGGATGAACTTATGAGAGCTGAATTCAATGCCATAATCTTTCATTTATGGGGATTAATTGTAGAGTAACATTCTATGTCAACTTTATTTACATTTAATTTTGATTTTCATGATGTACGCTTTCATAATATTTGTATTTGTCATGTGCCTTGTTTTCACATTTTTTTATTAGTTTATCTTTGTTATAGACATGTGTCATTATGTTCCTTGATTTAATCTTATTTTATATCTCTACATGGAGCTAACTAGATCGATATTAGATTTAGGGTCCAACTGTATCAATATGAGATTTGTAATCAATATGAGACAAGTGTAATGATGTCACTTGATCTAGGTTTATATCTCCTCTCAAGTGCTTGGACCTCTACTTGTGTAAGAAGGAGGGAGGCAGTGCCATGTGGTATGATATGTGGCAGCTGACTATGCTAGGAGGGACCCATGGCATGATTTGTGTATGACTTATGGTTTTTGACAATTAGAAGTGGGACATGTGAAATCCTATCATTTGATTGTTTAGTTCTTGAACTTATGATATGTCATTCTATCTATGTGCCTTGTTGTAATGAGACGGTGACACTTGGCTCAATATCACTGAGTCAAGAAATTATGGAATTTAGAAAACTAAACATGTATTGTGTAATCCATGGCATAATGATATTAATCCACATGGCATTATCTCATTGCCTCAGTCACCACTATTTGAATTTTGAAGTTTTATATATAGTCGATGATGGAGCGAGGGGTGACACCTATCAAGATCTCACTAAATTAGGACTTATGAGTAGATATAAACTTGGTCACTTCCATGGAAAATCACTAATAAATTGAAAGAGTGATGCATGGAAATATATCGCTCAATTTAGGTGGTTTGAATAAATGTATACTACCCACTTTTACTAAAACTATCAATGAGCCAATAGAGTGATGTATGGCATAATCTCATTGAGTTAGGATGTTTAAAGTAACATAGACCTAGCGAACTTCATATAGATATTATCGATATGGTCTATCACTTTATAGTTGACATGATAATAACTGTGTAGAGAAATAACTCAAGTCATCCTCCCAATATTTAACACATGAAGGGAAACTAGATGATTATCAATTACCTATACATTTAACCCAAATAAATTTGGACAAACATCGATTAATTTTTTTTGTTAGTCATGAAAAAACAAAACCTACCTTTTATCTAATAATACGTAAATCCAAAGTTCATAAAAAATAACTCAAGAATAAGATGACTTAGGTCAAGGTAATGTTGGGTTTTAAGTTGTCACATGTTCCTATGGGATTTAAATATACAAGTTCTAAGAGTAAATAGACCCCTATTTAAAAAACTTGAAAATTGCGTGTGTTGGTCACAAAAAATGGAGACTCAATGGAGTACTCATGATTATTTGAGAACCAATAATTAATGGTTTGAATATCATACAAAACTTCTAGTATTTATAAGAAATAAATAAATAAATCAAAAAGTTGAAAGAGACTCTGAACATAATCATGCAACATACTAACCCTTATCAAACCTCAGATTATGTATGATCATGTGAATATTCATTATTTCTTGTTGTGAGAGTTTTAATAAAAAAACTTAAGATTGTATTTACCTTATCTTTTCAAAAAAAAAAATCTTTCAAGTACTAAAATATAGGAAGTCAGACATAACTTTGTTACTAGTAAGATATCCATAGCCTCAATAGAGATACCTTTAATTTCATTATAAGTATTGCTCTACTGCTAGTTAGGCATTCATAGCCCTGATGGAGATTACTTGAATCACACATATTCTTTTTTTTTAGGACATTTATTTATAAAAAGGACTGGGAATTACCGTTCGCTAGGTATATAGGAATAAAATTAAGCTTAAATCAGATATTTCATTCATGTCTTTATCTTTCTCAATATTTATTATCTCTCAAACAAGTTTTCAATATGTAAAAATGCAATCAATCTTTTAGAATGAGAAGTATTTCTAACATTTACATGGAAACATTAGAACAACTTCCAATAGTATGACAAACTTATTCCATTCAGATAAAGCTTTTCATTCAAGCATGACACAGACCATAATTTTAAGACCCAAATCCATCATGAATAAACCCACGAGTATCCTTAAATGTGATGAACTACCCTCTGGGAGAATTTTGGGTAAACTATAAGTAAGTCTCATCTCTAATCTAAGAAAATAGGAAATCTAATTTAGGAAAACATGACATCTAATATAAGAAAGTAAGAAATCTATTTTAGTCCTACTACTAATTAGAACTCATATTAATTTTGAGATGCTCTCAGTTGGAACAACCATGAAATAATGTTTCAATAATTGTCCATTAATTGGAAATGTCAAGTCATTACCTTGTAGATTTTTTAAATGAAAAACATTGTTACTCAAAATTTTAGAGATTTGATATGGCCCAATCCATAATGGAGTGAACCTTTCATGTTGTCATTTCTTTTCATTTGCTTTATCTCATAAGAAGAATAGATCTAATATTATAAAAATTTATATCTTCAATCATTTGTCAACCCATCTCTTGACAATATCATGATGCTTACTAAAATTTTGTAAAGCTTCTATTCATGCATCTTTCATTTGAACTATATCTAGGAGCCTAGACTAAATTTTGTCATCATCCCCCATATACTTCTTCATGAATTGATACATTTATAGCTTGAGAGTAATGGGTAAATATTGATTGTTGTCAAAATACCAATCAAAATGGGGAAGCTTTTAGATTTTTCTTGTGTCTATACTATCTGCCCACGGTGTATATTTTAGTAGTAGGTGTCATTATCTTAGTTTGATTTATATTGATTTATTTATGGCATCCACTAGTTTTTTTAGTTGATTCAACAAATCCATTTCCTTGTGGGTAATAATTTGAAGAGAATTTAACAGTAATCTGATTATCATAGGCCCATTTGGTGAACTATGTAGATTAGAAAGTTGTACCATTATCACATACTAAGGAAACTGACATTCCAAACTTGGTTAGAATGTTTTCTTCAAGGTATTTGATCATGTCTTGTGTTTGGGATTTCCTTATTTCAAAAAATTTAGTCCATCTTGTACAATAATCTTTCAAAATTAGGATAAACTTGTGTCTAGTTGATGAATTAGGATTGATAACCCCTAAAAAATCTAGACCCTACTATGCAAAAGGGTGTCCCTCAATCACATGTTATAGAGGCATAATAACTTGGATTTCTCTTTTCTCAAATACCTGATATTGGTGACAATTTATGACATGGTTGTGGGTGTATTTAAAATTGGTAGGCTAGTATTAGTCCATCCTTAATATTTTATGTGTTGTAGCATTCCTTGAAGGGTGTCCACTAACTATTTTTTAGTGAAAATTATCAAAGATGTCTATAGCTTTTTCTTAGGAAATACATCTCAAATAAATCTATTCATAATTATTTTGAGAAAGCACTCCTTTCTTGATCATAGAATGCAATAATTTGAATCTAAGTGTTCACCTTTGCTCCTTGTTTAATTCAAGGGGCATATGCCTATAAGTAGGTAGTGAATGATCTAGGCATATTAATCATCTCTAGTTACCTAGGATTGGTTAATATACTCGATGGAGATGCATGAATCAATCTCTACCATTATCTGAATAATACCTTGTCCTTACACCGTTTTGGCATGTTTAATTTCTAATCCAATTTTTTTATAATTTGTCCATGCATTTTCCTCTTCTTTCACCCAGCTCATTTTGTCCAAGTGTAAGCTTAATTATTGGGTCTAAAACAATGGCGTATGTCTTATTTCTAAGAATATAGTGCATGACTTTATTCATGGCTTTGATCAAGGCATAAATATATTTTTCAATCATGGAGTATTTCAACTCTACCTCTTTCAGATTGGTACTCATAAAACCTATAAGATGTTTAGTATTTTTAACCTTATGAGTGAGCATTGTTGTTATAGTATGTTCTAAGGTAAAAGATTATAAAAAGAAGTCCTTATCAAAATTTGGGTTGATCAGAACTCAAGCTTGGGAAATTATAATTTTAATGTCCTGAAATGCTTTTTTCACCTATACTATTATTCTAATTTTGCATCATATTTTAGCACAACATTCAATGGTTTCACAATCTTTGTAAATCCTGAGATGAATCTGTGAACAAAAATTATCTTTCCAAAAAATGACTTGAGCTCCATTTTTATATTAGGAAATCAAATTTTTGAGATGGCTTAAACTCTTTTAGTATTAATTAAAATACCTTCCTTGGTGATAACATGGCCTAGTAGTTTAGCTTATGTCACTCCAAATATGTTTTTCTTTATATTTAGTGATATTCCATACCTTCTATATCTGTCAAATGCTCTTTGAAAATGAGCTACATGATCTAATCTATCTTTAAAAAAGACAATTAGGTCATCTATGTTAATAATTATGCACTTATCAATGAGTCCTTGAAAATCAAAATCCATGGCATGTTGAAAAGTGACACATGCCTTGATTAATCCAAAAATCATTCTTTTGTATGCAAAAATTCCCAATTTAATGGTGAAATAGGTTTTCATTATGTCATCATTCTCTACTAATACCTTGTTGTAGCCTAAAAATCCATCCATCAAATACATCATTTCAAATCTACTAACCATCTAAAATACTTCATCAAGGGAAGGCAATGGATAATTATATGTTTCTAAAGCTAGATTGAGGTTTCTAAAATCCACACATGATCTAATTTCACCATTCTTCTTTTATATAGGAACTAGATTGGCCACCCAAGTATAATGTCTGATAGTAAATATAATTTTATCTTCCAACAATTTTTGGACTTATTTCTAAATGAAAGGCTTTAAAATGTGATTCACAAGTCTTTGTCTCTACTTCCAAGGTTTGTGTTCTACTTTAAGAAGTATGGTGTGCATAAATTTGGGATCAAAAATATTTAGATATTATTAAGTCCAAGCAATCACATCCTTATATTTTGTTAGTAAATCTTTTAACATATGTTTTTCCTGCATAGAACAACTCAATCCAATATTAACATGTTGGGGGTACTCATTTTTTCCTAAATTCACCTTAGCAAAGTTAGATTCTTTTATTTTAGGTGGATTCTATGTTTTAGCTTGGTAATATATGTCAAAAACTCATTCAAATGACACCATTCCTTTAGGTATTAAGTTTTCCTTTAACTAAACATACCATTGTCTTCTTTCCCTTCCCTGTTGATTGGGTATAAATCCTTTTCATCAATAATTTGAGACTCAAAGTTACCATAATTTCCCATGAACTGAATGATTTATTGGTCATCATCAAATAATTGAAAATTTTCAACATTATCAGGAACTAAAGGACATGACACTAATTCTATAGAAAATTTATAAAAATTTTACTCCTGTAATTGGGCCAAATTTGATGCAAAGGCAACTAGTGAATATATTGTCTAATTTTTCTCTCTTAGGATTGATTTCATATTTAAATCTTCAAATGATTCTATCAAATCCTAGGCTATGTACTTATATTTCTTGAGATAAGATAGTTTACATTGATACTAACTTTTGACTTGGTTAATAACTAGTTTTGAATCTCCAAACATTAACAATTGTTTGAAATTATGTTTCAATGCAAATTGGAGCCCCAAGATCAAGGATCCACACTCTATATGGTTGTTAATACATGAAACTATAACTTGAAAGCAATAAGGTATTGCCTCCCATTGGGATCAATCAATGTTATGCCAACACCAAATCCCGGCTTGGACTAAGCACCATCAAAAAATAAGGCTCATAAGTGTGAATAACCTTCAAATTCCCATTCATGGTTATCAAGCTTTGTTGTGAAACTGTAAACTCCCATAAGCGATGAAGAAAAATTAACTCTTTCATTTTTATAATTGTATTTTGTGATCACATACTTCATTTTTGGTTTTCTATCAACTCTGATATAATTAGCCACTCCCTTCCAAGGTAGCCACATGTGTGAAAAAACTATGGCCATGTAGTCATTCAATGTTTTGGACCAATCATGACTCAAGAGTAAACCTTAAGCCTCATGAATATCAACTACAAGGATGTCAATGTATTGTTAGACACCTAGTTCATAGGTAAGTTACATGTGGACATTTAGCAATCCGTGTTGAGGTGTGTTCCTATTATTGGCATTGTGGCATAAATTTTATTAATGTCAAGGTCAAGATGGATGTCATTAATGTCAAAATTCAAATATGATGTCATGCATGGTGAAGTGGTATGTGATAAGGAGTCCTATGAAAAGAGAGAATTTTAAGTTAACCTATTGTCTCTCTATTGAGAGAGAATTTAAATTCAACATGGTAATTATTCTGAGGTTGATAACATGTCCAAGTCAAGATCAAGATACAAGGTAAGCATACTTTTGAGTACTAGTCTCAAGGAGGATTGTCATATCATGAACATGTGTATAAATATTGTGGTCTGGTACGATGGTTACACACATGTATGTGGATTTTTAAGGATTTATAATCATGTATATGAAGTTTTGAAACACTTAATAAATTTTCAAGGTAAACCTTCATGGGTAAGGTTTTAAGCCTAAGCATGTAATCAAACTAGTCCTAGACTCTGCCTGACTTAATAAGGAGTTTTGAAGTGTTATAAAAATATATGAAGGATGAAAATTAGTGGTAGAGAATGTGATAATATTTTTTATACTATTTAAACATTTATATAAGGTATATAATCTTTCATAAGAGGTTTTAAGGTGTGTTCAAGGTCTAAGTGTGACTAGCAGTTCAAGGCCTAATATACAAAGAGACCTAGTGTGGCCTAATGAGGGGTCAAGTTCAGTTTTCAAGGTGATAGAGATCATGAGATAATTTTAAAAGGTGTGAAATGTTATTTCAATTATTTTTACCAAATTCTAAGGTCAAATTTTGAAGGAGAAAGCATGAAATTTGGTTTTGAGGTTTTATGTGTACACAAAATGAGGTATTACAGACTTGAGAAGGATTTTCTCATGCTCGTTGGCAAGTGAAACATTTGAATGATATCCTAATAAGTTCATGAAATTTTTGGAAGGTTATTATCTCAAATTTCCTATCATTGGTTTTGTATTTAAGGGGAAATCCCTTATGAATGATTGCCAAGAATGGAAACTGGTTTTTAGAGCCTTAAAACCCTAAATGTGACCTGATATGGAAGATTTTATTGGAAATAGATTATAATGGTTTTTATAACCTATTTTTATTATTTAAACATGTATAGGACTCTCTCAAGTACCTCTAGGTGGCATTGTCTTGTTATAAGAGTGAGTGGAAGCTACATGAAACACTTTATTTCTAAGATTTTTGATGTAGCAAGCAAGGTTGACTAGGTCAAAGCATGAAAATAATTTGAGTATAATGTGTGAGACTTTTATTTTTTTATAATTTAAGTTTTTTATTAGTTTAAAAAATTAAAATATGCAAAACTGTCATGGAAGTTGGCTTATTGTTAAAAAGGCCTAGTGAAGAACATAGTGAGAAAACTAGGCAAAAGTGAGAATGAGATTAGGGATGGGTTGTCACTAATTATGGATTGATCAAAATTCATGAATTTTTTATTAAATAAATGTAATATATATTCACTTTGAATATAATATTTTTATGTGCTTATATATAAGCATAAATTTATTCTCAAAGTGATCTATCTAACACAGTGAGGTGTGTGTAGGGTGAAGACATGAGATTGGTATATAAGACTAATATTGATATTTTAAATTATAATATATATATTTAAATATGTTATAAATATTCTTAATAATAATATAAACCAATTTTAATTTCATAAAAATGTTCACAGAGGTGTTCAAAGTCTTGGTTTCTATGATTGTGTTTTGGAGCATTCAAGCAGTTTTTTATACGTTAGTAAGATTGATATTCCTGACTCATTATGCCTAGATTTGAAGAATAAAATACACATAAAGTTTTTATATAGTTATAATAGGTTAATTTTAACTTATTTTTAATCATGATAAACTCTTATGAAGGTGTGAAAGTTCAAAGGTTCTTGACTAGGTTTTGAAGCCTGTTTGCAATTCTGAGTGAGCATATGGAAGTGGTCAGTTTGAGGTATTTTGTTATAAATGGTGAATTATAATGGACATTATGATTACCATAAGTTAATTTATAATCTATAAATTTTATTTATTTATGTTTTTATGTGTCAAATTCAAGTTTACACTTTAGATATTTAAAGTAGACTTTCTGGCAATGAGAAGGGCTAATTGTGAGTAGGCCTAATGGTGTGGTTCAAGGAGTGAAATGAGATAAATGGTGTTTTACACCTAATTTTAGATTATTATGGGTATAATTTTTTTTTTTTTTAATTTTTTAATCCATCAATGGAGGCTCAAAATGTTACAATGTGGTTAAGGTGAAACGTGTGTTTTGAAAAGGCCTAATGGTGGTTTTGGTCCTTATGAGTGGTGACCGACTTATGTAGGGGTTTTTTCAATTGTTAAACTTGTTTTTTTATATACTCCAATGGTTACACAAGTATTTATATATATTTTTCCAACCAAGGTAGGTGAGAGAAAGAGTCATGTATAAAAAGAAGGTCTAATAGGCCTAATTTGACTAGTTAGAATATTGAGAGAATGAGCAAATGAAATAGAAGTTTGAAAACTAGGTAGAGGGTTTATATAAAATTATATATATATATATATATATATATATATATATATATATATATATATATATATATATATATATATATATTTAATGTGTCATTAAGTTATAATATTGATTATATATGTTATTATTAAGGTCATGTGACGTAAATCTATCAAGAAGAGAGCTAGTTGAGCGAAGAGGCCTAATAGGTTGTTTGAGAGAGATAGAAGAGTGTAAAGAGTAAAAAGAGGTAATAATAATAATTTGAGTGATAAATGGGTGTCAAAAGGTAATAAAATATTCTAATTATCTGATTTTTTTTTGAGTTACCTATGGGATTGGTACCTCCTTGCAAGTTGGTACTTGCTAAAGGACTAGTTGAGTTGGTGCTTGACTAGTGACGGGTTGGTGCTCCTTGTGGGCTTGGTGCCTCACTAAATCTTGATTAATTTATTATATGACTATATTCAAAAATATGTTTTAGTGGTTTTTATCCCCAATTATTTTTTACCACATATCTCTTATATTCATATATTGTATGCTTATTTATGCATGGGTTGATGTATGTGTTTGAATAAATGTTTCATCAATGATAAGTGGAATTGAATGAATGTTTTAAGGAAAATTATTCACCTCCCCATATTATTATATGTACTTAAAAATTTGGTATCATATCAGGTCCTTTGAATCAGGCCTAATATCCTAAAGGAGGTCCTAAGCAAGTGAAGATGGCTAGTTAAGCACAAGGTGGTTTCTCTACAAGTAAGGCTCTGTTGTTCAATGGATCTAATTATGATTTTTGGAGTGTCAATATGAGAACATATTTTATGTCTCAATTTCATGATGTTTGGAAAAAAAATTGTATTTATATACTGCACTCCCTATTCCCTTTACAGATGCAACAAGTAAGAAGGCTAGTGACAAAAATTCAAAATCAATGAATGGTATTCTTTGTGGCCTATCAGAGGCAGAGCTATTGAAGGTGATGAATTGTATTTATACCAAATAAATGTGGGACAAGTTGAATAATATCCATGAGGGAGACTCCAAGGTCAAGTTGGATAAATTTTAAACTCATAGAAGATAGTGTAAAATCCTAAAGATGAATGAAGATGAGACCATTATAGCCTACTTATTGAGGGTTGATGACACGGTCAACATCATAAGAGGCCTAGGTGAATAATTAAAATATTGTATGTTTCTTCAAAATATATTGCAATACCTAACTCCTAAGTTTGATTCTAAAGTGTCTATTATTGAAGAGATGCAAGATCTAGACAAGCTAGAGATAGATGGACTTCATGGCACCTAACAGCCTATGAGATGAGGACAAATAAAGGAAGACTTAAAAATAATGAATCTGCATTCAAGGTATAAAATAAGTTAGAGGAGAATAAGACATAAGGTAAGAAATTAAAAAATAATGATGATTCTGATATTGATGATGATGATTTGATAGCTATGTTTGCAAGAAAATTAAAAACTAGTCTAGGTAAATATAAGGGTAAGCTAGCCTTCAAGTGCTTTAATTGTGGATAAATTGGACACTTTTCTAACAAGTGACCTTATAAGCATAAGATATAGGATGATGAAGAGGATTACTAAGATCATGATGAAGTTCATGATGATAACAAGAAGTCTTATAGGTTTAATATAAGTAAGAAAAGCTTTAAAAGGTATGATGACCAAAAAACATTTTTTAAGAACAAAAGAAGCTTTTACACCAAGGAATACTATAGCTCATCTGATGAGAGTGAAAGAGGTGATTCTAAGAGTGACAATGAAGGTGTTTATCCTGATGTCAATGAAGTTCTCTTCATGGCTGAGGAGGCAACCTATTCAAATCAAGAAGAGTCCATATGGTTTGGAGGTATTGTTGGTGATTCAGATGAAGAAGAAAATGAGGTGTACCTTGAGGTTGAGTTGATGAATGATCTAAAAGAACTGAAGATGTTGAAGAAGAATAATAAGTTGATGAGGTCTCTTCTCAAATACTATGAGGAAAAAACTAATTTTTTTGAAGTTAGATAGAGCAACAACTCTAAGGAACAAGAGGAAATAGTCAAATAGGTGGAGACTCCAATTGAGATTGTAACTACAAGCCTAAAGGCTAAAGAATAAGAATGTGCAAAGTATGTAACTAAATTTGATTACTTAAAATCTAATTTGAATCAGGCAAAAAATAAGGTAAAGTCCTTTGTGAAATTTGAAAAGAGCACCAATGATCTAGACAACATCCTGAGTAGTCAAAACACTGCTAATGAAAAAACAAGTCTTGGTTTCAATGGAGACCAAAATAAAAAAACTAATGTGATCAAGGAGAATTAGACCTTAAATATCAATGTTCAATTAAGGAATGATGGTGATAGCAGAATGAAGACTAATCCTATCAGGTAGTCTAATACTCTAAAGTATGTTAATCTTTTCACTGGTTATTGTTATTCATGTAACCAATTTGGTCATAGAGCAAGGCATTGCAGAAAACCCTCCAAGAATGAATATGCATGAAGTTATGAGGGGAATCATCAGTTAAGAGGTATGGGTAATGGTGTGTTTCTATTAAGATGAATAGTGTGTTTCAATTTTCAAAAGGTTGGTTATATTTCAAAGTTTTGTAAGCATGGATTCTCAAGTCAAAACAAGAATATTGAGGCCCCTAGAGTGCAAGAAAGAAGACAAAACAGTGAATGGAAACCAAAGGTATCTAAGGTGAATGATGATCAATATGCAATTCTAAGTGGAATACTTGCCATGGTGGAGCATAGTTTAGATGTAAAGGACTACCAAGAATTCTCCCTGTCAACTACAATTTTGGATGAAGAAGTCAAGACATATAGACCAAGTCAGAATGTTGTTCAAATGGAGATTGAAGAATTCAAGCCTAAGAGGATCATAAAGAAAGTTTAGTCTAGTAAGGACATGGAGATCTGGGAAGCTCCTAATTTTATGTTGTTTTAGTACCCAATAGAGAAGAGGTGACTTTATTAGGCTTCATGGTGGTACTCAACGAGTGAGAAGAAGCATGAAAGATGCTTGGTCTTAGGGGAGCTTTGTATTCTCTATTTCAAGTCCAAAGTTCAGTCAATAGTCTATTGGAGATGTGAGTTCAAGATATGGGTTATAAAACATTTGTATGATAACTTGATTAAACCAATATACATTCATGATAGTGTCTAAATACCTCATGGAGATAAAAGGAGCCAATCATGCTCCAAGAGTAGGTATATTTGCTAAGTAATTTGTAGCATTTGGTTGTGAGCCTAATCTATGTTGAGTTTTTCCAAAGAGAGAGAGTGATCTTATTTTGAGAGAAAATGTGTGGTGTTTCATGTACAAGGATTGGATAGTTGTCAAAAAATGACCCTTTGTCATTAGTGTCAAATGGGGAGAAATCTCAAGCTTGGGGAAATGAGAATGATCAACTTTGTTTGAGTGTTTTTAATCAATGACAAAGGGGGAGATTATTTAGGTATGTTCATATTGTTGGTATTATGACATAAATGGTTTCATTGATGTCAAGGTTAAGATGGATGTCATTAATGTCAAAATTCAAAGTTGATGTCATGCATGGTGAAGTGGTATGTGATATGGAGTCCTATGAAAAGAGATAATTTGAAGGCAACTTATTGTCTCTCTATTGAGAGATAATTTAAAGGAAACTTGGTAATTCTTTTTAGGTTGATAACATGTCAATGTCAAGATCAAGATACAAGGTAAGCATACTTTTGAGTACTAGTCTTAAGGAGCATTGTCATACCATGAGCATGTGTATGAAGATGGTGGTCTAGTAGGATGGTTACACATAGGTATGAGTGGATGTTTAAGGATTTCCAAACATGTATATGAATTTTTGAAACACTCAAAAAAGTTTCAAGTCAAACTTTTAGGGGTAAGATCTTAAGCCTAAACATGCAATCATACTAGTCTTAGACTCTACCTGACTTAATAAGGAGTCTTGAGGTGTTATCAATATCTATGAAGGTTTAAAATTAGTGGTAGAGAATGTGAGAATATGTTTGACACTATGTAAACATGTGTATAAGGTATATAAGCTTTCAGAGGAGGTTTCAAGGTGTGTTCAAGGTCCAAGAGTGACTGGGAGTTCAAGGCCTAATATGCAAAGAGACTTAGTATGGCCTAATGAGGGATCAAGTTAAATTTCCAAGGTCTCAGAGCTCATGAGAGCATTATCAAAGGTGTGAAAGTTTGTTTCAAGTATGTTAACTAAAGTTCAAGGTTAAATTCTGAAGGATAAAGCATGAAAATTCACTTTGAGGTTTTATGTGTACATAGAATGAGGTATTTCAGACTTGAGAAGGATTTTATCATGCTCGTTGGCACATTAAAACTTTTCATGATATCCTAATAAGTTCATGAAATTTTTGGAATGTTCCTACTCAAATTTCTTGGGGTAATCCTTTATGAATGAATTCTAAAACTAGTTTTTAGTGCCTCAAAAACCCTAACTATGACCCGATATGGAATATCTTATTGGAAATGGATCATAATGGTTTGTATGACCTATTTTGGTAATTGAAACATGTATATTACTATCCAAATTACCTCTATGTGGCATTGGTTTGTCAGAAGAGTGAGTGGAAACTATAGGGAACCCCTTATTTCTTGGATTTTTTATGTAACAGGTAGGGTTGACCAAGTAAAAGAATGAAAATTATTCGAGGATGATGTTTGATAATTTTATTATATGATAATTTAAGTTTTTTATTGTGTTAAATACTTCAAATATGTTAAACTAGTCATGGAAGTTGGCATATCGCTAAAAAGGCCTAGTGAAGAAGATCGTGAGAAAACCATGCACAAATGATAATGAGATTAGGGATGGTTGTAAATGATTAGGGATGGATACAAATGCATTTTTTTTTATTAAATACATTTAAAATATATTCCCTTTGAATATAATATTTTTATTTTCTTATATATAAGCATAAAGTTGCTCTCAAAGTGACATGTCTAACATAGTGAGGTCTATGTAGGGTGAAGACATGATATTGGTGTGTAAGGCCAATATTTATATTAAATATTATAATTTTTATATTTAAATATATTTTAATTATTATTAATAATCATCTAAACCCATTTTAAGATCATAAAATTGTTCACATAGATGTTCTAAGTCTTGGTTTCCATGACTGTGTTTTGGAGCACTCTGGCAGTTTTTTATATGTTATTAAGATTGATGTTCTTGAGTCATTATGACCAGATTTTAAGAATAAAATACACATTAATTTGTTATATATGTCCCATAGGTTCATTTTAATTTATTTTTATTCATGATAAAATACTATGATGGTGTGAAAATTCAAAGGTTCTTGACTGGGTTTTGAAGCCTATTTGCAGTTCTAAGTGAGCATATAGAAGTGGTCAATTTGAGGTCTTTTACTCTAAATGGTGAAGTATAATGGACATTATGATGACACTTATATCATTTATGTTCTATAAATTTTATTCATTTATGTGTTTATGTGTAAAATTTGAGTGTATACTTCAAATATTTAAAGTAGACTTTCTAGCAATGAGAAGGGTTAATCGTGAGTAGGCCTAATGGTGTGGTTCAAGGAGTAAAATGAGATAAATGGTGTTGGGTACCTAAGGTGAGATTATAATAGGTATAATTGAATCATGTTTTAATTTTTTAATCCATTTATGGAGGCTCAAAATGTTCCAAGTGGTCAAGGTGAAATGTGTGCTTTGAGAAGGCCTAATTGCATTAGGTCTCTATTAGGCTTATTGGTGGTTTTGGTACTTATGAGTGGTGACCAACATATATAATAGTTGTTTTAATTTTTAAACATTTTATATATATATATATATATATATATATATATATATATATATATATATATATATATATATATATATATAAATTTTTATCCAAGTATGGATATGTTTTTTTCATACCAAGGTAGGTGAGAGCAAGAGTCATGTATAAAAATAAGGTTTAATAGGCATAATTTGACTAGTTAGAATATTGAGGGAATGAGCGAATGAAATAGAAGTTTGGAAACTAGGTAGAGGGTTTTAAGACAATTATATAGGTGTGTTTAATATGTCATGAATTTATAATATTTATTCAACATGTGATGAGCAAGGTCATATGACCTAAATCTATCAAGAAGTAAGCTAGTTGAGCGAAGAGGCCTAATAGGTTGTTTGAGAGAGATAAAAGAGTGTAAAGAGAGAGAAAAAAGGTAATCATCATTACTTGAGTGATTAAAAAGTGTTAAAATTTAATCAAATATTCTAGGTATCTGAGTTGGTATTGAGTTACCTATGGGGTTGGTGCCTGCTTATAAGTTGGTGCTTACTAAAGGACTAGTTGAGTTGGTGTTTGACTGGTGAGGGGTTGGTGTTCCTTATGGGGTTGGTGACTCACTAAATACTTATTAATTTATTATAATAATTTATTCCAATCTATGTTTTAGTGGTTTTTATCCCCCATGAGGGTTTCCCACATCTCTTATTTTCATATGTTGTATGCTTTTGTGAATGTTTGTTTATGCATTAGTTGATGTATGTGTTTAAATGAATGCTTCATGAATGATAAGTGGAATTAAATAAATGTTTTTAGCGCACTGATTCACCCCCATCCCTTAGTATCTATACTTATAATAATCCTCCCACTATTAGGATTGAATATTTGTCTAATTATAGGATTAACATTTTGGACTTATCTAAAGTTAACCCTAGTCAAATACATATTATAGTGGGCATTACATTAGCTGAAGCACCTAGGTCAACCAAAATATTATACCAATTATTACCAAAGATTATAAAAATTTATGAGAAATTTGGGACCTCAATTTTATCTTTATACACAGCCATATTTTCATGTGCAATTTTTTATTTGTTGGCAAATAGATTACTAGTTAAAGCTTTGAACAAGAGCTATCTTTGCTCTTTAATATGAGACAGCTCATGAAGGGTAATGTTTGATTAATTTTATTCATGACCTTAACTATATTAGATCCACTCTTATTTTATGTATTAACCTATTATTATTTATCATTTCATTTAGGAGGGGGTACACTATTATTAGCATTTGGATCAGGAGGAGTGACTATGTTGTTGTTTGGAGATGTAGAAGTCATGACAAGTTATTGATTCTTGTTTCTCAAATTATAGTTATTTATTTGGAATTTTTGAAAATCATGAATCTCATGTGTTGTATTCTAGTTCATTCTCATCCTCATTAAGGAATGGGAAATCATAGGTCTTAAATACCATGGTGATACTAGAAGTACTGGGTACACCAGTTGTGGATGAATCAGTTAGTTTGGGACCACCTCATATATTTCCATATCCTTTTGAAATATTTCAAAAATAGTACTAAATTCCATGTAATTCAATTCACCGTGTTGGTAAATATTGTGGTCTCTACACTAGTTAAGTAAGGTTGTCTAAAAAATGTTTATCTCATGTAATTTGTTAGGCTGAGGATCAAAATATTCCATGACCTGTCGAATGGTATGTTGTACCTCTTGAATGTAAAATTCATATTGGTTTCTTCTCCTAAAAAATTTCCCAAACATTTCTACAAGCTTATTAAATCATTTTTAATTTTTTTCACCATGTGTTGAATGGCATTCAATTCAATTTTGGTAGAGTCAAAAGTTGCCCCATGTATGGTAGAGGCATTAATTGGGACTAAAGTTTGGTTCTCATTTTGTTAACTAGACACATGTGTAGGACTATTTAGAAAGCTTAGATTTTGATTTGGTGTAACATGTGTCAGAGGTAATTGAGTGAAAACCTATTTTTGATTTTTGGCCATGATATTTTATTGGTATTTGGAATGGGATTTAAGGCCAGAAGATTTGGATTGATGTTGGGTATGACCAAAGATTGTAATTGAGGATTCATTTGTCTATAAGTATTGATGGCTTTAACATAGGTATCTATTATGTTATTGATGTTTTGAGCTCTACACAAGAATTTTGTAATCATATAATCCAAGTAATTTTTATAAATTTCAAGGGTTAAGGTAGTATTTGGTCTATACTTACTATCCACATGATTGTACATATTTTAAAATATTACATCGAAAGCTCTAATTGGTTCATTGGGTTCCCTTCTCATACTAGTAAAGTGTTGGTATATTATGTTGGGATTGGTAACTTATCTAAATTATACCATGACTATTTCATGACATTGATTCCATGATGTAATTAAATTTTCTATAAGGTTGATGAACTAGTCATAGGCAATACCTTGTATAGTAAATGATAATACTCTGCATGCAACATCTTCATGAATTAAATTTAGTAAACCTAGAGTAATTTTGAAGGATTTCATATGTTCCTCTATATTTCATCCCCTATAAAGAGAGAATGAAGGAAGCTAATTCTTTGGATTCCTAGGTAAATCATTTATAGCACTAGTTATATCACTGGTTGATCTAGCTAAACAGGCCATGGTAAAACATTGATGTTGGTTCTCTTGGGTTGGTGTGTTTGCCTGAGTGATAATTATCCTAGGGATACCTATATCTAATATGGGTATTTGATGAATCTATAAAGGTGTTAATAATATTAGACCAAAATCATAATTAGAACTTTTAACCTTATTAGTGGATTCAATGTACACAACTTGAGTAAATCTTAATAATCAGAGATTGTGGGACCTCCTTTTAGCACCAGATAAAACTTGTTGATGTGGATTTTAGGCACACTAAGGGTTATTATGGGAAGTTCCCTGACATTTTAAGATTAGTGAAAGATTCACTCCAAGTTGAGTTGTGAATCTCAGATTTATAAATAACTATGTGGTGTAATAATAGTGAATAAAGTGGTTATTAACCACAGATGGTTTATATGTGATAGATGTCTAGATTGTACTTGAGGTGAATGAGTGGATCTAACCTAAGGTGAATCTATCCCAAAAAGGTAAAAATGAGGGAAGGGCAAGGCATAAAATAAGGTAATCAATTATCCAATTGGAGATTAAACCCTTCCAAGTTTACTTACTACACTAGGTCAACCATATGTCACGAACCAATATCTACTTTGGATTTAGCTAAAAGCACAAGACACATACAAACACAATGAAGAGTCTAAGGAAGTGATTACAGTTATATTCAATGACCATAATCAAAGATATTATTAGTACCAAATTTATAAGCACATCATATGCCACTAATAAGTCATAAACATGATCTATAACTAAAGAATTGATAAGACTAATAAAAAATTTAATCTTATCTCTATAGAAAACATATAATTAGCCTATCACAAATCTATCAACTTAATGAAAATTCTTCAATGTATCACAAAAATTTGGGAGAGAATGCACATTCACACAAACACACATAATAGTCATAGAAACTTTCCTTGCTTGTATTAATTTCCAAAATTCTCCTCCATTTATAATGAATGAGAAACATGTATGTATAATTCTAGACAGGTATTGCTTCATATTTAGAATATGATCACATGTATAAAGACTAAAAATAGGTGATTTTCTTAATTTAATTTGCCAATTACAAAAGTTTGCTTACTATTGAAGTGAAGATAAAAATACTTGTGATAAGAACAAAATTCCAAAATTAGACTGTGATGTCCAAGTGGAATTGTCAATGGTAGTTAAAGTTAAATAGAACTAAACTTTAGTTGATAAATTTGGAGTAGATGTTCCCAAAATAGGGATGATAACACAGCACTAATTATAGATGAACTTGCCACTATAGTAGTAACTAAAGATACAATTTTTGTTGGTATTAGAGTCAATCTTGTTGAAACCTATGAAGGAACTTTAATAATGGAAATGAAAAATGTGTTGTTCTAATCATTGCCTATGTTGATGAAGAGGATGTGACTATTTTGGTCTGAACCTATGAAGCTCCTGAAGCTAATTGTTCATGCTCTTTATTTTTCTTATGGGCATTAACACATGTTGTAAAGTCCAATTCAATAGCCTCAAAATTTATAATGGGAAGTTTGAATAGAATAAGAATATTCGACATTAACATATTATGAATAACCATTGAAATATTAAAAAAAAATCTAGTGTTTGTGCCTAGTCAATTTTCTCCTTAGAAAATGTGATTAGTTGAACAACTAACTCTCCTTTTTCCTGGGTTGAATCTTTAAATTTTATTTTGAAATGGCTGATAGAGGCCTAAAGAAAAGTATTAAAAGATGTTATGTTCACTATTTCCCCCTATGGATTATATATAGAGGGGTTACATATATCTCCAAGCAAATTGGTAGCTTCATGTTCTTGACTAGTTAATTACATAACCAATTCTTTCATCATTTTGTGCCACTCCATAAGACCATTTTGTGTGTTATTGACATAATTTTGTGTTAAGAAAATAATGGGGACTAAAAATAAATTTGAATCTTGGTATGATTTCTCCCTTACTACTTTGGCTATGTTAAACAACTTAACATCCATGTTTTTCAAACCTTCATGGAAATCTACCACCCTACCCTAATGTGGTTATGTATCTACATGTGTTTTATGGATTAAATATATAAATTCATATACCATGGGGCAGGTTTTTGTACTTACTCCAATACATATTCTAAGGCTTCAATTTTGGGTTAAGACTCCAACTTTTAGTTTGCATGTTTGAGACCATGAAACATTTTCTTCAATACCCCTCCCATGGCATTTACTATAGATTCAATATCCTCTTCAAACACTTCATATTCATTGGAGTGAGTATTTTTTTTATTTATTAAATTAAAAAACTCCTCATTTATTATGAATTCAATCTCTTTACCAACACAAGTAATTTTTCTCTTTCTGATTATCTTCAATTGATTAGTATTCTCATAAAATTATAGGCTGATCTTTGGCAGTTCAACAAACACAAAATTTTGTCTAGACAATTTCTCTATATGTAGTTGTTACATCTATGGTGTGGCCAAGGCTAGCCTGGTGTTAGAGATAGGTTCTTGGGATGAAGTAGGACTAGGTGGAATGATTTATGGTGGCCCCATGAGTGTTGGAGGATTAGGTGAGGGAGATGTAGGAAATGGATGGTTGACCATTTTATCTCAAGAGACCTTAATCCTAGGTGGAGTATGAACATTGTATTTAAATACATTAGGGGACTCCTAAATAGTTGTGACAATATAGGACTTTGTCTGATAAATTAAGGGTGTAAGGATCCCTACCTAAGTGGATTAATGACTATAAAATGGGTCAAACAATGACTAAGAGAGTAAATCCTTGAATAACTTCATGGGAATCAATGGGAAAAGGTCCTTGAGGGTCTATTATATCCTAAAACTATGTAATGGTAGCTTGGGTCAAATTTGATACTCAAATAAATAATACATAGGTATCATGGACTACATTAATATCTATGGGAATGGTGGAAGCACTAGCCAATGAATCAAATAAAACATTAGAACTTGTTGTTACAAGAATTTTGGAAGTATTGAATAAAGAAATAGAAATACACATTGAGTCCAATGAAATTGTATGGTCTGAAATGTCAACATGAGTAGTAGAAGTTGGAGCAACATTTGAGACATGGGAGGTGGAAACCATGACTTATGTATTAGATGTTATTGTGACTATACTATATATTTCCCCTAAAATTGATATGTCCACTAGGAGAATATGTGTTGGGGTAGATGGATCAACAAATTGGATTACTACAACTTCTTGTTCTTGTGTCTAAACTATTTATGGTTGTATGTCTTGAAGAGAACTAAACTTAGAAGCTGTAAATTGTATCTGTAGAGGTGCCTTCTAAAAAACATCATATTATATATCAAGTCCATCCTCTTTCATTGAATATTCTTCTTCAATGCCCATATCTATTAAATCTTCCTCAGTAAATTCCTCCTCTTTTGTTAAATCCAACAATTTCTCTATAAGTGGAGGAGGCCTTCCTTTAATTGAAAATGTAATAGGACTAAAGAGCTAGGCAATGTCCTTCTTATCTAAATGCTTAGAGGAAGTCAAGATGAGGGGAGTACTGAAGGAGTCTAACTATTTACCAATGATTTTATGGATGGAGGTGACTAAGCTAGTTGAATTACAGGAACAAAAGTGACTATGATTGGAGAGATCAAAGGAGTGCCAATATCCACAGAAGGAACCTATAGCTAAGGATATTCAAGAGGTGGAAGCCCTCTGAGTATTTTCCTTATCAATTGTTCATCAGTCTCCCCAATAGGATATTCTTCAGGTGCTCCTATAGGAATCACATCACTTTTATTTATATGGGGATCATATTGAAGTTTTTGGGCTATCTCTATGGTCATCCCAACTAAATGCATCTTGACCCACACTTCATAATAATCCTCTTTATCCATAAGAAATGTAGTCATGTGAATAAGTAACTTGACCATGGTTGGTGTTTACCCTTCTTCCATAATTCTTTATGTGTTGGGCCATCCTCCCATAGGGATCCTAGTATCTTAAATTCTACCAAATAAAGGTAGAATTTTGACCTGTGTTTTGAAGCTCTGAAGATTTGACTCCAATACCTATCTTGTTGCATGCCAATGCTTAAGGGTGTTTTGTGTAAAATCCTCAACTTTGCTTCTTGACAATTGACATCCACACTTTAGATAACTAGAAAGATATCTTTTATTTTGTTAACTTGTTTGGCACATAGCTGGGAAAGTAAAAGGAGCAACCAACATTCTCTCTATTCTAATAATAGTATGATCTAGGTAATACGAGTAATTACACAATAACTTTCATTACCTTCTAATCTATTTGGACAATCTATGCACATGTTTACCATTAACTACCTTATTTACTAGAGGGTATAAGATATTTACAATTCTTTGTATGTAATATTTAAACCAATGAGTGTGAAATATATTAAAATATTCACATGTCCTATTATTTGTACTCCTTAGTTACCTTTGAGTTTCCCTTGGTGGGGTGATTGTAACATAAATAACATCCAACAAATAATTTATCATATAAAAATGACCATCTAGTCTATTTTGGGACATCCTTTACTATTTTAAATTATACTTAATGATGTCCCCAGTAGCAGGGACTTTCTTATCATCTAGTATCATTGATAATAAAGGCACACAAACATCATATACATTCATTATGGATGGAGCTAAGTGTATCCTATTCATGAAGGTTGTATTAGTCTTAACTCTTGACCTAAATTACATAATAGGAATATTTTTCCTTTTCATAAAATTATTAATGTTACTTTACAAGGCCTTGAGGGTATCTCTAACATTTTTTTCTTTAAGCCAATTTGAAATAGTGTGAAAATCATACTCCATGTTACTCTCTGGGATCCCATAGTACTTTTCAAAGGCAATGCCAACTATGAATGCTATAGGTTCATTGCTATTAATTTTATGAAATATGTCATTGGTACATGCTCCAATCATAAAAAAATTATGCAAGACATCGATAGAGGGAAATACCTATGGATTTGCAACCAATTTATCTAGTCTTATTGCTTTGAAGGTCAATAAATCATTGATGTATTCCATATCAAATAATGGTAATTTGATTTTGTCTTCATATGGCTTGGCCCTTTCCACTTCTACATATAGAGCTAAATAATGAGGTAATTTTCCCATCAGTACACTATGATCAAAAATTGTATCCATGAATTCTAGTTGTGTCTCAAAGCAAAATATTAAAGGTATAGGGAAGTTCTCTTTGAGATCCATTTATCGTATCTTGTTGAACTTTGAATTTTGACTATGAATTTTGAATTCTTTAATAAATAGAAAGCTTTGGATTTTACTCTAATTTGTCCTTTGTTAGCAAATAGTAGCTGAGTCAAATTGGGGATGATGGATGAAATTATGAGAGCTAAATTTAATGCCATAATCTTTCATTCAAGAATTAATTATAGGGTAATAGTCTATGTCAACTATTTTTCCATTTAAATTTTATTTTTATGATGTACATTTTCTCAAGATTTTTTTGCCATATATCTTGTCTTCACCTTTTTTTATTACTTTATCTTCATTGTGGACACTTGTCATTATTTTTCTTGATCTAGACTTATTTTCTATCTCTAAGTGGAGCTGACTAGATCAATTTTGGGATTAGGTTCCAGATATATCAATATGAGACATGTGTGATGATGTTGCTTAATCTAGTTTCATAGCTCTTCTCAAGTGCTTAGATCTCTACTTGTGTTAAAGGAGCGAGGCGATGCCATGTGGCATGATATGTGGTAATTTATTATGTTAGGAGGGATATGTGGCATGATTTGTGAATGACCCATGGTTTTTAACTATCCAATTTTGGACACATGGCATCCTATCACTTGATTGTTAAATTATTGACTTTGTGATCTGACATTGTGTCTATATGTCTTGGTGTAATGAGATGATGACACTTGGCATGATTTCATTGAGCTAGGTAATTGTGGCATTTAGTATACTAAACATGTACTATGTAGTACAAAACATAATGATATTATTTCACATGGAGTGATCTCACTACCATGCTTAGTCACAAGTTTTTGAATTTCAAACTTTTGGATTCAGTCAATGATGGAGTGAGGGGGTGACATCTATCAAGATTTCACTGAGTCAGGACTTCTGAGTAGATATAAACTTGGTGGATTTTATGGAAAACCACTGATAATCCAAAATAATGATGCATGGAAATATATTACTAAGTTATTGGGTGGTCTGGATAAACGTATAGTTACACACTTTTATTGAAACCATTAATGATTTGATAGAGCGTTGCATGGCATAATCTCATTGAGTTGAGATGTTTAAAGTAATGTAGATCTAGCAAAATCTGTATAAATATTGCATATATGGTGTATTATTCAATTTGTAATGAAATAATAATTGTATAGAGAAAGAACTTGAGTCATCCTCCCACTACTGAATGTGTGAAGGACACCTAACTGATTAGCAATGACATGTACATGTAAACCAAACAACTTCGGACAAATGTCGATTAGGTTTTTTGTTGATTAGTCTTAAAAAATCAAAACCCATCATTTATCAAATAATACCCAAATCCAAAGTTCATAAAAATAACTTGAGAATAACATGACTTAGGTCAAGGTAAACTCAAGTTTAAATCTATCACATGTTCTCATGGGACTTAAATATACAACTTCTAAGAGTAAATGGGTTCCTATTTGAAAATCTTGAAAATGGGGTGTGTTGGTCATAATAATTACACTAGGATGATATTTAGTTAATTTATTTAAATTATTTCACAAGGATACCATACTAGGTTTTTATTTAAATATACTAAAAATTTTGCTTAGAGTTTTGTTTAGACTTACTTAAAATATTATTAAATATTGTCTTTAGAATTTTGTTTAGGGATTCATTCAAATTTGGAGATATTTAACTTCACGTGGTAATCCCATACTTCACCCAAAAAATGAGGTATTTTATTTTTAAATTTCTTTTAGTATACTATTATTATTTAGCACTTACCCACATGCTTGTAGAAAAAAATATTTTTATAGATTTCTTGGTGCATTGTCTATTATTCCAAAGATCTAGGTGCACAAAATTTTATATCCATAACATGACTTCTTTTCTAATTTAATATGTATGTGTGCATGCATGCACACGCGCGCGCGCGCGCACACACACACACACACACACACACACACACACACACACACACATCATAGTTGGATAAAATGTAGACACCTTAAAAATCCCTTAGGCATTTATTAGTTTTTAAATTACATGATTTTAGTATGTTTAAGTACATGTTGATTATTGGTCAAAATATGGGGTTATTGGCATGTTTGTTGACTCTGATGGTCCCCATATCTCCTATCAACCCCCTTTAGTTGTTCCTTTTCCTCTCCTCTTCATTTAATTTGCTTCGCACCCTATGTTAGGAGTATGAGTTACACTTCTAGATGCCTTTAGGTCTTTGCTTAGCCCCTATGGTGAATATGCACACATCATTCTTATCTTATATTTTTTGCTTTTCAACTATTTTAATATTGGTTTGGGTGTCAATAGGGTCCTAATTCAAATTCAAATTATCTATAATTATGTAGATATAATCATTTGAATACAAAATATTTATTTATCTTATACAAGAATTTATTGAGCACTCACAAACATTCTGGAGAGATAGAACACTCACAAGCATTCTAGAGAGATAGAGCACTCACAAACATTCTATAGAGATCAAGTAATCATCAAGGCATTTATCATTGTTGAAGCTACTATTTTTCATGGAACAATGTTGGTGTAGGAAGTAGAGTTTGCATGTCACTTGAATTGTTTTTAATTATGGAGATTAATATTTCAATATTATTTATTCTTTAGGTCCCAGATAAGTGGATAATGTTTAAAAACCAAACTAACCTATACACATGCCCTAAACAATTTCATCATTTTCTTTAATTTTTAAATATTATTATTTATATAAATAGTGAGAAGAAAATAATTTTACATGTTAGAGATAATGTTGAAGATGAAATGAGGTTATTGAACTCTATCTATCCATATTACATCACCCTATCCAAAATCCTCATTCGAAGAATATTTTCCACATGAGTCGGTACCCTAAGCATGCCTTAAGGCCAAAAATATGGGAATTAGAGACTTGAAGGCTTTTTAGAGTTCATAATATAAATAAGAAGGAAAGCTTTTGGAAAAACTATGGGACAATTTTTGATCTAAGATAGGGGAATTGCCTATAACATTAAAAATTACATATTTAAAATTATTGCCCTGAGCACATAACAAATCATTTATAGGTACGAGATCTATAAAACCTCTATAAAATTTATGTGTAGTTATTTGTTTCTACGTTTTCTCAAACATGTATTTTAATAATGTTGTTAGCTAGGGTTTGGGTACCAGTTTTGAACACAAACCAAATACACCATAGTAAAGCTATATCAAATATCATATGTTTTAACCTATAGGCTATATTTATAAGAGTACGGGGGGAAATAGTTCAAATATAAAGGGTTAGGATAAGGTTCTCAGGTTTTAAGGTTCAAAGTAAGATTTTAGAGGTTCTATTCAGGCAGTAAGAAGGAAAATTATCAGAGTAGTAAGGTCTTAGAGGTTAGGGGTATCAAATATCATTAGTAAGGTTAAAATAGAGTATTGGTAGGTAATAAAATTTTTAGGATAGAGGCATGAATGTTGGTAGGGTTAAAAAATGGTTATCATAGATGAAGACCTCCCATTAAAGAACAACATGCCAAAGATGAAGCAATTGCAACAATTGGTGATCAAATAACCTCAGGTCCCACCTCATGGAAACATGGCCTAATTATAAATAAGTATAACACTAACAAGTGCAATAGGTACAAACAAACCCTATCAATGGAGGGAATATTGGAGCACACAGGGTTAACAAAGCACAAACGTTTGAATTCAACGAGGACATGCTTCCCTTAGAATACCAATTCATCATAACAACCAACTCCAGCACCACCAAAAGTTATAACATAGCTAATATATGTCAATGTAAAATAATATTGGGGGATATTTAGACATCAACAAGCTCGATCAAGGACAATGACTATATGAAACATAAACAAAGAATAAAAACAAAGAAAATAACCACATAAGCAAAAGTAGACTAATCATAATGAAAAACCATTGGCCTTGCATATTTTAGAATAAAAAGCTCAACCAAAACCACATATTGGTCATGTAAAAGAAGTAAAATATGATAATAAAGTCAAACTAGGAAGCAAGGAAACACATAACATTGAGGGTAAAGGTCACCAGGTGGAGATCCAAGATGGTGAGGAAACTTACATCCCTACAATGACTGCACTCATTTGGTGACCCAAGTTCCATGTTCAAGATTCAATGAGTTTTAAAGAGAGACTATAAAGTATGTAAGCAAAGGAGGAAATAAAATATATTAAAATTGAAGAGGTGTCAAGTGCCAAGTAAAAGCTAGAAGAGGACAACAACATGCTTATAACACGAGTGGCAAAACTTCAAAATCATGTGAATGTTGGACAATGAAAATGACAAGGCCTCAAACAAACCATTCAAACTATAACAAGTGATAAGATACAAGAGTTAAAGATGAATGTACCACAAATAAAATAAGTTTAAGAGGCACTTAACAACATGGAAATGGGAGAGAATGAACTAAGAAATAAATTGGAGGATGCCAAAACATGGGCATGAGTAGTAAAGGAACTAAGGTGAAAGCAAAAGGAGTTGATATAAAGACAAGTTAAAAATAAAATGATATAAGAAAGAGAATGTCATGATAAATTATCAAATATAATTATAATCATCTAAAAATGAGATTTGGATGCTAAGAGTGTTCTTTGAGTTAGTTTATTCCTAGCTTAGCCCTAAACCTATCCTAGAGCCTTAGACACACTTTTCCATCCATTGTGTAGACCACATACATCTAAAATCAGCTCAAACACAATCCCAAGACAACTTTCCTAGATCCCAACCCAAATTTCCCAACAGTCTACCAGGTGGACATTAGTGTTGTATTTGGGATACTATAGCCACATGGCACTAGTGTCCCCAATTGGGTGATGTTGTCATTTACCCTAACTCTTACAAATGGATAATTTTCCAAATGTGTGACCCTCCTAAGGTTATCCAAACCATATTTTATTATCCACACAAAGTTACATATCTTTATAAATATAAGTCTATTTGAACTTTATTCACTAGATGGAAAATAGATGTAAAATCCTATTCAAACAAAAGATAAGTTGAGAAAAATTAAGTTAGTTGATCCCTATTCTACCCTACTTCTACATACTACCATATATAAAAACCCCAAACTTAGATTTAAAAGACTTTAAATATCAAGCACATTCAAGGCATCCAAGTACAATCTCATTCTAGCATTTACTTGCACTTGCACCAAGCACTAGGTAAAGAACTACATCGAGCTTGATCCCTCCTCGAAGTATTGGTATGTAGTCAACTATCTTCACATCGGGTTGTTGAGGATGTCTAGCCTATCATACTAACAAACACATATTTATTGATCATGCCATACTTGCAAGGAGGATTAGGGTTTGCACACTAAATCAAATTTTCCAAGCACAACACAGAGTTTCAAATTTTATGCATGCAAGAAGAAGACCTAAAAATGTAGGTGCAGATGCTTCCAAAAAATAGGAATAGTTATACAAAGAGGACACTATCACCACTTTGATGACACTAGTACTATGACACTACTATCTAGATGGGGCACTACTCTTTAGTGAGCAAATAGATCCTAGGACCTTGTGGATGACACTCAAACTTGTCCAGAACTCAATTTTTAGAACCCAGATCATCTACGACAGTCACTTTCCAAATAAGTCTCTATTTAAACATATTAATATTTTTAGAAATTAAAAGAAGGTAAAAATATATAACAATTTAATTATTAATTATTGCATATTATTTGACTAATTTAGACATCTCAACCCTTTAACCAAACATATAAATTACACTTATAAAACCTAAAAAGGTTAAATCATTTGGTGAACTTGACTTACTTAAAATATTGATTCAAACCCTAGCTTGCATTAATCCAAATTTTTGTGCAATAATTCAGGGCTACATTCTCCTAATTTTCTAATTTTTTCAGACAACCTAGCTAAATTAAATCTATTTTCATATTATGGTTTTGATTTATTTACATACAATTTAAATTATTGTAAAGAAACCCTAGATTTAAAAAACCCTAACCCTAGATGCTCTTAGATTTTTTATCCCTTTTTCTTATTTTTATTATATGTTATTAATTTTTTAAAATTCATATATTCTATTTTAGTATCTCTTTTTCAATTGTTTACTATATGCCATCTAAAATATATATCTTTCTTCCATTAAGAAGTGTTAGATTAGGTGGTAATATTATAGAGAATATTCAGATTCCTATTATCCAAGCCTATAATAAGGACAAGGAACCTATTACAACTTCAAATATGAAATCTTCACACCCTAATTATGTGGAATTCAATAACAATGCATCCAAAGATGAACAATACAACCAAGAGTAATATGAGGTACACATTGAGAATCATGACACACTCCCTCCACTTATCAATAATGACTTAATTATGAACAAATACGAGGTATTACAAGGCTTCAAAGATAGAATTTGAGAATATCCCCTTGATCATGCATAGATCCTACAGGTCATTTGTGAATCAAGATTAGAACAAGCAATGGTCAATCTTTAACCCCTCCAGTTAATAATGTTTGTACACCTCCAGTGGGGCTAACTCAACCAACTTAGATAACACAACCCAAGATTTTTATTCAACCATCATCGATAGTTACACCACTTGTGGCTAGTTCCTCCACTCCATATGTACAATCTATTATGCATGAGATTCATATTCTTTAGTTTAAGGTGTTACATCTTGATAAGGGAGTAACTAGGCCATCCCATGCCTTGGATTCCAACATTCACTTGCATACACATTTGGCACATCACATAGTGGTAACTCCCTTGCCATCCAATTTCATGAAACCAAAGCTTACATTATATAATGGCAAGGGTGACCTAGCGCATCACCTTAGATCTTTTCATGCAACATACTTGGACTATGTGTCCAATGTTTGGCTTCTTACAAAGTTATTTCCATGCAATCTCAAGGATTATGCCTTACAGTGGTTTTATGATTTACCAAATCAATCTATCATGACATTGAATCCTTTAACCAACATGTTCCTAGCACACTTCTCTATCAACGTCAGTGATAAGATATCATATGCATAAGTGGCATAGTTAAAGCACAAGTCAAATGTGTATGCAATGGGAAATGTAACAAATTATACAAATCAATCCTAGCTCAGAGAAGATAGATCCTACTTACACTTCTGATTGGGGATACATTAGATAATCAGGGTCATGACCAATATGGATCTACTAGACCAAATTAGGGGATCTCTTACCACAATAATATTACTAGGGAGGGTTCCAAAGCCTCCAGTCAAGTAAAACTATGCAATAACCCTAACTAAGTCTTATGTTTTCATATTCACTATACTAATAACAAGTAAATAAAAAATTTAATATAGTGTTCACCAAAGCTTATGGCACAAAGTGGGGCTAATAAAAAACAAAAGTAAACATTCAAGGAAGATATATACTCATGTTAATGTATACAGAATCCTAAGACATGGAAGAGAAGTTAAAATGCATATTTATCTACTATTATAAAGGAGGAATAAAGTTAGGAATACTTACCTTTGAAGACAAATCTATTGAGCCTTAATCTCTCCCTTGGCCAATGTGCTTCATAAGAGGTTATTTTGGCATGTAAGGATGACAAGGCTAAATTAGATCTAAGCTACACAACCTATCAATGCATCAAAAAGATTTATCCATAAGACAAGATCTATATCTCCAAAGAAAGTATGAAATCTTAAGCTTTGTCCTTGAGTAGGATGGTGGATAAGTAGATACGCAATATATCTTAATTCTTATCTTTTCTAATAAATGATAAAATGATTGTGTTTATATAGGTGGATCTAACCCTAAACCTTTCTAAAATTTTTAGTTGTCAAGGAGGACCCAATCGACCTAGTATCATTATTGACAAAAACTCACCCTAGCTGACCTAGACCCTTAATAAGTTTTGACAATAAGAGTCAAGGTCAATATAGTCATGTAAACTATCAAAAAGATGTTTAGGTTAGGAAAAGGGCTAGTGAAGGTGGTAAAAGACTAGAGGAGTGTGCAAAAGAGAAGGCCAAGCTTAGGGGAATTGTTTTTAGGAGACAAGTGTGTAGATATCAAGTGTCAAAAGGGACAACAATCCTACAAAGCACCAATGGTTTGCCCACCCCTTTCCCAATGCACCCCTTAAGGCACACACTCAGAGAGATTGAGACTTGAAGGGTTCCTATAAGATAAAAAGCATCAATAATTGATAAAATTTTGAAAATATTATGTGTGTATATATGCCCCACTCGAAGCTCATCATGTGTCATTTAGGTGCAATAGCGGATGGTGCTTTAGAAAAAGAACATGATGATACATAATGATAATGTTAAATAAAGTGCTTTAAGGAGCAAATAAGATAAATGAAAAGATAGAATTGAAAAACACATACCTTTATTTACCTTAGTGTTGTAGATAAAGAAGGAGATGTGATAGATATGGTGTCTAATATGAGGAACATTAAGTGAACATGTAGAGTTTAGTAAAAAGGAGAAAAAAATTGAAAATTTTGAAATATAGGCATATAATAGTTAGAAAGATTCTCTATGACACTAGGATTCCAAAACATTTTAAAATTTGGAAAAAGAGTTAGTAAAAACAAAGGTATGATCAAAAAAATAAATCTAATGGTAAATATTTAAGGGGTAAATAATTTTGAAATAATAAATATAAATAGGGTGAAAAATAATTCATTTGCTACTATTTGTTATTCTGAGAAAAATAGAGCACTGAGAGACCTAGTGAGAGCCTAGAGAGTCAGGATGGTGAGGAGATGATAGCTAAGATAGGGAGGACGCATGGCAGTCGCAATGAATGCAGCATAGGTAAGTAACTAAAAATTTCAATTTTTTTAGTATTTTCATTTGAAATTGAGTGTTTTATTAAATTTGATATTTAGACAAAATCTAGATATCAAAATGAACCCTAAGAAATTTTTAGGGACAGTAGGGGTCAAATAGGGTATTGGGTAGGAAGGAGTCAGAGCAATAAATAACCAAGATATTTATGATAATTGGTCAAAAAGTCATTGCAATGAAAGAACAAGGTCGATCAAGTCGACTTAGTTGGTAGAAAATAAGAATTTGAGTGGGTCGACTTAGTAGGTCATGGCCAACTTAGTTTTTTGAGGAAATGGGTCAACATAGTACTATATGTCGACTTAATATATGTTTTAAGTGGCTGATATAGTATTGTTGAGGGAAAAAGAGAGCCAACTTAGTTTATTAAGTCTAAGGTGGTTGACTCAGTACTATATGGCTGACTTAGTTGGTTTTTAAGTGGTCAATATAGTACTAAAATGAGAAAGATTATTGATATAGTACTGTTAAGCCACAAGGTGGCCGACTTAGTACTAAACAAGCTAATTTAGTTGAAAAATAGGTCAATTTGGTAAAATATGAATAAATTACGGCAAATTAGTTTATTTTTGTGAAATTTTTGGAAGAATGTATTTTGATTATGAATGATATGGAGGTCTAATACATATTTTATTATTTGGTTTTTGTAACTACATTAAAGATTTTGGTAATTGGTAGATCTATCATGGCTACTTGATCTACTAGAGCGCTTGATGGATGTAGATATAGCCATATTAGTTGCATTCGGCTTGGGAGGCATCATGGAGATATGATGGATCTCACTTAGTGTTGATCTTGCGATCATGTTCTTAAGAGCCTAGGAAGGTTTGACCGATACATTCAGATGGGTGGTGGATGGGGATACCATAGAGGTTGGTATCACTTTGGAAGATGTCCATGCATTACTTATACTTTCGATAGGGGACACCAATGACAACAGGGATATCAGATGACTAGGAGGAGAGATGAGCACTAGCCTAATGGGTGATGGGCTTAGATAGAATTTACCTGAGGTTAAGAGTGAGTTTGTTCGATGGTTATATTGCATAGATTCTAAATATTTGAAAGGTTGTGATAAAACTTATGATAGTACGAGTGATGTGTCACAAGTCAGATGGTAAGGTACCACTATATGTGATTGGGAATATTAGTGTATTATTCTTAATTTAGTTAAAGGGTCTAAGTAGTAAAATTAGTGAATAAATATATAATAATTAATTTATTGATTTGTTTAATTTGACTATAATTTTGATATTTTTAAAAATAGTAATAAGGGAGCAAAAATAAAACTTAGCTGAAAACTGATTGAAACAGCTATTGCAAGGTCTGGTATTCACTGTGCAAGACTGGGATAATGTTGCAAATTAGGATCTGAAGTTCATTTTATGATTGGATAGGAGCACCAAAACAAGACACTAGTGACACCAATGTTGTATTCCACCTCTATCATTGTTGTCCAATAGACCTAAACTTTTTGGGTTTTATTCACCATGTCTATGTGACCCTACCTATGAATTTTCAACTATCGGATGTCCATAGAACTCCTTATAGATCAGATTTTATCTTCAAACCCTAGACTCCTTTGCAATTTGACCAACTTTGATAAATATGGGGGGTTATTATGTGTAATATTCATTAAATGTGTATCCACATCCCTTGTGTGGACACACTACCTACATACCAATAATCTGAATAGGGATCAAGCCATATGTAGTTCTCCCACTTGATATGCTTTATGCAATAATGTGTATGAATATACAAAATGATAAACTAGATGTGCTTGAGGTGGCTAAGGACTAGTGTAATGATTTGGATAAGCTTGTAAGTGTATTGGTTGGTTGTATGTAGAGAATAGGGAAAAAGGCCTAAGTAGTCTTGCTTGTATTTTTGCTTGCTTAGTGATAATTACCAACCCTTTCCAAATGATCTTTGAATGAATTTTTATAAGGATCTATTGGTCATGATTTGAATGTACTCACATTAGACCAACAAGGAGAAGGATGGGAAGGAATTGACCATTGGGGCCAAAAATGCATGTGGATAGGAGCACCGAAAGTAGATAGTAGTGGTATTGGGCTATAGTCCAATGTTAGGAAAATAGTGCTTACATTATATATATGGTTGGATATTTACTTAGAGTTAAATATTATTATTTATGTAAGTTAGGTTATTTACAACAACCTACGTAATTATCTTAATTATTATACGAGTTATTAGAAACAACTCATGTTTCCTAGATTATAGGAACAACTTATTCTATATATTTGTAACCTTTTTTTAATGTAAATAATGAAGTATTATTTTCTTCAATTGGTACTAGAGATATTAAGACCTACATTTGTAAAATGTTTTGATGAAGAAAAGGGGTAGTCACAATTAGTTCCTTGCCCCGAATAATGTTATACCTTGTCTATGAGATTACTTTTAAGCATCAATGCATTCATAGTATTTATCCATTTCAAAATCAAACAAAGTATGCCTATTTTTTCATATGCATTACCAACTCATAGATTCAGGCACAAATTCCTATCTACATCCACATGCAAATTCTATTTCTACATATTATTCTATTGAGGATTGCCATCGACAAATTTGGTATTTTTTGCTATACATTCTCAACATTGCCATTTCAACTGACCATATGGATATTTGGAAATGGCAAGCCCAAGGAAATAACTAACCTACCTATAATCATCATTATTTTTCGTAAACATGGTATTTTTTAAGTTTACAGTGTTGTTTTACACTGGCTTCAATGCTTGAGTAAATCTTAAATCTAGTTATGCCATTAAAATCCGTACATAGATCTGGCTCAGATCCATTAGATGGTGAGTTCATGTCCACACGCATACTTGCTATTAAGATTTACTTTTTCATGATCTAATGACAAATTGATTTTAAATATTGAAGACATCTAACACATAGACCACTTTGAGCATGCATTCCATGTCCTCAACTCCTAGTGAATAATTCTGTGAAATTGGTCTCAGTGAATTGGTGCGGTGAGGCAAGTTGCAGATCCATGGTATTCTATTAGGAAAGCATATAGTTTTATGTTATCTTTTATAGTTATAATTTAGTTTTTACTATAGTTTATCTTTGAGTCTTTTGTTTTAGTATTTTAATGTTTGTTAGTTTGATTTAAAGACATTATTAACAGTATTAATCTTCTAAAAATGTCAAGTCATTATAAGGTGGTTCAAAGTTTTTAAGGTTTATTATCAAGGCATCATTGTTGGGTCCACTATAGTGTCAATGTCAAAATTTTCATTTTAGTGTTAAAATTCATCTTTAGTTTGTAAACAAGTCAAATTATAAAAATAAAAAATAAATGAGTGCATTTTCGGTGTGATTAGACACTCAATAAAATTAGAAATAAATACTTTTTTAATGGAAAATGGAGATAAATGTGATTTAAGGAGCATGTATCATCCTCGTCTATACATTTCATTGAGTTAGTAGCTTCACTAGAGGATGGAGGATATATCAGAGGTTGGAGGTCTTTTAGCGACCTCTTGCCAGTCACCAATGACTTGGCCACATCACTGATTTGGTGACATGTGTGCAGTGTGTTTACTATTTTATTTATGTGTTTGCTTAAAGTTTGTTGTATAAGTGGAAATTTCACATTAATGTGGAACATGATTCTATTGTTCCATTTTTTATTTTTAAGTATGTAATGTGTGAGCATTTTTTCTTATGTCACTCCTTGTAGTGAGATGTGATGAGAGCTGATAATACTACTTGGCACATCATGATGTGGTTGTTGGTAAACCACTCAAAAACCATCATCATTCTATCTTGGTTTATGGAAAACCAATGGAAAACCACCACTCTCAATTTCTAGTTAGCCATATGAAAACCATTTTATTTTAGTTTGTGATTAACTAATGGAAAATCACCTAATCACAAAAGCAAGTGCAAGTATACAAGTTTTCCCCATGTTCATACCAAGGGGGGGAAGTTAGGAAAATGGTGCTTACATTATATATGTGGTTGGATATTTACTTAGAGGTAAATATTATTATTTTTGTAAGTTAGGTTGTTTACAACAACCTACATAATTAGCTTAATTATTGTATGAGCTATTAGAAACAACTCATGTTTTGTTGGAGAGTTATTTCCTAGATTATAGGAACAACTTCCCCTATATATTTGTAACCTTTTGTTTATGTAAATAATGAAGTATTATTTTCTTCATCTAAGTTGGGCTCTATTATCCTTAGCTGACAAGGCCTAGGGGGATGGATTTGTCATGGAAAGAGTAGTCTGGGTTAGCTGGAATGAGGTCTAGAGGGCTATGGATGACTGGAAATCAGTGAAAAGAAGCCTATGAGGATCATGAGAGTAAGCAAGAGGGACCTATGGGTTGGGTGTTATTAACCACACTCAAGTTTCCAATTTTCACATTTTATATGACTACATTTGCCCCCCTTTTATTCTAGTGATGCAATAAAGTGAAATACTAGGATAAAGGAAAAATAAAAAGCATACCTAAACTTATATGTAAGGGGGAAGCCCATGAAGCTATGTCATGCTAGGTGTGAATAAAGAGAGCACACTATGAAGTGCAAATCTACAAGATAAAATAAAGAGTAGATCAGTTCTTACTAGATATGTTATATTTAAAATAAGAACATACAAAATTTGGGTAAGAAAAAGGAAGAGAAAGGAATGAATACACCTCACTTAGTACGTGAACCAATAAAAAACCTATTGTTATGCTAAGTGATGCTGAGTGATATTGAATGTGTGTTGTACCAAGAGTAATATCGTAAATGGAGCTGAGTGCTTAATTCCCCATAAGTGGCTCAAGAATGCAAAATCTAGCCCTTTGGCTCCATCATCACCCACTAAGTGAAGCTAGGTGGTCATGCATGTGTTGATTTATGTTTGGAATATGTGTCTAATCCCTCTGAATAGGTGGCTCAAGAATACAAAGGCTAGCTAGTCCTTTGGCTCCACCATTGCCCTGTGAAGTGAAGCTATAAACTGATATGAGTATGGATGTGTGTTGTATGGGATGGCTCTTGAATCCCATGAATGTACTATGATATGATAATGTTATCATGGATAGTGGAATGTATGCTAAAAAATAGGCCACTCTTGGCCACTTCAAAAGATGGAGATTAGGCTTTTACGAAAGCCACTCCAAAACTGGTGCTTTAGGCTTATATGAAAGCCGCTTTGAAATGTGGAAGTTAGGATTATATGAAATCCACTCCAAAATGATGCCAACCACCTTTATATGGAATAAGGCATGCAACTACTAAGAATTCTTGGGTAATACAAAACTCAAAAAGAAAATAAAACAAATGTGTCATGCACATTACCCCCGATTACTAGTGTCTAGAACATGGATTCTAATCTGGAAGTTATACCAACTATCATATCTAAAAATAGAAGTGAGAGCCATTATGTCATGCATGATTCCCCCTATATCTATATTCTCTAAGCAAAAGTGTACTAAAATTATTGATTTTGAACTGGCCTGACTATGCAAAAATTGTAGTCAAACCTACTTTTCTGCCTACTTCTAGAAAGTATAATTTCTTTGGTGTTTAGACAATAGCACCAAAAGTGGACATTAGTGTCACCAATGTTATAGTGTAATCTTGGCACTATTATCCTAGGCCAAATTTGGTAACTGCTCTAACATTTTCACTATCTACTTGGTCTGTTATGCCTAGTTTGATGTCTGATTGCTATTCTGGGTGTTCTAAATGTTGCTTTTTTGACCGCTAGGAGCTCTAATCTCTATGACAAAACCTTTGTTTGTTTCACCCTCTTATGAGGGTAAGAATGAAGACCCTACAATGACTACCCTAAAAAGAGAGATCCCTACAAGCGTGTTATGTTGCAAAGATACATGATATAACAATGATAATTGACAATATATCTCAAGATATAGCATGGTTTTTAATGAGAGATTGTTAGATCAATAGGGGTATGCCTAGATAGATATAATAATGTAATAGCATGTGAAATATATTGAACTAGAAATAGAAGTCTGGTTAGTTGTTAGTTATTAGTTGTCATGGAGGGATAGAGCATGATGTCCATCATGGCATCCAAGAAAGCAAGATAATGCATGATGTGGATCATAGCATTACAAATAATTGAGAAACCAATCAAGCAACAAGCATACAAGGTAAGAAGCAAGAAGCATACAAGAATGGCTAAGGGGCCAAGTAAATAATGGACATGGTGATGCGTTGTCATCAGACTTCAGCCAATCCACCAAATTGACCTCATTTGGAGGTCTGTTATAATCAACTAGATTTTTACCGATAATTATGTCCATAATAAGTACCCCAAAACTGTAAACATCACTCATCTCATTAAACATTCCAGTGCTAACATACTCAGGTGTCGCATATCAATCACAAAAGCTACATTTCACCTCTGAGCCTTCGAATAAATACATCAGCCCTCTTTGTGTTACAGGCTCTCAGTAATGTACTGTTGCAAATTCTCTGCTTTCACTCTCTTGATGCTTTATATCTCCCACACCTTATATTACAATAAAGCTCTATGAAAAATGCACCCCCAAATGCACACTGTAAGCACTGAGTTTCTGCTTCCTCTATCCTTCATATCTCCTCCACCTTGGTCTATGATCAGCAGTGCTACTTGTGCCTATTTCTTGATCCCATTGTCATCCATTTCCATAATGTGCCTTTCACCTGGCTTCAGAGTTTTGGCTTCTTGTATATTCTCATGGTGAGCTTGATCAGCCTCTCATCAAACTTGATGATCATCATGGAAGGGGTTATTATCATCTTTTTCAACTTTCAATCATGTGTATTACATGACCCATTTTTGGCCTTTTCTGAGCCTCTGGATCAACACAACAAAGAGAAACCAGTAAGCCTCGTTTTAAAGCCCTTGATGATGGTTTCACTTCCATTTTTGAATCTATTACTTCATCAAACTATCAGCTTCGCACCATAGACTTGACTGTCTGTTCAAAAAGAATTATGTAACTTATCTATCTACCAACCTATTCAATCGACAAGCTTTTACAATGTCACAGTGAAGAATACATACTCGCCATTCCTTGTTCTGTCTGTGATCCCACGATAAGCTATTGTTATACAACCATTCCTCTTTATGTCTTTAATGGCTCTTACACCATACAAAATAGAAGACCATGTCGTTATACCAACTCAGATCTGCATTTCTGGACAGATATTGGCTATGTCATGGCCAAAAGACCTTACAACATCTACGCCTTTTCACACAAGTTCAACCTTCATTAATCCAAATGTAGATTTTCCATGGCTGATAATATCTATTCTTCACTCGGATCACCTCGTTCCATGACCTACTAATAAGTCTCCCCTTGCACCACAACTTTTGTTGTTGCACGGTTTTGATCTGTATGATTCTACATGATCTTCAGTAGGTTGTCCCCAACGCTGGCAGTTCTGATCCTTTTGTTTTGTTTTTTTTTTGTTTTTGATCAGTCATTTGACCTCTGTTATACATGACCCTAGATAGCACACAGGCTCTAATACCAGACATTAACATGAAATAGCTTCAACAATATCCTTCAACCGAAGAATCCTTCAACTAATCCACACTAAAATTGTTTTGACTCACCTTATTCCATATGGTGATAAGGTGTCATGGCTTATTTTGACCAAAATGTCATTTTTAAATCTTTACAACAATATTAACCTCCTCTAACACAAATTAAAATTTGAATTACAACTTTTTGTAGGAAAACTCATTCAATATACTTGAAACAAAAAATGAAATATATTATGCACCCGTAGATGCTCCTGCATCAGACTACCATGCTTGAAACTTGTCATGAGCCCCTGCTCATGTATGCTTATTTGCTCTTTTTGCTGAAATTAAAAGCCATCCATTATTCTCTGCCTCAACTATTTCTTCATATTGATGCACATGTTCCATAGCACCACATTTGATTCTTTTCTTGGACTTCTTTTTCATTCCTACACATGATGCAAAGTCATTTTCAAAATCATTGGTTTTCTCAAACCAATCTTTCTTCCTTTCTTTGGTTTTTCTTTTTCTTCTTATATTTCCTTCTTCTCATCTTTTTCTCAGCTGTAATCTTCCATATCCGTGTTTCATCTTCATATGTGTCTCCAAAGTTTTCATCTTCTATACCTGCATTCAAAACATCAAAAGCAACCTTAGTAGAAAAACATTGAGGCCATGAAGCCCCTTGGCTGTCTTCACATTCTTGTTCCTTGATCAAAATTGTCCTTGTCTCTTTGCTTTGCTCTTGTCTTGTTTCACTCTTCCCAATGGTGTTCTCATCATGGTTTGTGCCTTCATTCATATTTCTTGAATGACCAAATAGCTCCTCCAACATTCTCAACTCTTCCTTTAGTAAGATCTCATCTATCTCACCATTCTCTTCATCAAACTTGGGTCCTTCTTTCTCAAGGATTACTTGTCCTTTACTAGCCTTACTCTTCATCTCATCCTTTCTTAGCTTGTCTTCACACAAACCAACTTCTTCATTAATACACTTATCAAAAGCAATTGAAACACCATTACCTTGTGTCTCCTTACTCTCTTCAATCTCTGCTTGAAGCCATCTTGTTTGTTCTTTGTTTTCACTGAGGCATTGCTTTGCTGCATACTCTCCTCTTTCCTCATCATTCATCCATTTGGAATCCTCTTCTTACTGCATATTAGTCCACACAGCCACTTTCCATTTTTCATTTCTCATGAAAATATCATTGAAGGATTCAAAAACATCATCATAAACAATTTGTTTACCTTTTACCTCTTTGGCATACCTCTCAAGCATCCTGTCTTCATGGAATGCCTCTTCCATACTCACCATCTCACCTTCATTCTCTTGATTGCTTGAATCACCTTCAATCCTCTTCCATTGACTTCTTGGTGTTGTTGCCTCAACACTCACATCTTCTTCACTCTTTGCCTTCTTAAGAACCCACATTTGATTCTTTATTTTATCATTTGACTTCACAAGCCATTTAGGCATCCTATAACCATGCTCTTTAGCTAACACTGAGATAGCAATCTGGTTTATATTTTCACAATCTTGTACAACTACATTTATCTTAGAAATATGATGAAAATCAGTCTTAGATATCAAATTTTCCTCTTTAAGTACCTGTTGCTCAAATGTGTGCTTCTTCAACCATTTTGGAATTATGTACCCATGGTTAACTGCTTTGTGTGAGGACTTCATCTTCCTCTTTCCTCTTCTAAATTGTGTATTAACATCTTCATGCTCACAATAATAATCAAAATCAGGTCTTAACACTTCATTTACCTCTTAGATAGCTTGATCCATGGAGAAATCTTTCTCTTCCTTTGTGCTTGGCTGTTCACTTGTCTCTTCTTGGCATTCAATGGCATCATGGAAGTCATCTTCATCTTCCATCTCTCCTCTTGCTTGTATGGGTTCCTCAACACCTCCCTTATGCATTAACCAATGCATCTCTTCTTCTTTATCATCAACAACAAACTTTTTCTTTTCTCCTACACATTCACTTGTGTACTTGGTGTCTTCTCTTGCACCAATCTCTTCACTCTCCAAGGCCCTTCTCTTGACCTTCATAAGGCTGCTCATACCTACAATTACCCATGCAAAGACAACATTAGATATAAAAATAAGAGACCACAAGGTCCTTATGAGTGTTCTCTTCACCAACACTCTCATCTTCTCAAGTGCTCTTCCTAGCACTTCATATTTTCTTTCTTCTCTTCTCTTGTTCTCCTCAATGAGAACCTTCTTCTCCACCTCTTTCTCTTGTTGCACACTTAGCAACCTACTCGTCCTCTTCAAGCCTCTATGGGCTTCTCTCTTCTTGCCAATCTCATTTTGCCTTCTTCTCCTCTTCATTAGGAGATCTATTGGCCACTTCAACCTCTTCCTCATTGGCCATACCCATGCTTTCCTATTCAACTGCATCCAAGACTCATATTCATCTTTAATCTTAGCTACCTCTCTCTTTAAACTAGCAATCTCTTTATCAATTTCAATACTGGTCATACCTTTCTTCTTTTGGATGCTTGTTTTCTTCTTGGTGCCCTCATGTACCTTGCTGCTCTGCTCTTTTCTCAGCAATATTTCCATCTCTGAGATCTTCACCCAAGTATTTTCCACCTTAGTATTTTGATCCCTTTAGGTCCACTTGTCTCACCCAAGCCTTTCTCCTTGACTGGTCTTTTGACAATCTCCTTGATCTCACCTAGGCCTTTTGCATCCTAGTCTTTTGATCCTACTTAATGGTTTTGAGCTTCACACTGAGTCATTGGTCTGCAATATGACACTACTTTAACCAAATATCAGTAATTTCAAAAATCCAAGCTTACCTTGCTTTGGATCTTTCTCTTGAGCATTCACTTGCTCCCTTACTTTTGAGCTTTCCAAACTTCTCTTCTCTCTTGTCAAGCTTCAATGGCTTTAACACTTCCTTTTCACCTGTTTGCTTCTCAAACACAATAAATTCAAATCAAATATCAAAGGTTACTCATACCTTTCCTCCAAAAATCCCAAGAGCTTCAAGCTCTGATACCAAAATTGATGCGTTGTCATCAGACTTCAGCCAGTCCACCAAATTGACCTCGTTTGGAGGTCTGCTATAATCAACTGGATTTCTACCAGTAATTGTGTCTATGATAAGTACCCCAAAATTGTAAACATCACTCATCTCATTAAACATTCCAGTGTTGACATACTCAGGTGTCGCATATCAATCACAAAAGCTACATTTCACCTCTGAGCCTTCGAATAAATACATCAGCCCTCTTTGTGTTACAGGCTCTCAGTAATGTACTATTGCAAATTCTCTGCTTTCACTCTCTTGATGCTTTATATCTCCCACACCTTATATTACAAGAAAGCTCTATGAAAAATGCACCCCCAAATGCACATTGTAAGCACTGAGTTTCTGCTTCCTCTATACTTCATATCTCCTCCACCTTGGTCTATGATCAACAGTGTTACTTGTGCCTATTTCCTGATCCCACTATCATCCATTTCCATAATGTGCCTTTCACTTGGCTTCAAAGTTTTGGCTTCTTGTATATTCTCATGGCGAGCTTGATCAGCCTCTCATCGAACTCGATGATCATCACAGAAGGGGTTATTATCATCTGTTTCAACTTTCAAGCATGTGTATTACATGACCCATTTTTGGCCTTTTCTGAGCCTCTGGATCAACACAACAAAGAGCAACCAGTAAGCCTCGTTTTAAAGCCCTGGATGATGGTTTCACTTCCATTTTTAAATCTATTACTTCATCAGACTGTCAGCTTTGCACCATAGACTTGATTGTCTGTTCAAAAAGAATTATGTAACTTATCTATTTACCAACCTATTCAATCGACGAGCTTTTACAATGTCACAGTGAAGAATACATACTCGCCATTCCTTGTTCCATCCGTGATCCCACGATAAGCTATCATTATACAACCATTCCTCTTTATGTCTTCAATGGCTCTTACGCCATACAAAATAGAAGACCATGTCATTATACCAAGTCAGATCTGCATTTCTAGATAGATATCACCTATGTCATGGCCAAAAGACCTTACAACATCTACGCCTTTTCACACAAGTTCAACCTTCCTTAATCCAAATGTAGATTTTCCATGGCTGATAATATCTATTCTTCACTTGGATCACCTCATTCCATGACCTACTAATAAGTCTCCCCTTGCACCACAATTTTTGTTGTTGCACGGTTTTGATCTGTATGATTCTGCATGATCTTCAGGAGGTTGTCCCCAATGCTAGCGGTCTGATCCTTTTGTTTTGTTTTTTTTTTCATTTTTGATCAGCTATTTGACCTCTACTATACATGGCCCTGGATAGCACACAGGCTCTGATACCATACTATTAACATGAAACAGTTTCAACAACCTCCTAAAATGACTCAACAATATCCTTCAACCGAAGAATCCTTCAACTAATCCACACTAATTGTGTTTTGACTCACCTTATTCCATATGGTGATAAGGTGTCATGGCTTATTTTTCCCAAAATGTCATTTTGAAATCTTTACAACAATATTAACCTCCTCTAACACAAATTACAATTTGAATTACAACTTTTTGTAGGAAAACTCATTCAATATACTTGAGACAAAAAATGAAATATATTATGCACCCGTAGATGCTCCTGCATCACATGGGCACATGTCACTCATACTAGAAAGCAAGCATACAAGGCATGTTCAAATGCCACATACATATACAATTGGAAAAAGTAAGGTTGGTGTGAAAGCCACAATCACATGGAAGGGTACAAACAAAAGACATTGACAAATGTCCTAAGGCACACACATGAATAAAAGCAAAGGACATTGGAAAATGTCCTAAGGCAAATATAGGAGACAAAATTGGAACTGAGAAATGCATTCACATCTAGATACGTAGAGCAAGAAAGGAAAGCATGTAAAAATTAGAAATACAATCATATCTAACTAGTTAAAGCAAAAGTAAAAGTATGCAAGACATGTTGGTACAAGACTAGGTATATGCTAAAAATATGTGAGTGTTGTTTACTAGTGAGTGTTGATAGAGTAATCTATGTAAACTAGTAAGTAATGTACATAAACATGATAACTAGTGTGTGTGGTGTAGGAATGACATAACCTAGATGGTGTAATCATGTAGAAGATGCCCCTAGTGGGTATGTATATCGATGTGTGTCTTGAATGTAGAAGTAGGATGCCCCCTCACTGGGTAGAGTGAAGTAATCAAGGATCTAGATGTCACTACACACACTCAAAGAAGATCAAGTGAAGCATGGTAATGTAGATAAATCAACAAACTATAGTGTATAATAACAAACGTAAGTCTAGCATGATAGTAGAAATGTAAAGCATGGATGATGCATACAATCAAAATATTTTTGATGTTTTTAGATTATTTGCATATTTTTTTGTATTTTGAAATTGTTATATTATTTTTGGTGTTTTTTATATGTCATGTACAATCAATCATTAGGAAACTATGTACAAGAAAAATTGAGAAACTATGTACAAATAAGTAAAAAGAAACTATGTACAAGTAATGCTGAGAAGAGACGATACAACTAATGAGTCTCATGGGAGACTCCCTATCATGGTATCCAGTATCAAAAAAAGGAATCATGCATGATTATGAAGCATGATGGAATGGCTATGAACATGAATCTAAATATTCAGATTCATAGTTGGTATCTTAGAAATCATAATAACTTGTATTATTCCACTCATCATTGTCATCTTGATTTTGAACCAATGGAATGCTAGTGTTGACTTTTGTTGTATCTAGATATTTACATTTGATCAATTGTGTCTGTGAATGATTTGCCTTAGGATGTCCAATAAATCCCAAACCTTGGTGACAAACAATATCAACTACTAGAAAAGGAGTAGTGATGCCTTGAGCATGCTTGCCCAACCCTTGATCTTGATATTCAAATTGTTATAGATATTTTTGACCAAACCCAAACTACTTTGAAAATTGAGCCTCATTTTGGAGAGGTAAATTTTCATTTTTGTCATGCTTTATCTATGCTCGTGGTACTATTTGTTGCTCTGATTTTGCTTTTTGATCCTTTTGTTGTTCTGAGTTATGCTTTGGTAACCACTTTTTGTATTATTTCTAAATTTGATCCTTTGTGAATGTGTTCCTATGTCACTATGGATGGCTTGATTGATTTATCTTGTATAGGATCCTCATTAGCAATTATTTGTTGTATATGTTTTTTATGCCAAACATGTATCTGTGTGATGCCCATGCATTCTATGATATGCACATTAATATCTAGATCTTCTCACTAAATGTAGAGGAGGTAGTTTGATCAACTTAGATTTAATCATTTCTCTTAGGACCTCACTTGAACTCTTATTTGATATTTGAATGCTTTTTAAATCACTAGTTGTAGAGTTACTTTGTTTTGATTTCTTATTTTGATATGTAACATTGTTTGTAACCAATTGACTAGGTGAAGGTATATATACATGATTAAAACTAGGGCGCCTTTGAGGCCTTTGTATTATAATCTGATTTTCTAATGTTGTGATATTTTCATGTAATAGTTGATTCTAAGTTTGTAAATCTAAAATTAACTTGCTCATACTGGTGATTTTATCCCTTAGAGTCTCATAAGTGCAAACCCTAGTTGCTTCTAATTGAACATGTAAGCACATATGTTGAAGAGGGTTTGGAAAAGCTATAGGCTGAATGTATGCATTAGGAACAATAGTATAGGCTACCTCACCTTTTGGATGGGTGATAACATGAACCTAGTTAGAGGGAAAGTAGTTATCACTCTCTTGGGAGAGAGGAGGAGAAAGAAACTATTTTCTGTGCATAAGATATGACATTGGAACTTGACAGGTGGTTGTTAGCTTTTGTAATGGATCCTCTAGGTAGAAACCATGTATGTAGGATAAAATGCATGTAATTGGAGTTATAAGTTGTATAACAATATGTTTATAAAGAGTATTCCACATGAGAGATAACAAGTTTTGTATAGAGAGCCTGAATTTGTGCATGAATGCATAAGAAACTTTGGCATGTGCTATGACATTTCTAATATGTTTAACATGATAAACTTGAAAAAAAATCCATATGAGAGATAGAAAGCATGAATTTGTGCATGAATGTATAAGAAACTTTGGCATGTGATATGACATTTCTAATGTGTTTAGCCTGATAAACTTGAAATTTTTTCCATATGAGAGATAGATATCAAGAGATGAAAACTTGTATTAAAGACAAGTAAACTTTACTTTGAAGGAGAGGTATATTACTATGTTTAACAATGGCTTTCTTAATATCATCCCATATTATGAAAAGTAGGCATGAAAAGCAAAGAATGAAGCATTGTATTAGCATATGGTAAACTTCATCATTCATGTACATGATAGAACCAAGTATGGTCTCCTTATTATTTGCTAAATATGCAAGAAATATATAAAAATAAGTGAGATCCATTTTTAAAATCTGATTTTAGATGTAAAGTGATACCTCAAGAAGCAAATGGGAGCTAGTATAGGCAACTAGGGTTTTGAATGAAATTATTTTAAATTTACTAAAGAAATTTAAAATTTGATGTAAGTTTATGATTTAAATATGTAAGTAAAAAATCAAAAAATTATTAGAAAATTCTTGATTGAAAAGGACCTCGTGTATGCAACTAGGGTTTTGGAGAAAAACAATATTTTAAAATTACTATGGAATTTTAAAAATTAAATTGAATTTATGATTTAAATGTGCATGTAAAAAATTTTAAAAATAATGGAGAAATACTTGGAAAATACCGGGACCTAGTATTGGCAACTAGGATTTGAAAGAAAATTATTTTAAAATTACTACAAAATTTTGAAATTTTATGCTAATTTTTTATTTTATTATGTAGGTAAAAAATTAGAAAAATATTGAAAAAATATTGGGAAAAAATTGGGACCTGGTATGGGCAACTAGGGTTTGAAAGAAAATTATTTTAAAATTACTATGAAATTTTAAAATTTTATGTTAATTTCTAATTTTATTATGCAGGTAAAAAATCAAAAAAATATAGGAAAAATTAGTAGGAAATTTACCTTAGGGTTTTTATGCACAAAGTAAATCAGGTTCACCAAATGATTTAATAGTTTTGAGAATATTAGTGTATTATTCCTAATTTAATTAAAAGTTCTGAGTAGTAAAATCAGTAAATAAATATGTAATAACTAAGCTACTGATTTGTGTAATTTGACTATAATTTTATCTTTCTAAAAATAGTAATAAGGGAGATAATATAAGACTTAGCTAGAAACTAACATAAATGATTGTTACAAGGTCTGGTATTCATTATGTGAGACTGGGATAGTGTCACAAATCAAGATCTGGAGTTTATTTTATGATTGGATAGGATCACCAAAACAAGACACTAGTGGCATCAGCACTATAGTCCACCTTTGTCACTATTGTCTAAGAGACCTCAACTTTTTGATTTTTATTCATTGTCTTTGTGTGACCCTACCTATGAAGTTTTGACTATCAAATGCCCATAGAACTCCTTATAGAGAAGATTTTGTCTTCAAACCCTAGACTCCTTTGTACATTGATCAACTTTGAAAAAGAGGGGGGTTAGTGTGTGTAAGATTCAATGAACGTGTATTCACATCCCTTGTGTGGACACATTGCCTACATACCAATACTCCAAAGAGGGATCAAGCTATATGTAGTTGTCCCACTTGATGTGCTTTGTGTAATAATGTGTATGAATATGCAAAATGCTAAACTAGATGTACTTGACATGGCTAGGGACTGGTGTAAGGATTTGGATAAGCTTGTAAGTGTATTATCTGGCTATATGTAGAGAATAAGGAAGATTTCTTGAGTAGTCTTACTTGTTTAGTGATAATTACTAACCCTTCCGAAATGATCTTTGAATGGGTTTTTATAGGGATCTATTGATCATGAGTTGAAACAAGGAAAAGGATGGGGAACTAGAATGAATTGACCATTGGGGCCAAAAATGGATTTGGATAGGAGCATTAAAAGTATACAGTAGTGGCATTGGTGTTGTAGTCCAAGTTGGGCACTATTTTCCTTACCTAACGGGGCCTAGGGGGATGGGTTTATCATAGAAAGAGTAGTCTAAGTCAACTAGAATGAGGTCTAGAAGGCTATAGATGATTAGAAATTAGTGAAAAGAAGCCTATGAAGGTTATGAGAGCAAAAAAGAGGGACCTATGGGTTTGGTGTCATTAGCCACACTTAAGTTACAAATTTTCACATTTTATATAACTACAATATGTGATAGCCTTGTTCCAGTCCATATTGGATCAGGGGGCACTCTATGACTTGGATTCTATTATCTAGGTTCAATTCATGCATGATATGTATGGGCTGTTATCTAGAGGGTATAAGACCATGGTTCATGTGGTATTGTTGAGTGCCTAGATATATGAGAGGTTCTAATGTACCAACCAACTGGGTTACCCCATGTGATCAATGATCAGTTGCCGAAAGTTTTGAGATGGAGACAAGATCAGGGATGCGAGTCATGCCTCACATGCCAATGTTATAGATGGTCATATGAAGAGAGATCATGTAGTAACCTTATACATATATTAAGATAGTTTGGTCAAGTTGGACGACTCTGGTGCCAAAGTTAGCACAAGTGTAGATCATAGGCCACTACACCTAGTGGGTAAAGCCGTATCTAGTGGCATGTTTACTAGGATAGTTTAGACTCCCTCACCTAGTGGATCCTATAGTGGTACCTACATTTTGGACTCAATATGCAAAAGATTCAAGGAGGAGATGAGGAGGAGTGCTAGTCAAGAGATTGGAGATAAGATTGTGGCATGTAAGATCTTGAACTGGTTGAGCATGACAATTGATAGCTGAAGAGGGCATGGACATGGATATAAGAGTGTTGTAGGTACCATAGTCAGTACCACAATAAGATGAGTAGTGACCACCTTGATCACAACACCATCAGAGATGCTAGTGATGAGATCAAGCACAGAGGGTGGTCATTCAAGATGACTTGTTAATCGACCCAAGGCAAAGCTAGTTTATAGAGACACCACTAAAGAGAGGCCTGAGGCATGTATGGGTGGTGAACCCAGGGTTTGCATTGATTAAGAAACATCTCATCGATGAGGTACTCGAGGGATGAGATAATGGAGAGATTGTGCTTGATGAATGATCAGATGGGGATCTGGTGATTGGTGATACCAAGATAGATAATAAATGTTTTAATTTTTAGTTTTTTGATATAGAATACTAGTTTTATCTGATTGTAGATAGATAAATTTTGAGATATATATGTGATTTGATATCTATCTGGTTTGAATTTTGTAGATCTTGTAGATGAGGAGGAGGTGAGATGGGGATCCATGGTGATAGGATCACACCATGATATTTTGGATCAGGTGTTGACACCATATGACCCCACCACATTAGATGATCCTATGGTACCATTTGCCCTAGCTCAGGCACACTAGTTCAAACTAGTAGGGGAGGTCATGAGGTAGGTATAGGTATGTTGAGATGGGATACAACCACTGATAGGGGTGGGAGTAGGAGAGGCACATGTTTGGTAGGCTTTAACTCAGGTGAGAGCTATGTATATGGAAACCACCATCCAGTTGGAATAGGTATAAGCCCAGGTGGCCAACCTATAGGGATAAGTAGTAGGCTTGAGATCTTGAATAGCCTCTTTATAGCGCACTATTTAGAGGGGATAGTCTAAGGCATTTATGGGTAGCATGGGTAGGCTACGATATAGACATGATGGATCTCAGTCTTAGAATTGGAGTGATGTATTTTTGTACTTTATTAAAACACATGATATATATAGATATTTTGTTTTAAAAGTTAGATGTTGATCTTATGTGTTATATTTTGATTGTGGTAGTGGATGCATGGATATATTTCATTCTATCACATGTATTTTACTTTTGTTATATATGTTATATTAAATATATGTGTGGTGTTTTCTTTTCTAGCATTATGTACTACGCAAGCATGGTTAAAAAGAAACAGGTAAAAAGACTTGGAAAAGTATAATTAATCAAAAATAAATGTACTACACACTATATCATGATGGGAAATGTGTAATAACAAAATATGACTAAGTATAATAAATCAAAAAGTGGTAAACAAGAGGGAAAAATGTTTTTAAACCATGAAAATAGATTGGCACCACATTAAAATAAGTAAAATCACACTAAATCACATTGGGAAGTATGAAAATAATGTAATAAAATAGAAGGCATGTGAAATACCCATGGCATAAAAAAAAATCAATTAAGTCAATCAATCATACTGGATCACATTGGGAATTATAAAAGATAAACAAAATTGGTAAAATGGTGTTAAATTAATCACACTAGTTCAAGTTGGGAAGTATGAATTTTTTTTTATAAAATGGTTGGATTCTTACACACAATCAAAAAATAAGAAGGTAAAAGTGAAAGATTAATGAAATAAGCATAAAACATACTAAAAATATATGGGAATCATGTCACTAACGTGTAACTCACAATCAATCGCATCTTATCTCATATTTGACACATGTAATTTCATTGTGATTTGGATATTAAAAATTTTTATGAAGAAGGTTAGGTCCTATCCATGGTCTTACACTAAAACTCACAAAGGGAACACCAATGAGGTGGAAATAATTTGAAAAAATGGAAAGAGGGGATGTTTGGAATGATAATTGAAAATTTTTGGTAATTTATGAGGAAGACTTGGTCCTTTCCAAGGTCTTACACTACAACTCACAAATGGAATCCCTATGGGAGTTATCTGCGACCAAAATAATATTTATTAAGGGGAAATATTAAGATTTTAGGGAGTATAAAAGGGAATGTAATAAGTATAACCTAGGCATCTTATGAGAATAACTTAGGAGACATGAGGCACACTAAGGACATGAAAAGACACTAAGAGACTAATGACCATCAGTATACAGAGGATAACTATTCGCTATATGCACAAAGCTATGTAGGAAAATAAGTGTGGTAATAAGATCAACTCATGTTTAAAGTTTGGAACAAGAAAATTAAAATGGACCTAACTTCCCATAATGTGTTCTCCATTCCTCAAGACCCCTTATAGAGCCATCAGTCTGCTACAAAGATTGAGTGCTTGCATGAGAAAGTAAGCAGCTCTAAAAGGTTTTTTTATTCTTTTTTCCTAATCTACTAGCCTATCATACCCCAATGGACCTCTACTCTACCATGAAGCCAACTATGGAGTTTGAGCTTCAATTTGATAAAGGAGATGTGCCTAGAATCATGTCTTTTACTATGATTTGACTTTTGAAGTTTTTGAATGTTGCCTTTTAGATCATTGCCTTTTGTTAAATGATTTAGCATTTGAATATTTTATGGCTTTTAATATTCCTCCTCCATATTTACTTGGAATGACCAATCATGAGAGATAGAGTGATATACATGAATGAGCTTTAGGCTTTGGCTAAAGGAAGCTAAGTATCCAAAGATATGATTGACTATATCACTTAGGCTTAACGATGAACCAACATGTTATCTCAAGTCTCAACCTTATGTATGCTTAGTTTCTAAAAGGAAATAAAGGGGAATAAGGGGAGATCCAAAGTGGACCAATAAAAGGAGATTGTAATGAGATGAATTTTTTGTTAACTGATCACATGGTGAATGAGGGATGACTAAAGGGAGCAAGGTTTGTATAACCAAGTCATAATAACAAATATCCATGTTTAATATAGATAAGATAACAAATAATCATGAAACAAAACAAGGGAACCAAAGAAAAGGAACTCAAGAAGAATAAGTGTGTAATTATTAAAAAGAAACAACATGTAGTGTGAAACAAAAGTCACCATGTAAGATTATAATTTGACATAATTTCAAATGATATAAAATAGATAAATCTAAAGTTGAAGCACACATCCAATCTAAATGAAGAAATAAATGAAATAAAACCATGCTTGTGTTCATAAGTATTGATATATTTACCCACACACATTATCCATAACATCTGATATGTCTCTATGAATTTGAATGCAAACTACAACTAATATCTCATCGATATTCAAGGAAAGTTGAGAAAATACGTCACATTAAACCTCCACGATATAAAATGTAGGAGTGCCTAAAATATCATGTTGATGAGGGATATCATGTAGGGGATGCTCAGGAGAAGGAATGAGAGAAGAGTCTATGGGAGATAAAGGGGTCATCGATGGAGAATGGGCCACAGGTGAAGGAGTAATTGATGGGTCATGGATGGTCCATGGGTGAGGAATTCATAGGTGGAAAAATAGTAGGTGGAGAAGGAACCATGGGTGGTGGAGCCATAGGGGAAGAAAGGGGGAGCCTTATTATGAGAACAACCTATGGGAGAAACTATAGTAGGCACCAGAATGGTGAGGAGGTGATCCTTGAGATGTTATTAAAGGATGTGGCATCGATCAGTGTAATGTGTATCACATTAGTGTCAAAGAAAATATACCTCTCCATATTTGGGAATATATTTAGGTAACAATTTTAGGGGAGGCATAGCCTTATTTGTGGGTTGAGGAGTGGTAGGATGCAAGGTGTCGATATATTATCATAACTTACAATAGTGTGTGGATGAATGATTATCTATGCCTTGGAAGTGACAGAAATGCTTGTGAGTAGTCTTGGTAGGTGTACTCATAGGAAAAGTGGAAATGGAAGTTGAGGAAGATTGGTATAGTGAAAAATCTCAATTCTAATGATTGATAACTTTATGAATATCAAAATAAGGTTAATCAACCCGTTTGGTGGGCAAAGGAGCAAGTTGTTGTAAATGGAGCAAACCATCACCAAGAGAAGGTGGGGCTAGTGGAGAGACTGGTAAGGCTCAATGAAAGGATTAATAGGATTGGAAATAGGAAGAGATTCAACCATAGAGGGAGTTGGAATAGGCTCCAAATTGGTCTCTATTGAGGGAGGGGTAGGATGCATAGAATGCTAAAGGACAGTCCAAAACATCTCAGGGATAAGTCGACTAGAGGGGTCTTAGTATCTAACAAAGTGATAGGGACCAATCATAACACGATCCATAATCATACTCATATGAGGTTCTTTAGAAAATAGAGGTGTGTGCACCATCTCTACCTTGTGATCAAGAGGAAAAATTATAAAATTAGGAATGATATAGGATGGAATACTAGAAGATATACTAAAAGACTAAAGTAAAGAGGAACGATAATGAATAATTCTAGCATCTCAAGCCTGAACTAGACCTCCTAAGAATAGATCATCTAAGGTATATCCATCATCATAATCAAGTGTATGAAGATTAATGGCATAGGTAGGGTTGATCTTATCATCTGATGTGGTGTGATGAATGGAATGTCGAGTCTTAGTTAAGATAATGGGTATATCATCACAAGGTGGTTGACGAGAATGAGAGTGCAAAGAAGGAGCAAGCTAAAAGATGAGATGAGATGAGAGATCTAAAGATTTAATCTTGAGATTGATCTCATCAATCTCATTATCATTAAAATCTAAGAGTTTAGGGTGACCATTGTAACCTCGAGTAGAATTGACAGGAAATTTAAACCATTGAGATTCACAAAATGGAATGTTTGGAAAGGGTTCAAGGGTGGGAATCTTGAATACACCATGGTCTTATAATTAATCAAAATTTCAAGGATTAGTGTCACCTTGAATCTTATAGATGGCACCATTATGAAGAAATTTGACACATTGGCAAGCGAAAGAGGCAACTGCTCTCATGTAATGAGTTATCCTACCAAGCAAAATGTTATAGGATAGAGGAAAATTGAATATCATCACCTTCATGCAAATGGTGATGGTGGGATGGTAATGGGGAGCCACACATAACCTAAAGGAGGCATTTGACTTCAGTCATGGCCTTAACATGTGCTGCATGTGGATTTGAGATTACATTTAGAATATCCAAGGGTTTTGATAAAATCAAGAGAAGCAACACAAGTGCCAGAACCCTCATCAATCAAGGCATGCTTGACTTGGATATCACCAATTTGGACACTAATAAAAAGAGGAGGATCATCCACATGAAGCAAAATCTCATCGACTATCATAGAAGCAATGGATAATTTGAGGGAAAGAGAAGTGCTCATTATTTCATCAACATGGATGGACATCTCTTCACACTATTGTAAAATGATATCTTTTAATCTGGATAAGGTGGATTTGCATCCTGCTAGGTGAGGACAACGGATGTTCATTTTGAATAAAAGCTACATAAAATGAATGATGCCACGAAGAGGTCTGCATAAGTTTAATAAATGGGATTTGAGATGGGAGATTAGTGAGTGCTATGATAGGATCCCATTCATCATAACCTATAAAAATATTTTTGGAAAGAGGTGTGTATTATTGAAGGAGGTCCTCGGAAGGAGGAGTCAAAGTGCATGTGAATTTATGTTGATAAGATGTAGGAAGTTTAATTGGAGGACAAGGTTGTTGATTATCTTGAGAAGATGGGTTAGTTGATGCAAGTGTGGGTTGAGAGAGATTAGAAGAAGTGTTGATATAAGTTTGAATATCATTAATGATAGGTAAAGAGGTTTGAGGAATGGTAGAAATGGTATGAGAAGTGTTATCTAAAGGTGTTGTTGGGATTGGTTCATTAAAATATATAAGATCTTTTTGCCCTAAATCTACTAAGTGAGTTGGAGAAGAATCTTGGATAACATGAAATGTGTGAGATAATTAAGGTATGTGGATAGGATGAGGATCAATGAAAGCAACCACCCTTCACATATTAGTCATATTGACCACATTCTCTTCAGGAGTTGGGTCAAGAAGACTATCAACATTATTGGTAGAAGGGGTAGGATTGTCTTAGTTATCTTGGTGATTTGGAAGAGGATCTGTATAGATGGCCAAATCAGCATTAGCCTAGTTCAAAGTTTGAGATTTTTTTTGTGTTTCATGGGATTTGAAGGCAATGTCATAGGCTTGTTGATGTTTTTGAATGATATAATCATGGTCAAAATTATGACCAAGGAGAAAATACATATCCAAATGGTGAAGTTTCCTACAAGCCTCATGAGAATGACCCCAATTATCATGAAACCAACAAAATTTATTGGGATCATACCAAGATTTCATGGGATGAGTGGGATCAAGTTCTTACAAAAGAGGCCTTGGTAAACATTTTTGTAATTTTGCTAAGGATGAAGGTCTGTGAACATTGATGTTATTTATTAAAGATAAATGAGGATTAGTGATGTGGTTAGGAGGGGAAGCTTGTTCTAGAGTTTGGTTGGGAATAATAGCTTGAATAGTATGAATGGTATCATAAGAGTCGATGACACCATCATTTATAACATGACAATTCTTATTCTTGATTAAAATGCGAGTACCCATATAAGGTTGGGATGGCTCAAATTGATGCATAAGGAAATCTTGATGCTTGGCTTGGTAAATGGCCTCTTCCAAAGTGCGTGGAGAGATAGTCCAAACCCAATATTACAACTTGGGAAAAAGAGCATTGTTAAATAGATGGAAGAGGTTATCATCTGCCATATTATGTTCACATTTTTTAGAGGAGGTCTTCCATAATTTGATGAAAGATTGTGCAGTTTCGTCTCAAGTTACTTACAATTGATAAAATGGGCCAAGGTATTCTTAAGGAGGTCACTTGTTTGGAACTCTTAGATTAGAACATTGACTAAATTTTCTAAACTAGTGATGGAATGAGATTTGAATTGGTTGTACTAATCAAAAGCATCACCCATGAGAGTATTTTCTAATATCTTGGTCATGACAAAGGTATTTAACTTGACCCAATATTTATATAGATTTCCAAATGTTTTTATGTGAAGAGTAGGATCGGTTGACCCATTGTAAGTAATGGTAGGGGTGATACCTCCTATATCGATATTAGCAATTTGAGATGTAAGAGGCTCATTTTGAAGATGCTTGATTATTTTATTAACAAGGGGAGGTCGAGGAATAAGATTACCATGGGAATCTTGAAGAGGAGGTGGGGGGAACATTTTGGTTATGCATACCCCATGGCATCTATTGAGGGTGGGTTTGAAGATGGATAAGATCATTTTGCATTTGCATCATTTGATTTTCATTGTTATCTTGGAAAACATTCATTTGATTAAGATTTTGTAATAGGAGTTGATGGGTTTGAGTTGTATTATTGTCATTTTGTGAAACATTGGAATTGGTAGGAGTGGCTTGGGTACCACCATGGGTATTAGTAGTAGCTTGAGAAGAATTATTGGTGAGTGAGGCACTAGTGGCATTATTTACTTATGTTACAAAAGATGTACTAGTAGAGAGATGAGAAGAAGCACCACTAGAGGCATGATTACTAAGGGTAGTAAACAATGCATTAGTGGAATAATTGAGAAGAGCGGGTCTTGGAAGAAGCCCACTAGATCTGGAACCTGCCATGTTAGTAGAGATACTAGGCATGGAGGTGGAAGAAATCAAAGAGGAGGAAGTCATAGTATGAGAAGGGGTCAAAATAGAAGAAAGAGGCTAAGAAGAAAATAATCTAGTATCTCTAAATCTATGTGACAATGTGGGAGAAGGTGAATGGGGCTCCTCAACTTGACCATTTATCATGAGATGGTAAATAATAGAAGGATCTTTTGCTCAATGTTGAGGAAAATCATTGATGAAGAAGAGCATTTCTAAGGTATACTCTAATTCAAGTTGATCTTAAAATGAGAAGAGAGGATTACGAAGTGAAGAGGAATAAAAATGGGTCCCATAGTTTATAGTGCGAGTGGCTACATTCACATTACTCTCATATAGGGTAAGAGCCACAAGTTACTTATGGGAGAACCTATTAGGGTTGGTAAGACTCATCATATATGTTGAATTCAACTCGGTGTTATCTTTAAATATAAATTTCAAGGTGAAGGATGGAGATTAGGTAAGGCAAATATAATGTAATGCAAAAAGATAGGAAGGATATAGATAAGAGTATAGAGTCGACCAGGTCAACCTAGTACTATAAATAAAAGACAAAAGAGTACAAAGTTGATTAGGTTGACTTAGTACTACAAATAGTAAAATAGATAGTTTGATAAGGATACAGAGTCAACTAGGTTGATGTAGTACTATAACTGGATAGGCAGAAAGGAGTACTGGGTCAACCAGGTCGACTTAGTACTACAATTAGGGAAAAATATAGTTTGTAAGAGACTGTGTCAAATAGAATGAAAGTGTACTAAAAATAGGGGAAAAAATTGTACTGTAATTAAAGAAAAAATTGCAAACACACAAATAATTGGATTAATAAGCATGATCCAATTGACACACAATATAAAACCTTGCACCAAAGCTAGCCAATGCAAGTTTTTGCAATATAATATACAATGAGCAAAGAGCAAGCAATCAACTGTAAAATAAATGATAACTAAGTAGTCATCCTTAATTTTGTTAGATTGTTTATAAATTTTTATTTTAAGTGTGATAGGGAAGTTGGCTAAAATTAAGAAACTAGAAGGCAAACTATGGATGGTTTTAGGATGTTTAGGCTAAAAGGGATCTGTGTTGGCAATGGTACTAGTTTAGTATTGGGGCCTACCCCCTCACTTCATAATCCTATAGTGATAAGGGTGTCAGGTGTTTTGCCAATATATACCATTAACCACGTGTTTATACTTGGCTATAAAACCAAGTTGTCTCCCCCCTTGATGATGAATCCAACTAGGTAGGCCTTGGGTAGACAAATGTTTAAATGTGTTTTGAAATTATGTGATTTGTTAGTGTGTGCAAAAAGAGAAAAATAATGCAACTAGATGGTATATTGAAAAACCACCCAGTTAGACTATGTGAACTACTCTAAGCATACAAACAACTAAAAATGAAAGTGTGAATTAATTACTAGCATATAGTTGTTAATTCCAAAATTAAGAATGGTACAGAGTCAGTTCAGATGACACTATATGCAAACATTACAAAATAGAGTCATTAGGGTTGCTACTATATTGTATAAAAAAGAGTTTTTAAGAACTAAGTCAACTAGGTCGACTTAAACTTTTAAATAGAAGACAGACTAGAGAACTAGGTCAACGAGGTCAACTTAGTTTATTTTAGGATTGTAGTTTTGAAGACTTCAAACTTGTGCAAAATATAATTGTAATGAAGAATTGAATTAAAATAGAGATAGAGAAAGGAACCTTGGTGAGTTGGAAGATGCTAAGGATTACAAAATTTATGTTGAAGTGCATTGAATACTACTTATAAGTTCTACAAACAAAATCGACTAGGTCAACCTAATTATGTGAAACCATGTTTGTTGAAGCATATTAAGATTAATGAGTCGACCTGGTCAAACTAGTTTATTATCTAGATGTTGATTGAAATACTAAGTTGACCTGCATAACTTAGTTTATTGTTTTGGATGTTGTATAAGAGACTAATTTGACCTGGACAACTTAATCTACTATCTAGAAGTGAATAAAAGTATTATTTTGACCTACTCGATGTAGTAACTTGTATCTGATGAAGAGCAACATAGAAAGAGTAGAGTCATTTTGATGTGACTATGTGTTAAACCTGTGCACAGAAGTTAGAACTATACTAGCATGGTTGACCTAGTATAGAAAATATAAAAAAATAATAAAATGATGTAAATGAAAAGTGAAAGAAATCTTGTAAAAATTAGATTCATGTTGGGTTCACCAGAATGTATGCAATGGGAAATATAACAGATTCTACAAATCAATCTTATCTCAGAGAAGATTTATCCTACTTACACTTTCAATTGGGGATACATTAGATAATCAGGGTCATGACCAATATGGATCTAATAAATTGAATTAAGGGATCTCTTACCACAATAATATTACTAGGGAGGGTTCCAAATCATCCAATCAAGCAAAACTATTCAATAACATTAACTAAGTCCTATGTTTTCTTATTCACTATACTAATAACAAGTAAAGCAAAAATCTAATCTAATGCTCACCAAAGATTTTGGTACAAAGTAGGGGTAATAAACATACATAGAAGACATATACTCACATAAATGTATACAAAATCCTAATGCATGGAAGAGAAGTGCAAATGCATATCTATCTACTCTTACAAATAAGGAATAAAGTTAGGAATACTTACCTTTAAAGACAAACCCATCAAGCCTCAGTCTCTCCCTTGGCCAAGGTGTTTCACATGAGGTTGTGGTATGTAAGGATGACAAGAATGAATCATCTCTAAGCTACACAACCTATCAATGTATCCAAAAGACTTTTCCATAAGAAAAGATTTATATCTCTAAAGAAAGTTTGAAACCTTAAGCTTGTTCCTCAAGTAGAATGGTGGATAAGCAGATGCACAATATATCTTACTTATTCTTTTTTAGAAATGGTGAAATGATTATGTTTATATAGGCATATCTAACCCTAAACCTTTTCAAAAGTTTCAATCGACAAGGTCGACCCAGCCGACCTAGTATTGTTATTGACAAAAACTCACCAGGTCACAGACTAGGTCGACCAGGGGCTGACCTAGACTCTTGATAAGTTTTTTGTTAATAAGAGTAAAAGTTCAACACAGTTGAAGTAGTCATGTAAACTATCAAAAAAAGGTTTAAGTTATGAAAAGGGCTAGTGAAGGTGGTAAAAGACTAGAGGAGTGTTCAAAAGAGAAGGCCAAGCTTAGGGGAATGGTTCTTAGGAGACAAGTGTGTAGATATCAAGTGGAAAAAGGGACAACAATACTATGAAGCACCAATGGTATGCCCACCCCTTTCTCGATGCATCCCTTAAGGCGTGCATTCAGAGAGATTGAGACTCGATGGGTTCCTGTAAAATAAAGAGCATCAGTAATTGATAAAAGTTTTAAAATGTTATGTATACAAAATGAGCCTATTGTAGATTGTCTTATGATACAACATAATATTATCCATTCCCAAAGCATACAATTAATGAGGTAGGGGGCACATCAAGTGTTCACTATACATACCAGGTGCATCCACCATCAGATTCCTATCACACAATTATAAAGGAGACACGTCCACTACATAAAATTATTGGCATGTATCATATTACAGTGCCACCTAGACCACTTATCACATTTTTAAAGTAAGAGATTGTGGATGATGATATAGATTTATGTGCAGTCTTTATACAATAATACATATACCACCATCTTATTCAGAGTGTTATGGTTCATACTGGGTCAAGCATAAGCATGTGCACTATGACACTCTTACAACACTTAGGCTACATAGAGTGAGATATATTCCTCATATATACAATCATTGGTGGTTTCAATAGCCATGTTTAGAGCTCCATTAGGGATATTATGCTTTTATTACAGGTTGGACCAACACACATAGCCACTTAGTTCTTAGTAGTACCCAGTGTAGGTGTATTCAATATATTATTATGTAGGCCATGGTTATAATAGCTCTGAGCCATCCCATCTATGTTACATTGATGCCTAAAGTATATACATGTTAATCAGGTGGTTAAGGTTGAGGGTATCCCATATGAGTATCATCTATTCATTACATCTATAGTTATAGCACAAACACTTGCTATAATTACAACACAAACACTAGCTATAGTTCTAGCATAGACACCAGTTATAATTCTAGCACCATTACTAGACATTGTATGGTTACTAGTTACAATAGAGAGTATAACTCCTATGTATACTTCATAGTGTTTAGCAGATTCATCATGCATGCCAATTCTACTCCTATGGTATCTATATGTACGAATTCTCTCCCACAAGGACCATTACTAGAGAGATCCTACATTAGAGATACACCACAAATTCTATAGGACCTTCCTCTACTCAATTGATGATGAGATCAGTTTTATTGGGTTCTAGGGGTTCTCAGCATAGGGTACCTACATCACCTATAGCTTCTTCTTCTACCAGATGGGTTACTAAGACCACTATAGCTCATCGGGTATCACAGTAAGTGCCACACATCATAGCATCACTACACAAGTAGCTTCAGACACAGAATACTCAGCATAGCATATCATGGGCTCACAGTTACCCTTTCACACTGCACACATGATCATAGTTCCCTTATTCAACATAGGTCACGATGATATTGAGTCTCCCATGAGACTCATTGGTTAGTATGGTTCCTACTCTTATACATACTTCCTTCTCTCTCTCACTCCTTATATATACTTTATTTTCATTTTTAAATACATATATTATACTTTAAATATAAAAAAATAATATAACATATCAAAATACAAAAACATTCAAATATTCTAAAAACACAAAATTTACAGATTTATGCATTATAGTGCTTACATTTTTACTACTTGCTAGATATTACATATTACTAGCTATCTTAGTATAGTTGGTTTTATCATACACATATGCTTCACTTGTTCTTATCAAGTGTTTGTAGATTACATACAAGACCCCGCTCTATTACACTATTCTAGACTAGTTATCATCTACCCACTAGGGGCATATACACCAAGCCAATTTTATATATCTAATACATCCACCCACTCAAGGGCATTTCTTACATAGTTGCTACTACCAAGTTTTATCTTTGCATACTATACATTATACTTTACACATTGATACATCATGATATTGATCATTGCTACTCATTGCTCAGATTTTTTACCAATTATCACTAGTTAGACTCAACATATGTACATCCTAGCATTTATATAGATTTGTACAACATAGTTATACATGTTTTCATTTCTAGATTTCTTATTTTAGACTTGATTGTCTTTCCTATTTATTCTTCTATTCAAGGGAATCTGAATATGCCATTGCTCTTTGGCTCTACACCACTTCTCTATTTGTATGTCTTGGACATGTGTCCATGTCCCTTTTGTGTGCTTTCCTGCTTGTATATGCAAACATTTAAACATGTCCTTCTATGTGGATCTAAGCCAAATTGCTTTTTTATTATGTATGTGGACATTTGAATATGTCCTTATATGTCTTCATTCTCAAATTTAGTGGCATGTGCCAATGTCCCTTGTATTGTGGCCCCTTGACCTACCTTTGTGTGCCTCATGTGTTTATATGTATGCTTCTTTGTATGTTTCTTCACCATGACACTTATATTTGTTTTTTACAAACATTACAATTTTTGATGCCATAAGGGACCTCATGCATCTACCCTTCGTACTTGTGTGTTGTGATGGACATCATGCCCCATCCCCCTAGGAAGTTACTTAGATTTGTTGCTATACACATTGATTACATCTATCTTGACACCATTGTGCAATGCTAAATTACAACATACATCTTACATTACCTACTTATGCTCAAATACTTTTACATTCTGATGTTATGTTTGTCCATTGTATTAGATTATCATGCACATGCTCTGGCTAACATATCACACCAGTTTTCGATGCCATGAGGGACCTCATGCATCTACCCTTCCTAATTAGGTGTTGTGATGGACATAATGCCCCATCCCCTGGGTAGTTACTCAGATTTTCTACTATACACATTGATTATATTTATCTTGACACCCTCGTGCAATGCTAGATTACAACATACATCTTACATTACATACTTATGCTCAGATACTTTTACATGTTGATGTTATGTTTGTACATTATATTGGAATATCATGCACATGCTCTGACTAACACATTTTGTAGAGATACTTCTTTTGAGGATAATTCTTACACACGTTTCACAATTATCCTCAAAATAGGGGGAATTCAGAGGAGTTTGTCATAGAGATCAGGCTCCTACTTTGTTATTCATGGATAAATTTCAGCACACAGGCTCAATTTCATAAATCAAACATAGGGCTAACATAGGAAAAATAAGGACGTAGAAAATAGTTTAAATCACCTAGATTTCAAACCAAGTAGACATTAGCATCTAGATTGGGATACTAACACCATAAGGCACTACTATCCACTACAGGGTGTTATTGTCCAGTAGCCCCAACTTCAGCATAGTCCATATTATTTAGATCAATACACCTGATACAATACAAATTTGCATGGATACACTCATAAATTTGACATATATGTTTATATTTTTCTTAGATACGCACATTTTAGCTTAGATTCATATCAGTTCCTCAAATTTGGGGGCATCATGCATGGCATATCAGTTTAGTTACATAGATTCAGTTATTACATACTCAATTTAGATTCAATATACTCACATACCAGATTGGGGGCATGTGCACGACACATAGTTTACATATACCCAATTACACACAAGTTGATCAAATGGAATGGCAAACTCCATGTCATTATCTACATTGTATACACTTGCTATCATATTCTAGGTTGTCACTAGATTCTTGCCTTATTCCATCTATAGTGGTTGGCATTATCAAGTGTCCTAGAGTTGCCTAATATACCTGAGTGCCAACAGAGCCAACATATACAATTAGATATTTTTAGAACTTTACATAGTTTAGTTACGGATGCATCTACTTCACATGGGTGAGTGATGATAGAGTCATGTCCTACTTGAATTCTTAAGTCACTCACATGAGATGGTTAGGCACACTTATAGTCTTATCCAAGCTATGTTACTTAGTAATTTTATTTCAACATAGACTTTTGCTTTTGATCATCTCTCAAGTAAGGATCAATTTTTGCACGTTTCATTTAAGATCATTACTTTGGATCATGTTTCACTATACATAGACGTAGATTCACATACTCAGACTTAGCTACATGGGCTTCACTTCCAAGATAAGTCCAGGTATGCTTCTTTTTCCTTTATACTAGTCATTTCAATTTACTAAATTTATAGTATAAAGGGGGGGCAAATATAATCACCTAAAAGTGGTATTTGGATGATAAGAGTGTTGCTTGAGTTAGCCTATTCCTAGCTTATCCCTAGACCTATCTTAGAGCCTTAACAAAACTTTTTCAACCATTATACAGACCACATTCATCTACAATTAGCTCAAACATAGTCCAAGGATAGCTTTCCCAGATCCCAACCTAGTTTGCCCAACAATCTACTAGGTGGACATTAGTGCCACATTTGGAATACTACAACCACATGGTGTTAGTGTCCCCAAATGGGCACTATTGTCTTTTGCCCTAACTCTCCTAAACAGATACTTTTTCAAATGTGTGCCCCTCCTTAGGTTATCCTAATCACATTTTATTATTTGTACAAGCTATAGATTTCTATAAATATAATTTTATTTGACCTTTATTCATTAGATGGAAAATAGATGCAAAAGCCTATTCAAACAAAAGATAGGTTGAGCAAAATTAATGTATTTGATCATTATTTTTCCCTACTTCTGCATACTACCATCTATATCAGCCCTAAACTAAGATTTCAAAGATTTCAAAGCTAAATCATATTCAAGGCATCCAAGTCCACTCTCATTCTAACATTCACTTGCACTTGCACCAAGCACTAGGTGGGAGAACTACATCAGGCTTGATCCCTCCTCAGAGTATTGGTATATAGGCAACTCTCTTCACAGCAGGGTATTGAGGATGTCCAACCTATCCTATTAATAAACACACATTGATTGATCATGCCATACTTGTAAGGAGGATTAGGGTTTGCATATTAAATCAAGTTTTCTAAGCACAACACATAGTTCAAGATTTTCTGTGTGTAAGAACAAGACCTAAAAACATAGGTGCATGTACTCCCAAAAAATAAGAACAAATCTGCAAAGAGGACACTGGTGCCACTTTGAGGACACTACAATAGTATGGCACTATTGTCCAAGTGGGGCACTACCATCCAATGAGTAAACAGATCTTGGGACCCTGTTGATGACACTCAGACCTATCTAGAACTCAATTTTTAGAACCCAGATCATCCATGACAGTCACTTTCCAGATAAGTCTCTATTTAAACATATTTATTATTATTTTTAGAAATTCAAAGAAGGTCAAAATATATAACCAATTAGTGCTTAATTATTGCACATTTTTTGACTAATTTAGACATCTCATCCCTTTAACCAAACATAGAAATTACACTTTTAAAACCCTAAAAGGTTAAATCAATAATCATCAAAGGGATAAAAGACTGGAGAATAAGAGGATATAAGTAGCTTAGCAATGGAATTCCTTTCAGACCAACTATAATGGAAGGGTTATATTAGATAGGCAAGTGGAATTAGTAAATTGAGATAAGGAAGAAGAGAGAGGCATATCTGGGTCACATTGGTGACCTTTGAGGATAAAATAAGAATACTAGGAAATAGAGGTATGGTGAGAGGCTCACACTATTACATAGATGAATATTTAACATTTATGCAACTAGAAGAGAGAAACAAGGAGTGTCAAAGGTGAAGGAAGTAAGGAACAAAGGGAAATGGGCATACCTAAACAATGGGAAAGTTATATCACATCTCAATAAACCTGAAGCAAATAATGAATATGGTCTGCTAGGGAGCATCGTATAATGGTATGTTGGAATTGTAAAGGCTACACTTAGAGAAGAGGACTTGGGTTAGGGCCTGTAGACAAGGACATATATATAATATTTTTTACCAAAACACATGAGCATGATGGGTGCACAATACAAAATTTTAAAGGGTACAAGAAGGCAACATTATGAAATAAAGCAATAGAGAATGGCAAGGGGTATGGGAATATAATAGTGTTAATAAAGGTATCAGAGGTAAAAGTGTCAAAATAGAAAAAAATATGAAAATAAACATTAAAATTGGATAAAAATTACAAAAATGACATAAACATTACCATAGTTGCATGTTATTTTGCACCCAAAAATTCCAAATTATATAAGAAACATGATCTAAATAATGAAGACCCATATTCATCCTTAAAGAGGGACATTTCAGCCTATAGTAAGATTGGAGAGATTTTGATAACATAATATTTGAATGCAAGGAAAATAAATATGCAAGCCAACATTCTAAGAAGTAATGTGGATCTAGCTATGAATCCTTTTTAGATGGCAAAAGAAAATAATTAGTAATGGAATATGATTTCAGACTATAGGCATGGGCCCATCACACAATTTGTAGAATAACTACTAGGTCTTTATATCATTCATAGCTTAATTATTTACAATGACAGCAGTAAATACGAAAAATCATGAAATTACTTGTGTAAGACACACAAAGGGCAAAATGTAATAAATTACATTATATGCTCACAAAATTATATAGCCAGAATTGAAGAACTATAAGTAGAAGATTATCTCATGGATCTTAAATCAAAACACAACCCATTTTTTATGAAACTCCAATTACAAAGAGACAATCATGAGCACACTAGGGTAAATCCAAATAAGCCACCACTTAAAAGAAACATCTTTTTGTTAGATAAAAATCAACAAGCCTTTAGTGTGCACTAGATAACAATATGTAGTAAAGGGAAAATAAGGGAACACATGACAATGGTACAAAGTACACTAAAAGTGAGATTTTAATGAATACCATTAAAAATGCCCTGAAAACATGCAAGAAAGATAAAATGAAAAAATAAGGAAAGAAACAGTTCCTTAACAAACCTGTGGTACAATGAAGAATGCAAGGTAACACAAAGATCGCTAAAAGAACCAACAGGTAGAATGGAGGCAAACAAGAAAAAACATGAGAAAATGCTAAGGGAAAAAATAGAAAAATACATAAGAACTTGGAGGAAAGAGCTGATTTACTTCAGGAAACATGAACTAACCATATTTTAGAAGGAACTTCGCAAGGAAAGAAAACAATATGAGAATAATATAACAACATGATAGTGGCTGGAGTACTCAAAAAAATTGTATGAGCATGAAATTGAACAAGATACACCTCCCAAAAATAGTGTTAATGAATATTTTTTAATGACAAAAGGCATAATGTAAGGGATTAAAAAGATAATGATGGGTAAAGCCCAAGACATAAACAACCTGCAAACAAGCATCTAATATGGGGAGTAGATATCCTATCACCACAAATCAAATAATATTTCAATGAATTTATCCAAAGTGGCTTTCTAACATGGTGGACAACTAATTTAACCATAATTCTATTTAAAATTGGAGATGCAAATAACCCCTAAAATTATCGAACTATCATGGTTAATTTAATTTTTACAGAGGTAATTGAGAGTATGATAAAATGCAAAACTAATAGTTAAACAACTTGGAAAAAGGAAAGAGGGTAAAAGTGAAAGCAAATATGAGACCCAAACACTAAACTATTGATCATTGTACTAAGGAGTGGACTATGGAGAAGAATGGAGGAGATAGGGGTCATAACACACTACAAGGCAATGGTTTGTAGATTGTGTGAGCAAGTCAAGGCTAAAATCAAAATGCAAGCATGGTTGTCCTAATGTTCTGGGAGTGATATAGGCATCAAACAAGGTTTGCCTCTATCCCCAACTTAATTTGGGCTATACTTTGATAAGTTAGAATATTGGATAATCAATTTCAGAAGGGAAGGGGTCTACTTGGTAAATTATGTGATAAACTTCTATTTTATGTTGATGACATGATTCTCATGGCAAAGATAATCAAATATTTAAGAGACCATCTCTGAGCTCTAGAGGTATTTTTTAAAGAAGCAAGGATGTAGGTAAACATAAACAAAACCAAAATTATGATTTTCTTAATGAGAAGGAAGGAATAACACCCTGATTTTCAGTTTGTACTAGGGTCTCTTGAACTGGGTCAAAATACAAGTATCTATGTTTCGAATTTCATAATAAGCTCAAATGGGATACTTATAGGATGAAAATAATACCAAGTGGTTGGAGAGTTTTTTAAGCACTTCAATACAGATGCAGGAATTCTAAGTTGTGAGACTTAAAGATCATGAAGGTCTTATTTTGTCACACCAATGGTATTATATGGCTGCAAGATGTGGGCTAATGGAATAATAAGTTTCAAATGGAGGAAAATAGGAAATATTTAAAAGCATCTAAGCACAAACATTTAGAATTAAGGACTCGATCCCATATGAAATAATTCTTTCCAAAATAGGTACTTTCCCTTAAGAGGCAACCGTTATGACCAAATTGTAAACAATAGAATTCTACACCTAGTGCACTCATGTCGAGCTTCACCATGACCCCTTTTTATCTTTTTTACTATACACCCTTAAAATCAATTACATCCTATAAATATTCCAAATATTACTATTTATCATATTAATTACCCATAATCCTAAAGTATACAAGTAAAATCCATTATAGCTAAGTAAAACAATATCCTTAACAACTTAATCGTAATCAAAAGTATGTAAACAGCTTAACTTTCTATTTAGATAGTTTGTTTCATAATTAAATCCAATTACAAATGAATTTTGGTAAAAATAGCCAAAATCAACACCAATTCCCATAATCAACATTGATTAGGTATGATCAACATCGATTATTTATACTCAGCCGAACATCTCCCATGGTTAATGGTTAGAATGCACAAAAACTCCTAGGATGAACTAGAAAGATTTATGTACATTGGCACCCTGCTACTTTGAATTTTTGGCTCTATTAAATCTTCAAATACACTAACTATAATCATTGATCATCATATACAAGGTTTCAAACATGAATTTGTTTCTAAGAATCCATCTCCCCGCATCCTTATGGTGATAGAATCAACATCAATCATTGTATGGTAAAAGGTATGTCTCATAATTTAAATTATATGTCTTTCATGCATTGTGAATATCATTGAATATCATAATCCTAAAATAGAAAAACTATATCCTTCATATTTACTAATTTGATTATCTTTGAAAGGCATTGTTCTATGTAAATTTTCACTTAAGCTCTGAAGAAAGAGAGAAAAGAAACTCAACACGGGTGTGGTTGAAAAACCTGTTTAGTTATGTGTGCACTAAATTAGAAGATTATGAAGAGCTCCTCTTTGGCTTGGGAGGAAGACCTAAAAATAAGAAAACACTAAAGCAAACTTGTTTGTTAGATAGATAGTTGGGTGGATTGCCTAGCGATAGCTAGATCTTGAAAGCAAGAGTTTCCTTACGGGTTATCAATCCACACATTTTAAACAATCAAGTTGATAAACTAGAAAGAAGGTATTTACATCAATAATTAAAAGGTATTGAAATCAAATACAATAAATCTTGATATAAAATTAAATTATAAATGATATAATTAGTGATAGACTAATTAATACTAGTGCTAACAGGTCAAGGTATGCTTTAAAAAATTAGAAGGGGGTTTGTGAGTGGTCAAAAACATAAAAAAGTGGATTTGGTTGGGTGTAGGTGAGTGAAATCAACTTGATAATTTTTTCACCATAGGTTACCATCAGTGGTTGGGGTCACCATTGGTGGTTAGGCTTGACCGTCAGTGGTTGGGTCTAACCATCAGTGGTTGACTGTGAAATTCTGGGTTTGATCAACAAAAGATGATAGGATTCTATAAATGAATTCTACAAGATAGGAAAGGGCTAGATTGATAATGAAATGGAATAAAATTACATGAATATTGAAAAACAAGTGCTTGTCTCACCAAAATTTGTTTGGGTGGGTGGTTGATGTAGTTAGCATGTTGGTGGAAACTAGCTTGATTTTGACAGAGTAACGGTACCTGAAAGCTTGGTTGAGAGACAATGGCAAGTTGGCTCTCAATAAGATGGTTGATAATGCTTGACAATGCAAATGACATTGATTGATCTGATTGATAATTATTATAAATGGATTTGATAATTATTATAAATTCTTGAATACATGAGTTGATAATTATTATAAATGGATTTGACCTCCTAGACCTTTTACTCTTATAGGCATAAGCAAGAGGTGGAAGTGAAGGTGTAATTGGGTCATCTAAATATAATTTGTGCATGCAAAAGCTCGAGACATAAATTAGACAAGTTTATATTTAGAAAAGGGTCAGTAGATTTTTCATGCTCTTAGTGAAGAGGTGGATCTTGACTGTCGATGGTCAGGGGTTCCTAAGGATGACCGTCGATAGTCACCCTAACTGTCGACAGTCAAGGTCCACAAGGATAGGGTCCTGAAGGTCAGGGTTACTTAGCTAGGTGAAACTGAGTGCATATTAGTTGGTTCAATACTGATGGGTGTAGGTTGGTCCTAAGAGGGTTTAGAGCTACTTTGATATTAAGAATCATAGGTGTGTGGATTTTTAGTGTCTACATTTTTCCCCTTTTTTTTTGTATAGCTTGTGTGAATGAGCTACAAAATAAAAACTGGAGTATGGGTTAAGGACCTGGTTACCCTGAGAGTGGGAGGATGTGTTCCCCCTCAAACTAGGATTTAATGAGGTGAAATTGAAGCGAAGATGGGTTTTATAAGTGGTATATGGTGAGTCAATAGGTGGTGGCATGAGGTTGGGCATTTGAAATGCAAGGGCATGCATAAAATGCAACAAAAGGTGTGATAACTAAGATCATCTATAGATGAGGTTGCCAATATGGGAAAAACTAAGGGTCAGTGCTACGAAGGACAAGTGATAAGTGAACTATAAGACATCCCATAGGCATGGTGGTTGAAATCACTCATAAATACAAGTCTCTTAAGTGATATTTGTATATCTAGAGGGTATCCAAGGTAGGAAGTGCTCCTAAAGAAAACACAAATGGGCCAAGTGTTGTAGGTATCTGAGGTAGGAAGTGTTCTTGGTGAGACACAAGGGGGTCAGTATGTGTGAAGTGGCAAAAAATGTAAAAGGGTCAACATGGCAATGTTGTCGTTATGATCAAAGGACCAGGTAATAAGTGTCACAAAATTACACACTAGATGGGCCAAAAAAGACCAACAATGAGGTGATGAGGTGGTCAGGTAGGTAGGAGAAAGGTATCTCCAAATTAGGCAAGAACCTAATGTAAATTGAGTGAAATTGGGAGATTACAGGTAAAAGGTGAAAAGTGGGTGTCTAGGGTATCCTGACCGTCGACGATTAGGGTCCCCAGAAGGTGATCGTCGATGGTCATCCTGACTATCGATGGTTAAGGGAAACCCTAAAATTCCAAGGGTAAAAGAAAAAAACAAAAGTTAATTTGTCACTTTTACTTTTTTTCTTTTTTTTATCGAATTTTGGGTGATTTCAGTGCTTTGAAAGGAAGGTATGTGCTAAGGTGGACACTACTCATTGGTTATGGGTATGTGGTAGAGTCTATGGGTCTAGGATGCAGGGAGCATGAAGACATGACTAGGTACCTACTCAAAGGCTTAGACCATGGAGGAGGTCATGAAATGAGGTAGGAGGTACAATAAATTGGTAGATAGGTTTGATTTCTCATTTACTTGTGTTTGCATGGGGGGAGGGTCTGCAATTTTTTTGTTTGGTTCTACATGCCCTAGGCAGGGTTTTGGGGGTTTTGGGAAAGTGGGGTGGGTAGAGTGTCAAATTTATAGGGTGGTTAAGTTATTGGGTAACATATTTAGCTAGGGATGATATGTATGGTAGTGTTTTTGAATTTGTTTCCTATTTTGGGTCCTGGTAGGTTTGGGTGTTTTAGTCATGGAACACCCATAAGTGACCATCGATAGTCGACACCCTAGGATCTAGGGGTCCCCAACCATCAGTGGTCAGCATGACTACTGATGGTTAACCATGATAAGGTGGGATTTTTTAATGTGTTTAGGGCCTAGGCATGGTTTTGGCCTAGAGTCTAATAGTTAGGGTTAAGATAAGCGGTTAGCCCTGAAGTTTGGTTAGCTAGGTTGGGTACAAAGGATAAATGGGTTGTGGTTATGGTGAGGTCAAATATGTTAGGGTTAGGGGTGTATTTAAAAGATAAGGTAGATGAGACCAGTTGAGGTCTAAGCCAAGCATTTTAATTTGGTGTAGGCTCAAGAGTAGATATAGATGCATAATCATGTGCCACAGATCTTCCCTACACTATTTGAGGGGATGACTATTGATGATTGGGCACATATAGAGGTAGTAGGGCTAGGATGCATGAGGCACTACTAGCACATGCCTAGGGATGCATCCATGATAGTAGTACTCATCGAGAGATGGAATACTAATACTAATAGCTTTTTATTATCGACCGAAGAGATGAATATTCTCCCAGAGGATGTTCATAGGATCACTTGACTCCCACTATGTGGCAAGGCAATCTACCAAATTGACTAGGAGGAGTGGGATGAGTATGTCAAGTATTTATATGGAGGTGATAGCGATTAGGTCCACTGACACTCTGGAGGGTTCAATTATATAACACTATATGAGAGGGCTCTCAAAGAGAGGAGACTTATGATGATGTTGATGATTATGGTTACTTGTTTTGGGGTTCTAAATTCTAGCAGTGAGAGATTACCCTATGTATTGTTAGCTATTTTGGTTGAGCTATTGCTTGAGAGGACAATATTTGGGTGGGTCCCAATGCTATTAGTCCAAATTTATAGAGAGTTGTGGGGATTCTGACACCATAAGAGGTATGGCATCAGTGTGGGCATGGTTTTTCACTACTAAGCTTATGAGCACATCTGAGTTCTGATGCCAATGGGATTACCAGAGATGGGTTACACATAGCTTGAGTTCCATGTTGGCTTTATGAGGTGGAGGGATGACTATGTTGTATTAGGGGCCAGAGGTGGAGCACATGACTTTGAGAACTTTATGGGTGCTCTAGGTGGATTGGTAGCTGCAAACATCATATGGAGATCATACCTACAGTGCCCTATCTAGCTAGGGTATAGGAGGGAGACCCTCACTATACAAAGTTACAAGTGGATAATGGGCCATTAAGAGGGTGAGGTTGAGTTAATTCCTTTCAACTGAGTATGGTGCCATTTTGACTTATTACAAGGTATATCATGTCTACATCCATAGTATAGGAGGTAGGACTCAAAAGTTTAGTTGTCAGTGCCCAGCCTATTTAGATAGTTTTGGATGGTGGTTTTGAGGAGCTTCTTATTAGGGCTCCCATAAATGACATAAGATACACATATAGATACATGGCTTGGTAACAACCTATCTGTGCAGTTGTGGATGTGGGTGGAAATGATAGAGGGGTGGCATCAATGGTTGTAGATCTAGATGGTCAGGGTTATAAGCAAGGGTAGTGTTGATCATGGCCCAAGCTTAGGTACAAGCTCTATAGGGACAAGTGGCCATATTACAAGGCTAGATTTAGGCATTATTGGGTTAGCTCACCACCATTACAAGTAAGAGAGATCTACTCAGATAGAGGGTTGGGGCAGGTGTAGTAACTATAGGAGGGCCACCAGACACAGTGCCTTTAGCATGTTATATAGCTATTATTATGAAGCTCAAATATTATGAGATGATGGTATTAACCTAATTGTCCTAAGCTATGAGGTATGTAGAGTATAGAGTGAGCTTGGTTGATGGGCCATCGATAGCTACTCTAGGTCAGTGGGCTTTTACAGTTGGACAAGTACAGGTACCAAGGGGACCACCACCAGGTATAGGTGCAGGCACAGATGGGGCTAGTTGCAATGGTAAAAGATCATGATTATGTTGAGATATATTATTTTGATGTATTATTTTGATACCAGCCTATGCACCGATGTAGTGAGATGTATATGTTTTTTAGAAAGCTTGACATATCATGACATGTATTATTTTTTTACGATTTGATATATATGATGGATGCTTATGATGTTATATATGATAGTTGCTTGTGGTTTGTGATTATGGCTTATGGTTTTGGCTCATGTTTATGATGTTTCACTTGGTAGCTTAGGCATGTGATGCTAGAAAGTTAGCAATGATGGTCTAATTATACTCATGGTTATGATAGGATATGTTATCGATGGATACATGTTATGACTTTATTTATGGTTATATAGGTGAAATGGGAAATGGTATATGCCCTGATGTTTTTCTCATTGATTTGGTTTATGTTTTTGATGGTGTAACGACACGTTTATAGGTGCATATGATGTGATTGATGTTCATGGTTTGCTATGATATGTTTACATTGTGTTTGACTTATTGATAGATAGATGTCATTTCTTGTTGACAAAGTTCATGATGTTTATTCTTTTGATGTGATGTTTATTGTTCATGCACATAATGATAGGCTTACATAAACTAATAAAGATAATAGAAGGAACATGATGCCTTTTCATTGGTAAAGACCGACAAGAAACCTAAAGGTGGATTGGCTTAGTGAAAATAATCCAATCCAATGCTTTGCATTAACATGCCTATGTTGATAGATAGGGATCTAGATTACATTATGTCAAGTAAGCTCATAATCCTATGCATATGATATGTGGAGGGAGAATGGGTGAAACTAGAATCGTTAGTGAAGCTAGTATGTCATTTTTGTAGGTGTCAAAAGAGGTAGTATAAACAAGTCTATGTCCATATATAAAGTGTAGACTGATCGATGCAGGAAGTCTACTAAAGAGAACTGATTGTAGCTTTCTAAGATTATTATTATTATGAGAGCCAATTACAGCTTTCAAAATTCTTTTTCTCTTGCTTTTGCTTTTAAGTTTACTTTTTCTTGAGGGTTGGGGAAGCTAATTGATGTGAAAAGCTTCCAAGAAATTGTTGGCTTTGACTAATTATTTACTCAGCCATCCTTCAAGGGAGTGGTCTAAGTTTATGTGCTTAGTTTGAATGATTTTGATAGTTGTCCTTCAAAGGAGTAGTCCACCTTACGTTTAGAAATTTCAGATGATTTTCAATAGCTATCCTTTAAGGGAGTAGTCTAATAATGCTAAGAATGACCCATAGTTTGTTATTGCTATTTGATATTGCCTTTTGATTTTGTTTGATTTTGCTTGACATAGACTTGATTAAACATGCTTAAGGGATCACCTTTATGAAGGTAAAACTAAGATCACAAGAAGGTTTGTTGGGTGAAAAAGGGTTTAAGTGATAACAACCATAGGAACTGATCTCAAGGAGATGAGAAGTACTATGAGAATCATGTTGTGGATAGAGCCGTGGTACCCACAATTCAAGATTGGGCTATAATTATGATGAATAATCACATGATTTAGTTTTAGTTGGTTACACCTAAAAAGAGAGAAATGAAGGTGGTTGTAAGGGACGAGTTTAAGTTAGACAAACGATGATGGTGATCCCTATCTAAAATTAAAAGGGACACAAATGTGAAGCATTGAGAGGCTCAGGTTCTAGTTTGCCTTCGAGAGAGGATAAACAATAAGCTCTTGATCCATACTTATGGGTAATGATGTAGGGTTTAAGCTAATTGAAAGAAAATTTGTCTCTTTTGCTTTTCTCCATATTAGTTATATGTTGGTTTTCCTTGAGGAGAAGATCTCTAATGTTGAATTCTCTGACTTCTAGGTATTTATTATAGGCTTGTTTGATCCATTCTTGATAGACACAAAAATGGGAAAGAGTGGCCAAATGATGCTCATCAAGTAGCTCAAGTTGAGTTAAATGTTCTTGACAATAATCATTTTCTGAAACAAGGTCATAAAAAGATATGTGAAAAGAAGGTATTTGGACTTCAAGATGTAATATAGCCTCGGTTCCAAACATGAGAAAAAGGTGTAGCACTTGTAGGAGTTTGGATGCCAATGCGATATACCCATAAGGTGAAAGGGATGTGTAAGTGTCAATCCTAACCTGAGGCATTAACCATTTTTGTAAGCATGTTGTTAAGAGTTTTGTTAGAGGCTTTAGCTTGTCCATTTGCTTGTGGGTGATAAGGTGATGAAAAGCTAAGTTTAATACCAAATATGTCACAAAAGCCCTGGACTTGTTTATTTTTAAAAGATTTTCCATTATCAGGGATGATCTTATGGGGAACACTAAAATGATAGATGATATGATGGGTAATAAATTTATTAATATTTTCAGTTTTTGTCAAGACAAGGGGAATAACTTCTACCCATTTGGTAAAATATTTGGTCGTAGTAATTATAGAATGATGTCATTATGAAGAGTGGGGGTTAATTTCACTGATAAGGTCCAAACCCCATTATGAAAAGGGCCAAAAGTCTACAAAAACATGGAGACTATTGCTAGGTGCATGATGTAAATTAGCATGCCATTGAAACTTGACACACTCTTTCACATAATCGCAACAGTCTTGGTTAAGGGAGGGCCAATAATAGCCTAGGTAGAGGATGCACTTAGCCACAATGAGCCCACTAAAGTACCTCCCACAGATACCCTCTTGTGTCTCCTTGATAGCATGAGAGGCTTCTAGACCACAAAGGCAATGGAATAGGAGGCCATCAAAACCATGTTTGTAAAAAAATCCTCCTATAATGGTGTAACAGGAGGTGCTCTAAATAAATGCCCAATGGGCATTCCTAGAGAGGCCAAAGGGAACTATGTCAAGGTGAAGGTAGTCAAAGGTTTGTTGATACCAAAGGTTAGATAGAATCTCATCCACACTAAAGATGGTTGGAATGTTTAATTTGGTGTAGGAAGGTTCGATAAGGTGATGGACAATGACTGATAGTTTGGAGTTTGAGGGTGTCGATGGGATTTAAGAGGCAATAGAAGCCATGGTATCAACAAACTTGTTGGTGGATCATGGGGTGGTTTGAATATGGTAGTGTTCAAATGAGTCTAGGAGTTTGATAACTAGTTGTCTATACAGTTGCATCATTTCATTCTTACACTAGTAAATGCCATTGACTTGGTTGACCACAAATTAGGAATCACCAAAGATATTCATTATTCTGACTCCTAGGGCTAAGGCAACTTGGAGAGCTATTATTAGGGATTCATACTCAACCACATTGTTGGTGCATTTGAAGTCAAGTTTAAATGACAAAGGAGTTCATCGATAAGAGGGATAAGGATAATTCTGCGCCCCCCCCCCCAAAAAAACACTGACATTTGGAACCATCAAAAAACATGGTTATGTGATTGGTAAAATCTGCTTGAGATAGACTTGTGATTGACTCATTTGGAAATTTAAGAGGGGGAGTTTGGGTGTTTTTTAGGGGTGCATCAGCCAATTGGTTGCTAATAACATGCCCCTTGATTAATTTATACTAGAGGAACTCAAGGTCAAACTCAGCTAAAGTATGAGCCACTTAGCCATACATTGGTTTTGGTATGGTTTAGAGTGCGTATACTTGAGGGGGTTAGTATTAGTTATGATAAAAAAATTATGGTTAAGAAGGTAGTGGTAAAGTTTGGTGGCCATGAAGATTAGAGCCAAACATAGTTTTTTAGTATGTGTGTACCGAGTACATATTTGATAAGCATGTGACTAATGTAATAGATGGCTTATTCTTTGTGTTGTTCATCTGGATGGGTAAACATCACCCCTAAGGATTGGTATATGGTAGAGATATAGAGGTAGAAGGGTTGGTTATCCTTAGGTTGTGTAAAGATAGGTGTAAGGATAGGTGGAGATAGAAGGTACACTTTGACTGCATCAAAGGCCTTTTGATAATCGACATTCCACTTGAAAGAGATGTCCTTTTTTAAGATGTGATGGAAGGGTTGACATCAATCAGAGAGTTTGGAGGTGAAGTGATGAATGTATTAAAGCTTCCCCTACAAACTATGGAGTTGTTTAAGATTGGTTGAAGGTAGCACCTTGAGAATGACTTTAATTTTGGCTAAATCGACCTCAATTCCTTGAAGGGAAAAGATAAAGCCAAGAATTTTTCCCAACAAGACCCCAAAAATACATTTCTTGGGATTGAGGTGGACATGATAATGGATAAGTCATTCAAAGATAATCTTGAGAACAACTAAATGGTCTTTGTGAAGCTTGGATTTGTCAAGAAGGTCATCCACATAGTCTTCAATGATTGTACGGATAAAGTCATGGAAAATATAGGTCATGACACGTTGGTAGACTGTGCCAACATTTTTAAGACTGAAGGGCATGACTCTATAACATAAAGTCCCCCATGGGGTGATAAAGGTATTTTTGTGTTGATCTTTAGGGGCAATCAAAATCTGATTATAACTCAATAATTTATCCATGAGAGATAACATCTCGTGGCCTATTATAATATTAACAAGTTGGTCAATCTTAGGTAGAGGAAAGCCATCCTTTGGGTAGGTGAGGTCAAGGTCACAAAAGTCCACAAAAATATGTAGTCCTCCTATGGCTTTAGTGATAGGCACAATGTTTAAAACCCATTCGGGATAATTGATGGGCTAAATGAAGTTGATAGAAAAGATGCATTGAAGTTTTTCTTTGACAAGGAGAGCTATGTGAGGATGCATTCAGTGGAGTTTCTATTTGATAGGTTTGGCATCACAATTAGTCATAATGTTTTGGGTGGCAATGGATGGGTCAATACCAAGCATATCAACATATGACTAGGCGAATGCAATATTGTGGTCTTGGAGGAAGGCAGAGAAGTTTTGTAGTACCTCAGGGGTGAGAGTTTGGCCAAGTTTGATGACATGGGGGTTGTCCAGAGTTTTAATGTCAATGTATGTGGTAGGTTCATTCAACATGGCTGAGGTCTCTAGAGGTAAGGATTTGTGGATGGAAGAATTAGGTACACAAAGGTAGGTGAGAATAGAATCATCATCCTCACACTAGATAGTGTGAATGGTAGGAGAGTCTTCTCCTACCAGTTTAGGATGGATTAAAGGGATGGATATAGGTGCCACTTCCTTTTGATAAGTTAGGAGGCCAAGGATTATCATGTTGATGGAAAAAAAAATAGGTGGGATGATGTCCTCATTCTCACACTAAGGAGGAGGGGTTGTTAGTGAGGAAGGGATTTCTTCTTCATCAATGGTAATGGTGGGTTGTTGGCTTTCTTTGTATTGGGTAAAATAAAGCCAAGGCCATGTTTTCATGAAGCTTCTAGGTCTCAATCGAGGTCAACATGTGTGGTCCATCCTCATATCATCCCAAACCAAATCCTTTCTAGGCACAATTATGAAGGTGTGGTTTGGTGAAGTTTGGGTTGTCCAAATAGGAAAAGGTAGAGGTGAATGGTTGAGGTGAAGAGGGGGTGGTGGTAGTGTTAAGTGGTTTGTCAATTCCCCCATAGATAAAGTGGGTTTGATAGTTGGGAGGTCTTAAAGGAACAACGGTTCTAATGTTGGGATCATAACCTAGTTGATGGTTGAGCTTTTTGTATGCTCAAGGAGTTTGGAAGGCATTGTTGACAATTTTGACCCCACAGGTCAAATTGCAACCCTTATCATTCAAAACTTTGCATAACCATGCCTTTTTGTCTAAGTGTTAGGAATTGGTATTTATAATTTTCCCAAAGGGTCATCTTCAACAAGTTTACAAGAATTGACATTTTCAAAAATCTTGAAAGGCCTTTTTAACTTTTTTGAGGAAGGGACCAGTTCAAAATTTTGAAAACGCATCTCTAAAAGGTTGAAAGGTACGATTCTTTCAGGAAAGTGACTTCTTCAAAAAGTCTGAAGGACATATGATCCATTGTCAAAAAAATGAAAGGGAATTTCAAAAGAGCAAGGGCACATTTTACTTTTTAGAAGGGTTCTTTTTCTTTGGGAAAAGTCAATTTCAATTATTTTAAAAGCACAATTTCAATTTTGTCGAAGGATTTTGTCGAGGGACCATTCCATGTTTTTTGAAGGGACTTTCCCAAAAATTCTGAAGGGTCATTCTTTTGGTCGAAGGTTCATTGCAACTTTTTCGAAGGGCAAGTGGACCATTCCATTTCTTCTGAAGGGCATTTTCAAATTTTTGAACGGTGCATTTTAGAAAATCTAAAGAGTATCTGCCCTTCAGAAAAAGGCATTTTCAAATATAAAGTGGACCATTCCAATTTATTTGAAAGGTATTTTTCACAAAAATAGTCCTTGTCAAAAGTTTGAAAGGTCCTTTACAACTTTTTCTAAGTGTACTTTTCCTTCGAAAAAGTCCTTTACAACTTTTCTGAAGGGAAAGTAAACCATTCCAATTCTTCCAACGGGACATTAACATTTTTTCTGAAGGGTTCTTTTTTCAAAAAAGTTTATTTCAAGATTGTTGAAGGGTTATTTTTGGCAAATAGGGACACTTTCAATTTTGCCAAAAGGGACCATTTCAAATTGTTGAAGGACCATTACAAAATTTCAAAGGATTCTTTTGAGAAGTTGAGGGGTTCTTTCAAATTTTTTGAAGAGCATTATCAACTTTTCTAGAAGACCTTTACAAGAATTATGAAGTGCAATTTCCTTTAGACAATTTGTCTAAAGGAATTGTCCATTTTAAAAACTCCAAAAGAAAATTCCTGAGGCCAAAAAGCCCAAAAATATTCCTTCAGACAATTTGTTCGAAAGAAATGAATGATAGAAAAGGTTTCAAAAGAAATAAATAGAAACAATTCCTTCGAACAAATTGTCCGAAGGAAATGAAAGAAGAAGAATATTCAAGAAAAGCCTAAAGGTCATTTTCTTTTGGTCAAGGGTCCATTACAAGTTCTCAAAAGAACATCAAAGAAAAGTCTGAAGACAGATTTCCTTTAGACAAATTGTCTGAAGGAAAGGTTCATAAGAAAAGTCCAAGGAAAATAAGTTCGAGAAGTGTCCGTAGGAAAATTTTGAAAGGAGAACGACATTACAAAGAGCCCAAACAAAAAACCCACAATAACTGGCTAAAACAAAGAAGGGTAAATGAAATATAAAGTTACTTAGTGAAAATTTGAAGGACTAATTAGTCGAGGACAAGTGGCACAAGCGCATTCAACTAGTGGGATTCCAACAGCCAATCAACAAAAGACAATGAGGACTTCCCATTTTGACCTCGATGATGTGATCTAAAGCTCACATTTAGAGCATGAAAAGTGGCCCAAGCAAGATTAGACTACAATAAAGAGTATGCTAAGTTTTTAATTTAATAATCAAATTATTCAAAATTGGAAAAGACATGTAGCTGCCTTCAAGCATGGCTCTCTCAGTTCTAAAAGGGAGACTCGAATGCATGAAGGGCTCAAAGAGTTTAACATTGGATGACTATTCAAGGAGAGATTAACATAGAATCTCATGCATGCACTCTTGTTTATCTTGTTAATCAAAGCCTTTTCAAACACTTCCAACTCAACTCAAGTGGAGTTTTCTCTTTGAAGATCAGCATAGCATCATACATGAAGAGAATTGAATTACCAAAGATCCATGCACATTTGAAGAATTCAATATTTATTCTAAACAAGGATTATGAAATGGGCTCCTCATCATTTTCAATGCCAAAAAACTTTTCATGCAAGGCATAAGATAAAAATATATTATTTGAAGGCTTGATTATCTTGGAATAGTTGGAGTTGGACTTGGGGTGGTGTGGGAGTTGATCTCCTCTTCTATTTCCAGTGCCAATCTCTTGGCTTTTGTATGTTTTATATAAGTTGGCTTTTTTAGTCATTTTGAGAATCCCTCTTTTGGCAAGATTAGACTATGCCAAAAAATGAGTTTTGTAGCCTTTTCAGATAAATAGAAGGACTGTTTTCAAATTCAAGGATGCTGGTATAGTGTATTTATGTCATTAATTTACATATGTGATAAAATTTTCTTCCTTGTCAAGTCCTGATTCTTACCTATTTACTAGTTGATTAGATTATGTAGGTCATATTCTATGTTTGATGTCTTTTAGCTGAAGTTATAGTAGATGTCATATTAGATTAAACAAAACACACAGAGAAAATAATATTGAGAATAGCAGAGCACTTGTTCAACGTATTCAACCAAGCATGAAGGCCTATTAAATAGGCAAACAAATGAAATACCTGTGAAGCATGAGACGGGTATAATAAAACTAACCTATGTCAGCTTGCATGAAATAACAAAGGCCGAATAAACAACTAACCTCTTAACCAAAGTGGTTAAGGCAACTAACCAACATAAATTACCTTAGTAAATAACCTAAGGTAAATACAATAATATGTTAACACCCTCCCTTAATGACTAAACCAGAAACAAGACCAAGTTTATCTCTAAATTTTATGAACTTGTCTGTACCAATTGGTTTGGTCATTATATCAGTTGGCTGCTCTGCAGTGGGGCAGTAGAAGAGACTGATGTCTTCATTTGTAACCGTCGGATGTAATGATGGTGAACCTCAATGTGTTTGGTCCTGGCATGAAATACTAGATTCTTTACCATCTTCAAAACACTTTGGTTGTCACAAAAAATTGGAGTAGGCTTTGATGACTCAAACTGAAGATCCTCCAAAATTTTCTTTATCCACATGGTTTCACAACCTGCACTAACCACAGATTTATACTCTGCTTCTGTTGAAGATAATGCTATTGTATTTTGTAGTTTGCTCTGCCATGAGAAAACTCCTGAACCAAAAGTGAAAACATACCCTATTGTAGATTTTCTTGAATCAACTGAACCTGCCCAATCAAAATCAGAATATCCTGAAAGTTCAAAATCTACAGACTTCTTATACAGTATGCCAAAGTCAAGAGTACCTTTGACATATCTTAATACTCGTTTTACAGCTATCCAATGGACTTCCTGTGGTTTAGACATGAAGCGAGATAGAAAACTCACTGCAAAACAAATATCCGGTCTAGTGGTAGTGAGGTAAATGAGACTACCCACTAGTTGCCGATACACTATTTCATTGACCGGAGGTGAATCAGTGTTTGTTGAAATTTCAGCTCCTGTTTCCATAGGTGTGTGAGTTGGATTACAATCCATCATTCTAAACCTTTCTAACAATGAACTGGCATACTTATTCTGTGACACAAATATAGTATTACCACTTTGCCAAAACTCAACACCTAAACAGTATTTCAGTAGTCCTAAGTCTGTCATGTCAAAAGTACAACAAACATCAGCTTTCATTTGCTGAATGAGACTAGTACTACTCCCAGTGATGGCTATATCATCAACATATATAATGAGAATCAAGATATCATCACCAGACACCTTTACATAGAGAGTTGGTTCCGAGTTACACCTTTTGAAACTTGACTCCCTAAGATATGAGTCTATTTTTGTATACCAAGCTCGAGGAGCCTGCTTAAGTCCATACAAGGACTTGATAAACCTACAAACAAGATGTTCCTTACCAGGAACCTGAAAACCCTATGGCTGAACCATGTAGACTTCTTCCTCCAGATCTCCATTCAAGAAAGCACTCTTTACATCCATTTGGTGCACCTGCCATCCAAACTGAGCAGCAATAGCAATAATCAAACGAAAAGTTACCATCTTGGTGGTTGGAGCAAAAGTCTCCTCATAATCAACCCCTTCCTCTTGTGCATAACCTTTTGCAACAAGTCTGGCTTTGTGTTTGTCCAAGGAACCATCTGCTTTGCATTTTACTTTATAAATCCACTTACAACCAATGGATTTCTTCCCTGGTGGTAGTTCCATCAACTTCCAAGTATTATTTTTCATCAAGGAATCATATTCCAATTGCATAGCTGATTCCCACTCAGACTTCCCTTTGGCCTCTGAAAAAGAATTAGGCTCAAATACTTGTGAAACATCAGTTGTTAGAGCAAGATTAACATGCTCACCTCTATTACCAAACTGCTTTCCTGATCTCAGTCTTCTACTTTCCACACCTTGTGGCAAGTCTCCTTCTTTTAGTGCTTCAATTGTGGCAGTATACCACTTTGGCTTCTTTGGTTGTTCTCTTGGAACCTCACAGTGACTTGTATCAATTCCCTCCCTGGAATGTGATTCCACTGATGAACAAGAATCCTGCTCATTTTTCACATTATAACTAATAATGGAATCATTAGATAACAATGACTCAATATCTAAAACTTGACCAGTTGCTGTGAAGTATGTCATTTGTTCATTTACTATGACATCTCTATTTACCACAACTTTGTTAGTAGAAACATCAAGTAATCTGTAGGCCTTTGACTGATCACTGTATCCAACAAACATGTATGTTTTGCTTTTTGCATCCAAATTTTTTCTCTTTTGACTAGGAAAAACTGCAAAAGCTACACAACCAAAAATTTTGAAATCACTTACATCTGGAGTTCGACCTGACCAAGCCTCCTCTGGAGTCAAATTCTCCAAAGCTTTTGTAGGACTTCTGTTGAGGATGTATATTGTTGTATTCACTGCCTTCGCCCAATACCTGTATGGGACATTTCTGCTTTGGACCATACAACGAGCCATGTCCATCACCATCCTATTACGCCTTTCCACAACTCCATTTTGTTGTGGAGTGTAAGGTGTAGTGTATTGTCTGTGTATGCCTTCAGTGGCACAAAACTCCTTGAACTGTTTTGAGATGAACTCACCCCCATTCTCCATTCTAAGAGATTTCACTGGCCATCTTGCCTGTTTTTCAACCATAGCTTTCCAAGTAAGAAAGTTAGAAAAACAATCAAATTTCTTTACTAGAAAGTATACCCACTTTTTCCTAGAGAAATCATCAACCAGTAACAGGAAATAACGGGCACCAGAAGGGGTAGGTGTCTGCATTGGACCATGCAAATTCGCATGTACCAAATCCAATACTCCGTTTGCTCTCAAAGCTTTACCAACATCAAATGAATGTCTAACTTGCTTCCCCAACTGACATCCAGTACATACATGATGACTATGCCAAATAGAAGGAATCCCCTTAACCATCTTAGTCTTACTCAATGTAGTCAAATACTGAAAATTCAAATGCCCATACCTTTCATGCCATAGTGAACTTGTGCTATCAACTGTTGCAAGTGCACTTTCCTTTGCTTTGATTGGATCTGCAAGCTTATACAAGCCTTTCTCACTGATCCCAATAGCAATAATCTTGTTATCTTTAGTGGTGACTAAACATTGTTGTTCTTGAAATTTTACAACAAAATCAGATTTTGAGGTGATCTCACTGATTGAAAGAAGATTTTTGTTCATATCCGGTACATACCTAACATTCTTAAATGTATAATTTACTGTACCATTAATACTTATATGAACATTACCAAATCCTTTCACAAAATATGTTGTACCATCTCCTAAAGATATAGATTCATTACTATTGTTATCTTCAACAAAATCCACATACTAGTCCTTATGGCATGTATAATGGCGAGATGCCCCTGAATCAAAGTACCAAGCTCGATCTACCACAAAATTACCACTGGAAGCCATGAAAGCAAAATCTGGTGATTCATCGCCTTCACCTTCAGCTACATTTGCATGATGAGCTTTCTTTCTGGGGTTAGCCATATCCTGTTGTCTTTTCCTACAATCTTTCTTAAGATGACCAGGTTTCTTACAGTAAAAACATTTCCATTTAGATCTCTTATTACCACTTACTTGTGAAGATTCTGATGGATAGCTATTTTTACCAGACTGCTTACCCTTTTCCTTAATAAAGAATGCATTCTCTGTGGAAGTGGATGTAGACAACACTGCCTGCTCCTATCGTCTCTCCTTTTGCAATAGCAATGTAGACAATGTTTCAAAATCCAAAGTCTGCATCTCAGCAATCATGTGCAAGGACTCAACAAATGACTCAAATGATGGTGGAAGATTTTGCATAACAAGAGCAATCAAATCTTGCTCATCAACAGGTTTTTGTACTGCTTTCAACTGGTCACTGATGTCCTTGATCTGCAATAAAAACTCAAAAATGGAGCCACCTTCCTGCATCTTAGTGGAAAACAACAAATTCTTCAAATACAACACTCTACCGGCTTCAGAAGCCTGATATTTTGAAGATAAATTTTTCCATAAATCTGATGCTATAGTTGCATTTCTAACCTCTGAGATTAGATTATCTGCTACTGACAATTTTAACAACATGAGAGCTTCACGATGACGTTTATCATAGTCATTGGTAGCAGTGGCAGGCCTTTGCTCTTTACCGAGCACTATTTGATCAATATTCAGATATTCACATATTGTCAAAACCTTGTGACTCCACAAACTAAAGTTCTTGTCAGTCAATTTTTGAGAATCTGGTAGTAACAGGTGTTGAATACTAGCCATTTTACCTAGTTTTTCACGAAAATGATAAAATCGGAAAAACTATAATGACTTTTTTTTTAAAATTCCTTCTACACACTGATTCTATATTGACACTGAACAACCTTATCCGTTTTCGGCAACAAACTCAATACCGTTTGCAAGATCACAAAAAATCTACCACTTAAACAATTAAATTGGGAAAACTACAATTTCGATTTAAAAAATTCTTTTTCCATTGACATCCAGATAAAAAACCCATAAAATGGTAAAATTTTTAGCTTTCCGGATGCTTCCATGATTATTAGTCAACTGTAGGTCCCCAATAACCCTTATTGGCTAAAGTTTTGATTTATTTCAATTAAAAAAATAAAAATAATTGAAATATTAAAACTTTAGGCTAAAAATTTCATAAAAAAATTCAGCCAATCAGAAAATTGGCCTACCTCTGAAACTTCAGGCGAAGATTCTGAGCCCGTTTCTCAACCAAATTGCAAACCGTTTTCACCAGTGTCTTAGTTTTGATCTAACTTTCGATTTAGACTTTTATTTCACTAAAACAGATGAAGAAATGATTTTTTTTATTTTGCCGAATCCGTACGATGCTAAATTCAATAGAGGCTTCTAAGCCTCTAAAACAGCTTGTTTTCACTTCCTTTTGGTCTTATTTAGCCTTCTGATGCTTCCTGGAAATTTTCAGACCTTCTGGTTGAGTTTTCCGAATTCCGTGATGCTTTCTCTCTCCTCAGCTCTCCACTACGTGCCTGAAGTTCCTCCCTGGCAAGACACCGACCTCTCTTTGGCTTCCACAAACCTTCACTCAGGTTCTACAAACCATAGGCTCTGATACCATATTAGATTAAACAAAACACACAAAGAAAATGAGATTGAGAATAGCAGAGCACTTGTTCAACGTATTCAACCAAGCATGAAGGCCTATTAAATAGGCAAACAAATGAAATACCCGTCAAGCATGAGACGGGTATAATAAAACTAACCTATGTCAGCTTGCATGAAATAACAAAGGCCGAATAAACAACTAACCTCTTAACCAAAGTGGTTAAGGCAACTAACCAACATAAATTACCTTAGTAAATAACCTAAGGTAAATACAATAATATGCTAACATGTAAGTCGCTGGTTAGTGTCTTCAATCAAGCCTATTCCCTCATTTCCCTCAAGTTTTGATCACTAGATAGACCTTTTCATGAAATATTGATGCATAAGAGTCAATTGGAGTTGAAGATTCAGTCTTTTCTTGTCTAATTAGTGTTTTAGAAGCTTAAATTGAGTGGATGAACCAAAATACAGTTGTATCACCATCATTAGATAGGATTTTCCTTCAATTTTTTTCTTACTTTTTCCCTCTTACCTTTTCCCTCTTCCCTTTTCCCCTATAATTTGTAGCATAGAGTAGATATCCTAATTGATACACTAAAAGGAGCTATCCCTTAGAATCTATATATTCAATCCATTGATTAGGCCACCCACAGCTTACGATTGTTTCCATATTTTAGCAAACTATGAAGGCCTAAAATTACCTTCATAAGGGTGCAAGTCTGATTGACAACAGTTTTTGGCATGCTTGGTGGGACATCAAACAAAATCGTTGCATATCTAAAGAATTTTAAAGCTAATGAGAAGAAGTTGTAGTAGACAAGAATATTCATCTTCATCACAAGCTAAAGATTCTTTAGATTGTAATGTTCATAGCACCATTCAGGCAATCCTTTCATGCTAAAGGTTACCACAAGGTTAGATAGTAAAGGTATTCCTTTTGAATTCATATCGTATAAGAGATCAAGGTTTAGGAGGACAAAACCGTATCCTGAAAATAAATATGTCTCCCCTAGTTATCCTATTTTTTTAGGCACTACAATCCCCACTATCCAAATGGCCTTCAAAAATTAGGTGTTTGTTACATTCAATATAGGTAGTTCATTGAATCTAGCCCAGTTTGATGATATTCCTGTGTCTGCTCTCAAAAGTATCCTTTTCTTCTTAGGAGAAAATCAAACAACCCCTATTGAGCATATCTATTGAGCATATCCAAGATGTAGTTAATCTATGTTCAGTCCATAATGTTGTTGAGGATAATGTTGTTATTAGATTGGTTGTTGTTTCCTTCAAAGGGAAAGAATTTCAATGGTATATAAACCTTACACTAAACTCCATTTCTACTTGGAATGAATTGGGTGAAGCCTTAATCAAGCAATTTGAGGACAAATATGATCACCTATCTTTAGTTGAAAAATTAACTGCCATAAATAGAGCTCCTCATTAGTTTATGTCTAATTTTAACCTCATATTCCAAAAGACCTGGACTAGAATATCTGTGTTGATTAGGCCATCCCCTGAATATGCATTTTTGTACTATTTGAAAGCCTTTAACTTTGACATTAGTGTGATGATACAATCAATGGGTGGTACTACTTTGCCAGATGCTTTTGAGGTTGTAATAAGGGTAGAGAACAATTTGATACAAGTTGGTAAGCTTTCTCCAAGACCTCTAATGCCTATATTTCTAAAAATAAAGTCTATACCATCCCCTCAAATTCCTTAAATCCCATCCTTAGCTACTATTCCATCACATTAAGCTCAAATTATAGCCCCTACTAGTCAAGCTAGTGAGATAGGAGAGTTGAAAAGCTTGTTACAATCCTTTGGGAATGAAATAGTGCAACTCAAGAGATAACAATATCAAGCTAATAAGCCCTAGAAAACAACAAAATCAGACCACCTATCAACCCTTCAAAGATCAAAGGCTTCCTTATCAAGGTTTTGAGAGAATAGACCACTTTATCAAACATAAGGAGCCATAACTCCAGCTAAGCCTTATGTTTCCCTTAAACCTAATGCTCCTTCTACTTCAAATGCAATTGTTCCCACCCCACCTCAAAATATCTTGATGCAGGATTCAGGTTGGCAGTCTTAAAATCTCAATGATGATGAAAACCAAGCCTTGGTATCATAAAACATCACTATGCCACAAATGACACAAGAAGAATTTTCTTTTCAAGGAGGTTAATATCAAGATACAATTTTTACATCACAAGGAGAGACTCAACAAGTTCAAGGGTAGAGTGATGCCATTAATGTAAATTGGCAAGTGAATGATCATGTTGCTTTTACTCAGGGTGTTGAAACTAACAGTGTGAGTGGTCAAGTTGCAGTTGTAACTAGAGCTAAAAGAAGAGCCATTGATGAACTACAGGAGGTGATAAATGTTTCATGTACTCCTAGTGTTGTTTCTAAGAGTATAAAATAATAGCTTGATACCCCTACCCCTACAACTCATAAAAGTAGAATACCTCTAGTTCATGAGTAACCAGTTCTTTAGAAAGTGCAACTTAAGTTTAGTGGATCTTAGTTCAGTATAGTGGATCAGATGAAGAAGTCTAATATCAACATTAACATGTGGGATTATCTTTCCATTATAATACAAAAAGATATGCTCATCTAAGAGCTTTCAGCTCTCAAATTATCTCCAAAACTAGTTGACAAAGGAGATGTCTTAACTAATTCAGATCAGCCAACTAAGCAATAAGTACAATAAGTAAATAAGATGGAAAATGTGGATAAAACTGAGATAAAAACAAATAAGACTCCTCTTTTATAACTTTATTTTATATTAGGTGATACTTTGGTTCATAACTGTATGGTGGATAGTGGAGCTATTAGTACAGTCATGCCTAAACAGATTACAAACAAGCTCAGCCTTGTTTATGAGCCAAACACTAAGGGGGTATTGCAACTAAATGGGTCACCAATAAAGATGATATGCATCATCAAAGATCTAAAATTGACATTACATGTTTGTCCCAATGTTACTATTCAGTAGGATGTTGTTGTGGTAGACTTGCCTCCTTACTTTGCTATGTGCATTTCAAGGGACTTCAACTCAAATATTGAGGGATATTTGTCAGCTAATTGTACTTATTTATTGTTCAAAACTAGTTATGGTACCAAAGTAACAATTCATTTTTAACCTATTACATGTTTCCATATGGAGCCATATATGCCAAGTGTTGTGAACACTAACTGTATCATCTCAGATGATGTACTAAAAACTAGTGGAGTAGAAAATGGATTAACTTTCAATGGAGTTTCAGATTTGTTTCTTGATGAGTGGGATTCCACTTTACATGAACATGATCCTTATAAGCTAATTGAAGAAGAAAGACTCAGTGTGTATTGTCTTCATGAGAATGATGTACCAATTCTAGCCATGGTTAAGGATGATGAATCTAGTGAAGGTTTGTGGTCATTGTACTTTGATGGATCAAGGAATAAACATGGTAACAGAGCTGGAATGATATTAGTTTCTCAAACAAATCAAAGTTATTTCTCTTCTATTAAATTTTAGTTTGGTTATTCAAATAATGTTGCTGAGTATGAAGCACTAGTTCATGATTTACAGTGGGCTAGGAAGATGAAAGTCAATTCCTTACAAGTTTTCGGTGATAGTGAACTTATAGTTCACCAAGTAAGAGGTTTGAATGTATGTAAAAAATTGTTGCTTAAATCTTAAAAGCATAGAATATGGGACTTACTTGAATATTTTCAAGCTTTTAACATTTAAGCAATACCAAGAGGCAAGAATAAATATGCCGGTAGGTTGGCTGCCATTGGGTCATAATTTAGAATCCCAACTAATATAAAAAATGAGAAAATTTAGTTACATATAAAGGTGTTTGCAAGGCCTTCTATTCTAGATAATCATGAGAATTGGAAAGCGTTCGAAGATGACAATCAAATTGTGAGATTCTTGCAAGAGGAGGCTAAGTTTTCTTCAAGAAACCAATCAAAGCACCTATAGCAATATGGTGATCAGATTATGCAACTAAAAATAAATTAAGTTACCTAAGGGATTGGTCTCATTTGAGAACATTTTCAGTGATGATGATGAGTTAAGGAAAGAAAGGTCATCATTTTCAACAAAAAAAGAACACTATGCCAATGTGGAGATTGTAGCTAGTAAGATTTTGAAGTTGGGTAAGGTATGCATTCGTTCATAAAAAGAAGCTTTTATTGAGTTATGTACAAGTTTTGATGATGTGTTTGCATGAAAATATAGTGATCTCAAGGGATTTGATCCAATTTTAGCTTAACACACCATTGAGTTATAGGTTAAAACTAAACAAGTAAGGCAAAGACAAAGGCCTATTAATCCTAAGCTCGAGCCTTTGATGAGAGCTGAGCTTCACAAGCTCATAGAGTTAGTTATTATATTTCTAATCAAGCACTCAACTTAGATGGTAAATCTTGTTTTGGTATGGAAGAAGAACGATGAGATTAGATTGTATGTTGATTTTCATGATTTGAACAGAGCTTCACTTAAAGATCACTATCCATTGCCATCAATGGAACAAATTCAATAGTTTGTTACAGGTTCAGAGAGGTTTTCTTTGTTGGATGGATATAGTGGCTATGATCAAAATTTGGTCAAAGAAGAGGACCAATTTAACACATCCTTCACAACCAAGTGGGGGAATTTTACATACATAAAGATGTCATTCGATTTATCTAATGTTGAAGCAACCTTTTGGAGAGCCATGGATATGGCATTCCAAGGCCTTCTTAACAAGTTTGTACCTATTTATTTATATGATATAATAATATTTTCAAAGAGTGTATAAGATCACATGGTTCATCTCAAGCAAGTGTTCGAAAGGTCTAGGCAATTTGGGGTATCTCTAAACCCCTAAAAATGTGTCTTCTCAATTCATGAAGGTAAGCTTCTTGGACATGTTGTTTCAAAGCATGGTTTAAGCATATATTCTGAAAGGGTAGACTCTATTCTTGCACTTTATTTGCCTAAGCACAAAAAGGCTATGCAAAGCTTCTTTGGGAAAATCAACTTCATAAGGAGATATATTTGAGATTTTGCCATTTTAGATAAGCCACTTACAGCCATGCTAAAGAACAATCAGAGCTTCAGCTAGTCCAAAGAAGGAGTAAAAAGTTTTGAAAATATTAAGAAGGCCATATATAGTGTTCCTACACTTATAAATCCAGATTTCATAAAATATTTCATTTTGCATACATATGCCAACATGGACACCATTTCAGGCATTCTTATGTAATAAAATCATGAGGCTTTGGAGCAGCCAATAACTTTCTTTACTCAAGGCTTTGAAGAGTATGAAACAAGGTATTCTTATTTTAAATAACATGTTCTTTCAGATATAAGGTCTCTTAAAAACTTTAGATACTTGTTGTCTAACAATAAGATACACTTAATGGTTTCCCATCCAAGCATCAAGGAGTTCCTTTTGAACAAAGATATAAATGAGAAGAGAGTTGGTTGGATAACCAAGGTAATGAAGTATGATGTGTCAATTAAGGTCACAAAGCTAATTAGAGGCAAAGGACTTTGTGAGCATCTAGCTCAAGACTTTAAAAAGACTAATTAGGTTGTTTTGGTGTTAAATGATGAAGAGGTTGTAGATATTCATACCTCACATTCCAGTTGGTTTCATGACTTGGTAAGATATCTATAAGATGGTAATTATCCCTCTTATCTAAATGCTTAAAAAATAAGATATTTAAGGTTGAAATCAATTCCATTTTTGCTTATTGATGGTGTTTTGTTCAAGAAATATATCAATGGCATGTTGCTAAGTGTATAGAGCCAAGCCAAACTCAGAGATTGCTTGAAGAATTCCATGATGGACATGGTGGAGGACATTTTTATGCAATAAATACAGCCCTTAAGATCATGAGAAGTGGGTACTATTGGCCTAGTATATTTGGTGATTGCCATGTATGGGTTAGGAGGTGCAAATAGTGTGTTATGTTTATGGGAAAAGTGAAACTTGCATCTTTACCTCTTCAACAAATTATGGTGGATTAACCCTTTGTCCAATAGAGATTGGAATTTATTGGTCTCATAAATCCTCCTTCAAGTTTAAGACATAAATGGATTTTGACTGCTACAGATTACTTCACAAGTTGGACAGAAGCAGTGGCATTGAAAGAAGTGAATGAAACTAATGTTATAGATTTATATGAAGGTTTGATTACTAGATTTGTAGTTCCTTTAACCATTATCTCTGATAATTTAATAGATTTTGTGGGAACTAGGATTAGCTAATGGGCTATTCAACATGGAATTTATCTTAGCACTTCATCAAACTATTATCCACAAGGCGATGGCCTTGCTGAATCTACGAATAAGAATCTATTGAAGATCATAAGAAGGACTATTGAAGACAATTAGAGGTCATGGCATATCAAGTTTAAGTTAGCTCTATGGGCTGATAGGATCACCTACAAAAGATCAATAGCCAACTCTCCATTCAAGCTGGTATATGTTAAGGAAGCAAGGTTACTGATTTCTCTTGAATTTTTTGCTTTAGAACTAATGCATTAGCTTGAATTGTTAGAGAATGAGCCTATGGAGATCAGATATGCTAAGATTATGGAGTTAGAAGAGAGGAAATAAGTCCATGCTAGCCATGAAAATTCATCAAGCACAAGTGAAGAGAGCGGTTGACAAAGGAGCTTCTTCACGAAGTTTCAAAGAAGGATATATGGTCCTCAAGTGGGATGAGGATAGAGCTAATCCAAGAAGGAAAATGAAGTTTGACTCCCTTTGGAGTGGCCCACACATAATCTCCAACTGTAAATCCCATAATGCCTTCCAACTTACAAAGATAAATGGCGAAGAGCTTCCAATCCCAGTCAATGGGACACATCTAAAACATTGCTATTGAAGAGTTTGGCTCCTTACACATAGTTTGTTGTTTTCCTCCAAGTGTTATTCAAGCACATTAGTTTAATTCTATTTTATCCCAAATAAGTGTTTTGTTTACACATTTGCTTTGTTTAGTTAATTTTTCTATTTTGTGTGTTTCCTTTCTTATTTTGGAGGATGAAGGTTGTTTTTTCCAAGTCAAAAGAGAATTTACAGTAATGGACCAGATTTGCAATTGTTTTATGAGTTTAAATATCATGTATATGGTCTGAGTTCTCAAGCATAACATGCATGATTCCCAGTTGAGTCACCAAAATGTTGACACTTTTGACCCCAAGGGTCAAATTTCAACCCTTATCATTCAAAACTTTGCATAACCATGCCTTTTTGTCTAAGTGTCAAGAATTGGTCTTTGCAATTTTCCCAAAGGGTCATCTTCAACAAGTCTGAAGGAATTGACATTTTCAAATAACCTACAAGGCCTTTTTAACTTTTTCAAGGAAGGGACCAGTTCAAAATTTTGGAAAGGCATCTCCAAAAGGTTGAAAGGCACAATTCTTTTAGGAAAGGGACTTCTTCAAAAATTCCAATGGACATAAGATCCATTATCAAAAATCCAAAAGGGAATTTCAAAAGATCAAGGGTACTTTTCACGTTTCTGAAGGGTTCTTTTTCTTTAGAAAAAGTCAATTTCAATTTTTTTGAAAGGACAATTTCAATTTTGTTGACAAACCATTCCAAGTTTTTCAAAGGGACTTTTCAAAAAAGTTTGAAGGGTCATTTATTTCAGTCGAAGGTTCATCACAACTTTTCTAAAGGGCAAGTGGACCAATTCAATTCTTCTGAAGGGCATTTTCAAATTTCTAAATGGTGCATTTCAAAAAAGCTGAAAGGTATCTGCCCTTCAAAAAAAGGCATTTTCAAAGATAAAGTGGACCATTCCAATTTTTTCAAAAGGTACTTTTCACAAGAAATAGTCCTTGTTAAAATTCCTAAAGGTCTTTTACAACTTTTTTGAAGGGTTCTTTTCCTTCAAAAAAGTCCTTTACAACTTTTTTGAAGGGCAAGTAGACCATTCCAATTCTTCCAAAGGGACATTTACATTTTTTTCGAAGGGTTCTTTTTTTCAGAAAAGTTCATCTCAAGATTATCGAAGGGTTATTTTTGGCAAACAAGGACACTTTCAATTTTGTCTAAAAGGACCATTTCAAATTGACAAAGGACCATTACAAAAATCCAAAGGGTTCTTTCGAGAAGTCAAGGGGTTCTTTCAAATTTTTTTAAGGGCATTGTCAAATTTATTGAAAACCTTTACAAGAATTTCAAAGGGAAATTTCCTTTAGACAATTTATCTGAAAAAATTGTCCATTGCAAAAACTTTAGAAGAAAACTCCTAAGGCCAAAAAGCCTAAAACAATTCCTTCAAACAATTTGTCCAAAGGAAATGAAAGAAGAACATTTAAGAAAAGCCTAAAGGTCATTTTATTTTAGTCGAGGTTCCATTGCACATTCTCAAAATAACATCGAAGAAAAGTTCGAAGACATATTTCCTTTAGAAAATTGTCTGAAGGAAAGGTTCATAAGAAAAGTCTGAGGAAAATAAGTTCAAGAAGTGTTCGTAGGAAAATTTTGAATGGAGGAAGACATTACAAAGAGCTCAAACAATAAGCCCACAGTAATTGGCCAAAAAAAAGAAGGGTAAAGGAAATATAAAGTTACCCAGTGCAAATCTAAAGGACCAATTAGTCGGGGACAAGTGGCATAAGTGCATTCAACTAGTGGGATTTCAATAGCCAATCAGTAGAAAACAATGAGGACTTCCCCTTTTGACTCTAATGATGTGATCTACAGCTCACATTCAGAGCTTGTGAAGAGGTTCAAGCAAGATTAGATTGCAGTAAGGACCATGCAGAGTTTTTAATGCAATAATCAAATTATTCAAACTTGGAAAAGATATGCAGTTGCATTTAAGCATGGCTCTATCAGTTCTAAAAGGGACACTCGAATGCATGAAGGGATCAAAGAGTTTAACGTTAGATGGTTGTTCAAGGAGAGCTTAACATAGAATTTCATGCATGCACTCTTATTTATCTTGTTAATCAAAGCCTTTTTAAATACTTCCAACTCAACTTCAAGTGGAGTTTTTTCTTTGAAGATTGGCGTAGCATCATGCATGAAGAGAATTTAATTACCAAAGATCTATGCACATTTAAATAATTTGAAGGATTGGTTATCTTGGCATAGTTGGAGTTGGACTTGGGGTGGTGTGGGAGTTGATCTCCTCTTCTAATTTCAGTGCCAATCTCTTGGCTTTTGTATGTTTTTCTATGTAAGTTGGTTTTCTCAGTCACTTTGAGAATCCCTCTTTTGGCAAGATCAGACTCTACCAAAATTTGAGTTTTGTAACCTTTTTGGATAAATAAAAGGACTATTTTTAGATTTTAGGATGCTGGTATAATATATTTATATCAGTGATTTACATATGTGATAGAATTTTCTTCCTTGTCAAGCCCTGATTCTTATCTATTTACTAGTTGATTAGATTATGCAGGTCATGTTCTATGTTTGATGTCTTTTGGCTAAAGTTGCAGTGGATGTAAGTGGTTGGTTAGTGCCTTGAATTAGGCATGTTCCCTCATTTCCCTCAAGCTTTGATCACCAGATAGAACCTTTTCATGAAATACTATTGCATAGGAGTCAATTGGAGTTGAAGATTCAATCTTTTCTTATCTAATCATTGTTTTAGAAGCTTACATTGAGTGGATGAACCAAAATATAGGTGTATCACTATCATTAGATAAAATTTTCATTTAAATTTATTTTTTACCTTTTCCCTCTTCCTTTTTCCCCAATAATTTGTAGCGTAGAGTAGAGATCCTAATCGATACACCAAAGGGAGATATCCCTTAGAATCTAGAGATTTAATCCACTGATTAGGCCACCTATAACCTAAGATTTTTTCCATGTTTTAGCAAACTTTGAAGGCTTGAAACTACCTTCAGTAGGGTGTGAGTTTGATTGACAACATGCATCAAGGGTGAGGAGATAGCATTCTCTAAGGGTAAGGCGTTAGAAGGTTAGTTGTAAGAGATCGGTGATGGGTATCTAGTCGGCAAGAATATATGAGTTGGTAGATGCCTCAATGGAAGGGAAAACAATGGCTTCAACTTTTATGGGTGAGATCTTAGTGGTAGATGCTTGTGGTGTTTTGGATGGAGGTAGAAGAATATCATTAGGTAGGTAGGTCATATTGCATGATGTAAAAAGGTTAGGGTTAGCTTGTATGGTAACAGCTTCACCTTTATTTTCAAACTTAACACATCGATGGAGGGTGGAGGGTACACAACCCATGACATGGATTAAAGGTCTCCTAAGTAAAATATTGTATTGAAATTCACCTTTGACCACATAGAAGAGTTCAGGGAGTGTGAAAGGTCCTAGATAGATGTGAAGGATAATAATTCCTAAGGTGGTGGTTATAGTGTTGTTAAAGGATCTAAAGATGGTTGAAGTTGTAGATATGACATTATCTAGTATCTTGAGTTGGTCATAGGCATGAGAAGAGATAATGTTGATACCAGCTCCCCCATCGATCATAACCCATTTGATGCGGGTTTGGTTGATGTGGGTGGTAATAAAGAGAGGGGTATCTAGGTCCTCAGGGTGGACATAAGGTATCTTTGAGTCTTTGAAGGTAACAAGGGTAGAGATTTGGAGAGCACCAACAAAGGCCTCTATAGGTCAAGAATCCCCCGATATGACTTTAATAGCCTACATAGCCTCGATCATGGCCTAACGATGGTAGGGTGAGGTGGAAATGAGCTTGTAAAGGCTCATCTTAACTAGGGTCTAATGGAGTTGTTTAAGAATGACCCTCTTAATGGATTTAGAGGGGTTAGCCTCTGATGTGCCTAAGATGGTAACTTTGGGCTTAGTTGAAGACATGGAGGTTTGGATCTGGCTTGGTTTAGGATGAGTTGGTGGGTATGTCCAAGGAATGGACACTTTGGCCTACCCTTTATCCTTTTATTGTGATCGTGTGACCACATTAATGGTATGGATAGAGGGGAAAGGTGGGATATGAGGTTGGGTAGGCTCTTAGTCACTTTGCACTAAGAGTGGGGGATCAAGAATATGCTGGTGACTGGCTATTGGGTGTATTGGTAGATGGGTCAAGGGAGGTTCATCTAGTAAAAGATCATCCTCATCGTAGAGCTAATGGATAATGGCCTAGAGAGATTTATAGTTCTTCATGTCATGCCCAGGTGTCCTATGATAAGAATAGATTTGATGATTGTTAGACCAAGTTGGTTTTGAACCAAGAGGATTGAAAGGTCTGATAAGTGGTAAGGTGAGGTAGGAGGCTTGCAACAACCTTTGAAAAATGGTCGAATAAGACTCAGCTAGAGGTAGGAAAGGTCTAGAGGTTGTTATCTTGGTTGGTAAGTGGGAGGTTATGGTGGCAACAGGTTTGGTGAGAGATGGTTTGGGTAAGGTGGTGTATCTATTTGATGGTTTTGGTTTGGGTATGTTGGTAGGTGGGGTGTTTACGTTTGATCATTTAGTTACTGGTAGTTCAAGGATGATCAGTGTATTTGACAGTAAATGGGCTGACGTAACCAAAAATAGTGGGAGACATATGTTAAAGGAGGCCAACTTCTTAAGTAAGGTAGATGGATGAGGGCCCAAAATAGAAGACAAAATGTAGGGAGGTAAAACCCTAGCCATGTGGCCATTCCACAATTTGGCCTCTTTAATTCGTTTGAGTCAAGGTTTAGGTGTAGGTTTGGAAGGGGTTAGTTCCACTTTCAAGGAGGGGTAAAATAAACTGCAAGAAGGGAAGGCACCAAGGTTTTCAAAGGGTTTAGTTAGTGGCTTGACTGCTTGAGGTGTGATTGCTTCAGTTGGTTGAGAAGGTGAGGGGTTGGTAGAAGTTTTGATTGGTTTAAGAGGTGGTGGAAATGTGGTAGATTGGTTGGTTGAAGGTGTGCTAGAAAGTTCAGGTTTGTTGATGTAAGGGAGCTCTAAGTGTTACCAAAAAGTGGTGTGATCCATGTCTAGTTTTAAGGAAAAATCCACTTTTTACACTAATGTAGAAAAAGGTTTGTGTACTGGTTTTGCTTTGTGGGTAGTGGATGTAAAAGATAGGCTTGTAGGTCAGGGAAAATGGTTGGCAGGTTGGTTGATTTCCTAAGGTGAGGAAAGTAAGGTTGAGATAAATGGCTCATCCATGGGAGGCATTGGTAGAAATTCTTCTCCTTTAGGAATAATATCCATAGGAGTAGCGGTTTGTTGGGTATTTAGTGGAGGTCGCGAATCAAGAATGTTGATTTTTCCAGATGTGTTAGTTGAGGTAGTATGTGATGATTCCAAAGCTTTTATGAGGGTAGATAGGGAAAAAGGAACTTCTTTGGTTTGGCTGTCCAAAGGAGGGTAAGGTGACTCCATTACCTTGGTAAGTGAGGCAAGGGAGGAATGGGTAGATTGGATGATTAGGTCCTCATGGGTAGGTGTATCATGAACCAAATTGACAGTGTGGGCATCATGAGAGCATTTGGCCTGTGTGTTCTCATTTTTGATAGGGGCATGGTTGGGAAAAGGTTGCCTGAAGATGTCAAGAGCTTTATTTTGAGGGGCATTAGGGTTATCCAACATGAGTTCCCCCTTTTCAATGAGGCTTTGGACAACATTATTAAAGGTATTACATCGACTGACGTCATGTCCAATTACCTAATGAAAGGCACAATGGTCATTCTCATTGTACCAAGTAGGTGAGAAGAATCAAACTATTGAGGAGGTTTGATGGGTGAAAGATATATAAGATTAGATTTTAATAACTTTTCCAGAACTAAGGTGTAAGACTCTCTAAGTGGAGTGAATTATTTTTGGTTACTTCGGTTTGGGTTCTATGAGCTTTGGTTAGAAGGATTGGGAGAGTTTTATTGAGTGATATTAGGTGGTGGGGTAGCCTTACAGACAACTGCATTCACAGTCCCCTTGCTCTTAGTCCCAGAGTTAGCTTGATTACTTTTTTTGGAGGAATCTTCATTGGTTTTGAAGGTGGAGTTTTTGTTTCGTAACTTCAGTTTACTCTCATTTATGGCTCGGTTTTCTAACTTGAGCACCATGGTAAAAGCTTCATCAAAAGTTCTGAAGCTTTAGACATGTAATGTAGAAGAGATATGTTTAGTGCAAGCTCAAGTGAAAAGCTCTATAAGTTTGGGTTGAGACAAGGAGAATGAAAGTTGATTAATCAAACTTCTCCAACGAGCGATGAAGTCAGTAATGGACTCATCATCGAATTGCCTGATAGAATAAAGGTTGGTGATGGAGACCTTCTTGAAAATGTTGATGGAGAAATGATCCAAGAAGACTTGTGTTAGTTGGGTTAAAGAAAAGATGGAATGCTTGGTAAGGGCACTATACCAGTCAAGTGCTAGACCAGATAAAGACATGAGGAAGGTTCGGAGGAGAAGGGCATCATCGTAAGCAATCATGTAGTATGTATGCCTAAATTACCTAAGGTGTTGTTGGGGGTCCTCCTTGCTTTGAAATTTGGTAAATTTCAGAAGCTCCCATTAAGGAGGGTGAGGTTTGATAAGAACTAAGAGATGAATAGGCTCGTTACAAATATGATCATAGGATAGGATGTTATGAGCCCCTAAAATGGATGACTCAAGGTTGGTCATCTTGTCCATGAGCATTTTCATTAGGTTTGTTTGAGGTGGTGCACCAAAAGGATTGTAAGACTAGTATTGTGGTTGAGATTGGGAAACATATTGGTAATTGTTTGGCAGTGGAGAGGCTACCACATATTGGAATGTGGATGTTAGGGGTTGGGTAGGGTAGGTAGATGATGGTTTTTGGGTAACAGGTACATACCCTTATGAGTTAGGGATGTATTGTAGATTGGATGCAACAGATATCTATTAAGTGGTTGCTATGGATTGGGCATGCATAGTTGTTGGGTTGGTGACAAGAGGGGAGGTAGTGACCTTCATGCTAATAAGAGTGAAGTAGAAGGGATAGGTACCCATAAGCTTGGAAAAGGGGTATTGACCAATGGGTTGGGTTTGATAGAGGAAAGATTGGTGGTGCTGATGGTAGATGTTCTAACAATAAGTGGTGTGTGATGGGTTGATGGTTGGGTTGTCCCCAAGGAAGAGGAGTCATTGGTAGGAGTGGAAGGTGTAAGGGTAGTGGTTAGTTGGATAGGTTGGTTATTAGTTGTGGTGTCAAAGGGGTTAGTGGATGAAGATTACTAGGTGGTTGAAGGTTGGGTAGTGACCATGACAATAGGAAAATCCCCATAAGGTGGGATGGCATGCCACAAGGAGGATCATGAGACGGTTGAAAACAAAGCATGGTGAGGGGAGGCATCAAGGTAGTGTTGAAGGGCAACTAGGTTGTTGTCCAAAAAAGTGGTAAAGTCCATGTCTCCTTATGGAAATACATGAGGAAAAGTAGGGCTTCCCAATGGACAGGGTGAATCTTCTACCTCAGAGATGTACTCCATAGATGAGGAGGTAGAGGAGGCTATTTAATTTTGCTCTACTAGGTCTCTTCATTGTTGGTGAGTGAGAACCATACAAGAGAAAGGGGAGAGTAAATAAGAACAATCTCACCACTCAAATAAGAAGAGGACAATAAAATGATCAAGGCAATCAAGACACATACTATGAAGTACATTTAAGCCCAGAGGTTAGCTTTAATTTCACTTGTGGCTTATGCCTTAGTTTATAAGTATGTGTGATAGAAGTTGGCTTGTAGATCAGGTACTATAGAAGTAGTTTAAGGTTGGTTTCAAGTTGTTTAGGTGCTCAAAATAATTTGTATTGGAATCAATATGTGGCTTGGTATTGGAGCTTACCCCCTGACTTCATGATCCTGCAATGATAAGACTGTTAGGTGCTTAGCAATTATATATTGATATCCAAAGTTTATACTCAACTAGAGAGTTGAGTTGGTTCTCCCCTTGGTAATGACCTCCAAATAGGGTTGTCGAGAAAGGGTAAGGTGACTGCTAGGTGATGAAATCTTAGTCGGGCCCTATCTCAAATTGTTTTGATGTTTGATTGATTGTGTGGTTTGGCTAGTGTGTGCAGCAAAAAGTGCTGCTACGATAAGATTATTGTGCTTTAATTCAAAGTGAACTAATGTTAAAATCAAGCATTAGATGCAGTTAATTTTAATCCCAAGAGAGATTTCAATTTTAATTATGAGCACAGATAGAGAGAAAAACATGCAGATGCAAAGAAAATGTGAGTAAAGACTCTAGTTCTCACCGGGCATGCCAGAATGTTTCATTTAAATTTTCACTTCAGTTCTAAAGAAAGAGAGAAAAGAAACTCAATACAAGTGTGGTTGAAAAACCTTTTTGGTTGTGCATGCACCAAATCAAAATATTGTGAAGAGATCCCCTTGGGCTTGAGAGGAAGACCTATAAATAAGAAAGCACTATAGCAAACTTGTTTGTTAGACAGATAGTTGTGTGGTTTGCCTAGTGATATCTAGATTTTAGAAGTGAGAGCTTTCTTAGGGGTTGTCAATCCACATGTTTTAAACAATTAAGTTGATAAAATGGAAATAAGGTACTTGTATCAATAATCAAAAGGTACTGAAATCAAATACAAGAAAGCTTGTTAGAAAAATAGACTATAAATGATCTAATTAGTGATAGACTAATTAATACTAGTGCTGATGGGTTGGGGTATTCTTTAGAAAATTAGAAAGGGGTTTGTGAGTGGTCAAAAACACATAAAAGTGGATTTGGTTGGGTGTAGGTGGGTGAAATCAACTTGTTGGTTTTTCTACCATAGGTGACCATCAGCGGTTAGGCTCGACCATCAACGGTTGGGTCCAATAATCGATGGTTGACTGTTGAATTTTAGGTTTGATCAATAGAGGATGATGGGATTCTACAGATGAATTATGAGAGTTATGTAAGGGCTAGATTGATTGCAAAATGGAATAAAAGTACATGAATATTGAAAAGTAAGTGCTTGTCTCACCAAAAGTTGATTAGGTGTGTGGTTGACATATTTAGACTATTGGTGGAATTTGGCTCGATTCTGGTAGAGTAATGGTACTTGAAAGCTTGGTTGAGAGATGATGATAAGTTGGCTCTCAATAAGATGGTTGATAATGCTTGACAATCCAAATGACATTGATTGATCTAATTTAACTATAAAAGAAAATTATGAATGCCTAAGCTGATAATTATTGTAGATGGATTTGACCTCCCAGACCTCTTTCTCTTATAGGCATAAGCAAGAGGTGGAAGTGAAGGTATAACTAGGTCATCTATATATAATTTATGCATGCAAAGACTCACAACACAAATTAGACAAGTTTATATTTAGAAAAGGGTTGGTAGAGCTTGCATGCTCTTGGTGAAGAGGTGGATCCTGATTGTCGATGGTCAGGGGTTCCCAAGGATGACCGTCAATGGTCAGGGTCCATAGGAATAGGGTCCTAAAGGTCAAGGTTACTCAGCTAGGTGCAATTGAGTGTAGATTGGTTGCTTTAGGCTTGATGGGTGTAGGTTGGTCCTAGGATGGTCCAGGGGTACTTTGAGGGCTACTTCAACATTTGAAATCATAGGTTTGTAGATTTTTGGTGTCTATAGGCATCACTAAAGTCTTGTATCAGTCAAAATCAGCTTCAATCACATAATCATCAATGATTTCACAAATTGTCATCGATTCAGACAAATCAACATCGATTACTGTCAAAATCCTTTTCCTTTTAGGAACCTATATCAATTGTGGTAAACTAGCAAAAATTTGTTCACTTTATTTATCTATATCCACTTATCTTTTTAATCCATATCTATTTATCTTAAGTAATTTGTATTCATTTATCTTATTGAGTTATCTTTTGCATGATCTGTATCTTTTAAATCACATTTTGTAATCTCTTTTATCATTTTAGTTATCCGCTTGATTGCTTTATAAAGTGGGCTAACATCCTTATTAGGAAGTGTACCACTTCCTAGGACTGGTCTAGTACTAGGCAACCCACTTACATATCCTATTAATCAATCTTTTTCGAGTTTTCTCTTGTGTGTAGGTAGTCCTTCCTAACCAAAAAAGAGCTCCTACATCACTAGATCAATGGTGCACAATCTTTCCAGTCACAGGTAAGCCTTGAAACCATGTATCTCAATTTACATTTTTGGTAGTTTATTTTATAAAAGAATGAACGAAAAACACTTAAACATTATAGCACACCCAATGGGACCCCTCTTTAGGCCTCATTGTTCTTGATTCTTTATTTTATTTTGTTTTGTTTTATTTTAATTACTAAAACTTTTTATTCATTTTTTCATTAAAAGCATTACAAATAAAATAAAATCAAAAAGTATATAAATAACTTTCTTTTTGAAAGAGTTTGTCTTTTTTTTCAGTTTGTATATTTTAGAAGCACATCTAGTATAAGAGGATCAATTTACAATTTTAGTCACACTCTTTTCCACACACTACCAAATCACAATAATCATAAAATTTGCAATCAAAACAAATCCCTCCCAAGTAGACCCACTTGGATTTCATCCCCAAGGGGAAATTTGACTCGATGTTCTGGCTAAGTATAAATAAGTGCTTAGCAGTATATAGGTTTAATGCCCGACACCCTTATTATTGTAGGGTCATGAAGTGATGGGGTAGGCCCCAATACCAAGCCATGTATTACCACCAACACAAATTCAGGCCTCACTGTACCTTTGCATATATCGAAGTCCCCAACTTTAAATAAACCTGAAACCAAACTTAGGTTACCACTTCTTAGGACCTTCATTAACCCAACACCCCATCACATTCTAAATTTTATTTCTTAAGAAAATTAAAAATATTTAAGTACATTCAAATATAGTGTGTGTTTTTTCCTCACTAAAATGAGACAATAAAAAAAAGGAGTTGTGTGTTTTACATTTATTCTTTGTTTTTATTATATTTCCATACTACATGGTTCTAACGCGGCAACAATCATTGAAACAAATAAAATCACCACACTCATCCTTCTCAATGGAACACTTGTCAATCCCCCTACCTGTCTTGAATCCATCAGGAACAATCCTCCACAATTCTATCCACAAGGAGACCTCGAGTTTGCTAACATTCTAGATAACAACCCAATAGTGATAGGATCTAGGAAGCACAATTGATTACCATGTACAAGCAACTAAATGTGGAATTTAACCATAAGTAACAAGTAACTAGAATTCAAAAATAACACAGAATATGAGAGACAATACCCAATTGTATTAATACTCTTTCAGAAAGAAATTACAATGAAGAGATGCCACACTCTTCCACACCTTACAGGCTTCTCACACCAAGTGTACAGTAATTCACCTTCAAGAGTTCACTCTCTCAATTACGGTCCCAACATACAACTCAAACATAGAGTTGGTGTTCACCTCCAACCAGTCAGTATCACTACTACCAGTACCACCAGTCAATATCACTACTGCCAATACACAAGTACTCCATGTACTCCACGACTGAGTACACATTGTACTCTAAGTACACAACGTACTCCAAGTAGATCTCCCCTAATCTTGCTACCTGTTGTGTTACTGATCTCCCTGATCTTACTGCCACCTGCAGATCAACTTGGTTTTGCAACACCTACAAACCTAGACCACGCACACACACACACACACACACCTGCAAATCAATGATCTTACTTACCATGTAGATCTCTCTACACCCTGAAGAACCCTTGTCCTTGCCTCACCAAGTCCTTATGATTCTCCAAACCAGTACCCTAGTGGATCTTCTACCAGATCTTGCTATCCCACAAATCTACTTGATCATACACACTCGGCACCCCTGTGGAACTAGGAGGAACACACCTTGCTCTCTTCACTCTAAAGGAGCTAACCTTGCTCTTACTCAACTAGCACACTTTATAATACAGCCCATGAGTCTATTATATAGATCCCATGCAAACAATAATTAGACATCTAATTATAATAATTAGATCCACAGCTCCAAGACTAAAATTAGCCTTTAACATGCAAACAACTGGTTCATTAACAAACTGTTTGTGAACTAGCAGTTCTAAAACCGCAAAGGCGACCGACGTCGGTCCCTGTCTGGCTAAAGATGACCGATGTCGGTCGATCATGACTGATGTCAGTTGCTCTGCTCACTAGATATGACCGACGTCAGTTGATCAGACCGACGTCAGTTTCTCTGTAACTCAACAACCTCCTCCATGTTTGCATCAATGAAGCTTTTAACTCCATAACCTAACAATCTCCCACTTGGAGATAAACAGTTGCACTGTACCTGTACTTGTACACTGTCTAATTTATTTCTTGGATTGTATCCCTCTTCAAGCTCAATCTTGAAGACCAACCACCACACATCCTATGGTGCAACACCTGTCATCCAAGTAACCTGCCATATCCGCATCTACAAACCCATGTAGAAAATAACTTGACCTTACATAGCATGTCGACCTATTGCTGGTCCCTCTTAGATACCTGAGAACCCACTGAACCGCTTTCCAGTGCTTCCTTCTCGGATTGACTACAAACCTGCTGACAACTCCCACTACTGGGGTAATATCAGGGAGTACACATGTACTCAACCTCATCATGTGATTGGGGACCCTGTTCTAACAATTGTCCATCCATAGGTGTACTTGCCATACTACATCCTGCACTACCTTCACACAATCATCTTGTGACAACATCAACTTGTGATCTTCCCTGTCTCTAGGATTACTCATGCCAAAGAATTTTGCTGCTCCCAAATTCTTCTTGACACACCACTGAACTAACCTTACCTTTAGCTCAGCAAAACCCTATATGTATGCACCTGTAACAAGCACATCATCCACATATAGTAACAGCATAATGTAGCGACCATCATCCAACCTGGTAAAGTAAACACAATGGTTATAATGACACTAACTAAAGCCATGCTTTGTCATACACCTGTCAAACCTGTACCACTGTCCTGTAGCTTGCTCAAGACCATATGACCTAGCCTTTTATCTCACATGTCCATTCTCTCTATTCTTTAACCAAGGAATCTATTCGTCTTTTAGTGCTTTCATACCGGCTGGCAACCCTACCAAATCCCCCATTTGGTTCTGCATCCTAGGAATCAAATTTCTCATTCATGCCATGCTCCCACTGTTTCCTGGATCCTTCTTGCTCTGCAGTGAGCAACGAGTATAAAGAAGAGGAATAACAAATTTGAGGTTTACTTACCCTTTCAGTCCTCCATATAGGCATTTGAGACTCCTTGACAGCTTGTTGTCTGCCCAAAATCTGTTCCAATGACCGACCTCGATCACCACACAGTCTACATCTGACTGACGTTGGTTCCATGCGACTGTCCTGACTATCGACACCAATTTCCTGACTGACGTCAGTGTCTACTATTGCTGACATCAATTTCCTGACCGACGTCAGTCTTACCTTGCTCGACACCACCGACTCTGGTCTGCACATGATCGACATCGACCCCTGTTTGTTCGATGCCGGTTCTTCCTGACCGACACTGGTAACTGTGTTTTCCTGTGAGTGATGACTTTTTACCTGTGAGCTCACTTTGAATCAAAACCCTGTCCAAACTGCCCTGCTCAGAGATATCCAGTCCCATCCGCTGATCTCTATCCATCATCTCCTCCATGAACACTAAGGCTTTATAGTTCTTAAGTCTGTCAAAGACATCTGACTTCCTCTTAAGAACATGGATCTCCTTCTTGCTCATGTGACCAAGCCTACAAAGCCACGTCTTCGCAACAAAGAAGAATCAATAATATAAGTAGATAGATAAAAGATACCTACTTTCTTACCACCTGCTAATTCAAGTGCATCCGCTATGAGAGTTCCTGTGCATCTCTCATCACCCAACTTTTCTGAAGAAATTAGCCACATCTTTAAGACTAGGACCTGCATGACCTCCTTCAACACCCATGTGTTGGCCGTCTGCAATTTCAGCAACACTTCTCCTTTGCCAAAACTTTGACAAGGCACACCAGCCCCTAAATAAATCTTTCTAAAGTCTCCAAAAACCTTAACATGGAAAAATACTCTATTTCGAGCTGCATGGAAAGAGGCAACAAAATCTATAAGACAAGATTCTACTTTATCCAAAGAACATCCCAGAGCATCCTGTGCAATAACACCTGCAACATCCACTTCTTCAATTCTTTCATGTTGATCTTCTACCAACCAACAATATTTCTTTACCTACTCTTTCTTTCCATAACACCGTAATTGACCATTCTTGCTTTTCAATTCCTCCATTCTTAGTGTACTTTCTTCTGCCATTGCTATACTCCCACTCAATTAGAAACCCTTGAGAGTGACCTGTAATCAAACACAAACCTGCTCCCTACAACCTTAGCTCTGATACCACTTGATAGGACCTAGGAAGCACAATTGATTACCATGTACAAGTAACTAAATGCGGAATTTAACTAGAAGTAACAAGTAACTAGAATTCAAAAATAACACAGAATATGAGAGACAATACCCAATTGTATTAATACTCTTTCAGAAAGAAATTACAATGAAGAGATGCCAACTCTTCCACACCTTACAGGCTTCCCACACCAAGTGTACAGTAATTCACCTTCAAGAGTTCACTCTCTCAATTACGGTCCCAACACACAACTCAAACACAAAGTTGGTGTTCACCTCCAACCAGTCAGTATCACTACTGCCAGTACCACCAGTCAGTATCACTACTGCTAGTACACAAGTACTCCACGTACTCCATGACCGAGTACACACCGTACTCCAAGTACACAATGTACTCCAAGTAGATCTCTCCTAATCTTGCTATCTGTTGTGTTGTTGATCTCCCTGATCTTGATGCCACCTACAGATCAACTTGGTTTTGCAACACCTATAAACCTAGACCACCCACACACACACACCTGCAAATCAATGATCTTACTTACCATGTAGATCTCTCTACACCCTAAAGAACCCTTGTCCTTGCCTCACCAAGTCCTTATGATTCTTCAAACCAGTACCCCGGTAGATCTTCTACCAGATCTTGCTATCTCGCAGATCTACCTGATCATACACACTTGGCACCCCTGTGGAACTAGGAGGAACACACCTTGCTCTCTTCACTCTGAAGGAGCTAACCTTGCTCTTACTCAACTAGCACACTTTACAATACAGCCCATGAGTCTATTATATAGATCCCATGCAAACAATAATTAGACATCTAACTACAATAATTAGATCTACAGCTCCAAGACTAAAATTAGCCTTTAACATGCAAACAACTGGTTCGTTAACAAACTATTCATGAACTAGCAGTTCTGGAATCGCACAGGCGACCAACGTCGATCCCTGTCTGGCTGGAGATGACCGACGTCGGTTGATCAGACCGACGTTGATTTTTTTGCAACTCAACAACCTCCTCCATGTTTGCATCAGTGAAGCTTTTAGCTCCACAACCTAACAAATAGCCCTTAACCACTATCTTACATCACGAACAAGACATGTCCCTATCTACCCCATTCCTGAATCTGATCAATTTATACATATCCCACCCCCAAAAGGGTTTGATAAACACTCTATGGCTATGGTTATAACCATGGGACCCCAAATACCACCACCAACAACTCGTCCTCATGCAACATATGTCCTGTAATCTGATACCACCACAACACCACCACTGACAACTAGTAGCCTTCATGTTTCCACCACCAATTTTGGAATAAACCATCCACCCCCAACAACATCTAATCCTTTCATAACTACCATTCAAACCCATAACACTTTTACTTCGTAACCTGTGTCTAATATACCGGTTGCATCCTCCTTACAAAACCTAATGGTTTTTATATCTATGACACTACCACCAATCTAAACACATGTGGCCACTAGTCCTCAACCTCTGATACCTCCACCATAATCCTTTCAAAAAATACCTCCTCAATATTAATATGTATCATGTTTCAATCCATCCTATCAACAACACATACCCTCCCTAGTATCATCCATATGTTACTTCACCTCCATCAATCAACACCATGACCATTAGTTATCACCCAGCCTAATCACTTCCCATTTCATTATCTCCTCAATAACATCCTCAACAGAACTACATCCCTACTAACATATTAAGTGGCCATCCCCCACATAATCCCTAATTAAACATACTTTGCATCCTCATGGTTAGGATGTCCCATCTAGAAGCACCCAACTCAGGGCATAAAAGTATACCTTCTTATGAACAAATCTACAATGAGCCTATTAACCTGACAATCCCCATTTGACCCTATTCGATGCAATGGGAAATACCTGAATTTACCAAGTTTCAAAGCAAAGAAGACCCACAATAACATATTAGGGCATTCAGGTATGCATGTTACCTCGTAGCCCACAACAATGCCCTCTTCTTAATATCTTTTCCAATATTGTTAGTTGGACCAGCCTTAGATTGGTATAGTTCCATTCCCTAACACTCATTATTTTCCTTTGGTTAATTAACTCAAATTTTCATAGAGCACTTTTTGATAAACATCACAAGGAAGATAACCATCACTAACTTATATACTATCATGCAATTTGAAGATGAATCCATTATCAATTTTGTTACTCAGTGGCATATCATAATCAATCAATTATCCTTTTCTCTTCCCTAATTAGAACTTATTAAATTATTTTCTAGGTCTTGCACCAAGCATATCTCATCTACACTCTAAATCTAATCCTTTATAACTTTCAACGAAGCCTTCATTATGGCTTGAAAACTATAAATTCAAGCCCTTGAGCAAGGTAAAGTTAGATTTCAGAACCAAAATGTCAAATCGGAACCCTTAAAGGTATTAAACCACCCCAAGCCAAAGGGCAATGCTAATGTTGTGGTTTTAAACGTTTCCCCCTATCAACACCCAACTAATATAGTCCTTCCTCTTCCCATATACAACCTCAAAGATCATCAACATGATTTACCCTAGAAAATACACACATTTAGGGGAATAATATGCTTCTATCCTTGGTAAGCTTTTGAAGGCACCTATTATTGAGCTTCCTTTGATGGGGCTTGTTGATGATTCTTTTCTGAAACCAAATTGGTATAAGGAAAATGAATTTTATTTCTACCATTGTGTAATAGGTCATGACGCTAAAAGATGCCACTTCTTTAAAAGTATCGTCTAAAATCTTATTGATCGAGGGGAACTTCAATTAGACAACCCCAATGTTCCCTCAAATTAATCCTTAGATATCTATAGACAACCATTTCCCAAACATCCCTCCTCATCAAACTTTATACAAACACATGCTATAAATCTCCAATAATAAGGAACTCACATGATAAATACTATCCATGACCAACTTCTACCATAAGAAGTTAAGGTGGCTCATAACTCATCCTATGAAATACCAAACCTCCTTACAAGAGATACCTTGGAGACAAAACAACCCGAGCCAATCAAAACCAAACCCATCACCCATTCTGACCTCCCTGGTCTCATTACATTGGATCTCCCAAAGGAGGAATCTTCTAAAGATACTCACAACTCCACTCTAAACATAGAAGATAAAAGGGAAAATCCAAGTAAATGCCATGGTATTCCAAAATAAAATGCTCTCCAACACCCACCAATAAGATTAGAGTTCCCCTCACCATCCAAAGGTAAAAACATTAAACCAAGTTACAACAATATCCCTACCACATCTAATAGCATTAAAAGGGGAAAATCAATAACACCCCTAATCCAAAACAAGCCATCCATCTTATGACTTCATCCTTTATCCAAACTGTCAGTAACAATCATTGAATCATCCTCTAAAGAGCCTATCTGAAAATCTCCTCTTTTCCTTTTGACACCAAAACCTTCAACCAAACCTTCCACCTCTAAACACCTAAAGACTCAACTTAAATACATAAAGGAAACACCTCCTACGAAGCCTATCAAAATGACAAACACCAAAGCCAAATTAGCTCAAAAGTTTGTACCCCAAAAGGATGAGAAGCTGCAACAATACCCATTAAGAGGATCGTATGCTACCATTCTCAACCAAATTTTATAAACATCTCTCATTTCGTTACCACCCCTCAAACCTTTTAGTCTGCAAACCAAAAGACCTTCTTAGTATAGGGAAAATAAGGTATACACTTACCATAAGACTCCCAAACACAATATTGAAAATTATAATGTGCTTAAAGCCATAATCCATGATCTTTTAGAAAATGACAACCTTTTGAATGAGGATTTTTACCTTGATCCCATCTTTGACCAGGAAACACAACTCACTACTTCCAATTATTCACAAGAATTATCGAAGTAGACCCCAAATCACTCATCGACCTCAATAGGTAAACCATTCCTATAAATAAACACCATCAATATAGCTAAACGATCATAGACATAAGCTTTTAAAGCTCAAAATCCAACCAAGGCTAAAGCACTAATCATGGGGGTTCTTACCTCTACATTCCACCAAGGCCTCAAATATGCCTATGAAGGCCAAACCCACACTATCCCAACAAACCCACATCAATTAAAACCTCTAATATTACCCCATGTCCTAATTAAGTTCCCACTCTATTAAAAAACATGGTCCCTTCATCAATGCCAGGAGAAGCTTCCCCCAGTTTGACAATCCCTTTATCTCACAATGAGTTCTTCGATTCAAATTTCAGCAACTCTCACTAGGAGAGTATTGCTTATCAACACTCAATACCCCTCCAAATCCTCCACTGTATGGATATCCTACCCAAAAACACACTTATCATCCCACCCTCGAAGTTGCTACCTCCCTTTGGTTCTTCTCATCTCTGTACCTGTTTAATCTAAGGGTGGTAGATCAATCCTTCTCCTAAATTAACATGTCATAAGTATGATAAAAGAGTAATTAAGGAAAAATTGCTCCTAATTAACTTGGATTGTATGGGTTTGGGGCATACCATTTGGCATCCCTCAAATGTAAACTAGAAGATAATCTTTCAGTGCTTTGCATATGCACTCTGTTTATTGTTAATAGTTTTGGTTATCCACAAATCAATTCAGGTTTCACATTGCTTATACCCATAAAACTCCCCTCATATAGCCTATAATGATTTAGAATCATGTGGTCATTTGAAATCACCTTCTTCATGACCTTAAATATGAGCACCTCGACTTTGCTCATAACATTTTTCCAATGGATACGCTCTACCTATATATAGGACGAAGCCATAAATCATTATTTCCCATAGCATGGATCACAATATCACCTTATGTCACAACTTTGTCTTCAATAACATGACATAGGGCAACTCGATTCAACCCATGGTTGTCTTAATTCAAATCATTAATCTGGGATTAAAAACATTAAACAATGGGCAAAATTATAGACTGTCCCCTTGAAGGACAACTATTCATAATAAAACACAAAGCACAAACTACTCCCTTGAAGGACAATTGTTCATAACATGTATATAGACCACTCCATTTAAGGATGGTTATCCAAAATTAAAAAGCAATAAAACTTCTTGCATTGATAAGTTTTCCTATCTTATACAAAAGTTAGCAAGCATGCCCATAAAACTATAAAAGCAAAAGTCAAATAATATCTTGAGAAAGCTTCCTGCATTGATCAACTTTCTAACATCTAGCAGATTTCCTGCATTGATCAGTCTATACAAAAAATAACCATGGGTTAGCTCAAGTTGATCCTATCAACACCAATACACAAAGACTTAGCCTTTGACCCAAGGAGATACCATAGTCCTAATTTCATATCCATATCTGCCCATCTTAATATCATTTCCTATTTTTAGGAAGCCTAAGCTTGGTTGATTGATGATCACCAAAGCGTTTATTATCATTAGACAAGGCTTTCAAAATACATAAATCATAAATGAACTTATCCCTTGCCCTAATCCCAATAAACTAAGGAGTTGAATCAGCCTCAGTTACTCTTTTCTCATATGTCATGCACATTATACCTATAGTAAAGATTTACATCTATCAAATCCATAAGCATCATCTGTAAATCAAAATCAACTCTTTTTTTAATAAGCATTATAAGCATCAAATCATAGGCATATTAGTACATATAAAACTCTCTCAACATTGGCTATACATGTCAAACCCTTGAGGTAATATGATCATCCATCTATCTAGCACAAACCATCCACATTCGCAAGATCAATTTGACATATCACCCATAAGCAAATGACGATTGGACCACACTATTTATAGCCACAATAATAATTTACATTGATCTCCTATGATCGACCTCAATCCCTTATTTTGAATTATGTGCATGCTTCATAATAGATAGTCTTGTACCAAAGCCAAGCAGATTACACTGATTATAATTATGACACTTTATACCAAAATCTTTGGGTTAGTAGAGGATGACCCCCTGTTGGTCCCACAACCTATCTTGACTCAAACTTGATTGAGAATAAATCCCTGATGGATCCTAAAAGAGTGTGTTTCACCTTGAGATAATAGTCTATAGGCAGTTCCCTGACTTTTAGCATAATAGATGCTTTGGTTACACCTCTTTATCATTTATTTTCTTGGTGGCCCAGTTAGTTTTCCACTTGTTCACAATGGTGGTAATCTATTTCTAACTTTGGAGCATTTTTGTATGTAATACCCCTATCCTTATAAGTGCAAACAAGTTGCTCAATTGAAAATTCATGTCATTTACGTTTGCTTTTATCACTTAGATCCTCATCCTATCCCACCATCCACTTTTTTTCAAACCCGTCACCTATTCCTTCCATCACGCTGACTCCTAGTTTGAGGGGAAATACCTCCTCACACACACCTGGGGCATCAAAACCCTCATGGTATTTGTCTCATATCTCATTTTTACACATTGCTCAATAAAAAGGGGCAATATAGACATTAAAATTTTGCACCTCGTGTACTCATGTTGAACTTCACCATGACCCCCTTTTAGCCTTTTTATTGACCACCCTTAAAATCAACTACATCTTGTAAATATTCCAAATATTTACTATCTACCATCTTAATTACCCATAATCATAAAGTATATAAGTAAAATCCATTATAACCAAGTAAATCAATATCCTTAACAATTTACTCATAATCAAAACTCGTGTAAACAACTTAACTTTCTATTTAGCTAGTTTGTTTCATTGTTAAAACCAATTAAGAATGAATATTGGTAAAAATAACCAAAATCGGTATCGATTTTTGCAATCAGTGTCAATTAGGTACGATTGACATCGATTATCTATACTCAATCGAACATCTCCCATGGTTAATGGTTATAATGCACAAAAACTCCCTGGACAAACTAAAAAGATTTCTATACACTGACACCTTATTGCTTTGAGGTTTGGCTCTGTTGAATCTATGAATACACTACTTACAATCATTGATCAACACCTCCAAGGTTTCAAATGTGAAGTTGTTTTCAACAATCCATCTCCCTACATCCTTATGGTGATAGAATTAACATCAATCACTATATGGTAAAAGGTATGTCTTGTAATTTAAATTATATGTCTTTCATGCATTATAAATATCATTGAATATCAAAATACTACAATAGTAAAACTCTATCCTTCATATTTACTATTTTCATCATCTTTGAAAGGCATCATTAAAGTCTTCTATCAGTCATTATTTTGTCAGAATTGGCTTCGATCACATAATCATCAATGATTTCACAAATCGTCATTGATTCAGACAGATCGACATCGATCACCATCAGAATCCTTTTCCTTTCATGAACCCATATCAATTGTGGTAAACTAACAAATACTTGTTTACTTTATTCATCTATATATGCTTATCTTGTTAATCCATATCTATCTATCTTAAGTAATTTGTATTTAGTTATCTTATCAAGTTATCTTTCTTATGATCTATATCTTTTAAATCACATTTTGTAATATCTTTTATCATTTTAATTATCCACTTAATTGCTTTATAAAGTGGGTTGACATCCTTATTAAGAAGTGTACCACTTCTTAGGACTGATCTAAAACCAAACAACCCACTTACATATCTTATTAATTAATATTTTTTGAGTTTTCTCTTGTGTGCAGCTAATCCTTCCTAGCCAAAAAGGAACTCCCACGTCATTGGATCAATGGTGCACAATCTTTCCAATCACAGGTAAGCCTTGAAACCCTGTATTTTAATTTATGTTTTTAGTAGTTTATTTTATAAAAGAATGAATGGAAAACACTTAGACACATATTATTATGTTACGTGGAAAAAAAAAAAAAATGAAGATTGAGAGATGGCCTAAGGCCTCAAGAGATAAAGAGTTGCATAAGAGGAAAAACACCTGGGTGAAGTAAAACCATAAGTGGATGAACAAATGATATATCAACTTAAATGAATGTCCAGATTGTAATAAAGACATAAAATGATGTGAATGAAAAAATTCAAAATGGTAATGTGGAGGAAGGAAACAAACAAAAAAATATAAAGTTAGGAATTAAGTGAATATGAACTAGATTTAATCCACCATAAAATCACATAACCAAATTTTAAATGTGTGAAAATCATATTTAATTATGCAAAAATAATTCCTTCAATCACAGTTTAAATGAAAGCTTAAATGGAGAGAATAAAACCAACAATAAAACCATAACACAAATACACCATGGTTCACCCAATGTGGGCTACATCCACCAAGAAAGTCCTCAATAAAATTTGTAATAAAACAATATTACAAAGACCTCTCACAGAGATAAAATATCTCCTCTAGAATTCACAAATGAATTCTCTAAATTGTTGATCCAAATCTAAAATCTGTCAATAATTCACCACAAATGCTCTACCCCACCTTTACCTACATAAAACCACATCACAAGCTTTAATACCACACCTTGTAAGAGAATACCACTCTTTGTCTCATGCAAACCCTGTTATCATATCCTATCTTATCCTGTCATATCTCCAAAGCCTCATCTCCACCTCTGTATAAAGGAAATATGATAGAAATTCCACCTAAGAAGAGAAACATGCCATACTAAGTCCAAGATGACCTTATCCTCATAGGAACACATCGTTTCCACCTAAGCTAATGCTTATCCACAAGCTCCTTAGGAAAAACATGCCAACCTCCTCTCAAGGGCATAATTTCCAATGCAAAAGAGATAACAACTTCCATAATACATCATAAAAATTATTAAATAAAATATTTAATAAATTTCTCCTCCAAAACTATTAAATTAAACATTTAATAATTTCTTCCTCCTATAGAAATTAAATATTTTTCAATTAATTCCCTAAAATAAGGATTTCAATCTCACTTCCAATAAATATGGAAGTCCACATGAAAATTATTAAATATGTATTTAATAACATTCACTCATATGAGGAGTAAATGCAAAACATGTTCCCCACATCCATGGAGCTCTTTAAGCCCCCAAAATGTACTATCATGGTCATGTGATAGCCTCAAAGGGCTCCACACTCAACAATCTCCCACTTGGAGACTTTTCTCTTTAACAAAATCTATCACTTCTCCATGGTCACTAAGACTAACCAAATCTGAACATACTCTCAACTTGTCCAATGTGACCACCTTGGTCATCATATCCGTAGGATTCTGGCTAGTATGAATCTTCTCCAGCTTCACCAAGTTCTCTTTCAAATCTTTCTCGATGAAGTGATAATGTAACTAAATGTGTTTCATCCTCGAGTGAAAAATAAAGTTCTTTGCCAAATGAATAACACTCTGACTATCACTCTGTAGTCTCCCAACTTCTTGCTCATGCCCTAACTTTCAAAACAACTCATGTAACCAAATCATCTCCTTGCTAGCCTTTATGGCAGTAACATACTCTGCCTCTGTGGTTGAAAAAGCCACAACCTTTTATATCCTATAAATGCAACTAACCATTGTATCTTTAATAGAAAATATATGTATTGTCATACTCCTCCTACTATCAATATCCCCTGCCATATTCAAGTCCACATAACCACACAAAGTGGTATCTGATCCACCATAACATAATGTCACATCAATGGTTCCTCTCAAATACCAAATAATTTATTTCACTGCTTGTCAATGCTCATAACTAGGATTGCTCATATACCTGCTCACAACTCCCACTACTTGGGCAATATCTGGCCTAGTGCAAACCATGGCATACATCAAGCACCCAACTACCGATGAGTAAGGTACTTTGGACATCTTAAGCTTTTCAACTTTTGTCTTGGGACACTATTCCTTTGATAATCTAAAGTGCCTTGCCATAGGAGTACCAACAGAGTTAACATCCAACATACTAAACATTTTCATAACTTTCTTCACATACTCTGATTGATATAAAACCAACTTCCTCTCCTACTTGTCACGAGTAATCCTCATACCAAGGATTTGCTTTGCAACACCCAAATCCTTCATAGAAAAGGAGACATTAAGCTATTTCTTGAGCATATGAACATGTTGTATGTTCTTTATGTGACTAACATGTAATCCATATACAAGCATAAAATAATAAACGAACCATCATCAAAATGTTTGATGTACACGTAATGATCAGAATTACACCTTTGATATTCTTGTTTCAACATAAAATAATCAAATTTCTTATACCATTACCATGGAGCTTGTTTTAGTCCATAAAAGCTCTTCTTTAGTCTGCACACAAAGTTCTCCTTCTCTTTGACCTCATATCCCTGTGGTTGCTTCATATACAACTCTTCATCCAAATCATTATGAAGAAAAGTAGTTTTCACATCTAACTGTTCTAAATGCAAATCCTCAACTACAACTAAACCAAGAACAATCTTAATAGAAGTCATTTTTATAACAAGAGAGAAAATCTCATCAAAATCAATACCTGATTTTTGTGAAAACTCCTTGATCACCATCCTGGCCTTATACCTTTTTCTCCCTTGATCCTCTTCTTTTATTATGAAGATCCACTTGTTTGGCAATGCACTCTTGCTCTTGGGTAGCCTTACCAAATATCATGTTTGTTTCTCCATGAGAGATCTATGCTCCTCATCCATGGTTTGTTCCCATTTTATCCTAACAACTACCTGTATTGATTCTTCATAACACTCTAGTTCTTCATTGTCAGTGAGTAACAAATAATTCAAAGAAGGAGAAAAATGTTCAGGTGCTTTTCTTACCCTAAAAGACCTTATTACTGTGAACCAGGAATTTGACTCAAGAGAGGTGGTTAGTATTGTGTTAGTTCCAAAATGGAAACAAAATTGACAAAAACACACTAACTAACATGCATCTTTAGACCTAGTTACTAGGATGAGCTTAGTGAGGAAAAACCATTTGAAAACACAACTTAAAATAAAGAGAAATGATAAATATGAACACAAAACACAAATTTCTCACCAAATCCTTGATTGCTCCAAAAGGCTCCTTCGTTGGCTTGATCGACTTTTACTTCAAGAGATTTTCTTCAATGGAGTGTGGCTACCTTCATCTCCTCTTGGCACCTTTGGCTTTGGCTTGGCTTGGCTCAACAATTTGATATTATAACACTAATTGCAATGGCTTTTGGAATTATTTGTGCATTATAACTTTGCATTATCTAAAATTTTTGAAGATATTTGAGCATAATAACTTTGCACCAAAATAGATTCAAAATGATGTTCATGGCCTCTCTATTTATAGATATTGAAAAATGGCTAGAATCAACTTGAACCGTCCATCTCAAGATTGAGATGTGTGGCTGAGGATGAATCTAAATATTAAATTCATTCTAAAAATATCCCTATTAATATTTGGGATAGAGGGTCATTGAATAGGCATGGAAGGGATTTGATGAGGCATGGGAGGCATGAATCCTAATATTTATGGCTTTATGGCCTAGGGATGTCTTCCTAAGAAATGAGGTCACTAGATGATGCAAATATTCAATATTCATTTCTAAAAAAAAGTATTCAACAAGTTTCCATGGAATTTTTAATTAGACTTTAATTTGGTTTAATTAGCTCTTAAACATGATTAAGCATTTTGTGCACAAATTACTCAAATTAATCAGAATGCCTTATTATTGATCCAAATTTTGACTGGATTGGAATTGAAAGTCGATGTCAGATGTGTTGGATCTGTTATACCATTTAGGATGATGTCAACACCAAATAACAAAGGCATGTGTCTTGTGTAAGAGATTTAACAAAAAAGAACAATCCAAAGCACCCAGGTGTAAAATTGGCATTTTGATTCAAAATGATTTGATCAAAGTTAGCCCATAAATTGAATTGCCCCATTTAGTGACACCTTGGCCAAATTTAGCACTTGACTATGTTAGTTTCAAAGTTTTTAATGCGTTTTAGTGTTTTTAGGCCAAATTGTGCATTTTGGTAGAAATTAGTCAAAACCCTGATTGGATGTTATCAATGGCCAGATTTAGGTGTCTACACTTACCATAGGAGTTTGGGGTCCTTGTGTAGAAGGTTCCTGAATTGAATCATTTGATACTTTACCATCCAAAATATCATCTGATACTGTGTACTCTTTCTATTCATGTTCTTGTTCCTACAATTGATCCTTATACATGACTTTTTCATTAAAGACTACATCTCTAGACTAAAATATTTTCTTATCTTTAATGCTCCATAAATAGAAACCAAACTCATCTTCACCATAGCCAACAAAGGTGCATTTCTCTGATTTAGCCTCTAACTTGGTCCTATTCTCTTTCTTGATGAGGGCAAAAGCCTCACATCTAAAGACTCTAAGAAAAGAATAATCAACATTCTTATCAAACCAAGTTTGTTCAGAAATGCCTCCATTCAAAGACATAGAAGGTCCTCTATTAATTAGAGATACTGTTGTGCTAACTGCTTCTACCCAAAACTGTAAAGGCAACCTTGCATGTAACCTCATGTTCTTAGCACATTCCATTATTGTTCTATTCATCCTTTTAGATACCCCATTATGTTATGGAGTTCCTGGAACCATCTTTTGCCTACAAATTTCATTATTAGAACAATAATAAAAGAAAATATTACTACAATACTCACCTCCATTATCTGATCTAAGACGTTTCAATTCGAGACTTGTTTCATTCTCAACCAAGGCTTTCCACTTCTTAAAAGTTTCAAATACATCAGATTTCTTTTTAATACAATAAACTTAAACTTTCTTAGTTGCATCATCAATAAAAGTGACATAATAATTAGAATCACCAATAGAAGATACCTGAGCTGGTCCTCATACATCTGAATGTACCAACTCTAACTTGTGCTCTTTCTTTGTGGGTCTGACTTTTAAGAACTTAACCTGCTTTTATTTCCTATACACACAATTCTCACAGAAGTCTAGATCTGGATCTTTGAATCCAGGTAACTTATTTTTTAAGATCTCCATGCCCTTATGGCTCATATGACCGATCCTGTAGTGCCACATAGTTGCATCTCCATATGCAACAACTAAATCAAAAAAATCAATACTATTAGTCAAATATAAAGTACCAACTTTCTTATATCTCAAAATCACAAGAGATTCTTTTGTAACTTTCCAAAAATCTACAGTAAACATAACTGAACATCCCTCACTGCCTAATTAGCCTACTGAAACCAAATTTCATCTCAACATAGGCATGTGTCTAACATCTTTAAAGATCCATGTGTTCCCATTCTACATCTTACCCTGAACACAACCCTTCCCTACTATCTTACATGGTTCATCATCACCAAGATATACATGTCCTCGATTCTCTTGAACATAATCATAAAAATAATGCTTATGTGGGGTGGCATGAAAAAAAGCCCCTGAATCTAATACCCAAGACTCAAAAAAAATATCTATCGAAATAATTAAGGCATCCTGACTTGCTTTACTTGATGTCACATTTACCTCATTCGTTTCCTCCTTGTTGTCCTTCTTATCCCAAAGTGACCAATGATCCTTCTTTGAGTGTCCACTCTTCCCACAATGCCAACATATCATCTTGGCTTTAGATTTGGATTTAGATCTACCCTTTGACTTTCCATGATTTCCTATGCTATTGTCCTTTTGCCTCCCTCTAGTATCAATAGATAAAGCATTACCTAAAGATGAATCACCAATGCTTTTTCTTCGCATCTCCTCACTGAGAATCACACCTACAACATCCTCAAAATTCAAGCTTCCCTTGGCAGGGATTGCATTACTCACAGCCATAACCAAACTATTCTAACTATCAGGGAAATAACACAAAATCAACAAAGCTCTAACTTCATCATCAAACTTAATTTCAATAGAAGTGAGCATACTTACAATAGTATTAAAATCATTTAAATGATTAACAATTGAACCATTCTCAAATATTTTCATGTTAAACAATCTTTTCATAATTTTTTTAATTTGAAGCTGAGAGTTTCTCATACAACTTTCTAAGTTTATCCATGAAATCCTTTGTAGTTATCTGATCTGCAATGTTAAATGCAACAGAAGATGCAAGGCATAACCGTATGGCTCCCAATGCCTTCCTATCAAGTAGTGTCCAATCTGCATTATTCATAGTTGTAGGTTGTCCTCCTTTCCCCTCCAAGGGGAGTTGAAGTTCATTTTGATACAAGTAATCTTCCATCTGCATTTTTCACAAACCAAAATTCTTACTATCAAAATTTTCAACTCTAAATCTGATTTCTTCTCCCATAGCTCCCACTCAAGCTAATAACCTTTTATGTGATTTACCACTTCAGTTGAAACACCACCAAAGCTCTGATACCAGTTGTTAGGAATTAAGTAAATATAAACCAGATTTAATCCACTATAAAATCATATAACCAGATTTTAAATGTGTGAAAATCAGATTTAATTATGCAAAAATAATTCCTTAAATCATGGTTTAAATGAAAGCATAAATGAAGAGAATAAAACCAACAATAATATCATAACATAGATATACCGTGGTTCACCCAATGTGGGCTACATTCACCAAGACAGTCCTTAATAAAATCTATAATAAAACAAGATTACAAAGACCTCTCACAGAGATAGAATATTTCCACCAGAATTCACAAATGAATTCTTTGAATTGCTGATTCAAATCTAAAATCTGTCAATAATTCTCCACAAATGCTCTACCACACATGTACCTGCATAAAACCACCTCACACACTGCAATACCACACTCTGTAAAAAAATACCACTCTTTATCTCATGCAAACCCTGTTATCATATCCTGTCTTATCTTGTCGTATCTCCAAAGCCTCATCTCACTCTGTATATAAAGGAAATATGATAGAAATTCCACCCAAGAAGAGAAACATGCCATTATCCTCATAGGAACATGCCATTTTCACCTACGCCAATGCTTATCCACAAGCTCCTTAGGAAAAACACGCCAACCTCCTCTCAAGGGCAAAATTTCCAATGCAAAAGAGATAACAACTTCCATAATACATCATATATTTTATTAAATAAGATATTTAATAAATTTCTCCTCCAAAATTATTAAATAAAATATTTAATAATTTCTTCCTCTTATGGAAATTCTATATTTTTCAATTAATTCCCTAAAATAAGGAAATCAATCCCACTTCCAATAAATATGGAAGTCCACATGAAAATTATTAAATATGCATTTAATAATATTCACCCATATGAGGAGTAAATGCAAAATTCGCTCCCCACATCCTTGGAGCTCTCTAAGCCCCCAAAATGTACCATCATGGTCATGTGATAGCCCCAAAAGGCTCCACACTCAACATATAACACTATATATCAGTGTTCAATCCGACTTATGGGCACAATGAAAAAAATATATACAAGTTAAAATTAAATGGAGGAAAAAGATCCTCATTATTCAATTGAGGACTAACTCTCGGAGACTCTATGCAGGATAGATAAATGAGTGACTCCCAAGGAACAATGAGATGGGAGGATTTATGATTTTTGTACCACAAAGGTGGTCGAAATGAAGAATCACTTCATCCTTGAATGTCCTCAATACATAAACATACGAACCAAATATACAAAAGCTTTTAAAAATTAACTCCATGATAAATATATAGGAAGAAAAAAAAACAAATTAACAGATATATTAACCCAAATCAACAAAAGATAGAACAATATTCTACAAAATACTTCAAATCCCAAAAATCTATGAACAATTGATATTCGCATAATCCATTCCATCCCCTAAAATCAATTAAAACCATTTCATTTCATTAATTCAAATCTTTAAGCGTCCCGTAAATTAAAATCTCTCCATAACATGCCATTTGGCAAAGTGGAAAGTTTTGTATTTGCTTTGTTGAGAAGGCGGGAAAGAAGAACCAACATAAAAGCCGCAACGCTACAAACCGAAACCAAAAAAAAAACAAATGTATCGAAAATGCACCCACTTATCGGGGTTCGAATCCCGACACGGTCCAACGTAAAACCCTGAGCAAGCGCCCACTCGGGTTCAAGTCTCAACCCAGTTTCTCACCAACAAATGTTGAGGGCACCCATCCTGCACACCATTACAACAATCCGCACTCCATTAAGTTCCAAGCTTCTCCCACCCTTAAAGCCCACGCTTATATCAGCGCGTTCTTACGGCAGAAGCCGCATTTCTCCGACTGCTAAACCAATGGCTGGTAAAACCGTGGCGGACGTTCTAATGGGGCCAGCCCGTGCAGCCGCAGAGAAAAAAGGCCGGCCGCCATTAAAACATCAGGCCAAAGAAGAAGAGGCCAAAAAGGACATTATAGCCAAAGAAACTTCACAGGGTAAAAAAACTGCGCCTTCTTCTGTCGACGATAAAATTGCTTTGCTTAAAAAGAAGTCGGCGGAGTTCGATCCCGCGGCGGCAGCATTCTGGAAAGACGGCGAGCATGTGCCGTTTTTGTTTCTCGCCCGTGCGTTGGATTTGATTTCGAATGAATCCGGCAGGATTGCGATTACGGAAATTTTGTGTAATGCATTTCGAACCGTGATTGCAACCACGCCTGGTGATTTGTTGTCCATTGTTTACTTGTCTGCGAATAAAGTGGCGCCTGCGCACGAAGGGGTGGAGCTTGGGATTGGTGATTCTTCGATTATTAAGGCGCTTGCGGAGGCTTTTGGAAGAAAGGAAGACCAAGTTAAGAGCCAGATGAAGGTATGCTTTTTTTAAAATTAATTTTCTTTTTTGATTGGATAAATGAGGGCTTAAACGGGTCCTTCACACTGCATTATTTTTATTTAAACTCCAGCAAGATAAAGCTACAAGACTCCCAAATTCAAGCAAGGGCTCTTCGCCCGAGGGGGTTTAAACCTGTGTTTAATTCATGGCAACACACCATCTCAACCACTGGACCACAGCGCGATGGACATTTGTATTAGTAATTTTTAAAACATTATTGAATTTTTCAAATCTCCACGGGCAGACATTTTTTTGTTTTTCTGATTTCACTGGTCCCGTCTTTTAAAATTTCTTACCGTACCTTCGTAAATAATTATCCATTTCTCTATATAACTTGTAAACGGAATTCATAATAATGTGTGTTAATATGGCATTTTTTCCTAATTTTAGATAATAATTTCATCAAAAAAACTGGTGCATAATGTAATCTCTTATTTATTGTGTGATATGTTCTCATTAAATTGAAAACTATGATTTAAGCTTTCCCGAAATTGAAAGTATTCTTATTAAAATTGTTGAAGTAGGGGTTATTTATTTTTTCCATATTTGTTTTGGGTTTTTTTCCCTCACTTGGAGTTTTCCTATTTGCATAGAGAAGCTTGCTTAAGTGTACTATTTGATCGGATGACTATGAAGTAACTCTCTTGGTCGGCTATTCCGGTTATGGAAGTTACTTCTTTATTTTTGGCTTTGTTGACCATCTTTTGTGGAGGAGTTACTATTCTATTATGAGGATTTGTTGACCACCTTTTGTGGAGGAGTTACTCAATACTCTTCTATATATATATTTCTCTTGGTGAGCTTTTTCAGTTAATGGGAGATTGGTTTTGCTCTTATTTTGTCTTGTGCAATATTCTCGCAAATTGGTTTCATTTGCTTTCAGTTGCATTGTGATGTGCACCTACTTGGTTTGTGTGATCACTTTACTTGCACATTCAACTTATCTGGATCTCCAACTCAATCCCTATATGGTATCACAACTATCTCAGTAATCATGTGTCTGGGTTTTTATCGCTGTTAAGTGTTATTTGAAATCTTGATATTATTTGTTAATGAGTAGTTTGAAGAAGTTTACTTCATAGCCTGGTCCTTGATTTAATGCCTTGGTTTTTTCCAAGGTTCGGATTATGTTCCTTTTGGTTGGAGAAGAATACTATACTTGTTTATGATCCCTTAGGGTTTTGAAAGGTCTCACTCAATTCGTTGGGCAACTTGTTGGATCTTTGTTTGGTGTGCAGGTCTGTTCTTTCCCTCTCCAAGCTCCATCTCCATTTGCTAGCACGACTCTGTTTGGTCTGAACAACATCCATGCAGCTCGCCTTTACTTGGTTTGAACCTTGTGCGAGGCTTCTCAGCGTTGCATTGGCCTTGGAGCTCTCAACTTACCACTGGTAGGCTGTTCGGCCTCACATCGAACCTGTTCATGTATGCAAACTTGCAATTGTGCCTATAAAGCGCACTTAGATTGTTCAATGACCTCCACATCACCCTTGGAGCACAATCCACCCTAGTATGCTCATGTGGTCTGCCCAAAACATCCATTGCACACATTCAGGTCTTCTCACCAAGACTTCTCTACTGTCCCCAACCTCAAAAGTCTCATTCAAAATTGTAAGTGTTTCAAATTTGTGGTTTTCTCAAAACCACCACCTTGCCATTCGTGGTTTTGAAGTATTATGTTTTTTTAAAATGAGCTTACATTACTTTGTTAATGTCGATTATTTGATTGATATTCACATTAGTGTATAGCTTATATTTACACTTGTGGTGAGGTTTAGGTTCTTTAAAGATAAGGGGGTTCTATTTGTTGTTTTTTATATATATGAATGAGGTTTAGGTTCTTTAAAGATAAGGGAAAACTTCTTTTTGATTTTTTTTTTAATAAAAACAATATATTGTGAGTTTTTTTAAAGACGAGAAAGTTGATTGTTTTTTGGGCACTCATATTTTTGCTCAACGAAGACCAAAGAGTGAGGTTCGGTTTGGTAGATGGCCAAACCCCCTCGCATTCAAAACATTCATTTTCTCTCTTGCTCACTTTGTAGTCACTTTTCTTGGACGCACTCTTGGCTAAGCCCCATGTCCCTTTGCTTTACAATTTTTGTCATTTGTGACACTTGCATTGATTGCTTAAGATGCATTCTCGGCTGTCCTTGATGTCTTTTCGAGCGTGCTCATAGTTCAGCTGGTGTATTGTGTTTGAGCTCTTTCATTCTGTTTGTAGTTCTTTTTTCTGTAAACACTACAACTACAAACCACTACAAACTTCATTTTTGTACAATGGATACAAGATCAATTAATTCTCTATTGCCATTTAATTACTATGAATCTATGTTGTTTGGATACGGGTACTGGTACGGATACTGGTACGATTCGGGTATGCGGGTACGTCATTTTTCAAAAACCTTGATTTGGATACGTCGTGGGTACGTCTCTATATATATTAAAAATAAAAATAATATATATATATATATATATATATATATATATATATATATATAAATTTAAAAGAATTTTAAAATTAAAAATATTAAAAATAAAATTTAAATACTATCTAAAGATATAGTAAACTTTAAATTTAAAATAAAATATAAATTATAATATTAAAAATGTAAAAACTAAATAGTATTTAGTTTAAATTTTTAATATTATATTTTATTTTATTTTTAATAGTTATATTATATTAAATGAAAAATTTAAAATTAATTAATTTGATCCCGCTTCGTTTCCACTTATTTCCCAACTCGAGCATCCATAATTGTTTGCGGGCAAGGGGGGAACAATATCTTTCCCGTCGTTTCACTTGCTTTCCCGCAAGGGCATTTGAAGAACACCCTCCCCCCATAGTAGTTATAAGTTAAAATCCATGCCACGATTCTCATAAGGATGCAAATCACACTGAAAAGGTAACTCCGACAGTGTTCCGAAGGTCCACTCCTAGAACCATATGCAAAGGTGTAAAACCGAACTGGCAAGGGGCGGCTAGATCCGATAGTTTCGGAGAAGAACTCCAGGTTGGGTACGCTCGGAGTCGTCCCGGAGGCACCCGCTGGCATGCCGGACGTTTCCGGCACGCCGACAGGCGCCTCCGGGACGTCCTCGTGTCGGAGGCGCCTCCGAACAGGAGGCGTCGGGCCGGGGGGCGTACCTTTGCAACACAACTATGAATAGAAAACCAAAATGTAAATTATATTAAGGGTTTACATCATATTACAATGGGTAATGAAACTGAACTTAATACAAAAACATAAAAAGTTAATTGATACAACCATTGTGACGAAGCCAATGGGTTGTTTTGTTTGTCAGTTTTTTCTGATCTTCTCTTTCATGTAGAGGCTGCTAAAACTCTTAATGAAATTCGAACCACCTTGGAATTTTTTTTTGGGAAGCTAGATGTAATGAAAGGGCATGAATTAGAGAACGAACTCATTCCTAACAGTTTTGACACCCTTCAAGATTTCTTCACTAAGTTTAAGTCTTTAAGATTGCAGTTGAAAGAATGTGGGATAAAGAAGAAAGATGACCAACTTATTCTTTCTATACTCTCAAAACTAGGTCCAAATTATTCTGTCTTTGTTTATACCTTCTATTCCACTAAAATTGCTTTAGGCACTACATGGAAGATGCCTTTGTTGACGATTGACTCGAGAATAAGACAAGTTAATATAGATGGGTAAATTGAAGTCCTCAAAACCTCAAGCCTTAATTATTGGGAATGAGAAATAAAAGGCTTCAAACAAACAGAAGAAGAAAAAAACAAAGATCAAGAGGAGAAGAAAGAATCAACCTCTGCCAAAACAACCACTGAAACCTCTTCTAATAATAAACCTTAAAAAGAGAAGGTTAAGTGTGTCTATTGCAAGAAAAATAGGCATGGTGAACACAAATGCATGAGTAAATAGATTGACCACTTGACTTATCTTTTTAAAAAGAACAACATAGGTGTTCTTGAGTCTATTACATAAAATTCATCAACTCAAGATTCTTTTAAGGCAAAAGGTAAACGAAAAGAGAAAGAAAAGGGCAAGGCTTTTGTAACAGTTGTACTTCTAACCTCTTCAAGGGTTATTGATTTGGGTGCTTTCCATTACATGGGCTCTTCACAAGTTGAGCTTTCTTAGAGCCTTGTAGCATGTCTTTTATCACTTTGGGTGATGACAATTTAGTAGAAGTTGTAGGGAGAGGGTCTATTGAAATGGATGGAGGAACATTCAATAATGTTATAAGTGTTAAATCTCTTTCAACTAGTCTTCTATTAGTGTACCAAATCACTCGTATCAATAAGGGCATGAGGGTGGAGTTTGTACTAGATTTAGTTATCATTAGAGAGTTGCATAATGATTCTATAGTAGCAGTGGAAAGGGCAATTCATTGGGGCAGGTTATATGCCTTCTCACATTTTGCACTTGATTTTTCTTCAATTGCATTGTTGACTCGTTTAGATAGAGTTAGCAAATTATGGCATTAGTTGTTTGGACACTTCAACTACTGCTACCTAAAATAACTCAAAAAAATAATATGGTCACAGACTTACCTCGAGTCCATTTCTCTAAGGGTCTTTGTGAGGGTTGCACCCTTGGGAAGCATCTTGAAGAGAAATTTGACAAAGGCAAAGCTTGGAGGGCTTCACAGGCATTGGGGTTAGTACATAGTGATGCATCTGGGTCTTAACGCAGTTTATCTTTCACAAAGGCTAAGTATGTCCTTACCTTCATTGATGATTTCTAGAGATACACATGTGTCCACTTCCTTAGATAAAAATCTGAAGTTTTTGACAAGTTTTGAGACTTCAAAGGTCTTGTAGAGAAACAATCTGAGAAATGCATCAAGGTTCTTATAATTGATAATGAAGGTATGTCAATAACAAATTTGAGCAATTTTGTATAGTACAAGGGATTGATTTGCAGTGTATAGTTCCATACAGTCCTTAACAAAATGGAGTTCCATAACGTAAGAACAGATCTTTGAAAGAGATGGCTAATTGTATGATTCACTCTAAGTCACTTGCACCACAATATTGGGTTGAAGCAGTCAATTGTGCTTGATAGGTTCAAAATAGGGTCCCCAACAAAGCTTTTAAAGGCATAACTCCCTTTGAAGCTTGGTATCGTAGGAAATTTGTAATTGAGCATTTTAGAGTCTTCGGATCTCCAACTATGGCTCCCATACCTAAGAAGAAATGCAAGGCTAAAGACCTTCAGAGTAAACCTTGCATCTTCGTAGGTTATCTAGATGGTGTCAAGGAATATTGCCTTCTTCATCCAACCACACATGATCTGTTCATCGAGAGAAGTGTTCACTCTTAGGAGTCTCACAAACTCAACACTTAACACTTCTCCCACTTCATTGGACTCACTAGGATTTGATTCAGATCAGTTTGAGCACATTCCAGAGGTTGATGACACTTTTTCCAATTATGATAGCAAGATTAGTGATGGGGACTCATCTTCATCCACATTTGACCACCGTTTGGAGGATGATGTTTCTCTACCTAACTCATCCATTTTTGGTCCTCTTTGGTCTAGGCAGACACTACAAAGTGTAGGGACATGGGTTGGCAATCCTTCAGATGACAAGTGGATACGTTTAGAGTTCAGAGTGATCCACATGCTTTCTATGCCTTTATCACAGATCTGTAGACCTTTTGAGAGGCATCTTGTATTTTTGAGCGGGATTTTGCCATGCATGAGTATAACTCCTTAATCAGGAGTCATACTTGGGATTTGACACTTATTCCTAAGAGAAGAAAGATAGTTTGATGCAGATGGATGTATTAGACCAAGTATGTAGTAGATGGGCTTGTTGACAAGTTTAAGGTGTGGTTGATTGCAAAGGGTTTCTCATAGGTTCTTGGTATCGATTACTCTAAGATAGTTGCACCAGTCACAAAAATGAATTTCGTCAGACTCACACTTGTTATTGTTGCAACCAATCATTGGGATGTTCATCAAATGGACGTCAAGAGTGCCTTTTTTCATGGTGATATTGAGGAGGAAATTTACATGGAACAACCTCCGGGCTTTGTCGAGGATTACTCCCTTGTATGCAGACTTTGAAAATCTATGGCCTCAAATAGACCCCTCAGGGTTTGTACACCAAGATGGATTCCTTTCTTCTTACAACAGGGTTCATCAGATGTCATTTAGATCCAAACGTCTATCTCTTGCGACAGTATGATTCGCTCTTGATTTTGGGTCTTTATGTCGATGATCTTTTGATCACTGGTAGCTCTTCTTCATTCATTGTAGTGGTGAGAAAGGCTCTTTAGGACCCTTTTTTTATGACATACATAGGCTTATTATATTACTTCTTTGGGATTCAAATTTCTTAGTCCGACTTAGGGATCACTCTTGCACAACCTAAGTATGTTCTCAATTTAATTGTTTGGTTTCACATGGCTAATTATAAGCAAACTCCGACTCCCTTTCTATCTGGAGTCAAGCTTGAGGCAGATTGTACTTCACCTTTGGTTGATGCTGCTTTGTATTGATAACTTGTGGGTAGCCTTATCTACTTGATATACCAAAACTGACATATCATATGCAATGGGTTTAGTCTCCAAATTTATGCAGGAACCCCATGAAATGTATTGAAAAGCAACTAAGAGGATCTTGCACTACATTTAGGGCACATAGATTCAAGATTCACTATAGCGTTGACACTGACATTGACTTGTTTGGCTATATTGATTCAGACTGGGTTGGTAATATTCAAAATCGTAAGTCCACTTCATGTTACAGTTTCTCCATTGGTTCAAGTTCGATTAGTTGGTCAAACAAGAAATATGTTATTGCTTTATCATCTACTAAGGCAAAGTACAGGGGGAATGTCAATGCTGCCATTGAGGCCATCTAGCTTCAAGAGATGCTCAGACTTCGATATCCAGTTCAGACAACTTACCATCATCTAATGTGACAACCAGAGTACTATTTAGATTTGCAGGAATTCAGTCTAGCATCAACGAACCAACCACAGAGAGATTCACATGCACTTCATCAGAGAGCTCATTCATGGGGACATCATTGATCTGAGATATTGCTAGGCGACAGAGCAAACAATAGACATCTTCACCAAACTTTTCATGGAGAGCAAATATTTTCACTTGCAAGCTCTTTTTGAGGTTCAAGATACTACAACATCATCTTCTAGGGGGTCCTCCTAGCCTCTTCTCTTATGTCTCTCTTTTTGGGGGGTGAGCTTCCTACGGGTTTTCTCCTTTTTCTACTTTATGAGAGATTGATTTATACATGGATACTCCATCAATTCTATTTGTTGGAACCCATTTTTTTTACATTGCCCACCTAAGTTGTGCTTATGGGGGGTTTGAGAGTAGGAGTTACTTATTTTTTCCATATTTATTTTGAGATTTTTTCCCTCACTTGGAGTTTTCCTACTTTCATGGAGAAGCTTGTTTAGGTGTACATTTTGATTGGATGACCAAGAAGTAACTCTCTTGACTGGCTATTCCGAGTATGAGAGTTACTCTTCTATTCTTGATTTTATTGACCACCTTTTGTGGAGGAGTTATTTTTCTATACTAAGGATTTGTTGACCATTTTTTGTGGAGGAGTCATTCAACACTCTCATATACGTACATCTCACTTGGGGAACTTTTTTAATTAATAGAAGACTGGTTTTGCTCCTATTTTGTCTTGTGTAAAATTCTCGCATATTGGTTTCATTTGCTTTTAGTTGCATTGTGGTGTGCACCTACTTGGTTCTTGTGATCACTTTACTCGTGCATTCGACTTATTCGGATCTTGGACTCAACCTTGATAAAAATGAAATGATTATTGTTAAAATGAAATGTGTTTTTATTGCACATTTGAAGCCATGGCAATAAATGTGTGTGAAAACTTTAGCATTGTTTTTCTTGGTAAATCCTGGATGAGCAAGCTTGGACGACATTTAAAAAATGATGAACATGGATCTTGCTAGAATCCAATCCTATAATCATTATAATTTAAGGTAAACCTTGCCATGTGGCCCTTGGAGTTATGGACTACCTTATTATCATGGGAAGATTTGTGGGTTGCATTTGTACCAAGTGTTCTCCATTACCATTACACCGCACCTTTTTGGATTGCCTGGCATTATTATAATCTTGAGTTATAATGTGAATTTTAGGTGCACATCTATTTGTATTGATGTGCCAGTCTTAAAAAGCAGTAATTGGAATATACCAGAAGTCAATAATAAGCATTTACAACTATGCTAGCTTGATTAACACGATCAAAATGCTTCTTTAAGAATAGAATTGAGATTTTTGGTAGCAGTGAGTTCTTTTTCTAAAGCTTTATTTTTATGAAGGAAAAAAGGGGCCTCAGCTCACAAAAGTAGATAAAAAGTCAAGGACTTTCCGACCTAGCCCAGGGATAAAATTTCAAAATGCTGCAAGCAACTATTATGTTGCTTCAAATGTATACATATTCAAACTGTCAACTATCTTTCTAAGAAAGGCATCATAAGCTAGCCATTTTAGGCTCTTGCAATGAACTTACTTTTCCATGAGTTTTTGGGTTCACTACAAGTACTTCATTCTTCTTCGACATTTTGAGTCTGCTTATGGAGCCATTATCAAGAAAAGTAGAGTTTCAATAGAAGAGAAAACCTTATGAATAATGATCTCATGAGAAAGAAGGCCAAGCATGTGGCTTTTCATTCAAAGTGTCATCACAAAGTCTTATGAACTGCTAACTAACAAACTCGATATTATGGCTTAGAAGATTGATGTTGCAAACCCTTAAACCGGACAGGTAGAATGTCACAAACCCTTTCAGTGGGCAAACAACCACAAAGAGTCTATTGGATTGAGACAATACTATCCTAGTTAAGCGTCTTCTTCTAATTAGGAAAATATAAGATTTTTATGAGTTACTCTCTAACTTCCTCTAGATTTCTCTTCAAATCTTTCAAATATGTGTTCATCACCTGCTACCCATCCAAACATCTCAAACCTCCTATGTCATCTTGTTCCGTAGAAGAGCGGTGGGAGGAATCTTGTATTTTATTACTATAGAATCTGCAATTTGGTGCAATACAAAAAATGTTGCGAGTAATATGCAACAACTTACTACTGCTCCTATGAGTTTTAATGTATCTACAAAGTAGTATTAACTGAAGTCCAAACCATATGAGAAACATGGCTTTCATGTTCCCTTCTTTATTTTAACGTTGAAGAGTGCGATCAAGATTCATATGAGAGACCTTTATTTATGTTGGTTGTTGATCTCGTACTATTGATCAATATCTCATTTTGACAATAAGAAATATTTTGAAACCATGAATTAACTTCTCTTTATAAAGCACTAACAACTTTCTTGAAAGTAAAATTACCACCACTTTCAAAAGCTATGACTTCTGATGTTATTGTTTTGGAATGGTCTGAACATTCCTCTTAGGTAGGTTGGAGATTGGATCAAGAATGGGTTCATCCACCATCTCTCATCTTTGGATTTATTTAATTTCATTTGGGCCTTAGCATCCATTTTCAGGGTCAAGTCAGTAGCATCCGTAGCCCACTTATGAATAATAGAATCAATAGCTTTTTTTATTTAGTGTTTATTTGGATTTTTATTCTAAAATAGAGGCCTAAAGCTTCAATCTCACCTTCCACAACATCAACCTCTTTTTCATTAGAAACCTTGATTTCTCCCTTTAGTGATAACAACTACTTCTACAACCAATGGATGCCAGATATTTAGGATTTGAAGGAACCACATCAAAATCAAAAGCATCAACAAGGCCCCCATACTAGAAGCTCATACCTCAATTAGCAAAGAAAAACTCAAGAATCATCTTCTGAATGGATATTTTAAGAACACGCTTAAACACATGCCATACTTGTCTTTGAATGGGGACATAAACAATGACATTGGAATTTTCTCAAATGGCTACATTGAAAACAATTTACTTTTTGAATAGAAACATCTAAAAAAGACTCAACAAACATTTTCAAAAATGTCATATTCATATCAAAAAGGACATTTAAAAGGATGCAAATACATAGACGAGTATGGTCGTAAACATAGTATAAATGATGACATATAGGATGCAACTAAGTAGCTGATTTGTTTTGGGTATGGGTACATGAACAAAGAATTGGGTAGGCTGGTACGACGATTTTGTTGCCTTGGATATGTTTTTGGGTATGACCTTACAAAAAAATAAAATAATAATACACACACACACAGGCACAGATAGCTGAATAAGCAAAATTAGCAACATGCTATGCCTAGAGTAAACAAAATAAGTTAAATAACCACAAAACATATAATGCCAAATGCCTTGATATTCAATGGTCGAACTTATAACAGTATTAGAACAAGTACATAGTGCAAATGTTACAATGTATGCACAAAAATCAAGACAAATCAGCAAATGTGCAATGAGAGGTAAATGTGTTGTTTTCTTTTGATAAAATGAGTGAAAATTGCTTTTAGGGTTTCCCCTATACTTTATTTTATTTTTTATTGTATTTTGAAGTCCAGATTTGACTTTTTGTAAAGTGGGAAAAAATGTTTTTGAGCTTGGATACTTGTTAGATTCGGACAGGGTACATTTGGGCACTTGTGGATATGGTTGGGTTCGTCCTGGTATGATTCAGGTTGGATACATCTAGGCACTTGTGGTTATGGCCGAGTTCACCCTGGGATGAACTCGGTTGTATCCATAGGTGCCTAAATGCATCTTGCCCGAAATCCCTGTTGAATCATGTTGATTCTTGTACCCAGGGCATATAAATAGACCCGATCATATCGGCAAGTGCCCAAATGTATCTTACCCGAATCCCTCGTTGAATTGTATCGATACTAGTAACTAGGGCATATCGTTCTAGTACCTGCACCCATGGATAGGACAAATCTAACCATATTGGTAGGTGCCTAGATGCATCTTGTTTGAATCCCTCGCTGAATCATGCCAATACCCATACCCAGGGCATGCTGTTCTGCTACTTGCTCCCATGGATAGGGGTTTTCGATAGCACAGGGATGAAACAATCATTTTAATCTCATCAATCAAGCAAAATCAAATTTCTATAGGCAAAAATAGATGTAATATTGAGGCAAAGCCAATACAAAATCCAATGCAAAAGTAGATGCTATCATGCATACAATCAAATGCTAAAGTTAACATTATTTGGGAAATAATTAGAGGCAAGGATGTATGATACATTGGATGGAGATTTAGATAACAAGTGTTGTCCCCAAGTTCTATGCCATAGAACAACACCCAAAAATGCTGTTTTAAGATGTGTTCCAGCTCTTATGATTGTCATCTACAACATACAAAAGAATATGCAACACTTCACATGCAATCCCCACATGCTACATCCATTGCATACATTCCTTTACACTCTACCCATGCTACTACTCCATATAGGTCTACAATTCAACGTGCTTGAATGGAAGTGCATAACAAATGTGAAGTTCGTTAACGTTAATGAACAAGTACCATGCTTGGGTTAATTGATTCTTGTGCTTTCTTTAGTGTTTGATGTTTAGACTAGTTGCAAGGTATTGAAAACATGCAAGGAAGGAAATCAAACACAACATGAAAGAGATATACACAAGACATACCTTGGAGAAACTCAACGTGAGAAAACTCTAGCAAGAGCGAAACCATGCTTTCTCATCTCCACTATGTTTTGCAATTTACAAGCTTTTGTCTTCCTAGGCTTACAACGACATCAACCTCAAAAGTATCTTATTCTCCTAATGATCTCTACACTCCTCGGTGGATGACTTGCTTCTTCAGCAAGAGAGACTACTAAACTCAACGATCTCAACTGTGTAGTCTTCAACTCAGAGGTGCACTGTACTTGATTGCTTTCTCTACACTTCACAGAGCTCCCATTCACTCATTGTGCTTCCGTTGCCATCAACTACACATCTCTAAACAATTCTGCTTTGAATCCAATACTCACCAAGTGAATCCTTTTAGACACTTGATCCTTGAATAAACGAATGAATTAATGCCTTATTTTGAACCCCCACTCATAAATGCACAAGACCCCTTGAGCTCGAACAAGATACCCAAGAGTCAAAAATCGAATTCCAAACGCTTCTTTGACCATTAAACTTCTTGTGCGTTCCTTGCGAGTAAAGCTGCGAGGGCAGGTACGAAATTGCCACGTGACATTGCAAAACTATTGGGGTGGTTGTGAAACTGCCACATGAAATTCCTAAACCATCAAGGTGTTTATGAAGTTGCCACATAACATTGCAAAATCGTCGGGGCAGTTTCAAAACTGCCGCTTGCTTAAATGGGAGGTTTCGCAACCATGAAAAGTCCTCTAAAGTTCGGAGGCCATAAATTTTGCATATGAATTCGAAATCACATGTCATTTTTTTGAACTTGCATAATTTTTCGAGAGGAACCCAAATATATACTCTAAAGGTGCTTTTGATGGCAACCATATGGTGTTTAAGTCCATACAATAGAAACTAGCTCTTTTCCAAGACTTGGCGTGTTGAGGATACTTCGTAACCCTTGTTTGATAGTTGATAGCCTTACTGATTGAATCGAACGATTTCTTGATCCAAATTTTTGATCATATGCCCCAAATTTTAAGGCTTTTGGTCCCGCAAAAGCTCTAGGCTGAAAAGATAAGGATTTACATTTGATTTTCTCAAATGGGATACCAATCTCATCATCCTCTTGGACTTTGTCTTGTTCTTCTCTCTTGGAGAGTGACTGCTCAACTATGAAACTTACAAACCCAAGTTGATAAAGAGTCCATGACTCCTTCCAGTCTCTACAAATTGACCTTCTTGCACTCTTTGGTGTTTTGGTCTTCCTCTGGGCTATTCCTCTTAGCTCCTTTGTTGCGATACACATGAGGCTAGGGTGAAGCTCTCCATGAGGAGATGAGTATACGACATCTTCTTTGCTACTCACAATTCTTTCAACAAGTGAAAAAAACATGTTGCATAATTTAAGTGGTGTTACAACAAGTTGCCATGTATACAAATTGTCCTTATCTTGGGTGTTACAATTCAACAATGCAACGCACATGGATTGGAAACATACAATTCCATTCACAAAGTTGCTCGTATCTAGCAATTGAAAGTTTGCATCAAGACAAATTCAACATATTCAATTAAGGGACATGGATGTCAAAACATACATCCATTGGATGTGCTTACATATGCATGCTAAACAACTTCTCAGCTATGCAAATACCCTATCCATGAAAAGAATAATAAATGCTTGCCATTACCCACTTGCAGTGATGATGAGGAATCCTTTGTGGGCTGCCCTCTGGACGGTTTCCACCTTGGATAGCTCTTCAACTAGATGTAAATTGAAACTTGAGTTTTGCAACTAACCTTCCAAGGATTAATCTCTTACCATGTTTACCTCTTGGTAATGGCGATGGGTGCTCCTCTAGGGGCTGCTCCCTCTTCATGGATTCTTCCTCATATAGGTGGGCTTCTTCTTTTGCAACCTCTTGTCTTGGTGGTGCTTGTCAATGCCCACACATGTTGCAACGAGTGCAATGATTCTTGCCCATTTTCTTGGACAACATGCCCGTCTTGCCTTTTTCCACATTCTGATTTGGAGAGTGGTCTTTACAACTTTCATCCCCCTTTTTTGAAGGACATATGCATCTTTTGGATGAATTTTCTCTTCCAACACAGGGCCACTCTACTTAGATTTGAGGCAAACAATGGAAGTTTTGTTCTTTCCATGCCTTTTTGGGCTGCCCTTTGTGCAAGCAGAGTGAAGTGTTAATGTTTTACCACCTCCTTTGGAATTTTCTCCTCTCTTTGGAAATGCTTTGTATTCTCTCACATTGTCATGGATTCACAATGTGTTATCTTTTTCTTCATGGAGCTGCTGTCCTCCTCTTGGAGACTCTTCTTTGGCCCTTCAAGGTTGCACAATGCTACTTTCCTCTTCATGAGAGACCTGTCCATTCTTTTGAGAATCAAACTATTCATTATATTTGACAAAATAAATGATGCCATCACCTTGCATGGCTGTTTTTGTAGGGCTAGTGGCTTGGCTCTTTGCCTTTGGAAGCTTGTCTTGTTTCAACTATTTTGGAGCATTCTCCAACTCTTTTTTTGCCACTATCATATCCCAAACTTGCATATTGAGGTTTCTCCTTAACCTTTATGGGATTAGTCATTCTTTGGCCATTGGTGCTATAAGGCCTTGTCCATCATATCCCATCTTGGTTAGCAACTTAGAGCCAAAACCATTAGAATGCTTATTAAATTTACCAAAGGAAGCATCTAGGTCTTCATGGGAAGAAAGAGAATATGGTGGAGTACTTACTTTGCACACCTCTGTCATGGTTTGTGCATCTTTGGTAGAGGATGGTCTCCTTTGCATGGTATACTCTTCTCTTTCTTTCACTCCACCATCATCTTGGAACTTTGCCAACATCTCTTCCTTAGTTTGCAACTCTTTAATGATATCCATGAGAAATTATCCATGGCTCATCAATCTATCTTGCAACTCTTGATTCTTATCTTCCAAGTGCCATCACATTTTTCTTAATTCAATGTTCGTCGTTTTCTATTTGAATGTGTTGGTTTGTATCTTCAACCTCTTGAAGTCTTTCTTTCTTCAAAGCTTTATCCATGGTTGAACTTTTTCAACCAATAAACCTGCACTTCCTTGTCAAGGGACAAACATGGAAGTATATATAACACAATGCAAAAATATATTAGCAAACCCTTTCAAGGCAAAAGGAAAACGTATTTTGATACCAATTTGTTCTGTAAACTAGGTTGTTATTCCACACTAAGTTTCACCAACGTAAATCTTTTACAATAAGTGTTATCCCCAAGTTCTATGCCATAAAACAACACCCACAAATGCTTTTTTAAGATGTATTCCAGTTCTTATGATTGTTATCTACAACATACAAAAAAAATGCAACCCTTCACATTCAATCCCCACATACTACATTTGTTGCATACATTCCTTCACCCTCTACCCATGTTACTACTCCACACAAGACTGCAATTCAATTTGCTTGAATAGTAGTGCAAAACAAATGTGAAGTTCATTAACCTTTATGAACAAGTGCAATGCTTGGGTTAATTGATTCTTGAGCTCTCTGAAGTGTTTGATGCATCTAGTTGCAAGGTATTGAATACATGCAAGTAAGGAAATCAAACACAACAAGAAAGGGAGATACACAAGACATACCTTGAAGAAATTCAATGTAAGAAAACTCCAGCAAGAGTGAAGCCATGCCTCCTCAGCTCCACTATGTTTTATAGTTTACTAGCTTTTGCCTTCTTGGGTTTACAAGGACACCAACCTCAAAAGTATCCTACTCTCATAATGATCTCCGCACACTTTAGTGGATGACTTGCTTCGTCAGCAAGAGAGACGACTAAACCTCAGTGGTGTAGTCTCCAACTCAATGGTGCTTTACACTTGACTGCCTCTCGACACTTCACGAAGCTTCCATTCACTCACTATGCTTCCTTTGCCATCAACTGCACATTTCTTTACAATTTTACTTTGAATCCACTATTCACCTAGTCAATCCTCTTAGACACTCAATCTTTGAATGAATTAATGAATCAATGCCTTCCTCTGAACCCCCATGGGCTAATAAATGCACAAGACCCCTTCTTTGGGCTCGAACAAGAAGTCCAAGAGTCAAAAATTGAAGCCCAAATGCTTCTGTTTGTTAAAATTCTGGTGTGTTACCTGCGGGCATAACCATTGCTTTATGCAAGGCAAAACCTCCGAGGCGGCTACGAAACTGCCACATGACATTGCAAAACTGTCGGTGTGGTTACAAAAACCACCACAGATGATTGCAAAACTGCTGGGACAGTTATGACATTGCTATATAACATTGCAAAATAGCCCCCCTTGCTTAAATGGGCGGTTTTGCAACCATTAAAAGTCCTAACTTGAAGAGGCTATAACTTTTGTATACAAACTCAAAATTGCATGCCCTTCTTTTTGAACTTGTATAATTTTTCGAGAGGAACCCAAATATGTACTCTAAAGGTGCTTTTGATGCCAGCCATATGTTCTTTAAGTCCTTACAACATAAACTAGCTCTTTTCTAGGACTTGGCATGTTGCGGATACTTCTTAACCCCTGTTTGACAGACGATAGTTTTACCGACTGAATTGGATGATTTTCTTGATCCAAATTTATTATCACAGACAACAGGCAAAAATGAAGAAATGGTTGTTAGTGTTCAAGGAAACATGCTTTGGAAAGGGTGGATGTCTAACAAGATTTACAAATCACAATGGCCCAAATGTTATGGAGATTCGTGTTTCTTTTTCTTATTTGTAGCAAGACCAATTCATATATGGTCTTCTTTATTTTTTTGACAGAATCTATTTGAAGCTCCGTTTGTTGTTCCTTTCACTGCTTATTATGATTATATGGATTCTTTATACTCCTCACTCATTTCCAGCCTTTTATATTTTTCAAGGTGTTGCCTAAGTTTTGTCAACGTTATATTGGTTGAAGCTATGACAAGGCTTGCCTTTATATCTTTGTAACTTACCATCTTGTCAAGTATTTGAATCTTTATACCTTCGTCAATTACAACTAACAACCCTTTAGACTATATAATATACTTGCAGGAACGATACTACATAGTTATTTGGGGATTTTCACTAATTCGGTTGTTATTTTTTGTTGTTAAAATTGACCTGAGGTTTCTTCATTATTTTTTTTGCAGGCCTTAGGAGACTTGGGTCTTGTTGCAAAGGCAAGCCGTTCAACTCAGAGATTGATGGTCAAACCGACTCCTCTAACTTGTGTTAAAGTTCTTGAATCCTTTCGCATCATAGCTAAGGTATTAAGTTTCAGCATTATGCTCTTTTGATAATATTTGTGGTCAAGTGAAAACATTGCCTTTGAATTAGTTGCAAATTTTAGTATCTACAAGCACCTGAAACACAGCTAGAGTACTTTTTGGTCGATCTGGCTTCTTCAGTGGCAGTTATCAAACTGTCAGTCAGTTTACGTAGAGCATTTTCAGCACTTGTTGATTGATTTTGGGTTTAGTGTTTATGAGAAGCCTCAAAAGTTATTTGCTTTTTGGTCGATCTGGCTTCTTCAGTGGCAGTTATCAAACTGGCAGTCAGTTTACGTAGAGCATTTTCAGCACTTGTTGATTGATTTTGGGTTTAGTGTTTATGCTCCATAATATGTCTGTTGGACTGTCTTGCATACAGAAATTGGTGGTAGCAGCATTTTTGGAAGTTATTTGATTTTCAAGGTTTCTAAGCTGCTTAACTAATCATGGACTAGTACAGGAATGGATGTTTATATTCCAATGTCAATGTGATATGGTTACAGCTGTGCTTGTGGCTTGCCATTTATCATTGCCTGTAATTTCATACAGGAATCTGGGAAAGAAAGTCAAGACAAGAAACGGGCACGCATAAAGGCTCTTCTTGTAGCTGCCACAGATTGTGAGCCACAGTACCTAGTTCGTCTTCTCCAGGTAGTTTTTTTTCCTTTGTGATATGATGGCAGGTTTTGTTTGTTTTTGTCATATTTTAATGTACTTTTGATGTAGACAAAAATGCGGATAGGTCTGGCAGAACAAACAGTCTTAGTTGCATTGGGGCATGCAGCTGTGTATTCCGAGCATCCACAAGTATCACAATCACAACTGGAAGAGGCAGGTTCAATTGTTGTCGTATTATCAAAAACACAAAGGCTTGTCATGTATTTAGGTTTTGCAATCTTTGAACATTTTTTTTTCATGGGAAAGAATATGGATTCACAATTCAGGTTACGTGGATTTGTTTAGATTCGCTAAGGTGGATCTCTGCTCTATAGATTCCTTTCTTAGATTCATTACACTTCACTTTTTTTTTTATTATATGGCAGAGGCCAATTGGCATCACTGTCATAAAATCCATTTGTGTGATATATGTAATCATTGCATAGGCCTGTACATGAATGTGCAGGCTGGAAAGATATTAAAGCACACATACTCAGTTCTGCCAATTTATGATAAAATAGTTCCTGCTTTACTAGAGGAGGGTGCGTATAAGTTGCCAGAAGTTTGTAAATTTACTCTGGGAGTGCCTGTTGGACCTATGTTGGCCAAACCAACAAAAGGGGTTTCAGAAATTTTAGATAAATTTCAAGACATGAAATTTACTTGTGAGTATAAATATGATGGGGAACGTGCACAGGTGAGTAGCTGCATTTCATGGCCAATTGCCTTCATGTCATATTAACTTTACAATTTGCAAGATCTAATGTTGTTTCTTGAATATGTGGAGGCAGATTCACTATATGGAGGATGGGTCTGTCGAGATTTATAGCCGAAATGCAGAGCGCAATACTGGGAAGTTTCCTGATGTTGTCAATTTTATTGCAGCGTAAGTTTACTGTCATTATTGAATGGTATAATCTTATTTCTATAGCATGCTCTTATCCTATCCTAACTGTTGTTGGGGGAATGGTAAAATGGCTCCCATATTGTTCCTCATTTTGAGTCCATTGCATTGTTTACCAATCATGAGAATGTATATGCCATTTTTTTGAAAGGCTCCGTTATTGAGTTCTAGCTTTCAAGCATGTGAACAATAATTATTTTATCCAAAAACCCTCGCATTTACTTCTTATTTAAATGATTTGTTATTGTTCCTTTTATAATGGTATGTGGGCATAGGAATCATCTGATACATGTACAAATACACTTTTTTTTTTGAAAGGATCTGTGATGAACATTTAATTGTAAGTGAAAGCGAGGTTGTTTCTCTAAGCTGCTCTCTGCTATGTGATATTCTTCATTTGAAAGTTGATATGAAACAAGAGTTGCTTTTATATTCATGATATTGTCACCTTGTACACAAAAAATTAATTTAGAAATCGATGGCGATTGCATAAACAGAGAAAAATAGTATAAAAGATAAAACTAAGGTTGAGAGGAGCCTACATCACTTGTCCCAGTATGAGATGGACCATGTTGGATCTTGCAACGCCTTATTTATGTCATAGTAGTTATAGCCATCCTACCTAAAATAGATGTAGCAACATGACTATTCTACACAACTTGTTTAACTCTAGATGTATGGTCTTAGTCCTCCTCCCCCAACACTAGATCAACCTAGTTGATCTATGAATGGTCCTTTGTATACATTAAGTTGTCATTATTGATGATCCATATTAATTGTGTATCATACTCCTCTAGCTTAATATAGCACAATTCTTCCTCAACCCTTATAATCTTCTTGTGGCAAAGGGGTAAGTTGTTATGTACAAATACAAGGTTAGGTAATGTTTGCATTGACAACCTATTGTATTTTTTGGAGTGTATTTGCTCAAACATATTCTAACTGTGCTCACTACTTGAAGCGTTGCATGGTTGGCTCAACACTCGAATAGCAATCCTCTGAAGATTGGACACCTTAGCAGCAAAATTTTCTCACCATGTATATGTAACGATAATTTAAAAATGTTTTAGACTTCAGGTTCAATTCAAAATATATGAAAAATTCAATAGTCAGTAATAAAAAATGGAAAAGATTAAATTCAATTTAACTGTTGTAGATGTTGTCCTAGCTGTCCTGCAAATATCTCGAGAAAAGAGATCTCCTAGTGTTTGTTTGTAGATCTAAATCTTGAACATGACTGTCACCCTTAATTGTGGATTTGGCTGACCTCTATAACTATGTGGAGGCTGCACATAGGCTCCTCGTCAGCCTTGAACCTCTCAAGGAAGAGGAAGGTTGAGTTCAAAAAGTATGTACAATCATGGAGTGGCCTCTTGAGTTGTTTTATCCACCATTGTTTATGATTATCCAAATGGGCTTATACTTGGCCTCCACCTTGCCATATAAAAGTCTGATTTATTCCTTGGCTCGGTTCGTGCCCTCATATATATAGTCCAATGATTGCTTTTCTCTGTCAACCACATGAAGGAGAGGGCTTCGTGACCTATAAAAATATTTAAAAAATTAACCATATACTTAAGTTTTAAGCTTTTAAATGAAGGAAAAAAAAATAAAAAAATGTTTAAAAAAAGAAAAGAAAATTAAAAAAAAACTAAAAAAGACTTACATCTACAATCTCTTTTTCCAGCATCCAAGAGTGGGACTTAGTGAACACCCACTCCAACATCAACGTCGACATTGGTCCTTAAGTACAAAGACTCATTCCATTGTGGGCTAACAAACAATTTTGCTTCAATGAAACTTTCGATTGACACAAAAATTGCGAGGTGATGAATGAGGTCATAAAATGGGCTACATTGGGTCAAACCAACTTTCTTGTTATTTGTGAACTCTCTCATTAAAGAGAGAACCCAAGCATATAGATGTATATGTATTTGCAAATATTATGACCAAAATTGCCTTGACCTGACTTCATTTTGCCAATATCCTTCAATATTAAATCAATACAATGGGCCGAGCAAGAAGTCCAAAAGATTGAGGGGTGCTTTTGCATTATTGGTCTACGGGCAAGGAGTCCAAAAGATTGAGGGGTACCTTTACATGACTATTTGCACCACATTTTCTTCTTCCAAAGTTACACAAATAATCAGAATTTTTATCCTTCCCAATTGACTTTAAGAAAACGGTCCCACCTAAAGAAGAAACTAAGAAATATAACAGTGCTCTATTTTTTCCATTTGTCCATCCATCAAATATAATAGTGCAGCTCTTTTTCTTCCAAATAGCCTGCTGCTTGTCAATGAAATTCTACACATTTGTCACCACCTTTGACAAAATTGGTTCTCTTAAATCACCAACAAAAAGGGTTTTTATCCCTAACTAGTGAAAGCAATTGCATTTAGTAATGCTTGCCAACAAGGCAAACCTAAAATGCAAAAAAAAAGTTTAAAAAATTAAAAAATAAAAAATTCATGCAATATCATTGTGTAGAACAAAACATAGCCATATTAAATAAAATGGTATCTAGCGACATGAAATGAAATGCCATAGAAGTACCAAATGTCACGCTCCTCGTTACTGTGCCTTTGCCCTTTTTTCAACTTGTGCTTTCCAATGATGGTGGGAACCGGGAGCACTATGTGAAACAATCTGACTCCTTGAATTATGAGATTTAGTTTCAATGCTAGTAGACCTCAACCTAAGCATTGGGGGAACAAAAGTGGCATCTATTTGCTGGTTTTGCCTTGCCCTTTGCTCATTTTATTGAAATCTCTCTAATTGAATTGTTACATCCCTTACAACTTCAGACTCTATAGATTGGCACAATGCCATGCCACATCTAGGTATGTAGGCAAAGTGGTATTCTAAGCTATTAATGTTGCCTCCTACAAATTGAGTACCATAGTTCTTGCAAAAGAACTACTCTTTCTTTGTACTCGAATTTATATGCTTCTAGGGAGGGTTTTTTGCTAAGTTATCGCTACGAATGCGAGTACAAATACAAGTATGAGAATCGGTTACGTGGATATGGGGATTTTTTTTGGGTTTGGATATGTTTTGGAAATGGGCGTACAAAAATATATATAAAAAATAAAAAATATAAAAACTATAGCCATATAGGCAAAACTAACCACATGATATGCATAGAGGAAACAAAATAAGTTAATAACCATTAAACATACTCATAATTCAATGCCAAATATCATAATTTTCAATGGTCAATCTTAGATTGGTATTATAGCAAGTACATAGTACAAATATTACAATGTATAGACAAAAATGAAGACAAATCAGCATTTTAATGATTCACGAATCACTATATTCATTTTCATCTTCGGCTGCCATGTCAGAGGCATTATCATGTGGTTCATTAGAACCACAACCAACAACAATGCCACTCCCACTAACTCCACTTTGCAGAGCCTGTGAAGTATGGTCTAGCTACATGTCATTGAATGAAAGTTGGGCAATGGAGGCATCCAAGTCAACAGTCTCTGGAGCCACATCCCAACACTTTGTTGCCCTTCCTTGTAATCAAGTTGTTTGTGTGAGATAAAGATAAAGATAAATATATTAATGTCCAACTAGTGACCACAAAGGTAGGTCAAAGGGACTACATATTACAGAAATGTGTCAGGAAAAAGCGGGAAACCAAAAAGGTCTCCAAAAACAAGAAAGACAATGCTGAAAGAAATAGTATAAAACATGGCTGAGAGAATACGCAAGTTGGAATGCACATAGACCAAATCCTCCGCCTTTCTTGCTGCCAACTTGTTGCATTTAACTGAGTGGATGAAGCTGTAGGCAACCCAATAACGCTCAATTGAGGATGAACTTGCAACCTATTGAGACAAGTCACAAAGTCAAGTAGAATTTTTAATTTAATAATTTATAGAAGTTAAAAAGTTATAACAAAACGTCGAAAAGAAAGGTAGTGTTAAAAAAATTAAACATTAAAATCTTACTTGTGATAAATTTTTTATTGCAAGTGGTTGGAGGTGGATGGGTGCTTGCCCATGGAGGTACCACCAAAATTGAGCTTCTTTCTTGTACTTGTCACGGATGGTGTCAAAGGAGTGACCCGCAGAGAATATGAATTGTGCAAACTCTTCTCTAACTTGGTTTTCAATTTTTAGATCAGGGAACATTCTAGAGAATGTCGTCTTATAACCCTTGCTAACCTCAATATCCCTATATGGTGGGACCCTCCTAGGAAAGAAAGGGTCTTTGTACTGTAGTATTTGGGCGTCAAGGCAAAAACAAGAAGATGCAATGGGGTGGTCATTTTGTTCCACTTTTCAATGAGATGTGATTGCAATTCCTTGAAGAGCCTTTTTGTAGGATCTTGCTCTTTGACATTTATCATGGCTCTAATCTTCTCAATCATTGAGTCGATTCCATCATAAACTTCACCCAAACATGGATGATCTATATCCACATATCTCAACATGCTCACAATGGGCTCGATAAAACTGATCAAATATTCCACACGATCCCACCACCTGTCATCAAGAATCCACCCTTTCACCATGTGGAAACGATGGACACCTCTATTTCAATCCATGAACCTCTGATGGGTTTTAGTGCATCTTCAACTGGTTTTCTTTCTTTTGCCAACAATGAGGTGCACACTTTTTCATACCCTGGGCCAATGAACTCTTTAGAGGCATCATCGATAGATTTGACCATATCTTGCTAATATGGTGACCTAACCACATTAAAGGCAGCCCACATGTATAAACACAATGCACAATGCTTTGCTCTGCTTTATCTCTGGTTTGATTCTAAGATGCCCATTCCGATGGGCTTGCATCTTTTGTTCTCTTGCGAATAGGAGGTGAATCCTCTTCCTCTTCGACTACAACGGGTGTCGCAAGAAATGGGTGTGATAGAGTCACCATATTAGCACGAGAATCATTCACAGGTGGCAATCCTTTCTTTCTCAAAGGATGCTTCGTTCTTTGCCCAACAATGGCATCTGCGTCTTCTTGTTCTTTGATATAAGCAAGAATCTTTGCCTGTGGCAAACCCTTTCTTGGCTTTCCATTTATGCTTGGCCCACCACCAGCTTATTTGGAATCACATACAAATGGGCTTTCACTTGACTGTATGAGCTCTTATATCTACAATTGCACTTTGAGCAAAGCCAAATGAAACACCCTCCACTTGGCAACTGTTCTACGATCATCACATGCCTCCAAAGGGGTGTTCATTGATTGGGTCTGAGGGCTATCCCTTGGCCCACCGAACTAGCACTTGCAGCTTGAGACATTCTACCAAATCCTATAGCCCCTGGTAAACAATAATAATATTGATATTAAAACTTAAAGCATTTGGTATTTGACATTTTGAAGCTTAAAACACTTGCTATTAAAAATTTAAAACATTTAAAAAAAAAAAAAAAAACCCATAAAGCTGAAAACCTACCAATAATCAACAAATCTTCTTCCTTGTAGGCTCCTTGAACTCCTTAGTTTAATATTCTTCCTTGCAAGCTTCTTGGTAGTGTAGGATTAACAAAAGGAAGGAGATTCAATCCTATGCAATTGCAAAAATGTAGATAAGAGAACAAATTGTAAAAATGCAATGAAAGGTAAATGTGTTGTTGTTTTGATGAAATGAGAGTGAAAGCTGATTTTAGGGTTTAAAATCCAATCTAGATTGTTTTTAATTGTATTTTGAAGTCCATGTTTGATTTTTCATAGGACGAAATTGAAAAATAAATAAATAAATGATGTTTTTTTTGTAGTGGATACGACGTGGGTACACCTAGGATACTTCCATCGGTTGTGGATATGCCTAGATACATTCTGGAACGTATTCAGGTGTATCCACAACGCAAGGAAGTATCTTGGGTGTATCCTCGCCGAATCCCCTGCGTACCAAGATCGTATCCACTCCCGTATCGTACCCAATAAGGGTCTGTGATGTATCTGACTACTTAGGTTTTTTGTTGTTTGACGTTAAAACTTGAAAACCTACATTGAAGAGGGGAAAACAATGGTATGATTATCTTACAAATCTGAAATATAGAATAGGAAAATCCTAAGAGATGAAAAACAAAAGCGGTAGGGGAAAAAAGGAATAAAATGTAAGAAATAAGAGGGAAAATCTAAGAGAAGAAAAACAACAATAGGGGGAGGGGGGAAATGCAAGAAAAATTCAAAAAAAATAACAGGAAAAAAAAAAAACCTAAGGTTTTACATGTTTCCATTTTAAAATTTAAATTTAAGAGTAATTTTAAATTAATTAGACTATTTGAGGATGAATGAAGAAGAGGAATAAAGGTTCAATAATGTGTGTGTGAGAGAGAGAGAGAGAGAAGGGTTCAAGTTTTTGATCTATTCATGTCTTGTAGATGTTTGAAAAATTGCTAACCTTCTATCAGCTCTACCTATGCACACAAATACCACTAATCACCGTTTATCCAACCTTGGGACATGAACAATCAACTCTTTTGAAGCAAAAACAAGAAATTAAAATGAAGGTGTGTTAGAGTGAAAAAATGGAATGGAAAAGTGAAATAAATGTTTAGTTGAGTAGTTTTTAAGTTTTATTTTTGAGTTTCTTTTTACTTCATTGTGTTTTTTAAAACTTAAAAAAAAAAAAAAAAGAAACGCTCCCACCCAAGTCTAGGCATCAAATTTGTTATGAGTCGATGAGTCTATGAATGGTTTGTGCAACCTCGTTACAGGTGCCTTGGATTCATATTGGTGAGTCCTGCTTGGACTTGCTGATTCTCATAACTATGCTTTGAACCATGTTATTAATGTTGTCTGTAACTTACATTGATAGTGAGTGAAAGCTTTATATTAGTTTTCTTTCCAAATATAGAAAAATAATGTTTGTGGTATGTGCTACTTTAGATGCTCCGTTTATTTTTGAAGATGGAAATGAATGTATGTCTTGAAAGTCAAGCTACCTCAGCCACTTAACTTGATTAGGTAAACAATATTTACACTACTTATGTGGATAATAGTGAATATATTGTATTGAAAAGTATTCTCTTAATAAAAATAATTTCATTCGCTTATGTCGTACTTGTCGTTCATTATAATATTTATCCTTTTTTATGTATGATTGGATATTTCAATGGTACATAGGCATGTCTCTAGGTCTAGAAAAACTATATGAATGTCCCATGCTAGTTTTGGGGCCATGGGGATCATAAACACTTTAAAATTGCTTTACTGGTATGTTGTATTATCAAGGACCTATTGACGCATCAACCTCCCAATTGGGATTTTGGGGTGGGGGCTGGCTGGAGCAATTTTGTCGTGGGAAACATGCTTTCCTCGTATTTATAAAATAAAAGTAAAATATAAGAATATAAAATATAAACTTATACTTAAACGGTTGTTTTATAAAGATAAGGGCAATTTCCTTGTCTTTATCTTGCCCTCTTAATGTCATTTGGTTGCTTTCAACCATGGACGGTAGTCGTTGACACTATCGGCCATGGATGGTAGTGGCCGACACCATTGGCCATGGATGGTAGCGCTCCCCATCAATGCTTTTGCCTTATATCAAGCCAACATTGATGACAAGTGTCAGCTTGATAGAATATACGTTTGAGATTCCTCATGTCTATTCACACCCTTTGTAAGTTTATTTCCAAAATTGAATTTGAATTATATTTGCTCTGAGCTCGCATTTACAATAGATTCAAATACGAAATTCGGATCTAGTATGTTAGCCATGTGAGCTAACTATTTCCACTAGCCATGTGAGCTAATTATTTCCACTATTCTCATTTACGTAATAAATGCTTGTAAGACACTTTTTGAAGACAATTCACGTAAATTTCTTAGTTAGAAAGGTGCATGAAGAGCTTATAGAGTTAGAGGAAGTCTCAAAATAACCCGGATGTTGGGAGCATCTCTCTATTTTGATGCAGACTTGCCGTTGTGGCTTTTTAGATATACTCGTGGATGGGTCGTGCCCTTTCAGAAAAAACTTGCATCGGGGAATAGTGCGGCCTTAGTTCAAACAAGTAATGGTTGCAAAAGTGGCTTGTTTTTGGACTTTCTAATGGTTCAATTCATCTCTTGGGTGTTTCAGTACCTCTTGTTGTTGAGTTTGTGTCAAAATTCAAGCCTTTGGGAGAGGCAAAGCATTCAATGGAAGTTGGGTTGAGCAATGCAATTGTAAGTCTAGAGTCCAAGAGTCAGTGTTCCATTGTTCTCCTAGCTGGTGTTGTTTGTTAGGTGTTGCGTATTAGTTGAGAAGAGTTGTAAGAAGTTGTAAAGCGTTTTGCAGGCATTTGGGCAAGTGTCAATTGTAATTGTGTCCATTAAAGCCACTAGATGGCAATAAACTTGTAGTTGAGAATGATATAGTGGAACGAGGAGTAAGCACCTCACTCTACTGGAATTTTCTAATGTTGAGTTTCACCAAGGTAAATTTTTATATTATGTGTTTCTCTTGACTTCCAGTGTATTTTCAATCCATTTCATTACAACACTTAATATCTCTGTTTCCTAAGCAATGTAAGGCATAACAATAAACAAACAAGCATGTATTGTTTGGAGTTTGAAAAGGATTGTATTAATGAGTTGTGAGTAGAGTATCCACCAAATTACGTATCATATTGGTATGAGAGTATTGGTATGAGAGCTAGTTTAGTTCCATTGTGCATGGTTTTTCTTTTTGTGTTACTATTTTTGCAGTTTTATGCCCATTACTAGAGTAGCAAGCACTAGTGGTGAAGGTATTCTGGTTTCCTTATACCAAGAGATTTCCACAAGGAAGTGGACTAGCAAAATTAGAGGCATGGCCCATCGCGGTGATGAAGTACCTCTATCTGATGAAGAATGGTTCCCTAAGTTGGAAGAGGATGTTGCTCACATCTCTCTATTCATGAGCAAGATGAGTAAGCTTGGTAAGTTGGAGTCCATTATGGAGATTCTCATGGGGAAGCTAGGTGTTTCTATAGAAGCTCCAAAAGCGAGGGGATGAACTCTCTCGAACATGAGAAGGTGGAAGAAAGGTCCCATACCAACCAAGCTCCATTGCCATTCAAAGTTGAGGCAAAGATTGAGATTCAGCCATATGAAGGAGAGGTAAATATTAGAGGAAATTTTAACTTTAGAACATTCCACTTAGAGAATCCTTAAATTTTGGAAGATGACATTAAAAACTATAGTAAATCACTTGAGAGATGGCATCACCGTTACGTTGACATATTTTAAAACTAATATAGTATAATAAACTTACTAAATCTTGCAAGACAACTCACAATAGTTAATCTAACCATACTTATTAGTCAACATGTACTATAGCTTTGAGTTTCATAATAGAAGATTTTAACTTTAGGGAGTGAGCATCATGAATCTAAAAAATAGAAACTTCAATAAAGTAAAAAAATAATTATAAATTAAAGTTAAATGTTTACTTCAAAGCTACAAATTAGAGAGTTTGATAACTATTAAGAGAAAAGTAACTTGAAACCAAATGAATAGAAACTTCATAAATTAAAACTAACTTTATCTAGAGAAAAATAGTCTCAATGAAAACTCTAATGTTTACTTCAGAATTACAAATTAGAAAGTTTAGGTTTTAGTAAATGAGTAGAAGTTTGATTTTTTAGAAGAAAAATTCATAAAAATCTATAAAGCAAAAAGAAAGATTGTCTTCTTTAGTTTTTATAGAAATACATGAACCTGCTTAACTCGTGTAGTTAGGTGGTGTATTTTTTATTTTATTTCATAAGTAGGAGACAAGTTCCTTATTTCTAGGATTTTTCGAAGGCCTATTTTTAACCCATATTTCCTCTAATGTGTGGAGAGGCTAGACTATTGGCTAGGTCAACTCGAGGTATATTTCATTTTGCATTAGATTAATGAGCATCAACATATTTCTTTTGCAAGGTTAAAATTAATCAATCATGCTTTAACTTGGTTTGAAAGTTAGGTTCATACCTTGATTGTTAAGAAGTTTCCTCTAATTACTAAGTGGGATGAATTTAAAATTTTGATCAAGAAACAATTTTATCCTATTTGCTATGAAGAGAGATCTATGTATTGATAATATCAAGGCAAAAGCAAGCCCAAGTGTTTAGGAGTATACAAGCGAGTTCTGCAAGAAGGCTATTTAAATGGACAAGGATATAGCGAACCGTGACATCTTGATGAAGTACGCAGTGGACTCCATAGCTATTTGAAGAGATTCGTGCTCTAGACCAAGCCTATGGATGCAGATGAGACTTGCTCTCAAGTTCACTACTTAGAGATGGACAAAAACAAGGGTCCATCTACGTCTTCAAACACACCAAAATAACAAGGTGGTGAACACACCAAAATAGCAAGGTGGTGTTAAGCAAAATGGGAAAGTTAAATGGAAAGATAAGTATAATGCTACTACTACCTTTTTTCTTAAGGATATTAAAAAGCATTGTGGGCATTCTGATGTTGATAGTTATTCAAAGGAGACTTGTTGGAAGTTGCATCTGTACAAATGCAAGAAGAAATAGGAAGCTTTGACTTCATTCCAAGGGAAAGAAGTTGGGTGCGATTTAGATGTGGATGCGACATTATGTTGTGCCTCTATTCACAAGGAGTTATGTTTGGGAAGCAATAGTGCTCCAGATCAAGGTGAACTTACAAAACTTTTCCATATTAAAGTTCAAATTAAGAAAACTAAAGGGGATGCTGTTTTTGATTCTTGCTCTCAAGAAAATTTGGTAAACAAGGAGTTAGTGGACAGGTTGGGGTTAGAAACTTACAATCATCCTAATCCATATGCTTTGGGTTGGATAAAACAAGGAGTACGGTTAAAGGTGACCAAACAATGCAAGGTCATGTTTGGTATTGATAAACATTTCATTGATGTTCCTCTTGACTTGTGTGGTGTAGTGTTTGGCAGCCCTTAGATGCATATTCCGGATGCCATTTTCATGAGAAGAGCTAATCAATACTGTTTGGTGAAGGATGGTTAAAGCCTATGAAGGCAACTCAAAGATCTCTTTGGTAAGTGCCACTGATTCCAAAAGGTTGGTTATTGCGAGCGAGAAATTTGTTTTACTTCTTTTAAAAGATATACAAGATAAAGAAGTGGCTGCACATAAGACTTATCATAGCATGTTTACTAACAAAGAGCATAAGTGAATGGGAGAGTTAGTGTAGTAGTTCAAGGAAGTTTTTTAAGAGCCCACAAATATGTCACTCGTGAGGCCTATTGAGCATGAGATTTAGTTGCTATCGTATTGTCCTCGTCCAAATTTGGGTCTCTATCGACAGTGCTTGGTGGATGCCAATGAGATAAAACAACAGTTATAGTCCTTGATGAATCCAGGTATAATCCTATTAGTCCTTTGTGTAGTTCTCTAATTGTTTTAGTATATAAAAAAGATGGTTCATGGAGAATGTGTGTTGATTATATAGCACTCAATAAAACCACCATCAAGAATAGGTACCTTCTTTCAAGGATTGATGATCTTTTAGATCAACTCCAACATGCCAAATACTTGATTAAATTGGAATCGAGATTCGGGTATCACCAAGTGAGGATTAAAGAAGAGGACTTATGGAAGACAACATTCAAGACAAGGCAAGGGTTATATGAATGGTTGGTCTTACCTTTCGAGTTGTGCAATACCTTGACTACTTTCATGTGGTTGATGAATGAGGCATTGATGTCATTTATATATGCTTTTGTTATTGTTAATTTGGATGATATTCTTGTTTTCAACAAAACTAATAATGAACATCTAATTCATTTGAAACAAATTTTGCAAATTTTGAAGGAGAACAATTTGTTGTTGAATGAAAAGAAATGTGATTTTGTACAACAATCACTAGTCTATTTGGGGCATGTGGTTGTAGATGAAAATTTGAGTATTTATCCGACATATAAGAGGCCCATCATGAATTGGCTCGAGCCTTACGAAACAAAAATCTTTGTAGGTGTAGTTTATTATTTCAGGAAGTTCATCTAGGCTATCTCTTCCATAACAACACCTTTGCATGCCATTACAATAGGGGGTAAGTCTTTTACTTGGGGTAAGAAGCAACAAAATGCATTTGTTGAGTTTAAATATAAGATTAGCAATTCCTCGGTTTTAGCTTTTTCTGACTTGCAGCCACCTTTTGAGGTAGAAACAAATGCTAGTAACTATGCTATGGGGGTTATTCTATGGCAATGAAGTAAGCCCATATTTTATCATTTAGAGTTATTTCATAGTGTAGTTTTGAATTATGATACATATACATGATAAAGAATTCTATGCTTTTGTTCAAACAATCAAGAAATGAAAGCACCATCTAAATTGTTCATACGAATATCAAACTAAACTTCAACAAGCTAGACATTATAAGTGGATGGGTTTCTTGCAACAATTTCATTTGTTTATCAAATATAAGAAAGCTGTGACATACAAATTAGCAAAATGGTGTCTAGATTTTTTTGATTTCAGCCATGGTCACCACAAGCCTTCTTGAACCTTTTGTGCATGAATTTTATTTAGAATGATACAAGCACGATGCATATTTTAAGGAAGCATTTCTTCGAGCCAAAAGACCCAAAGGTTCTGAGCCCAAGGAGGCTTAATATCTTCAAGATAGGTTGCTCTACAAGATGGGTAAGCTTTATGTGCTTAAAGGGGGAAGAGTTTAGCTAATGAGAGAAGCACATATTTCAAGAGTTATAGGGCACTTTGGAGTTATAAATATGGTGGCACATTTACAAAGGTATGTTTAATGACCAAATATGTAAATGATGTTGCTAAGTTCATAAGAGAATGTGTATTGTGTAGTACAAACAAGCCTAATAATAGGAAGTTGGGTTTGTATATGCCACTACTAGTTTCTTGTAGGCCATGTGAAAGCATTTTCATGGATTTTGTAGGCGGGTTGCCTATGTCAAATTAGAGACATGACTATTTGTTTGTAGTTATGGACCGGTCTAGTAAGATGTCTGTTCTTATTCCTTGTAAAAGGACCCTTAAAGGCAATGAAGCAATTGAGTTGTTTTTTTGCTAACGTGTGGGTTCGCTTTGGGTTGCTTAGCTCTATCATTTCAGATTAGGAATCACGATTTGTTGATAGATTTTGGAGCACATTGTGGGAGAAGTTGGACACGAGACTGAAAAAAATATACTGCTTTTCATTCACAAATTGATGGACAAACCAAAGTAGTAAATAAAACCTTGATGCAGCTCTTGAGAGGGTACAATAGGAAGCATCCTAAGACTTGGGATGAACATTTGGTTGGTTACCTCCATGTGTTTTTGATGTTTTGGGACAACCATACAAAGGAAACAAGGTTGAAAAGTTTATTGAGAAGATTCAACAAATTCACTGCCAAGTGCAAGAGAGGTTGAACCAAAGCAAGACATGATTAGCATAGGGCTGAACATAATTTCCTTGTTCGAGACAAGGTAAAGTCTCCAAGTCTAAACCAAGAAGCTTAAACCTTTTATAAATGGTCCATTTGTCATTTTGAAGCAAGTGGGCAAGAATGCTTTCAGATTGGATTTGACTCCTTGTATGAAAATATATTCAGTGGTTAATGTTGAAAACCTACATCTCTTCGAGCCTTTTATGCTAGATGATGGACAAGGAGATCTATTGCTAGCTTTTATTGAAGACCTTCCTCCTAATGATCAGATGGAATTAGAGAAGGATACCGTGTTGCAAAAAGACAATGAAGAGAGGAGTGCAAGAAAGATGGTAGGTTGGGTTAAAGGGTTAGCTACCCAACAAGGCTAAATGGTATTCCAAAGATGACACGGGGAAGAAATTGCCTCATTTACTTAATTTGTGAAGCTTTTGGGGACCAAAAGCCTCTAATTGGGGAGGCATGAATTGAAATTTGAATCTAGTACATTAGCCATGTCAACTAACTACTTCCACAATTCTCATCTTCATTTTAAATTCTTTTAAGACACTTCTTGAAGACAATTCACATGAAGTTCTTAGTTAAAAAGGTGCATGAAGAACTTATAGAGTTAGAGGAAATTTCAGAATGGTCTAGACACTATGCGAGCATCTCTTTGTTTTGACACAAACTTGGCACCACGGCTTTTTAGATACACTTGTGGCAGGGCTGCAATTATTAGGTAATCTCACAACCCGTGTTTAAACAAGTAACGGTTGCAGACGTGGCTTGCTTTTGTACTTTTTGATGGTTCAGTTCATCTCTTGGGCGATTAATGTACCTCCTATTGTTGAGTTTGTGTATAAATACAGGGCTTTGGGAGAGGGAGCAATGCATTCAATGGAAGTTGGGTTCAGCAGTGTAGTTGCAAGTCTAGAGTCCAAGAGTCAATGTTCTATTGTTCTCCTAGCTGGTGTTGTTTGTTAGGTGTTGTGAATTGTTTGAGAAGAGTTGTAAGAAGTTGGAAATCATTGTGCAGGTGTTTAGTGAATTGTAATGGTGTCTATGAAGGGCACCATATGGTAGTAAACCTATACTTGAGGATGATATATTGAAATGAGGAGGAGTAAGCACCTCACGCTATTGGAGTTTTCTCATCTTGAGTTTTGCTAGGCTAAATCTCTATGTTATGTGTTTTGTGTGTTCTTCTTACTTATATTCTGTTTGCAGTCCATTTCATTACGGTACTTAATATCTCCATTTTCTAAGCAAAGTAAGGCATAACAACAAGCAAACAAGCTTGTATGTGTTAGGAGCTTGTATTGATGAATTGTGAGTGGACTATCCACCAGCTTATGGATCAGTGTTTTCCGTGGATGCTTGAGCCAAATAGGGTAAACAAGCTTCACCTAAAGAAGATTGTTTGCAAGACATGACCTAAGATTCAAGAGTAGAAGAATACCGATGAAGTACTTAGTTTTAGGAGTCTCCTATTGTGGGTTATTAGGTCTTCTCTATTCTTCTTGATTTCACCTACAACATCTCATATTATGATGTGACTACTGTGGTCAAAGGGGAAGATCACTATATTAAGAAAGTCGACCCTAAGTAAGTATTGCTTTGCCCTACCTTATTTCATTTTATACATGTATGCTGTTCTGTTTATTTGTTTTACATGCTTTGACATATTTCCATACTCATTGTCTTGTATATTGTTATATATATATATATTATTGCCTTGCATTTTGTCTCACTTATTGCATATCTGGGTGTATGGTAAGAGAGGCCCTTTAGCTTTACCAATATTAGTGGCTTTTTTTATAAGAGTCACTTCTTAAGTGTATAAGGGATGGGGAGTCACATTCAGGGTCTTCTCAAAATTTTTCTTAAAATTGCAGAAAAAGGGGATGCCTAAGCAACCTTGGATGCCTTGGGGATGCTGAGATTTTGGAACAGCCAGGCATCCCTCTTTTTCAAAAATTCAGGAAATGATGATCATAAAAGTCAGTGTGTATACAATTATGCTAAGTAGCCGATACAAGTACGGGTACAAGTATTGGGTATGTGGATACGGGGGATTTTATTTTTGGGGTTTAGGTACGGTTGGGTACAGCCGTACAAAAATATATATGAAAAATTAAAAATATAAAAATATAGCCATATAAGTAAAATAAACCACATAATATGCAGAGGAAACATAATATGTTAAATAACCACAAAACATATTAATAATTCGATGCCAAATATTATAATATTCAATTGTCGAACTTAGATTTGTCTTATTACAAGTACATAGTGCAAATGTTGCAATGTATGGACAAAATAAAGGCAAAAGAAAATGCACTCTCTGCAGTTTGGTGAAGATTACAATGAGATGACCTGGTGTTAAATCAACTTAAGACCATGGCCTGTTCTATTCTTTGAGCTTATTCATTAGTTGAGCTTTTGTATTATACCTATGCAAATGATCTTACCTATGTACTGCACAAAAAGAGTCCTGGAGAACCATATTTTTGGGACATAGAGGAGAAGCAAAAAAAGACATTATTGATTTCAACCTCTCCCTCATCTTGATCATGTTACATGCATTTATTCCCTTTATTTTGGCAAGGCTGAAACACGATCCAATAACTGGAAGACTTGCCGACTTTCTCTGGCAACCTTCATAGCTGTTGTATACAGCCCTAATAAAGAAGATACAGATGAATCAACTGAGGCTCACGTTTTGAAAACATAGCCAGCCATTGAAACGGCGGAGAGGTTTTCAGGCTTTATTTTGTTTTTTGAAGTCTGTGTTTGACTTTTTATTAAGTGAAATAAGGAGGAAAAAACTTAAAAAAATGTTTTTTTTTCAGCAGTAAGCCCAGCCAATGCCTGAGGCTGTACCCGCAGGGGTACCTGCAGGGGCTGGGGCATACCCTGGGTGTAACGGCCCCTGTACCCGTACCAGGACGTCACGTACACGTACCCAGGGGGCGTAGGGGCATATCCGGTAACGTAGCAATTATGAAATAGTGATGGTTTTGGCATCCATAAAGTGTTTAGCTTTGAAACATGAAAAATAACACAAATAGGGTACATGCACCTCATTCATCCACACACCAACCATGCCAAAGAGATTGTGAAGGAGTTAGACAATACCATTCGAAAGTCTATTGTTGTTTTGAAGATATTTGAAACATTGTCTTTGTTTGGTAACTGGTTAGTTATCATACTAAGTGGCAGTCCCTAAAATCAAGGTGGTTGGTTATATTTGTCAGCAATATCCTTACAAATTTTTGAAGATTTATGGTAGTCAATGAGGACAATATCGCATGCAGATCCCATAAGTTATTTTATTATTTAAATGTCCATCCAATTGACTACTACTTAGCAGATGCTTATGCTAACATAATTTTATGACCTTGTTAGATCATTTCATAATTATCTAATAAGTTTTGTAATTTTCAAAATTTCTGAAAAGCTACTTCCTACTTTACCACTCATACCTAATATTCAGGGAACTTGGTGATGCCATGAATTTGAGATTTCCATCTGGACACTTCAATCTCTGCATTTTATTGAATTTGAGATTTCCATCTAGACATTTCAATTTCTGCATCTTGTTTAGTTACCATGGAATATTGTCAACATAAGTTGAATATGCATGAGTGTAAGTGAACATGGTAATAACAATGATTCAAGAGATCCTTGTGGGTACTGTTCAATATTTGTGTTATATATATATAGAATGCTAAATTTTTATTGCTATTTGAATATGCATTTTCATAACGAACTTTCAATTCTTGGATCATGGATGTCTTTGTAGTGCTTAGTTTTCTAGACTTTATAATATCTAATGATGCAAAATTCTATAATTCTGCATTTTTTTTATTTGTTTGAATGTCCTTTTATATTATTTAATTGATGTCTTCTACCATCCTCTAAAATTTGGTATGTCATCTTCTCCTGTCCTGAGAATTTGTACCTCTGTTTCCTGTTGTCACTATCCCAGAAACTTTTTGGAATATAGGAATATTTTGATTTTTTTTTTATCATAGTTCTATTTGCAACAACTTGAGCCAATAATTTGTTTGGGGATTTTTTCTTGCTTAGTGGCTTTTCAATATTGCATCAATTTAGAGGTTGGAACGTTAACATGGTCATATAGTTTCTCAATCTTATATGGGATATAAGCATCTTGCCAGTTTATATTATATTAGCTTCTGAGAAATTATTTTATATTGTTTCTGCCATAGTTCACATATTCGGACTTGGGCAAACCAAAAATTCTCTGACTTGGCAAATCCTTGGCAATACTCAACAACTTAAGAAATACTTAATTTAAAAAAAAAAAACACATTTTATATAAATTACAGTTACAAAATGTATCAAATGAGTTTGAAAAACATTGGAAAGTGTTTCCTATTAGTTTTGAATACAAATAAAGTACGGAATTGCATCATTATGCGACTACAACAACCAAATGATAATTGTTATAACTTATTAATTTATGATGATCTTCATTGAAAATCATCATCATAAATTGCATATCCATGCAAGTTGCAAATTACAAAAATTTACAATTTCCTCTTCCCCGTGCTAGTGAAAAATTGGGGAGACTGAGATGATGACCTTGACATTAGATGGCAGTGACTACTCTTCTGCCTCATGTTTGACATCATTTACAAGGATGTTAGCCAATCCAATCTATCTTGCTTCTGTTATACCACTACCTACACCCTTCATAGCTTGCCTTTTGAAATCAACAACTTCGTCCTCTGTGAACAAGGGGGTCTCCCCATCTTGCGCACTCCAGTCACTGTAGGGATCAATCTCATCCCAATCAATAGGATCTTATGATGTGTCCTCCACCTTTCTTGTGCAACGTTGAAGGTTGTATTGCACAAAAAATGGGTCATTGAGGCATCCTTGAGTCAACTTATTGTGCTTTTTCGTTTGAATAGCCTCAAACAAACCGTAGATGTGTTTACATCGAGAAACGCTACAAGGTTGAGATAAAATTTAGAAGACTGGGTTTTTAATATACGAGGGTGTTTCCGCCTCAATCTTCCCACTGATAATTGACAAACAAGATATTCAAAAGTTTGTAAGTAATAATTATAAATTTGTAACTTGTAAGATATAAGTAAAGACTATAATTTTTGTTACTTGGCGTTTGGGTTGATCTCCTTGGGATAACTAGTGCCGAAGAAAAATGCCTCCCCCCAACCTCCCTATTAACATTTGTGAAACCCTCAGAGTAATAAAACTTGCGGTTGAGGTAGTACCCCACTACATGAATGGGTTGGCGGGCTTGATTGTTCCACCTCTAATCAATTATCTCCCAAATGGGATCAAATTTGTCTTTATCCCCTTTATAATAGTTTTGGATGACTGGCTTCTTTGGTCCTATTCATGGCTTCATAAATGTATCCCATTAGGTTTTGCTCCCCATCCATTGAGCCAAATTGTGACCAAAAGCTCTAACAACTAGAAATTTACAAACAAATTAAAGTTACAAACTTGCAATTAAAGTAAATACGTTAAAAAATTGAAAATAATGGAATCGACATGAAATTTAAATTGAAATTTGAAGTTACTGATCTCTGCACCTCTATTTCCGAAGGCATCATCAAAATCCGTCTTTGCGGTCATCTCTCCATCAACTTTCTTTGAATATGTTGAGTCTAGCCATGCTTGACTCACAAATTGGTCTCTGCACCTCTCTTTCCAAAGGCATCATCAAAAACTGTCTTTGCAGTCCTCTGTCCATCAACTTTATTTGAGTATGTTGAGTTTAGCCATGCTTGACTGACAAAAATTTGTTTCAACGGCGTCAACAAACTACAAATACTTTGCAATGTTAGGAAGTTAGTCGCAAACTTTGTGACACCTGCTCGTACAAGCTCTTTTCCCTTGGTGTGATTTCTCAGCAAGCTGAGAATCCAAGGGTGATTATAAATGTATTTTGTGATGTTTCTGGCATCTTCTGCAACCGGTCTCGCCTAATCAATTTTGCCTATGTCGTCCAAAAGGAGGTCAAAGCAATGGGCTAGACAAGGGTTCCAAAAGAGTGATGGATGTCTCTCTTTAAGCAACCTCCTAGCCGCCACATATGCTGCTGCATTGTTAGTGACAATTTGCACAACATTCTCGATGCCCACCTCTAAGACAACCTCATTTAACATCAGGCTCAAAGTTTTTGCATTCTTTATAGGCATCAATTGACTTCAAAAAAACCATCTCACCATTTGAAGCCGCTAAAAAATTGATGAGGGTGCAGTTCCATCCATCTGTCCACCCATTTGAAATAATAGTGCATCTGAACTTTCGGCACAATTTCTTTTATTTTCTAGAATTGGCTTTGCATTTTCAACAACATTCTAGAGCAACTTCCTACATAAGTCTTTTGAAGAGGGTGTCTTGTACCATTTTCTTGCAACTGTTAATGCCATCACCAAATACTATCAGTATGGGCTTTTCACCATGTTGAAGAGGTGGTTGTAACACCAAAAATTTGCATACTTATTATTTGTTTATTGGTATACCTCCTTAGTTTACCTTGTACCTTGTAACGAAGGTTGTACTTCATGTATGTTCTAAGAACCAAAAAACTATGCGATTGGGTTTTGCTCAAACTAGATGAGGTTGATGTGCCTCGTATGCGTGGATTGCAACTAGAGCCCACAATCTCTGCTATATCTACTTTCATTTCCATTGCCGAGTTGGGAGTACGGTTGCTGCTATGGCTATTTGTACCCTTGCCCTCTCTAGTTCTTCTTGTCCAACAATGCAAGCTTTACTTGCATCTCTCATTTTGTTTCTTCTATCATACTGGGACACGACATGACGTCATGACAATGAATGCATGCAATATGGTACTTGAGGCGATTAATGCCTCCAAAAAGTTTCTTTGAGAAGAATGTATAAATCACAACCCTTTGGGATGGTCCAACTGAGACATACTTCCAAGCATCAGTATGGCTTCTAGTTGGATGGCTTCACTCGCTAATGTTGAGCTTGATGTAGAGCTAGATGCCATTGTATGCTAACCTGTATCGTGTTCACATACAAAAAAAGAACATTTAAAAAAAAAAACTAAATTGTAACGCTGTAAACCCTATGCACTAGAAAAAACCATCAATTTCGTTAATAAATTATGAAAAACTAGCGTCAAATTTAAATCATGAATAAAAATTATGGGAATTGAATGAAATGCAGATAATTTTGTAAATCATGTCTAGAAACTTAATTTTAATGTTTTAGAAAAAAATTATGTGTTTAGAAAAAAGAAAATAGAAAAAAGAAAAAAGAAAAAAGAAAATAGAAAAAAGAAAAAAGAAAAAAGAAAAAAACTAACTTGGAAATTGAAATTCCTCAAATCCGCCATACAAATCCGTGATAAATTTTCTGCAATTTGCTCAAAGGATGTTCAAATTCTGTGTGATGAAAATCTGTGGGCATGTGGGCTTAACAAGAAACAAATGCAGCATCAAAAACATGTTTAAACTACATATGCAGCATCCAAACCATGTAGGTGGGTTTTGTGCTCGGACTTGCAGAGTACTCACAAGTAATTGGTGTCAGTCCAGGCACAGGACAAGCAAAACATGCCCAAGACAAGCTCGTGAGTCAAAAGTATAAAAACTTCTCCAGCAGAAAAAACTCAGGAGTACTCAGCAACTTGATGAGTTGAACTATGGTTTCCATGATCATTTTCTTGAAATATGCATATCAAAGTGAATTTCATGATTTTTGAAAACGGCAAAGTAAGTTTGATGCAAACTTATTCTTTGCATTTTCAAATAAGGATCCCCTACATCCTTGAAGTGAACCTTGCAGTAGAGTGGGAAAATTCATATTAGTATGGAAATAAAAATATCTGCGTATACAAGTGTTTTGTGTTCACATAAACATTCCTGTTTTCTCATTTCAGGTCACATAGTACGACATTATACCAACTATTTATAGAATATAGTGTACTGACATTTATAGAATTCAGTGCATATTAAGGCGATGGTTCATGGAAATTTCAAATTTAAGTAATGTTTTGTCTTTCAGCATGTAGTGATCTGGAGGCAAGTGGTGTCTGGCCACTTTGATAAAACTTGGTTGTATAGGGTGCCTTCTTTCCTAAAAGAAGAGTCCACTGTGTGGTGCAAATATAAAAATTGCACACCAATTTAGACATAAGCGAGTTGTTAAAACATGCATTTGGATTGAGTAAAGTAGAAACCAACATTGAAAAATAATGCCTTAAGAGAGAGAAGATTTGTTATAGGGCCTTACAATTATCGAAATACATACGTAGTTGAAGTGTATAAGTATTCTGAAAATAAATGAATAACTATTATAGGACTGAAATTGCAAATAACGCCTCATATATTCAAGATAGTTCCTTAACCATTTTCAACAACTATAAAAAATTAAAAATGATATACATCTTTAGAAATATAAGCTTGCAGCACTGGTCATGCTTTTTACCTTCTAGGTGACACATTATGAGGGGATTGTAAAAAGGGCATATAAACTAGGGTTTGTCATGTCAATTTACCAATATTTTGCATCTACAGGTGGGCAGAACTATTTCAGAAACATATCAGTTAGTTTTGGTTATCAATCCATTCAACCATTAACATCCACCCAAAGAACCAGTTTTGGGTAGGAAAGCCTGGATCTTATACTGTGGCTTCTTTGCCAGTTTTTAAGATTCCCTTTTAGGTGACATCTCTGTAGAAACAAGTGGTAAGTGGTCCCCCCAAGATCCGTTGACACTTCAAATATTTCTTAGCAAATGATGTCATTTAACAAGCCTCAGGTATTGACCAATTCTGGATAAATTTTGTTTGTTTTGTTTTGATTTAAAAATCTTCTTGACGAGGTGCTTGGTGAGGATGTTTAATAATACAAATTATACTTTTGAACTCTGCACAATTGCAAGGAGTATGGCTGTCAGGTTTTGTATGCAATTCATTATGTTGTAAGTGCTCCAACTTGCCTCCAGACCCCAGCCTGATGGACCTTGTTTTTGATTTGTTAAACTGGTACAGGGCACTCTATATTATGAGTGATTTTGTATATTTACTTATTCCGTTTAATGTTTTTGTGTATAAGTGTTAGAAATTTTGTAATCCATATTATGAGTCAGTTTCGTGTACTTGAATATTCATTTTGCATTAACAACATTCATGTTTTACATTGAGTGAGTTTTGCTTTTGTAGGAAAATCCTAAAGTCAATGAATTTAATAGTTGGCTATGGATTTCAATTGCAGCACTTTTTTTAAACAATCTGATCTAACAGAAGCTTTTTCGAACCACTCTTGCTATTTCTTAGGGTCTGCCGGTAGAGTGATGTGGCGATTGACATTAAGACTGTTAAAAAGCTCACAATCGAGTCTAATTTCTCTCTGTTATGTGAATCACATTTAAATGACTTTTTTGAATGGCAGTTGAACAGTAATTCTGTCTCTGTTTAGGAGGTAGGTACCTTAGTATGGTTTAGTTACTAATTGTTGTGATTGTCAGGATGCAGATGCAAGAAACCATCAGTGACATCATTTGTGTTGGATTGTGAAGTTGTGGCATTTGATCGGGAGAAGCAGAAAATCTTACCTTTTCAGGTTGGTTTTCAGAAAAGCTAAAATGCTATGTAACACTAAACTGCTAATATTTTAACAGAAAGTGGTCTCTATATAGGTTTTTCCTTTGCGTGAGAGTCCATTTGTGATGTCTATCATGTAAATTTTGTTGAATGATGAAACTAAAGCTCTTAGCTGGTCTAGGTCCTAAGGGTTCCTAGAAAACAAATGCATTTCATTTTATAGTATGATGATGAACTTTTTTTTTTGTTATACTTTGCCCAAAGTAAAAATGTTAGAGCAGTGTTTATATTTGTTGTTATTAGTGAATGCAAGTTAACTCTTAAGTTTAGAAACTACTCACTTTTGTATACAATTTAAAAATACTTTACTAACATTTTATTTTTTCAAGGACTTGGTGGTGCATTAATCTACCATATTCAGGATTGAGGTGAGCTGGTTTTGAGCCAACTTGTGAGAGATGTGTCATGGGTACCTTTTTCGTACCACCTTCATGCTTAATATCTTTCTCAATACATCCTTGAATGACCTTATCACCACCTTCATACCATTCGCTATGTCTTCCCACGCCTTCCGTAACCTCCCTATACCCCCTTTTTAATTTTGTGCATGCCCAACATTACTGGCCTGGTCGATTATGCATGATCTGAGCCTAAAATATCTTCTTCATTATTGGTCTATCTAGCGAAGTCAGCTATATAGAAACCTGGCTTAGGAATCCAAGCCACTATTCATAATGTCATTTTTAGCATAGTTACCAAGTTCGGAAATTCGAATCTGTTTGGGAGGCCAAAAAAATGTGGAATCCAATTTTTTTGAAAAACTTTGAAAAAAAATGTGGTAAAATTTGGTTCGACAAAAAAATAAAAATAAAAAATATATATATATATATATATATATATATATATATATATGAAATGCAAAATATTTCAATCTAGTAAAGAATGAACATTAATTTAACACTTGCAAAATTGAGAAATGCATGAGTTTCAAACTTGAATTACATTAAAAAATAGCAAAATATCCATAGTATAAAGCATGAGCTCAAAATTGACATAAAACTTAAAAGTTTCAAACATTTGCAACATCAAACCTTCTTCAAAATCAAAACTAGCACTAGCACCATCAACAAATCCTCTATCAAGCTCATCAACACTATCAATATTTTCCTCAACTCTTTCAAAGGACGGTTCTCCAAAATGAAGATTGTCATCTTCTTTTGTAAGATCGTGTTCCAACAATCTTAAATTGTTGTGGACAAACACAAGATCTGAGAGCTTTTTGGCTCCCAGTCGGTTTCTCTTGTTAGTATGGATCAAATCATGCATGTTCCAATTTCTTTTGCATTCAGAAGCATTGGCACACTGGCTGTGAACACACACGGCAAGTTTTTGTAACTCTGAAGTAGAAGAACCATATGTCTGCCACCATAAATGGGGATCCATACTACCAATGGCTTCTTGTGCTTTTCTGCGTGAAAACATGCCTTGGTTCTTAAATGTAGTCAGCGGCCTTTTCACCGTAGCCTTTTCATTTTCATCTTGAACCAACCTGTCTGTTGTTGCTAATATACCATTCTTTACCTCTTTATCTAAATCATGATCCACCTCTATCAACTTAGGATTTAAATAGCAACCAACTGCATGTATAGGTTGATGTAACATGTTTTATTGGATGTTCACAATGTCCCAAATACGTTGAATTTCATCACCCTCACCTGTTAGTACTTTTTTAATTTTTTCTTTTGCTTCCTCCATGTCCTCATACACAACTCATACAAGGTTTCATTCCATCAACCAATCTCAACAATTGGACAGATGGCTCAAACACGTTTAGGGTCTTCTCGGCACCCTCCCAAAATGAACTACCGAAGATAATTCTCTCAATCTCTTTTGCAATGCTTTCTTTAGAAAGCTTGGATTGTGTCCATTCTTCACTAACCAAAACTCTTTTCAATGCTGTCCTCTCCTTCACCTCTCTTTGCAAAGTGATAAAATTAGATGCAAATCTTGTTTCCGTCGGAGAGAGAAACTCATGCTTTGCAAATGAGCAATATAAGCTTAAGGGCAAGTGGTGATTAAGTATAAACTTGTAAATTTGTTTCCCTTCTGACAACACTATTTACCCACTCCAACTTTGTAAGATATTCAAGCAAAAGATCCAAAACAAATAAGAAAACCTATCTATAAGAAGTTTTGTTGCTTTACAATTTGCTGCATTATTCGTAATAATTTGGACAACATATTTTACTCCAGTGTTCAGAATAACAAATTCAATGCATTTGAAAATGAAATTTGCAGTCTTCACATCATTGTTTGTATCAATTGATTTGATGAACATATAACTTTTAAGGCATTGAGTCAATATATTGAGGGGCCTTTGCTTTGTGTCAAACCACTTGTTACTTATTATAGTGCAACTTAATTTTTCAGTGCGTTTTTATTTTATCTAGTTCATTAGATATGGATGTCACCTCCTCTTCCAACAGAACAGTTCTTAGGCTTTCAAAAGATGGCATTGTGTACTTTTTCTCGAAATTGGTGATCCTATCTACCGTTGCTTTCGTATATGAATTTCGAACAACATTGAAGGTGATGACATTTACATAAAAAAATTGTGCCACCAATCTGTCTATCTCATGTTATTCCTGTGGCTTCCACATAGTTTTCAAAGGCTGGGAGTGGGACATTTGATGTGCAATTTCACTGGCTTGGGTAGACGCTGGGGAATGCGTTGAGCTAAAAAATGAGCCAAAATGTGTAAGACTGCATTGAATTTTAGTTCTCTTTGAAGATTCAAATGTTGATGCAACTGTCTTCATTTTATATTTGCTTCGGATTTGAATTACAAATGGTGCATATATGGGGAGTTTTTCATCGCTATTGGGTAAATATTCACATTTGGGCCTCCAATATAATAGTACGAAACCCCTATTATAGTTCCAATAATATTTGAGCTACATAGAGTGCATTGCATGTTTTTGGGATTCACGTCTCATTGAATAATGTATTTTTTTTCCAGCGGTTGACTTGCCATGATGATAGGTTGCCCTTGCTTCCCCTGCAAAAGTTTTATAAATATTTTTTATCACATTTAAAAAACTACAAAAATATATTTTTTTAATATAACTAAATGACGTATATAAAATAAAATTATAAAACTATAAAAGATAATAAAAAATTAAAACATATCATAATGTTATTAAATTTAGTTTTAAATGATCTATAGAAAATAAAATTACAAAACTTTAAAAAATAATAAAAAATATATTGTAAATTGTAATATTATGATAAATGTAGTCAGTTGCCTTTTAGGTTCTCACCTTAGTTTTATATTGTTATTTATTTTAAATATTTTTAGTTTTTATATTTTTTTATCATTTTGATTTTATTATATATTCAATTTTACTATTAGGTTTATTTATGTAATATTTAGTACTTACTATTAAATAAATAAATTTAAAGTTTAAATTTATTTATAATATAAAATATAAATTAAAAAAATCAAAATTATTAATAGAATTGATTTGATTTTATAATTATAATTTATAATATAAAATATAAATGTATTTATATTTAAATTATAATTTATAATATTTATTTTAAATATTTTTATATTTTAAATTTATTATATATTTAATATTTATTATTATATTTATTTGGTATTAGTTAATAGTTTTAGGTTTAGATTATACTATTTAATATTTGTTATTAATTTATTTTTATTTATTTGGTATTAATTATTAGATTTTATTTTATTTTCTAATTACAAATTATAATGTAAAATTATTTATATTTAAATTATAATTTATATTTTATAATGTTTCTTTTAATTATATATATATATATTTAAATTAAAATTATAATGTAAAAGTATTTATATTTATATTATAATTTATATTTTATAATATTTATTTTAAATATTTTTATTTATATATATATTTTTAAATTTAAATTACAATGTAAAAATTATTTATATATAAATTATAATTTATATTTTATAATGTTTCTTTTAAATATTTTTAATTTTTAATTTTTTTTTAAAAATTTAACTTAAATTAGTCTTTACTAACTAACTAAAATTAGTCTTTACATGCAAACTAACTCTCTAACTAATTATTTTTAATTTTTTTTTAAAAATTTAACTTTTATTAATAAAAATATTTAAAACAAACATTATAGAATATAAATTATAATTTAAATATAAATAATTTTACACTGTAAATTATAATTAGAAAATAAAATATATTAATTAATACCAAATAAATAAAAATAAATATAATAATAAATATTAAATAATATAACCTAAACCTAAAACTACATCTAAACCTACACATTTAAACTTAAATCTAAATGTAAACCAAGCGAAAACGAACGAAAACAAAATGTAACCTACCTCACATTCCCTGTCGTCGGTCAACTGTCAACTGCGATACTGTCTTTGATTGAGCTCTCGCCGTTCCACCACTACATCCCTGTTGTATGTGCTTGCCGTCGCTTGGTGTCTACCTGTGACTTTGTTGTCAACGTCCTTTGCATCGCTAATGATTGTTTGCAGTCGTTGTCAAACTCTTGCAGTTTGACGTCAATCTCACGATCTATTGCAAAAAGATTAATTTCTGCGTTTTGTTTCATTTGTGCGAAATCATTGCATATAAATAAGATTTTTGAGGGTTTACAGCTGCACTTTTTAGGGTTTGCATTAGAGGACATGATTTTGTTTAAGGGTTTTAAATTTTTTTATGTTTTAATATTAAAAAAAGGCTCGAAATGAATGCATAGATCCAAAAGACTGAAAAATTGCACATTGTTGCGGATTTGGTTGAAATGTGTCCGAACTTGGTCACTATGTTTTTTAGTTGTTTGCAAAACAAGAATTTGACATTTGCTCCGCTTGAGCTTTGTAAATCAAGATTCTTCTTAAGGCTTCTTTAGATGAATAGGGTAAAGTGACTTTATCAAACAAAGACTAGTTGCAATAAAAGGCCTCAAAGTTTCTAGAATAGGAAATTATGCTAGCGAAGTACACCAAGTCTTTAGTGTCCACAACTGTGGTTTACCTTGTGTTTCTTCTATCCATCTTGACTCCACCTGCATCTATCTCTCATAAAGTGTTCTAAGCTAAGGGGCAGATTAATGTGCCAACAACTTGACTAAAGGTGAGTCTTTTGCTCTACTTTCATTTTTGCATGGCCGGATTATGTTTGTTGAATACTTAGTTTCATTTATCTACGTTGTAGGGAAATGTCCCAAGCCTCCTCGTTTCAGCCTTGGAAATGTTTCTAGTAAGGAAGCTCATTGGAAATCCTCCAGAAACGTACTAGAAATACCTGTGTACATGTTGGAAACATTGGGAAACTTTATAGACATTTATGTTATGTACCTGTTGTTTCCAAATCTTACACCCTAGAAGAGAGTGTTTAGGGCTCTTCCAGATTTGGGCAACGTTGGAACATTTCTAGGCATGTGGGTATACCTATAGAGGAAAGGAACCCTTATATTTAAAGTGCTAGCTCCTTGAATGTATCTCTGCAAAACAACTTATGTCCAAACCAGTTTTCTTGAAAGGAAAAGAGTTAGAAATTACAGAAAAGGAAAACCTACTCTAAGAGTGGTGATACACCAAAATTATCTTCCATGTGGATATCATATTTATATGCACAATACAATGAAATGCATAGACCACTTTCAAGCTCTAAGGGTTCTAACACAAATATTTCAGTATAGAGGCGAGATGCATAAAACAACACAAGGTAAACGAACTGAAAGGCAAATTACACATTCCATAAACAGTCATACACTTACAACAATTTAACACACTTAGATGCACTCTACATGACCTGTTAGACCAATAACTCTTGTTCAGGCATGAAGGATAGAGGGGCAGAAGGATGGAAAATCATCACTTGTCATTATACATCACTTACACACTCAGACAATTGTTCAAAAACTTGAAAGAAACAGACTAGTACTAATACTTTAAAGGCAAAATGTGATATCAATCTAGCAGGGCTTCGCCATACACTGTGTGGTCGTTTTTACACTAACCCATGAGCTGTATTTATAGCAGAAAGGAAGTGAGAGGAGGAGGCAGGAGGAATCAATTTGTTAGGAGTCTCCATCTTCAACGGCAACCGTATTTGCAAATGATGCTCTTTTAGGTCATTCGATTGATCCATGTCACTTCAAGTGGTTACACAGCTAGCTTTCTCTCTCAAAGATGTTTTCCCAATGGTTGCACTAGCAAAAACAAGATATTTTTGCGCTGAGTAATGGCATCAATCGGTTATGCAAATGAGAGTCCACTTGTAGGTTTGTCCTAGTGCTAATAGCTTCTCATTGGCTTGCTGAGGTGTGCAACGGCGTAGGGAAGAGTCGCTTTCATTCTATTGGCCTTGGAGAGGCATCGCTTGGTGTCTACGTGTGCAACCGATTGCTCCTTTGATTGGCCATCAAAAAACGACTGGCATCATGACTTGATCAATGGTGAAATGAACCCTCTGATCTGCTTTGGCGGATGAAGAACATGAGCCCTTGGATCTTTATGCGTTTGAACGAAGACCATTGATCTGCTTGGGACCACTCGCTTAAACGCCAACGGCTAGCTCATCACCTTGAAGTTGACGTCCATATAGCCGTCACTCTACTGGGACCATTCCTTTGGACTTTTTGTTTTGGACAAAAAGTCCGAAACAATTTTCCCGTGGACCCTTTTCTCCGAAAGAATTAACCTCTCAGGCCCATTCTCTTTTCTCCGAAACAATCTTTCTTTCGAACTTTCTGCAAGTGTCCCTTCAGACTTTTTTCTGAAGGACATTTTTGCCAAGAATAACCTTTCGGCATTTTTATTTTGCCTCTCCGAAAGCCTAAACATTGACAATCTTGAATTGGACACTTTCATGAGAAAAATACCCTTCGGACTTTTTGAAAGTGTCCCTTTGGAAAGATTGAAAGCGTCCCTTTGTTTGAGAAATGATCCTTTGGACTTTTGCAAGGTGTCCCTTTGCTCGGGCTTTTGAAGGACAATTCTTTCAGAAAGATTGTTTTGGACAAAATCTTCGAAACAATTCTTTTGGAAAAATGCAAAGGACCAATTCCCGAGAAAGACCCTTCGGAAATATTGAAATGTCCCTTCGCAAAAGGAAAAGACCCTTCGGTAGAATGGAAATGTACCTTTCGGACTTTTTGCAAAGGACACTTCGCCAGAGAAAAAGACCCTTCGGAAAGATTGTTTCGGACAAAATGTCCGAAAAAATTCTTTTGGAAAAGTTGCAAGAGACATTTCTTTTGGAAAAAATGCAAGGGACATATCTTCTGGAAATATCGCAAAGTACCCTTTGGAAACCTTGTTTAGGACACTTTATGAGAAAAAGACTCTTCGACAGAATGAAAATGTCCCTTCGTTTTAGAAATGATCCTTCAAAAATACTGAAATGTACCCTTCGAACTTTTTGTAGAGGATCCTTCCATGAGAAACAGTTCCTTCGAGCTTTTGAAAGTGACAAATTCTTTCGGGCTTCTTGTTTCGGACAAAAAGTCCAAAACAATTCCTTTGAAACTTGAACAAAAAATCCTAAGTAAAAACTTGCCGAAAGAAATAACACTTGAGTAAAAAGATCGAAATAACACTTGCAAAAAGACCGAACAAAGGCTTTCGAAGGAAATAACACTTGGTCTTTTTGTTGTGGGGATAAACACATAAGGACGCTGCACTTAGCAAAAATGGAAGATGTAAAACTGGATGTGAAAATTGGCTAACATTCTTGGCAATTCCTAGGGGAGGCATGCCTGCTATGCTTAAGATCAGTTGCCTAAATTCTTCCATTGGGCATGGAGTCACGCATATAGGCACTCAAAAATGACTTGAACAGACTTTTGGTTCAAAAATACAAGATGGATTGATTCACATGCACAAAGATAGAGACGCACACCAAGCAAAAGGAAACACACTTGTGTTACAAAGTGCTTAGGGAACACAACAACAAACCAAAGGAAGCACACACCTAAACTACTATTTACAAAACATGACTTGCAAGGATTAATAGCAGAATTTCGGATGTATCCCATTCACAGGGATAGGCAATTCTTCTCCATTCATTTTGGTCAGCTGAAAGGAGTTGCTTTGCTTGCACTTGCTAATGATGTAAGGGCCACTTCACAAAGTGTCAAACTTTGTATGTTTGCTTGGTTTTGCTCTGTCCCCATCCCATTTCAGGGCCAAATTGCCTTCCTTGAACACTCTTGCACTTGCTCTCTTGTCGAAGGATTTCTTCATGAGTAGTTGGTGGTGTTCCATGGCCTTGTGTGCATTGTCTCTTGCTTCTTGCAGCGGCATTAGTTCTATCAATATGACTTCCATTGGAGTATTTTCAAGTAGATCCAACTGATGTGCAAGTTCTAGAGCAAGGAGTTCTTGAGATATGGACAACCTAGCATCTCTCCCATAAACAAGCACAAAGGGAGAATTACCAATTGATCTATTAGGATTAATTTTGTCAGTCCATAAGTCTGTCTTCAACTTGTTGTGCCATGCTCTTTGATTGTTCTCCAATGTCCTCTTGATGATCTTGATGAGATTCTTGTTAGTAGATTAGCCAACCCATTACCTTGAGGGTAATAGTTGGATGAGGTACTTAAGTAAACTCCATTCCTATTTGCCCAATCAAAAGTTTTAGCACTTATGAAAGCAAGTGCATTATCAGAAATGATAACATGGGGAACTCCAAACCTTGTTATAATGCTCTCATAGAACTCAAAGATAGCATTTTCACTTGCATCTTTCAATGCAACAGCGTCTACCCACCTTGTGAAGTAGTCAGTAGCAATCAATATCCATTTGTGTCGAACACTTGATGGAGGGTTGATTATACCAATGAAATCAAGACCCCAATGCATGAAAGACTGGTCTATTTGGATAGGATTTAATGGAAGGTTGCAAATTTCTGTTTGCCTACAAATAAGGCACATTGAAGACACTTTTTAGTCTAGTGGTAACAGTTATTAAAAAGTCTAGGCCAATAGTAACCAGCCCTCATTATCTTTGCAGCTATTGTCTTAGGAGAGAAATGACCTCCATCTGTACCATTGTGAAACTTTTCCAGCAGCATATCAAATTGATCACTGTTAACACACCTCAACAACACACCATTTACATCTTTTCTAAAGAGAACATCTACAAGACAGTAGGGAATGGTCTGCAATCTAAAATACCTCCTTTGAGACTTGTTCAAGCTATTGGGGCACTCATCATTTTGAAGAAAACTAATGATATCTTGTGTCCAACTTTGAACTTGTATGTGATCCGCTGGTTGGGTTTGAACCTGGTTGATCAAGACTTCCTCTTTTGGCTCTTGGAAATCTGAAGCTAAATGCTCACATAATCCTTTTTCTCTAACCAAGTTTGTAACCTTAATATCCACATCATCCTCCATCACCTTTGTAATCCACCCAACTCTCTTTTCATTAAGGTCTTTGCTTAGGAGAAACTCCTTGGTGCTAAGATGAGAAACCATGACATGTATCTTGTTGTTTGAAACCATGTGTCTGAATTTTTTCAATCCTCTCATCACTGTTAGAGTTTACTTCTCAACAAATGTATACTTGACCTCATAATCTTTCAATCCTTGGTTGATGAATGCAATTGGTTGCTCGACCTCTTCATCATTTTTTTGCATAAGCATAGCTGAGATTGTATCAACGTTAGCAAAGGTATAGGGTATGAAATCTTTGACAAAGTTTGGGTTCAAGAGAGTATGAGATTTTGCAATTGCTTGCTTGATTGCCTCAAAACTACTTTTACCTTCCTTTGTCCAAACAAAAGCGTGGTTCTTCTTGAGCATTGCTGTGATAGGCTTTATCACAGTTGCAAACCCTGGAATAAACCTTCTTACAAAGTTTATTTTCTCCAAGAAGCTTTGAAGTCCTTTCTTGTGCTGAGGCAAAGACAAGCCTAGAATAGTCTCAATCCCGTCGAGGTCAATAGACAAGCCTTCTTTTGAAACAATATGACCCAATCGCTTACTTTCATGGACAACAAAGATGCACTTTTTTGGATTAAGGGATATTTCATACTCCCTACATTTCTCGAACACCTGCCTTAGATGTTCCATATGATCAGTAGCACCCTTCGAAAAAACAGTGATATCATCAAGGTACACAAGTAAAAATTTATTGATCAAACATTTAAAAGATATGTCCATTGCCTTTTGAAATGTAGCTCCAGCATTGGATAAACCAAAAGGCATCTTATAGGCAAAGGTCCCACATTTTGTAGTGAAGGCTATTTTGAACTGATCCTCTTCATTCACCAGTATTCGATTGTAACCTAAATAACTATCAAGAAGTGAGAAGCGTTGAGAACCTGAAACAACCTATAGAATTTGTTCCATGGAAGGTAGTGGATAATGATCCTTGAGAGACACCCTATTAAGGTCTTGAAAATCCACACAAACTCTGATCTCTCCATTCTTTTTTCGGACAGGTACAAGAGTAGCCAGCCAAGTTGAGTGTTTGATAGGAAAGATAATCCTAGACTCAATCAATTTGGTCAGCTCTTTCTTCATGAGTTCCTCTATCTTGAGATTGATAGGCCTTTGTTTTTCCTTGATTGGTTTAGCTCCAGGTTCTAACTCAATGGTGTGATGAGCTAGACTTGGATCAAACCCTTTCAAATCTTTATATTCCCAAGCAAAGATGTCATGGAACTCTTTGCATAATTCAATAAAGTCTTGCCCCTCGGACAGAGAACATGTCTTACCAATTTTCAGGAGCTTGTCTTTGTAAATCATGACTCTCATAGTTCTCATCTTTTGTTGACATGCTTACTTTTTCTTTTTTTGATCATCTTCATTGAAAACACTCTCCAAAGTAACCAGTGTCTTAGGTATCTTGTTTGTCCTCAACTAAATAACTTGTTCTTCATATTGATCATGCAGTCTTTTTTGGTTCCTCGATGAGAATTTTGCTTCATTTCGTAAGAAGTGTGCAATGTGTTCATCACTTTCAAACCCCTGCCATGACACTTCATTATCTGGAATAGAAGGCCTCACAATGACCTTGATATGGGATTGATCTTTCTCCTTCCCTACATCAGCAACTGCATCAAACTATGCTCCTATGGCAGCCAATTTATCATCATGTTTATTTGAATCCCTTGGTATGGGTTGTAAGTTGAAGGCATCAAAGTCTTCAAGTAGGTCCCATACCCTATGCTTGTAGGATTTAAGCAAGGGATTCTTGGCTGTAGCTTGATTTTTCACTTGGTGGATGACCAACTCACTATTCCCATAAAGTTTCAAATTCTCGATCCCTCTCTTCTTTGCCCATTGGAGGCCGTGAACTAGGCCTTCATATTCTGCCACATTGCAGGTGCAGTAGTATTGATTCTTTGATGGAGAAACTAACATAATGCCAGCTCCTGCACCTACTTTGCTTCTTGAGCCATCAAAAAACATTTCTCATATTCCTTCAAGTTCATGGTCTTCATTAGTGAGTGAAGGGATTGAAACATCTTTTTCGTGTATACAATAAACTCTCAAATCAGTTTTCTTCTATGAAAGTATATGGATCAAGTCAATGCGTTTCAGTACTGTACTTATCAAGGAAAAGATCAGAAATACCTTCAAGGGGGGAGGATGCTTCACCATCCTTGACACCTTTGCTAATTAGACAATTCTGATTTGAACTTGACTCCATGTATGGTTCAATATGAAACCTTGCTAAGGGCTGAGTCCTTATAGTCACCTTGGTTCCATATCTTGTTTTAAAAGCTAGAAAAGACCAATCAACATAAAGGCATCCTCTTATCTTAGCCGTGAAATCCTTTGATAAGCAGATAGCAAAATGCGTTGGAAGGTCTACCACTACGTCTGGTAAAATGGGGAAACTTTGGCAATCATGTAGAAAGACTTTCAGACCTCTGACCAATCCCACTGTCTTGGTTGGAGTCCCATCAAGCTGCAACACACCTTTATTATGTGGTTCATACTTCAATCCCAACTTATCAGCCACCACTTTAGGCATGATAGTGGTACTAGCTCCACTATCTGCAATACAATTGTGAACCAACTTGTCTCCCACAATGAGTGTGAGGGAGAAGGGTGGAGGCTTTTCAGATTTGGTGGAGGGCTCTAAGACATGACTTGGAGAATTGGTAAGGGCCACACTATTGTGTTTTGAAGTTTGAGGGGCTACATGAATGTTTGCAAGTTGTTCTTGTAAGAGCTCCTTTTGACTAGGCATATGCAAAATTTCCCAAAGAGATTGCTTGTCTTGGTATTCTTCAAAGAATCAACAATGTTTTGAGGGGAAGTATTCACCTTTCTTGTATTCTTGAAGGTAGTGAGAGAGTCTGAACCTGCTGCATTGTAGGCTTGACAACCCCACTTGCATTTTGACTTTGTTGAGGAGCATGATTGGTAGTAGGTGTTGCACTAGGATTTACGCTTTGTGGCCTTGGAGAGGCATTACTTGGAGTCACATGTACTCCCAGAACATCTCCCAGAGCTCTCTTCTTGGCTCTTGTGTTGGCTGCAACTGACGTGCTTTGATTCAACGCAATCATCTTTCGCTTGAAAGTTCATCATACCTACACTTTGACTGCTACTCTCTCCATGAATATGCCTTTAGATGGGATTTGCTTCTTCTGATGTCATGTAAGGAATAGTTTCTTTTTGTGCCACCAAAGCTTGGCTGTCTTCTCCATTATGCATACACTGACCTTGATGTTGCCCCCATTGGTCCAAATGATCTTCTTCTTGGATCAGGTTAGCATGCACTGGAACAACAACCTTCGTGGAAGGAGTGGAATTAGGATTATAGGCATTGGGTTGCCTGTTGAAACCTTGTTGACCTTGTCCCCTTGGTAGTTGTATTGGGGTGGAGCTCTATAGCCTTGTTGAGGATAGTATTTAGGGTTAGGTGGAGCACTTGCTTGAAATTGAGCTTGTTTGAGCCGAGCTCGTAATGACCGGATCTCTTCATCTTTATCCGCAACATTATCCATCATCTTGGGAAAGGTTTTTGGCTTGACATTGGCGTTAGGAACTTGTGCTGCGCTTGGAGCTTCAACTGAGCTATAAGACATCAAAGGCATGGAAACTTTTGGAGGTAGCTTTCCAACTTTTATTAAGCTATTCTCAGCTTCAATAGCTATCTCATATGTGTCTGGCAGAGTGAATCCTCCCATTGATTGTAACATCACTGCCACATCAGTACCAATACCCTTGAGATAAGTGGGGAACACAAAGCTTGGAGGAGGTCTCATGGGAGGTGGCAACCTATGCTATGTCCTTTGAAATCTTTCATTAAAATCTCCCATGGATTCGTTAGGACCTCTCTTTATCATGTTTAGCTAATGGATCAACGAAGTATGGTCACTCTTATTCTCAAATCTAGTTACCAACAATTCCCCAAAGCCATCCCAACTTGTAATGCAACCACCTTCCAAAGTCTTATACCAATCAAGTGCCTTACCTCTTAGAGACATGGCAAGCAATCTAATGGCTATGTTGGCTCGGGTGACATTATGGAAGTTACAAAAATTTGAGATGTCCCTAATATGCTCAGATGGGGTAATAGGACCCTCTCCATTGAAACCAAGAAGACTCTTGGTAGCATTGGGAGGAATAGGGTTGTATGCAAGAAGGTCAATTGGATTTTGTGTGTTAAAGGTCGGGAAAGGTTGCTGCCTCTCCATTTTTCTTCTTTCCTCTTGATTTTCTGTTTCTCCAACTTCCTCAACTTCTTCATCTCCAAAATCTCCTTGCTAAGGGTCTCTAAGCATTGGGAATGGTTTAGGGCATTGTTCTTTAAGAAGAGCTTCAGCTAGAGGGGCTTGATCGGAAGTCCTAAATGACCTAGTGAGGACCATGAAGTATAACGTGGGAAACTTAATCTACAATAAGAGATTCTCATCTTTTGGAGTCGTCAAATGCCGGATTAAGAATATTTTTACAACCTTAGGCTTTTTAAGACCAGCATTCACTTTGACATGTAAATAATTTGTCCCATCAGACGTGCCAGAACTGTTCTCCAAATCTTGCACCCTAGAAGAGAGTGTTTAAGGCTCTTCTAGATTTGGGCAATGTTGGAACATTTTTAGGCATGTAGATATACCTATAGAGGAAACGAATCCCTAGATTTAAAGGGCTAGCTCTTTGAATGTATCTCTGCGAAACAACTTCTGTCTAAACTAGTTTTCTTGAAAGGAAAAGAGTTAGAAATTACAGAAAAGGAAAACCTACTCTAAGAGTGGTGATACGCTGAGATTATCTTCCATGTGGATATCATGTTTATATGCACAATACAATGAAATGCATAGACCACTTTCAAGCTCTAAGGATTTTAACACAAATATTTCAGTATAGAGGCGAGATGCATAAAACAACACAAGGTAAACTAACTGAAAGACAGATTACGCATTCTAGAAACAGTCATACACTTACAACAATTTAACACACTTAGACGCACTCTACATGACCTTTTAGACCAAGAACTCTTGTTCAGGTATGAAGGATAGAGGGGCAAAAGGATGGAAAATCATCACTTGCTGTCACTGTACATCACTTACATGCTCAAACAAGTGTTCATAAACTTGAAAGAAACATACTAGTACTAATACTTTAAAGGCAAAATGTGATATCAATCCAGTAGGGCTTCGCCATACACTGTGTGGTCGTTTTTACACTAGCCCATGGGCTGTATTTATAGCAGAAAGAAGTGAGAGGAGGAGGCTTTTGGTGCCAGAAGGAGGAATCAATTTGTTAGGAGTCTCCATCTTCAACTGCAACCGTCTTTGTCAATGATGCTCCTTTGGGCCATTCGATTGATCCATGTCACTTCAAGTGGTTACACAGCTAGCTTGTTCTCTCAAAGATGTTTTCCCAACGGTTGCACTAGCAGAAACAAGATATTTTCGAGTTGAGTAATGGCATCAATTGGTTATACAAATGAGAGTCCACTTGTAGATTGTCTTGATGCTAACAGCTTCTCACTGGCTTGCTGAGGTGTGAAACGGCATAGGGAAGAGTCGCTTTCATTCTGTTGGCCTTAGAGAGGCATCGCTTGGCGTCTATGTATACAATTGATTGTTCTTTTGATTGGCCATCAAAAAACGACTGGGATCATGACTTGATCAATGGTGAAATGAATCCTCTGATTTACTTTGACGGATGAAGAATGTGAGCCCTTGGATCCTTGAGCGTTTGAACGAAGACCATTGATTTGCGTGGGACCAATTCTCGAGAAAGACCCTTCGGAGATATTGAAAACGTACCTTCGCAAGAGGAAAAGACCCTTTGGCAGAATGGAAATGTACCCTTCGGACTTTTTGCAAAAGACACTTTGCTAGAGAAAAAGACCCTTTAGAAAGATTGTTTCAGACAAAATGTCTGAAACAATTCCTTCGGAAAAGTTGCAAGAGACATTTCTTTCAGAGAAAATGTAAGCGACATTTCTTTCGAAAATCTCGCAAAGTATCCTTTGGAAAACCTGTTTAGGACACTTTCATGAGAAAAAAACCCTTTGATAGAATGAAAATGTCCCTTTAGAAATATTGAAATGCCCCCTTGCTTTAGAAATGATCCTTCGGAAATCCTGAAATGTACCCTTCAGACTTTTTGTAGAGGATCCTTCCATGATAAACAATTTCTTCGGCTTTTGAAAGTGACCAATTCTTTCGGGGTTTTTGTTTCGGACATGTCTGAAACAATTCCTTTGAAACTTGAACAAAAAATCTGAAGTAAAAACTTGTCAAAAGAAATAACACTTTAGCAAAAAGACCGAAGTAACACTTGCAAAGGAAATAACACTTGGTCTTTTTGCTGTGGGGATAAACACTTAAGAATGCTGCACTTAGCCAAAATGAAAGATGTAACACTGGGTGTGAAAATTGGCTAATAGTACTTGAGAATTTTCGAAACATTTCAAAGGAATAACAGTTGACCAGGTCGGAAAAAGAAGCTAAATAATTAAAAAAAAAACACTAATCTTCTAGATTACACTATCTAAAACCTTTATAAACACACTCAATGCAAGGACAAAACACACACTCCTATCATTGCTGTTTTTTATAAAAGCAAGAAGGATTTTAGGAGGCAGCCATTGCAAAGAGGAGTTTGGATGCAGCCATTGCAAGGAGGAGTTTGGAGGCAGCCATTGCAAGGAGTGGAGCTAGTGGCAGCGGCATTCCTGATTTTAATGTCAATTTAGATGATTTATTCTAAATTTGAATATGGATTTTGTCTTTGAAGTCTGAATGAATAATATATTTATAATTATTTAAATGTTCCATCTTTCATGGACTAAAAATGAGTTTTATGTATTGTTTTTATATACATAAATATAAATATATTATATAGTTATATTTTTATAGCATATTGTATGGACATTTCCAAACCAAGGGTTTTTGAAAATTGATGTTTCCATGTTTCGTCCCTGTTTTCGTTTCCTAGCAATGTAATCATTTATGTTACAGCTCATGCTCAAAACCTTCAATTATCTTTATTTTATTGCTTTGCCTATTAACTTTGACCTTGCCTATTCTCTTTATCTTTGACCTATTACCCCCTTCTTTTACGCATTATGCAATAACAACCGCTTGCTTTTAGCCACAACCGCGTTGGAGCCTTGTCAACTTTCTACGTATAGGGTCTAGAACGACCCTCTACCTTTTATGTATTTAGAGCCTTTTATATGTAGAGACTTATTTCTAGGTCTATATATGTGGTGAAGCTAATGTGAATCTGACCCCATTGTTGGTTGGGTTATCTTTCACGTTTCCTCTATTTCCCCCATTTTGCTTTCATTTCTATATAAATATTCGTTTCTTCTAACTTCCAAACATGTTACCTCTTTAAACATCCTTAGGAAGATGTAGGTTTTACCCCATATTTGGGTAGAGAGCCGAAGCTTAGCTGTACAAACGCACCGCCACAACTTTTATGTCAATCATCCAACTTGATTTATTCAATAGTAAAGCAGTTACATTTATAGGAAAGAATCTCCTACAAATAGGGAGATCTTCCTCATCTTTAATCTCAAAAATATCTCGACTTATTCCCTGATCGACTCCCTAAATCTCTCACACACTTATTTCCTACTATTTCTCACGCTTTCCCTTAAAACTCTCTCAAAACACTATGTGAGTTGTTTTCACAACTTTACTTACATTATTCAATTAATCTCTCCACATATTAAACACACACTATTTAATATTTAATAAGGTGGAGTACTAACCTAACTACCCTGAGACAAGAATCTTCTACAAACAGGGAGATCTTCATCATCTCTGATATCAAGAATTTCTCAACTTATTCCCTAATCTACTCCCTAAACCTCTCACACACTTATCGCCTACTATATCTCATCCTATCCCCTAAAACTCTCTCAAAACACTACGCGAGTTGTTTTCACAACTTTACTTACATTATTCAATTAACCTCTCCACATATTAAATATACACACTATTTAATATTTAATAATGTGGAGTACTAACCTAACTAACACTAACCTATGCATCCATGTGAGGACTAATTCCCTAACATTCCCCCACTTAGTGGTCACATGGGAGAAAACATCAGAACAATGTCTTTCTGGAGCAAGCGTGCGATTGTCCTCATTCTTGATTACAATGTTGGTTGGCCTTGTTGCCTGTTGTCGATGTCTTTTGGGTTGTCGTTGACGTTCATCTATTTCATATTTGCGCCCCCCACCCTAATCAACAATTCCTTGGATGTCAGTTTCCGTTGAAATTGCATCCATTTACAATTTTTTTCCGACAATATTACCTCCTTACAAAAATTGTCGAAAATAATACCTTATATCTCCTTTTACAAACAATCTCGACAATAGTTTACTCTAAAAATGTCTACATCCCCCTTTTAACAATTACCGCCCTATTATAAAGTCTTTATTAAAAAAATTCTTTTAAATTTTTTTTGATTAAAACATGGATTTTGATTGACTTGGGGTGTTCGACCCCTCGCCCACCTTTCTCGTCAATGCCTTAACAAAATCTTGTAGCCACACGGGCTATCAAGCCCATTAATTATAAAAATGAACAATTTTCATTTTATCTTTAATAATCATGGCTTTGATTAAAAATAAAATAATTCCTTACCTTTGGGCTCAAGATTTTAGGGTTTTGACTGGTTGAAAAATTCGACGCATTTTGTGTTGAGCTCACTGTGAGGAGAACATGGAGCCAATGTAGGTCGAAGCTGGAGCAGGCCGTGGAAGGTGTGAGCAACTAAGGTTGAAAACCTGTGTAAAGAGAGGAGCTTGCAGGTTAGAATGAGATTGCAGTCGCCAAGTAGACTATCGATCCGAAAATGAATGTTGCAGGTTGGAGATTTGAGGTAAATGTTGAGAAAAGAGCGAAATAGGGATCTGCAAGGTCGGGTCCATTGGTGTTGAGTTGTGGTGTGGATCAGGTATGTTGTGTTAGCAAAGCCGAGCCAGGAGCTCGAAATCCGGATGCAGGGTCCAATGTCGTTGATTTGTCAAGCTTGCCATTGAGTCATAAGGATGCCAAACACAATATGATGCAAAATTTGCTTGAGGTCGAGTTTGACATTGCAGGAGTTGGGAGCAGTTGGTTGATTTGGTCACTGTTTAAACAAAGAAATGGCAAGTCAAGCCAAAATGCTGAGAGATGCCAGAACAAAGTAGTGTGTTATTTGTGATAATATCAATCTCTTCACAGTGTATCATTCTTCACAAAGCAAGCACAAAACAATTCTTCAAACCAAATAACTTCAACAACTATTAAATCCAATCTTTAATTGGATTTGATAAATGCTCAAATCTTGTTATGTGGAGTTGTGTAGCAGAGATTGGTATTGCGCTTCAAAAAATTGAAAATTTTTAATGTTCTTTTTCTTCCATATGCTGATTTGAATGTGCTAAAAAAACTTGAAAAAACTCAGAATTGACCAAAAACGACCGAAACAAAAATATGGAGTGTTTATAGTCGAATTGAATATTTTTGGACACTCTGAATTCAACTCTGAGGTTAGATTTGCTCCAAAAGGCTTTGGGAAAAAGATGACTCTCACAAGTGCTTATTCAAACACACCTAAACTAGGCCAAACACACCTAAATATAAGCATGAACACAATGAACAAAATGGATGAGAACTTGTAAATTATGGATAGAGTGTACAAGATGGAAGAGGTAGATGATGATGAATGGTGCATGCCAAGTGGTTTCACACGTGGTCCACATTGTTTGACCGTTGACAAAGTGTAAGAATGGTTTGAACAAACAATGGATTTGCAAGTGGTCTGCACTGCATAACCATTGTGCCGATTTGAAGAAACTATGAGTGGAAGACAAGCAACAAGAAGAGAGACCTCTGATGAAACTCGATCTGATACTGGATGTAGGTTTTACCCCATATCTAGGTAGAGCTAAAGCGCAAGTGTTGAAATGCACCACCACAACTTCTCTGTCAATCATCCAACTTGATTTATTCAATAGCAAAGTGGTTACATTTATAGGCAAGAATCTCCTAAAAACAGGGTGATCTTCCTCATCTCTGATCTTTGAAATATCTCAACTTATTCCCTAATCTACGCCCTAAATGTCTGACACACTTATCTCCTGCTATCTCTCACCCTCTCCCCTAAAACTCTCTCAAAACACTATGTGAGTTGTTTTCACAACTCCACTCCCTTATGGATGCAAATGGGAGACCTCTCCCACAACCACCAATTCAAAACAAAGTGCTTTGAACATTGCAAAACAAACCCCTAGCATCTTATTATGCAACCATAGACATTGGGGGCATCTTCCCAACCATCACTTACGATGGGTCTATCGACCCTACCATAATTCTCAAAGCAATTGACAATTTTTATAAAAATTGGATCAAGACAAACACTCATGCAACTATCGAGCTACTTGCTAAAACCCTTATTGGAGATGCATCAGAGTTGCACAACCAACTTAAACCCCACTTCATTGTCCAATTAGAAGACTTAGTCAATGCCATCATCCAAGAATTCCATTATCATGATCTACTTGGAGACAACCTCGGAAACTTCATCAACTCAAAAACAACAAGACAATGGATACACACACGACTTCATCAAAGGATATAAAATCCATAGCCAACAAAGCCGAACATAACACGAGTGATCTAGGACACACTAAATTATTCATCACAGCCCTAGAACCAAAATTGCAATACAAAGTGCGACCCTTCTCATCTAACACTCTAGAAGAAGCTTTGAACCTAGATAAACGACAAGATCATCTCATGTGACCATTTGAAAATTCTCAAAAGTCAACCAAAACACATATTAGGAATGCAATATTACAAACTAACATATCACTAGCAAAGAATCATTCGACACTAACTTTGCTTTAAAGCATACAATCAACGTTGTCAATCCTCAAGCATCTCAAAGTACTTCTCCCCCACAATCCATGTTGGGTACCGATTTCCCTCGAATATCCAAGATCCAACCCATCCTCGGGTTAAGATGAAATCAAGTGTAAACTATCAACGCCTAGACCTCACAACATAGACTTTGCAAAAATCTTACCCCAATGGTACAATCCCAAGAAATTATGTTGGTGGCAAAAAAATTGGGAGCATTATCTTGTTAATTGCCATGACCTCAAACAACTCGATTATGACTTCACATTAGGTGCAATTGTTTATTGTGATGCACTCATGCGAAAGATACCAAGAATTTGTTATAGCCACACATACAACAATGTCAATAACAAATTTTGATTTCGACACTCACACGCAAAAGATACCAGGAATTTCTTATAGCCACACAAAGACAACAAAGTAAACAACAAAGATCTCATCAATTCCATAACTCACCCAACATAGCAGGCACATAAGCCTCCCCTTGCCAAGTCATTCCTACCCCCAAGCAAACTCACACAATTGATGAATCTTGGAGGCTAATAGCAAACATTCAAGGAAGTTACGATCATAGCTTTGTTAACTTGCAATATGTCAACACAACAAAAATAAACTATAGACAAAAGTCCACTTATAAGGAATCAATCCAAATTACGTTAAACCCAAAAAAACCCAGCAAGAAGAAATGATCATCAAAGATGCAACAACCACAACAAACAAATCTCAAAATCCTTTTATCCCACCAACAGAACTGACACCTAAGAAACAAACTTTAACCACTAAAATCATCAAACCTTTATCCAATGTTCAACCAAAATATTGATATGGTACCAACCAAAAATTTGAATAATGGAACTTTCTCGAGGAATGCAATACTTGCCTTGCAAAATTCCACTAATGGAACTCATGCATACATCCCCATACCATAGAAAATTTCTCATGCAATAATTACAAGCTATAGAAGAATTTCAAGAAAACGTTGATATAGAACAACCCGACCGACCTTCACATTCTCAACCAAATATCAACATCCACACAATCGAGAATATGATTCAACCATGCAATAAAATTCAATGGAATTATCTATGAATGATACAATCAATATGATGAAATCCTCCATAGAGCCGATGAGCCCCCCCCCTCTTCATCAATATCATCATCAATGAAACCCCGTTTTGGAAAGTCCCTTGTAGATGTAGGACTCGACATGAATGTCACCTCCATATGGCTCATCAAGACACTAGTATACTCTAAAAACATCCTCAATCAAACCCATCTTAGTTGCTGTGGATTTAATAAAAACAACTGTGGATTTAATAAAACAACTAAAAACTGCTACGATGTATTTGGCTACCCATCAAGTGGGACCACAAACAATTAGAATCAAAGCATTGGTCCTTTACCTATCACTTCCATATAATATACTTTTAGGATGACCTTGGACACATTGCACGGGAGCAATTGCTTCCTTCGGCAGCCAATGCCTTAGATTCATTCACAACAACATTTACTGTAAACATGAACCTGACCCAAATCCCAGGGACATTCAAATCACCTACCCAAAAAGCAAATTTTAAACTCCAACAACTGAGACAATCACCAGTGTGCCATTTCCAGAATACATCAACATGCATCCTGAGTTACATGTTACAATATTATATTTGAATGACAATGAACCAAATAAACTCCAAAATAGAAGCAACACATCAAACTTACCTAAAACTATTACTGATTGGTTTCCACACGCCTTATGCCCCCGAGATAGATATCTATCCATATTAGACAATGAAAGTGAAAGAGAAGCATGAACATGGCAGATTAATGCATCCCTGATTCTTTGACAAACAAAATATTAATGAAGTATTCGAGGTGTCTTCACTTTCCTCTGTTATTTCTTCTCTGGATCCCTTTTGTCAATATGATTCCTTATTTTGATTTGATTAAGTGTTTCAAATAGGTCTAAAGCTGGCATGATCAACAGAGTGTTGTATAGCATGTTAATATTTTAGTTTCCTAGTATTAGTACTGTGTAAATTGACAGTTTTTATGTTATCTAATCTGTGTCTTGTACTTATTGTCTTTTTTGGTGTTTTTCTTGTTTATATTAATTTCAGAATTTGATTTCATAATAGCACCATGTTCTGGTTTCATGCACTAAATTGTAATTATTCTCTTTCTTGCAACTTAATTTGTAGACCACCCTTAATGAGGCCTGCTTATGTGGGGGTTGCAGGTTCTAAGCACTCGTGCCCGAAAAGGTGTTATAATTAGTGATATCAAAGTGCAAGTATGTGTTTTTGCTTTTGACCTGTTAAGTCTAAATGGTCAGCCATTATTACAAGAGCAACTAAAAGTGCGAAGAGAGGTACAGATTTTGGTTTATCATTCTTTCAGAAGTAAAGCTGTATGTTGTAAAAAATGAGTTGTTAAGGCTTACATCTTCTCTCGTTGTTTTTTTAAAATAAGTAAACTTTATATATATGGACAAAAAAGATATAAGGAAGGTTGCCTATTGTTTTAATTTTGTTTACAAGTTCTTTTAAATGCGTTCCTTCAGAAGAATACACAGTCGGTGGTTCTCTTTTGATCATAATTTATTACTTTAGGGATGAATGGCCGAGTAGATATCCTTGGTGACATTTGAATATGCTCTATGCATATGTACTTATTGGTTACTTACCATCATCTCTAGTAAATTGTACCCCAATATTAAGCTATATCTGCCTTGTTATTCACCGATTTGAAAATGAGGCTTATTAGATGGTATACAGAAGAGAGCATGCACGGAAGGATTATTATTGATTTTTTTTAATGAAATTACTTGCATAATTTTCATGCAGTGTTTGTATAATTCTTTTCAAGAAGAAGCAGGGAAGTTCTTATTTGCAACAGCAAAGGAATCAAATGATTTAGAAGAGATTCAGACATTTCTTGAAGAAGCTGTGAATAGTAGGTATTACTTCACATTCTTTTGTCCTTTTGGATTTAGTCTTTTGATTGACGATGACCCAGCTTTCTAGTCAATGTTTTGATCTATGTTTTAATAATTATCTCAAATGAAAGAAAAATAATTATGCCGATAAGCATTCTACAATGGCAACAAAGGAGTGTAATGGATTCAGTGTTCACAAGTATGTTCGACCTTAAATTTGACATCCATTTGACCACCACAGGGCAATTTCAACCTTAAGTGTGATGTCCGTTTGACTGTCACTTAGAAGTTTTTTCTTTTTTGCTTGAAGATACTTGAAAAATCGTAATATCTTGGCCATAAGGTGGAGTTTGGAGCCCATTTTTTATTTTTCCTGGAATTTTTTTTTCGAGCCAGACAGTGGTGTATTTAGATTCTTGCCATTTGTGACCAGTTAGCAGGAAATTGGTGGAGAAAGTAATGGAATATCAATGTGGTATTTGAAAAATCCAAGATAAGAATCTTGAGATTGATATCTCTCGGCGTATTTCAGATAGATGTATTTAAGATATCTGTACTAGTTCTAATCCCTGTGCATAATGCTGTAATGGCTGTCCCTGTAAGAGGGTGATTGCATATTTTAGACATTTCAGTTACATGAATATGCTGGTTTCCTTTTTCTTGACACAATTTACATTCCTTTATTTTTTCAAAATATTTTGTCTTCTAATTGTCTTTTATAAATCCCTGTTGCAGAATATTTTTTCCTTAGACACGTCTTCCTGATCTGTACTAGAAAAAAATATCATCTATTATCACTTAAATGTTTTGATAAACAACTGGCATTTCTAACATGGCCTTTTATAGATTATTTTTTTTTGTCTCTAGTATGATGCAAGGATTGTCATGAACTTTTAATTTGACATATTACTTTGTTTAGCATTTTTTAACTTGTTGCTTTGTCATTTATTATGCTTTTCCTAAGCAATTTTAGATGGAGTTCATCTTGTGGCTTTTACGAGCTTTCTTTTTTTGAATGGAATATTATGTTTTTGATAGAATTATTGACCATTTTAAAAATTGATATGCATTATCCAAATGTTAAATGGGAGTGAATGACGTATAATATTTTGGATGTGTAATCAATCAAGTGCTGTAGACACTTTTTAATTGTGGTTTGTATCTATACATGAATCCAATTTTTAAGAACTCTAATGTTTGCTGACGAGTTTGTATCTGCAGCTGTGAAGGTTTAATTATCAAAACATTAGAGCAGGATGCTACATATGAACCTGCCAAGCGTTCCCATAACTGGTTGAAGTTGAAGAAAGACTACATGGACAGGTATGATGTGGCAATATGGTGGACTTTGGCTTAGTTTTGTATGAGTGTTTGGAGTCCGCCCTTGCTGAATGAGTGTGCAATTATCTTATAACTTTATTGGGTAGTTTACATCTTATTTTGGGAAAGTCCCTTGCTTGAAATTTGTTCTTCCTTTTGTATGGCTTATGTACACTTAATCATTTTATTTATATTTGAAGATTTGCTTTGTTCTGCTTGATGAACTGTATACAATTTCATCCCGGTGTCTCTATATCCTGGATTAAGTTTGGTTTGGTAACATGGAAGAATCATAAGCATTTCACACGTCTCCTTTGTCAGTTTTCATGATCTTATTTAGCAGCCTTGTGTTCCAAGTTGGTGTGCATGGTATTTTGTCTTGCTCACAAGAACAATAACAACTTGCCTTGAAGAGAAAAAGTTGCCTTAAATTCAACCAACCAAAGAGCACCTTGGGGTGCTGTCCAAATCTTAAAGTAGTATAAGAAATAATTAAATTGTCTTCAATATTTCAATATAAAGGAAAAAAAAAGCTTTTACTCCAAAATAGGGAACTTGAATCTAAAATCCTTAAAGAAGCCTTGATCTGCAACACCATAAACTGCACAGGAATTGCCAAAACTGTAGGGATAATCATGCAATTGCAAAAGTATTATAAATCATGTAAATTTATTCTAGGGAGGTTGACTTTTACATTCGGAGGAGTAGCTCATTATGAAAAAGTTGTTATAATTGATCCTGGTTAACCAAAAAAAATGTAATTTTCTTATGTTTTTGGAGTACAAATGAATAGGTTATTTTTAAACATATTAGTTTATTATTTAATTATTTAGTATGCTAGGCCAGAGAAATTGTCTGGGCAGTTTTTATCTGTTGTCCACCACCTTTCAACAATCAACGGTGACCTCTATATATTTTTCATGGATGTTGGGAGAAATGGCTATTCTGCGACTCTAGTATACGTTGCAGTTTTATTTATTTTTCATTTGTGTGCAATCAATTGGTTTTTATTATTTATAATGTATGCTTCTTACCGTTTGCTCCTTAAGTTTTTAAATAAACAAAACTAAAATTTATTGATTTCAAAGGAAATTTACAGCAACATAACATTGATGGATTTTGTATCTACAGGATTTTGACAAGCACAACACGGTATCAGCTTTGACTCTATCAAATATCTTAGACTGGCTGTAAAAGCTACCTGTCCAGGGCATACTTTAACCAAATATTACCGTTAAAATCAATAATGTTGCTCTCATCATGATTAAAACTACCAACAGTAGAAAGGAGATCCCCTTAAACTTATCAGACTGGAAAAGAAAATTAAGCTTGAGATTATCTACAAAACTCCAGTCCTCAACAACTGTCACTTTCCCATTGGAGATGGGTCCAGAAGCCTCCTTGCAACAGTCAAAATGAGTATCTCCTTCATTATTCTGCCATTCCATGCAGGACAATCCAACAGGCAGCAATTGCTTCTGATTGGGCTGCAAGGGTTCTCCATCAATAGAACCATCAATGGACAGGATGACCAACTGCGAAAGCCATTCAGCTGGCAATCTTCACCATAAATCCCTCCTTATCAACACTTTACACGCTTCCATTAAACACATTCTTCAAAGCATTAAAAACCTCAGGGATGGACTGATGAACGCAGGTCTGAAGGGCATTAAATTCATCTTTGAGGGGAAGAAGAGTCCTCATCTCAAACTTTTCGCTTTACACTACTGCCAATTAAATTCATCTTTGAGGGGAAGAAGAGTCCTCATCTCAGACTTTTCCCTTTATACTCCTGCCAAACTAGCAATTTTGGCAGCCTTTGCCCTCATCGAGTTCCCTAAATACATCATAATTCTCTCATTTAATTGCTTGGCCTTAAGGGGATCTCTAGCCAGGCCCATCAAAGTGGTGATTTATCTTCCTCAAGATTCTTCAGGTTTACAATCACCATTTTCAGTGGATTCATAAATCAAATACCTCTCCATTTGATTACCCTCAAAAGAAATACTAGGAATACCAAGCAAAGTGAGAAAAAGGAAGAGGGTAGGATTCCACTTGGTCACTTTTAGACACAAAAGCCAATCCAGGAGGGCGTAGCGGGTATGTTGATGATGATATTTACTTAGGTATTGCATACATTGCCAATACAAGGTTTATTATGTGTACCTAAATTGTGTAGAGAATATTTTTTTCCCTTGTATGAGGAATCATGTATATCTTTGTATGCTTGCACTTGTGCTTTGCATGCTTTGTGAAATCTTCTATTTGTAGCTTGCATTGCTTTGTGGATGCTTCCACTTGTGCTTTGCATGCTTATTAATCTGCCACTTGCACTTGTGCATCATGTACATAGTTACCATGTCTGAAAAGTTTGGGTTGTTTGGAAGGGGAAAAAAGTTAGGAAGTTTGGGATTTTGCAGAAGGTTCAGTTTGGTATGGTTCAAATTTTTTACAAATTTAAAAAATATAGTTATACATATTTGTAAAGAAAAACCAATTACACAAAATTAAATAAATATATACATGTGACATGAGTATACCAATAAGATAAGTGCATAGCAAAATTCAATGAGGTGTCAAAATTCATATATATAAGATATAATGACAAGAATTATCTATTGTTTAAACTTTAAAGTTTGGAGCATTAATTAAAAATGTGAATGAAATTTTAAACATCAAAACATTAAAACATATTAAAAGCATTACTAACATTTTCATCTAATCTTACACTAGTAGGCTCATCAACAACATAAACATTTTCTATATCTACAAATAATGGTTCTCCAAGGTGAGAGTTTTCTTCTTCATTTGTAAGAGAGTAAGTAAGCAATCATAAATTGCTATGGACAAACACAAGATTAAAGAGTTTTTGAGCCCCTAGTCAATTCCTCTTGTTAGTGGGGATTAAATCATGTGTATTACAGGTACTTTAACATGCAAAAGCACTATAATACTGGCTGAAGATTCACATGGCAAGCTTCTGCAACTCTGAAGTGGAAACCCTATAAGTAGCCACCATTTAGATGGTTCCCACTTCATCCTGCTTGCCTTTGCTTCCTTCTCATCATCAAAAATCAACCTGTTTATCATTGAAAATCTCTCTCTTTATCTCCTCATCTACATCATGATTTACCTCTAATAATTTAGGATCTAAATAGCATGTTGTTTGTAGAAGACAATGTCGCATGAACCATTGTTTGTCCACAATTTCCCAAATATGCTTGACTTATTAAACATCATATGCTTTCTTCGTTTGCCCTGTCCATGTTCTCATACACAAAACCCATGCAAGATTGATTTCCATCAACCATTCTCAAAATTTGAACAAGCGGCTCAAACACCTTTATGATATTCTTGGCTCCCTCCCAAGGTTGATTTCCATCAAATATATTCATGCCAAAAAAATCTTACCCAGTATAAATTTTATGATATATGAGTCCCAATCCTAGCTCAAACTTTGCACTTGTACTGATTAAAGATGGCTGTCACTAACATTGAACGAATGACACAACTTTGATGCAGCTTGAATGGGTTTCAAATCTGATGCAACTTGAATGACTCGACTACCAGAGTGAGGTTTGAAGTTTCAATGGTCAACATAGTGTAGAAAACAACATGCAAAATGCAGTTCAAACACATGATAGCAAGAAAACATCGAAACAGCCTCGTACACATTCATTGTTTGACGACTTAGCACAACTTGAACGGCTCAGACACTACTTGACGTGTTCAACACAACTTGAACAATGGGAATACGGTTTATTTTTTTGCATGTAAATAGTTTATTGACACTTGAGCCACTTTTATTTTTCATATTTTTTGGTTTCATCTTAGGTTTTTATTATATTAAACGTTTTTAGTTATTTATTTGACCATCCCTAAAAGTACAGTCTAAACCGAATTTTCACCATATTCATATGAACATGGTAACTATGATAATCTATATTCAAGTCTATATGGTGAGAGCTGACCCTCTCATTGTGGCCATCTTAAATTCATATCTTGTAGCATTACACTATAGTGGATTATTTGAGCATTTAAATACTATTGTATCCACCATATTTCGTGTCCCCTATTTTATTAATTGTATTTTCATTGTGAAATAGTGTGCTTAATTTCCACGTGGTACAAGAGGCATCTCTTAGCTTTGGTTATGAAGTGCTTTGCATTTCTTGCTTCTGGGGTCAGTTTTTTGGCTTCTTAGGTTGGACTACTTTTGTTTGGAGATAGCTTTTCTCCTTCTGCAAGAGAGCAAAATCTTGGTTTTTACATGGAAATTTGTTAGAAGAAAGGTCTTGTTGTGCACATCATTCTATCCTCTTGCTGCAAGTACATATTATGCTTCCATATGGCCTTTTTGGGCTGTTTTAGGAATTGTGCTAGAATCAGTGTTTTCCATTTGGGCCAAAAATTGAACAAATAGATCAGGATTTCTTGGGCAATGGAGGCTTGAGATCTTCTTTTAATGGCAACGGAGGCTCAAGCTTTTCTTGGAATGGCAATTAAAGGTGATCATCTTTGTCATATGCGTGACAAGGAAGAAATTGTTGAGGCCGGGAGCATATCGACACAGTGTTCGCTAAAACCAATGTTGCTCACATTGCCTAGCTTAACCATGAAATGAGCTAGATGCGATCTGCAGATTTTGTTTGCATTAAGGGCTACCTTGGCAAATTCAAGGAATTAAAGTTGCAGCTGAGTGTAAGTGGTTTTGAAGTATGTCGAGCTTGACAGATTACATTCATCTCATTTTGTAAGCTTTATGTCTTGAGTACGGTGTTTTTCTCTCTAGTTAATTTTCATCTACAATGCCATTTTTATTGAAGCTGATAAACACACTATAATTTTTTGGGAATATGATTATTCTAGAACAAGAAAAATTAATCAATATGAATAAGCTTAGTTCTAGTTCTCATGCATATGTAGCCAAAGGCGAAAACTTTTGACAAGGGGGCATGAATCAATGAAAAGGAATGCCTAACCTAATGATTCGAAGCAGTTAAATAAGAAGAGTTGCAATTGTTGTGGCAAGACTGGTCATGATGAGAAGCATTGTTTCAAGAAGATGTGTGGCCTTATTAAGTAAACTAAGAATGCTAGTGAGAGTAATCGGGCTCATGCTTTTTGTACTACCTCCACTGTTTTGGCCGCTCATTATATTAAAAGGAATGAATGGATTTTGGATTCTGGTGCATCACACCACATGACAAATAGTGTTTTATTTTAAAAAATCTTGATAGCAACATTTTTTTTTGAGAGAGAATCTATGTGGGCAATAATGATGCACTATATGCAACGGGGATTAGGGATGTTGAGTTAGTAAATGAAGAAATTTTTGATGTCTATCATGTACCTAGTCTTAGTGCAAGTTTGCTTCTAGTGCACCAAATTACTCAATCAAGGAAGTAGAGTTTTGATTACATAAATGTTTGATCAAAAATGTTAACAACTTTGCAGTTGTAGCCTCTAGTTATGTTGATCAACAAACTAATTTAATTTTGCTTCTTCCTCTTCTAATTCTCATGCTTGGGTAACACATGCTAATGGGGTCAACAAGTTATGGCATGAGGGGCGTGGTCATCTCATTCATAAAAGTTTCCAATTGATGTCCAAGTTGGGTATGGTCCATGGGTTGCCAATTTTTTACCATAAAGAGGATGTTTGTTTGCTTCTTCCTCTTCTAATTCTCATGCTTGGGTAACACATACTAATGGGGTCAACAAGTTATATGGCATGGGGGGTGTGGTCATCTCATTCATAAAAGTTTCTGATTGATGTCCAAGTTGGGTATGGTCCATGGGTTGCCAATTATTTACCATAAGGAGGATGTTTGTGAAGGTTTTGCACTTGGAAAGCACCATAGGGAGATGTTCATTAGTGGAAAAGAGTATAGGGCACACGTTCATTTGGGGCTTGTGCATAGCGATCTTGTGGGGCCAATGGAAAAGGCATCTTTGTTAGATTTGAATTTTGAAATATATGCTCACTTTTATTGATTGTTTTATCATGCAGTTGGGCTTTTTTTTGAAGTCCAAAGGCCAAGTGCTTGAGAATAAATATTTTAAAGCATTTGTTGGAAAACAAAGTAGCAAGTGCATTAAAATTCTACGAACCAATTATGGGACAAAATATGCAAATAATGCTTTTAAGAACTTCAGTAGGTAAGTTGGCATCAAATGTGAGCACACTGTTTCATATACACCTCAACTCGGTTGAACGAAAGAATCGAACCATTGAAGAGATGGCTAGATGCATGCTTCATGCTATATATTTGGACGACAAATATGGGCTAAGGCATATAGTTGTGCAGTTTATAGTTTGAATTAGACAATCAGACGCCTTGTTTGAGATGGTACTCTTGAAGAAGCTTGGAGTAGGCGAAAGCCTACAATATATCATTTCAGGATTTTTGGTTCTAATGAATTCGTTCATATTGTAGATGAGAAGTGAAAAAAGCTAGCGGCCAATGACCACAAATGCATTTTTATGGAATATGAGGAGTTGAAGCCATATCAGTTGTATGATATAAAATCGCAACAAACCATTATTCAGAGGGATGTGAAGGTCGAAGATAACCAACCACCTTTTGAGGATCCATCTCACTCCATGTCAAATGAATCATCTTTTGATGTTCCTTGTGTGGTACTTGATGATGTTTTATCACACTTAGATGAAGATACTACCCTTTTTGCATCTACACCCTCCAATACTTTTGTTGCAAGTGGATCTCGTCTTCCCCTATGGGCCAGTCGAACCCTTCAAGATGTTGATTCTGATGTGGCTGATGCTAGGAAGACTCCGAGACAAAAGTTTGCCAATTTTGCACTCATGGTACGAGATATGGACAATTGTGATTTCCAAACCTATGAGCAAGCTCAAGGTAAGTGGGAGAATGCTATATAGGATGATCTGCAATACAAATTTTACATTTGATGGTGAGATTGAGAAACACGAGGCTTGTCTTGTTGCAAAAGGATTTTCTCAAAAAGAACCTATTGATTACAATGAAAACTTTTCTCTAATTGCTAAGCTTGATACCATTTAGATTGTTGTTTCCATTGCTGCTACATTTTGAAGGGAATTGCATTCGATGAATGTGAAGTGTGATTTTCTTCATGGTGTTTCAAATGAAAATATATATTTGCAACAACCCCTTGGTTTTTCTAAGTCTGGACATGAGCATCTTGTCAATACATTGAAGAATTCTATGTATTGTCTTAAACAAGCTCATAGAGCTTGGTATGCGAAAATCAATCAATTTTTTCAATAGCAAGGTGTTGTTTGTAGCAGTTGTGATCCCAATCTATACATTCAACATATTGATTGTCACATTTTAATTGTTATGTATGTTGATGACGTAAGCATCACTAGTAGTTACACAAACTCCGAAGAATATTTTTTAGATGATAAACATAGCACTTCTGCATTACTTCACTGGAATGCAGGTATGGCAGTTGAAAGATAGGATTTTCATCTCTCAGACAAAGTATGGTCTGGACCTAGTGAAAAGGTTCCATGTCTTTGTATACTTGCACTTGTGCTTTGCATGCTTTGTGGAATCTTCCACTTGTAACTTGCATTCTTATTAAATCCGCTACTTCTATTGGTACGTCATCTATGTGCAAGTCTATACAATGAGAACTCTTCCTCTTATTCTAGCCATTTTGGATTCATGTTTTGTAGCATTATGCTATTGTGGATTATTTGAATACTATTGGTAGTCACCATATTTTGTGTGCCTTGTGTGTATGCTACTTTTTAATTGCATTTTCGTTCTATAATGGTGTACTTAATTTCTACACTGGGCAGGTCTTGCCTAATAGCATGCACCACCAAATCCTTGAAGCTATATAAACTATTTACCAAGCCTTTGACAAACTTTGCACTACGATTTTGCAAATCTATTTTTGTCTTTTCGGATAAATGATAAAAATAAAATTTCCCTTTAATTCTCAATTGACCTCCATTCTAAACTGATTGCAAATCTCATTCACTTTTGCCGCTTCCACGAAAACATCTTTTTGCCTCTGTGTGGTGTAGTCATCCTATGGCTCAACCCACTCCATTGCATTGGCTGACAAGTTATCATCTCCCTCCATTGGCTATTTGCTACATTGCTCCAACTCCTTGAACTCCAACTATTTTGATCCACACCTTGGGGCCCAAGATGCTAGCGCTTAAAGACAAACCTAAATAACGGGGTTATGGCACATGCAATGGAAAACTTATTAACAGTAAACCAAAACACATTCGAACGTGGAATACTTGTAGAATAATGAAACTTTTATTCAATGAGGAAGAATAGGGTATGGTACATGGGTGTACAATGTTCAATAAGGTTGAGAATGAAGATTCCCTGCTTCTAAGAAGGAGAAACATTTTTTAATTGATTTCCGTAGCCTGCCATGAAAATACAAATGACAGTTCAATGCTAGATACTTAAAGCATACTAACATTTGTGATGTTCCCTTAGGGTTGAATGGCTTACAATATATGTCTTTACAAGAAAACAATTATACAATAGAGACAGTTATGAATTGGTTCATCCTCTGTAATGGTTGATGGTTTGCCTTCTTGTAGGTCTAGCGGTTGGTGGTTAGTTTCCCTAGCACGCGATATGCCATCGAACATGGTGCGAAGCAACGGGATGTGGTCGTTGAGTTATGGAGGTCTTGTGTGGCATTTGAAAGCTACGTGGTATATTGCTTGGTGCCGTGTGCACGTGCAACAGTACCATGAGGTTGTGTGGGTGGCGTGAGTTGCTATAGAGGTCATGGTGCTCAAGGCTCTAGGAGAAGAGTGCAGACCAACACGGTTGTGCTCAAATCATTTACTCTCTTTAGAAGAGATGGTTGCCATTGTGTCTTCAGACATTTGCGAAAATTGAACTTGAAGTTGATGAAGGTTGTACCACTTATATTGATTAGTGTATTGGCTTGCCTTGATCATTTGAGCAATTGATGTGTGCCTTGACCGGTGCACATTATTGTGAATTCAATAATTTGATCCATTGGCATTGTTTGCAAGTGTTTAGGATCCAAGTTTGAAGGATGTCGAGTTGTTGCTAGCTCAAGCAAAGGTGGGAATTATGGCTAAAGGAGTTCCACATTGAATATTGGATGAAGACCCAAGTATTGTGGTATATCAAGAACGAATGTGCTCTCTTTAATTGCACACAATATGGTGTAAGGACCAGTGTAGAGGCTTAGTGTTTCTTTTGAAGATGCAACTAGACCTTATTATTCACCTTGGACTCATGAGGTGTACGACATGTGTTATGGCCCTCCTTGTACTTGTATTATCGGCGTGAGAGTATCCGCTGAACCTGTTGGTGAACATGTTGGATGTGTTGTAGAAACTTTTGTGCTATGTCTACTTTCCTTGTGTACACGAGTTGGTGTTGGATGGTGCACAATAGGATGTCTAGGGGTGTTGCTAGTGGGAACCCAAGACATATTTGGAAGACACCTTGCAAAATTGTGAAGAACTTTGTTGTAGGCAGGTTTAATATAGACCAAGTCATCATTTTAGGTGCGAGGATGTGCACTATTGTACATTTGCGACAAATGGGCAAGTTTGTGGTTGACAACTTCCATTTGTCCATTTGTCTGAGGATGACACATTATAGATCAATCCGATTGGATATCCATCATTTCCCACATTGTATGCCAAAGTGTCCAACAAATTGCGGGTCACGATCATACATAATGGATGTTGGTAGTCCATAGTGAATCCTATCATGATTCAAGAATTATTGCACAGTTTCTTGTGTGTTGATGCTCTTTTTGCACACATCCATGATAGTCGTATTTGAAAACCTATCCACTACAATGAACGCAAAGTCTTTTTTGGTGCTTTGTCTTAGGTAGTCCATTCATGAAATCCACGTTGATGGATTCCCATGGCTTGTATGGAATTGACAAAGGTGTGTATAGTCCCAACTTCCCAATTGTGGGCTTGGGGATGCAACATGGAATGCAAGACTTGATGTGTTGCTCAATTGTTGTGCACATGTGAGGCCAATAAAAGTGCTTCTATGCCAATGTTTTGGTAATGTCGAAGTGTCTTGTTGTTTTTAGTAGATGAGTCTTTGGTGAGGTTAGCCATTAGGAACACAAAGATGTCCATGCTTGTTGGACATATGGAGAAGGTGAACATTATCACCTTGCATAAGGGCTGTATAGGCATGCATGAAGTTGTAGTCTATTGAGTAGAGAGATACCCAGTTTTAGAAGTTGTGGCTATGTGTGTCAAGCACCGTGAGATGCACTTGAACTAGATTATGGTTGAAGTCGCCTACTACCTTGTTGTCTTTTCCTTCTTGTGCTTGATCACCAAATGGAATTGTTGCAAGTATGCCGCTCACTTCATGTGATGCATGTTCTCTAGATGTAGTGGTGCCATTGCTTGATTGCTTGAATGATGGTGTAAAACTCTTTTTCTTAGGCGGAGCAGAGCTTAACCATGTCATTGAATGTTTGAGTGGTATGTGATCGGATATCCATGTTATATGAGTACTGTGTTGAGTGTATAGTCAAGCATTGCCATAATGGGTGTGACACAAAGGCACTACTTGAGCTCCTTGATTGTATGTTGTTGTTCAAATGTCTACTTGAATGTCGTTCTGGCATGCATGATTTGGTTGAGGGGTCATGGTATGTGCGGAAAACCAAGGAAAAACATGCATTAGAAGTTTGCAAGTCCAAGAAAATTCAATTCGGTGAGATTGCACATAATTATTCAATCTTGGATCACTTTGATTTCTCTAGATCTACATAAATGCCTATGCGATCGTTGATGCAGCCTAAATATTGAATCTTTGCGGTGCTGAATGTACGCTTGCATAAGTTGGCTTGCAACTTGTGTTTGCACAATGTGTCTACGACATGCGAGACGTGTCCCACGTGCTCCTTCCAAGTCTTATTGAGGATGGGGATGTTATCCAAGTAGACGATGATGAAGGAGTTGTTGAAGCTCTGGAGCATTTTGTTCACCAAGTGCATGAATGTTTCTGGTGCATTGGTCAAGTTGAAAGGCATGACCAACCAATTGTACAATCCCTCCTTTGTTTTGAATGTTGTCTTCCAAATGTCTTTAGGATGGAGTGGTACTTGATGGCACCTTGACTGTATTGTTCACCTTAGAGTTGGTCCAAGAGGAGGTCAATGTGTGGCAATGGATTTTGATTCTTCACCGTTATCTTTTTGAGCACACAATAGTCAATGAACAAGCACCATTTTCCATCTTTATTTGATGTGAGGACTATCAAGGTGCCACAAGGGGAATAACTTGGCTTGATCTTGTCTTGATCAAGAAGCTCTTAGATTTGGCGTTGGATTTCATCATTGTCCCATATGGATATGTGGTATAGTGTATTGTTCAAAAGAGGGACTCAAGGGCCAAATTAATATGATGCTTTGCCACACGTCGTGTGGGATGTCTTCATATTGTTGTAGTAACTTGTCAAGCTGATGTTGCTACAACGATTGCATGGTGTGGTGCGTTTCCATTGCTTTCACGCTTCGTTGTATTTTTTTCTTAGATTTAATCATGAATAGCACAAACATATATGTACGAGAAACGAGCTTGCAACATTGATTGGTAGAGACCAATGTAGTTATGGTCTTTAGAGGTGACTCCATAATGTTGAAGATGTAGTATTTGACATGGATGGTCCATTTATGTGGCTAAGCTTGATAGGTAACATCGCAGTCATACACATACAATCTAAGTAAGATGTTGCAGTTTTCTAGTGGCACAACATCACAAGAGATTGTGTACTCCATAGGCTTGTTTGCATTCTTGAAAGTGCATTGCTGCTTAGCGTGGATATTTTTCCCTTGTAGTAGTCATCCCAAAGAATATGGTTGAGGATGTGCTTAAGTAAAAAGGCCTAGGTGCTAAACTGCATTTTTGCACAATTATTATATTTTTGGCTCTCATCTTTGATCATGACATGAAGGTGCTGGCCCTTGACCCAACACATGGTGTGGAAGAGGTGTTCTCTATCATCGGAAGTGTTAGCAGAAGTGGTGTTGGTGCTCAAACAAGTAGCATCTAGATCAACGTCTTTTGCTTGAGCTGGACTTGAAGTAGATTGCACAAGCAAAGATTGTTGTGCATGGCTTTCAAAATCACTGTGTGAGCTTATGTGGTTTCAATGGCACCACTCGTCACTCGTCGCCTTTGGTTCTTATTGTCCTAGTTTGATGTTGAAGGCGCTGAAGCCTTTTGGTGTTGTGCAACGTTTTAATATTGCTCACCCTCGCATGACATGTTTAGTTTTTGTGTAGGAAATTTAGATGGGAACTGGTTGGCTCTTGCACGTGGTGTTGAATGAAGAGGAAATTTTTTGCTTCATCTTTGCTTTGGCTTTGACCTTTGCATTGCTGTGGTGCCCGAATGTGTCAGAGTCAAGAACTACATCTTGTCGTGGATACAAGGTGAGAGTTTGTTGATGTACTTCAACACCTTATGTTGCTCTGTTGTGCCCCCATGTAGATTCACAATGTAGTCATGGAACTTGTTGATATAATCTTGAGCCAATTGTTCCTTATGCTGACACAATTGTTGGAACTTTCTGTACCCATCCTCATAGTGCTTGAGGCGGTAATATTGCATTTGCATAACATTGACAAGTGAGCTCCAAATTTCGATGGGTTCAAAGTCTTTCTTGCGCTGCGCGATTGAGGTTTGCCACTAGTGGGACTTTGAAATGGACATCTTCAGTCTTATTCAAGTCATTGAAGTAGTTGATTGAGCAATAGGTTTACAACAGTCAAATCTAGCTGTCCAATGTTGTGGAGTCAATTTTACCTTTGAACATCGGAATGCTGAGATTGAATTGGACTTTGATATTGAAACGCTGGATTGATAGGCTGCACAAAATGGGACGTCGTTGGACCAAGGTGCACCATGAGTTCGTGGAACTGGCCAAAGAGTTTGGAACATTGTTCCTCGAGGGTGTCCTGAATGAATTTTTGGAGGTCTGCGCATGCCTAAGGGAAATGTTTGTAGGCGCCAACCATATATCTCTTGCTACGATGTTATTCTGTATATTTGGAAACAAAACCGATTGTATGCCCTTTATGTTGTTGTGCTTACATGTTTACAGGCATATGAAAGCTCTTGCTCTAATACCAATGATCCACACTAGGATGCCAATGCGGAGGACAACTTTATAACTTGGTAAATCACGAGGTTAAAGAACATGCAATGGAAAAAGTTTATAGTAGTAAAGCAAAGCACATTGGAATGTGGATTACTTGTAAAATAATGCAACTTATATTCAATGAAAATAATAGTGTATGGTGCATAGGTTTACAATGTTCAATAAGGTTTAGAATGAAGATTTATGTGATTAGAGGAGGGAAACACATCCGAAGAGGTTTTCCTAGACTGCCATGAAAATACAATTTACCATTTGATGCTAGATACTTAAGGCATGCTAACTATCATGATGTTCCCTTAGGGTTGAATGGCTTACAATTTATATCATTACTAGAAAGCAATTACAAGAGAGGTGGCTACAAAATGGCTATCTTATGTAATGATTGACGATTCGCCTTCTTGTAGGTGTAACAGCTGGTGGTTGGTTTCCTTGTCACGCAGTATGCTGACAGGGGATTTGACATAACATGAGCTTTGTAAGTGCCATTGGGCATGGTGCAAAGCAATGGGAAGCTGTCATGTGGCTGCTGATTTCTGGAGGTCTTGCAAGGCGTTTGAGAACTATGCAATATGCCGCTTGCCATTATGCGTGCGCACAAGGTACCATGAGGTTGTGTTAGTGGCACAAGTTGCCATTGAGGTCGGGGTGGCACAATAATATCTCTGCCGAAGGCAATGGAAAACTAGTTATGATCATTCCACATAGACCCACAAGGCTTGTTTATAAACAGAAATAAAATTTGCAAGAGGAATAAAAAATGGAAAGAGTTGGGCCTAGAAGGATTAGAAGATGTTAACCATTAACACGTCCAACTCATCTTGGTGTAATCTACCCATAATGTTGTGCACGATAGAAGGTATTTGAAATGATAGAAGGTGGCCTCATTTTTGGTGAGATTGATTTCATGTGGAAAATAGACCATACCTCAAAACACCCTTTAAGGAAAATGCTTTGGTAGAGCTGTTTAGGAACTCCATGTCCAGTTTCCCCATACTGCCTTTCTTAATGCCAGACTTATGAGGGGGTCTTTTCTCTTTAGGAAAGCAAATCTTATTATTGGTCATCCCCATTGGAATCTTCTCATTAAACGAGGGTCTCCAAGTGAGCATTAAATCCATTGTTGCAAACTTAGCAAGGTGGTCAGCTATCCTACTTTTCTCCTTAGGGATTTATGAAACTTTAGTCTTCCTGAAGTCAAAAAGAAGCTTATGGATCTCTGTTATCAGATTCCTAAGTTTCTAATTCTTTAGGTAATAAGTATTATCCTAATGGTGGTAGGCAGCTAGGATTCGTGTGTCTATCTCCATCCAAACGGAGCCCATTTTTCGTTTGTTGAATTCCAATGGCCTCAACTACATTATACCAATCCTCATGTGATCCCAAAAACCATATTACCCTCCTGGTTGCTTAACAATTACTCCAGCCTCATCCAGACCTGGGTTACCTCTAGAAGCTCAATTGAATTGATTTTTCACTGTTATCAGGTGGATCTGTTTCCCATTTTTATTAACCTTTTTGGCAACGCCTTAATTGGGTATCCTCATATCTTTTCTTTCTCTTCATGTTTCTCTGGTTATGCAGCTTGATAAAACAAAAAGAAAATACTCTATACAAGCCCCCAATTTCCATGGTATGTTTTCGGAAAAATTCCCATGTTTGAAAATGTTCCTGTCTTTGTTTATAATGATTTTTTTCATTGTACTTTTGGAGAAGTGTCTTTCTTACTGAAGGTTATTTGTTGAATTTATTACTGACATTATCTAGTTTCCTATTAAAATATGTTTTCCTTTTATTGTTACATACCTATTTATAAGATACCTGTATTGGATTTATCACAGTATTGGAGATTCTTTGGATCTCGTGCCAATAGGGGCATTTCATGGCCGTGGAAAACGCACTGGTAAGCATCAAGTAGGATGTATTATATTTAGAAGGACGTATGTAGTTCTTGTCTTGTTGCTAGATCAATGCCTCTTTTGTTGTAAATGGTCTGTATATTTGTTTTTAGTCTCACAAATCTGTAATTACAGGAGTTTATGGGGCCTTTCTTCTTGCATGCTATGATGAAGAGAATGAAGAATACCAAAGTATATGTAAAATAGGTAATAATTGAGTCAATAGGTTCTATTAAGAGAGGATTTTAATTGTATTTGGAAGTTATTTAAAGTTAAACACTTTGTTTTGTTTTTTTCATGGTTCAACATCACGTGCTGTCTGATAATTAATTTCCTTATTTTGATTAAAGGAACGGGTTTTACTGAAGCTATGCTTGAAGAGCGGTCTGCTAGTTTGCGCACTAAAGTGATTCCAAATCCAAAGGTTAATCAGTTGCTTTGTGTTACTTGGAAATACTTTTGCATGATTTCAAAATTTAAAATTTCTAATGTGGCATAGTCTGAGTTGATATTTTCTTTTGTTTTCAGTCTTATTATCGCTATGGGGAGGCATTGGGTATAGAGGTTTGGTTTGAACCTGCAGAGGTAGGTGTTTGGATTGCATTTGATTGTTTTACATGATGAGACTTGTCCTCATTTAAATAAGAAAATCAAAATCTATTTACATTTCTTAATCCAGGACAATGAAGTATCTCATCAAATATTTCTCTCTTTTTTATTGAATGAGATTTTCTGAATTTAGCAGTTGATATTTTACATGCCTCCCTCTTTGATTAGGTAAAATTATGGGGTTCCTATTTAATTTTCTTATAATTAGTGATGAGTTCGTTTTGGTTGTCAACAAGCCAAGTAGTAAGTTATGATGTTTTTTTTTTGTATGTTGTTAACATTTTGCAAGTGGAATTTGGAAATTTTGCAGCACAAGATAGTTAATAAAAGAGCCAATATATTCTTGCTAACATTTTGGGCAGCATTCTACAATCCATCACCAGAGCATGGGAAGAAGGCATAACACAATGCATCGGATGAGTCGTTTAAAAATTATGGTCGTTGTACTATTGAGACATGTTTCTTTCTCGGTATTGCTTTTAAATTCTAATTACATTTAAGAAATTAGCATGGGCAGTTTAAAACTGTGGAAGGCTTTGCCAGATATACCATAAATATTGGAGACAAGAAGTCGGCTAGAGTCAAAATGTATATAATTATGTGGGTCATAGGTTAAGGGCATTTATGTTGAATGACAACATAGTAGGTTTCTATTTATGCTACATGCACATGGCATGACAAAAGTATAAATGGAGCTCCTTTTTTCTTGGAGGGCATTTTCAAGCCTGATTCAGTGTTGCTGCTAGGTTGAGGCGATCCGACACCAGCGAACAGGAAATTCATGGGGAAGGTGTTGTAGACGTTAATCAGTGTGGAGCCCTTCAATGGGAGAAACAATTGCACCTGCGCTATTCAATTGGAGACTCTGCTTTGCCTCAAGGATTTGTGGTATGTGGTTGATCCGAAGAGATCAGAACCCAAGGAGAAAAGCGAAGAGTTCCTTTTCAAGGATGATCAAATCATTTGGGTTCTTTGGCGACTCTTGAAGTGGAACATTTGCATCAAATCCTCGATCAACATTCAGCTTGTGATATTTGGAACTATTTGTCTGAGAAATACAAGGAACCAGATGCGGCACTTGTGGAAACATATTCAAGATTTTAGAATGTTTTTACTCCTTTTGATTTTCACAAGGTTGACCGTTACTTGGCAAAGGAGCTGGAGTTGAAGAACAAGCTTCACAATTGTGGTGATAAGTTCAAGTTTTAAGATGACTACACTGACATGCTGTTTTATAATATTAGACCTTTATTCAATTTCTTTCATCAATAGTTCTCATCAACTAGAAGCTCATGGAAGGATGGGTTGAAGGATTTCAACCTAGTAGAGTTTTCAGAACCACTCATTGAAGAGCATGTCTTTGGAAGGAGAGGGCTCTTGACTCCAAGGACCGTGTGCACCATGTCCGTGGAAAAGGAAAAGGCTAAGCGCTGAACGAAAATGATTGTCATGGCTCAAAGGTCTGGAATTCCAGCTATGGATCCAATTTTGAAAGACATCAAGACAAATGAGGGTAACCAAGACAATGGGAAAAAGGGTAAGAAGAAACTTGTTTTCTCCTATTGTGAGGAAGAAGGCCACACTAAGGACAAGTGTTACAAGTTCAATAGGGACACGTAGAAGAAATAGAAGAAAGAGAGGAAGTATAAAGGTTAAGGTAATGATATCAATAACAATGAAATTATTGATTCTACCCATTTTGTTTTCTCTTGTGATGCTTCTTTTTCTCATCATGTTTTCCATGATACTTGGATTGTTGATTTTGGTTGCACTCATCATATGGTCAAGAGGATGAATATGCTTTCTCCTCTTTCTGTCACTAAGACTTAAATATTATTGTGGCTAATGATTCCTTTGTGAAAGTACTTGGGAGTGGTGATGCTAATGTTCCTATTGATACCGTTAAGGATGGTCATCATGTGCCTGAACTTCATCCAAATCTCTTGTAAGTTAATCATGTTTGTTCTAAAGGGATGAAAGTTGAAATTTGGCCCGATAAATATGTTGTGAAAGACATAAATCATGGTTTCCCTGTGCTTGCCACTTGTGATTTTGACCATAAGGATAAATTTTACGAGTGTATGTGCTTTGTTTCATCAAATGATGGCAGGAGAGATCTTTACTTTGTGGTCAAAACAGATGATGTCAGTAACTTTGCTTGAACGCCTTGGACATTTGAATTTCAGAAGTATCACAATCATTTATGAGGAGATGGTACATGGGCTGCCTAGTTTGCCGCCTCATGAAGGTGTTTGTGAGGGATGCCCTTTGGGGAAGCATCACTGCGAGCCATTTGAGAAGGGCAAAGGTTGGAGAGCAGGTTTACCATTGGAACTTGTGCATAGTGACAATCTGTGACATGAGTAAGGGTCTATAGGTGGGAACATGCACTTTCTTATATTCGTTGATGTCTACTCTAGGATGTCTTGGGCATATCTTCTGAAGAGTAAGGACAGTCTGTGAAATATTTAAAGAATACAAGGCACTTGTTGAGAACCAATCAAGGCACAGGATTTATTGTTTGAAGCTTGAAGTTGGTGGTGAGTTGTGAGCAATGCTTTTGAAGATTTCTTGTGCACTCATGGGTTCTCTTGGCAGTGCACATGTGTTTACACTCCACAGTAGAACAATAGAATGTTGTAGCTGAGAGGAGAATCAGACACAAAGATGGCTAGATGTTGGCTTCAAGGATAGAAGCTACATGACAGTTTTTGGGGTGAAGCTATTAGTTGTGCCAATCATGTGCTCAACAGGGTCCTCAGTGCTCACTAAGGCTGTTAGAGATGTCACAACCTATGAGAAGAGGAATGGTAAGAAGTCCTCACAAGCTCATTTCAGGGTGGTTGGTTTACTTGCATATGTTCATATTCAGGATGATGAGAGGAAGAGTTTGGATGCTAAGAGCAAGCCAACTATTATGGTAGGCTATTTAGATACTTCTGAGGTCTGAGGCCTATCATCTTCTCGATCCAAATGTATTTTAAATATATCAGTAGTAGAGGTGTGAAGTTTGATGAGCATGTGTTCAGAGCTACATTGTTTGATAAGCACGCACCCGCCACCCTCCCCCAGTCCCCCCCCCTTCAAGATGTTGTGGAGGTTTTTCCATTTGATAAGGTGGTTGTCCCAACAAATATTGAGAGATAGCAGCAGCAACACATTGAGCTACCAAAACAACATGATGCACCAGAGAGACCTGTCATTGAGGTAGATTTGCAGGTTCCTCCACAAGAAAAGCTTGTGCGTAGACCTTTGTGGAAAATGACAGTTGTCAATGAAGTAGGAGGTGCAACTAATGTGAATATTCAGGAGCCGGCCCATGTAACCAGAAAATCAAGGAAGGATGAATATGGCACTCATTGCTATAGACATTGACAACACTGATCCTGAGTCATATAAGGTGGCTGCTGGAATTGCTGAGTGGGAAGAGGCAATGAAGGAATAATATAATCCCCTCATGAAGAATGACACTTGGGAATTGGTGCCTCAACCTATTGGGAAGAATATTGTGAGGTGCAAGTGGGTCTACAAGACCAAGTACACTTCTGATTATAATATTGAGAGACATAAGGAATGACTTATTGCTAAGGCGTATTCTTAGAAGGAAGGTAATGACTATGAGAAGACCTTTGCCCCTGTCATGAAGACACATAGTGTCAGAATTGTCCTTTCATTGGCAGCTAGCTTTGGTTGGGAGGTGCACAAGATTGATGTGAGAAGTGCATTTTTCGATGGCAATATTTGTGGGAAGATCTATATGGAGCAGCCCGCAGTTTTTGTTGAACCATGAAAGGAAAGGTTTGTGTGCCGGTTGAAGAAGTCATTCTATGAGCTCAAAAAATCCCCACGTGCATGGTATGAGAAGATTGATCACTTCTTTATTCGGCGTGGATTCAAGAGATGTGTGGTGGAATTCAACACCTAAGTGAAGTACGTTGATGGACACATGTTGATCATTGTTCCTTATGTTGATGACTTGATAATAATAGGCATTCATGTTTCTCATCTAGGATATATGAAGCAGGAGCTTAAGACAGTATTTGACATGAAATACCTTGGCCGCCTTCATTTTTTCTTTGGTTTACAAGTTATGCAAATGGAGGAAGGATTCTGATTTCCTATCCAAAGTATGTCGTGAAGTTGCTAAAGGATTTTGGGATGGAAGATTGCAAACCTTGCACTACTCCATATCAATCAGGTGTCAAGTTGGAGAACTGCACATCACCTTTTGTAGATGCTACTTTGTACTGGAAACTCGTGGGCAAACTGATATTCTTGACTCACACTCATTTGATCATTGCACATTTTGTTGGTATTTTTTCCAGATTTATGTAGGAATCTCATGAGCATCATTAGGATGCTGCGAAGCAGATTCTGTGGTACTTGAAGGGCTGTTCACATTTGGGCATCAAGTATGGACATGGAGTAACCACTTTGACTTGACTTTGGTCCTTTAATATTTTTTTTTTAATTCTCTCTCATCTATTGTAGTCGGCCCTTATTTTTTTGAACCGCATTTGTTGCGAATAAAAACAACTCACTCATTTGTCATTAGACAAGCATTCTCATCCATTTGTATAGCATTGAAATATATTCGCCCTTTATTTCTTCATGTATTCATTGCAATGTTCTTTTCTCTTCTACGAGTGCATCCAACAATTGTGGACTACTCCTTTTGAGTATATTAAGGTGGCAAGTTAGGATATTAGTGATTCCTTAAGAAATATTTTATGGTGTAAACCTACTTCAAAGATGTTTCTATTTCTATTTCTGAGTATTTTGAAAATTAGGGCAAATTGGCCCATTCCACATTTCTTGTGCATGGATTTATTTTAATATTTTGCAATAATTTTGTATATTGGATGTTTGGAGCAAATCAAATGCATAAAAAACCAAGTGCAAGACTTGTTAGATAGAGGCAGGACTGAAAAGGAAGAAGAATGAAATATTATCCTTGATTCCTTCTTTTTGAGAGGTTGTGTGAAGGATTGTTGCAAGAATTGGAATGGGATCAAAGCCACTGCAGAGTAGCCTATTTGGAAGATTGTTGCAGAAGTGCACAGTGACACACTAAGTGAGACAACTGGTGGAGCTATGTTGAAATTGAGAGAGGAGTTCAATATCTCTAAGTTAAAATGTCACCGAATTGCAAGCTAGAGGTGAATGAGAGGTTGTAGAGAAGAATATAGAACTGCAAGCTAGAGGTGAATGCAGAAGGAATCAGAAGAGTAAAGGCATTTTCTGTGAAAGATACACAATTGGTGGGTTTTTTAAAGGATAAGTTCCCCACCAATATTTATAATAAGTTTGAATACTTGAAAGGTGGCCCTTCAAAAGATGAAGGTTTTTTTTTTTTGATTGTATGCCTCAAGGCATTACATGGAATCACTGAATTACATAGAATGTTGGCATCTCTGCCCATATTTCGGAAATAAACATATAGCAGATTTACAATGCTGAGTAAACATACATCTAAATCAGTGACCTCCTTTGGCTAAGCAGTCACGAGTAAGGGCATCCACGCCGTCAAAATCACCCAAGGCACGATCTTGGTCTTAACCGCTTGACTCTCTGTGTTGGGTATCTAGAGGGATTTGTACCTTGGTGGATGGATATAAACAACCATCATCCTCATCAGTTGGACTACGACCCTTTTGATGAAAGAAGATGAAGGTTTCAAGGTTGATGTCTAGCAACAAGAACACTAGAAAAAAGTCTAGGAAAGCAATGTGAGAAGATGGAGAAAACTGATAGATGACTTGGTAAGAAAACTTGACAATGGGAAGATAAAGGGTCATAAGAAACTAATTGGGTGTTAGAAGATGGACATGGGTGAAACAATGGTAATATATAAATTTCTAATGAATATTGTCAAGAGTGGGTTGGGTGTTGGGGGATGTCGTTCAAGTGTTGGAAGTGGAAGTCTGATAGGTGCATGTTTGATGTTGATTGGGTGTCATGTCAGTCAGACGCCAGTCTTTAAGGGCAATGGGACGTGTTCTATTGCTCATCAAATCAAATCCCATATTAGTTTATTCTTTATCCCTCGTGAAACAATGGTAATATATAAGTTTCTAATGAATATTGTCAAGAGTGGGTTGGGTGTTAAGGGATGTCGTTCAAGTGTTGGAGGTGGAAGTCTTATAGGTGCATGTTTCATGCTGATTGGGTGTCATGTCAGTCTTTAAGGACAATGGGACATGTTCTATTGCTCATCAAATCAAATCCCATATTAGTTTATGCTTTATCCCTCGTCTTCTCACCTTGTGTTTTCTATTGTTCCCTCATAGTTTCCTTGGCCCTTATGCATGACATTGTATAGAAAACCTAAGAATCAACCAAATGTTCCTTCACAAAGTATACCTCTAAATATCGATTCCTAGAAATAATCTCTTTAAACAAGTGTAGCAATGTTATCTTCAATGGAGAAGTTATTCTTTTGTGAATGTCCTTAGGAGGTTAAGTATTGAGTCATGGTTATAAACAAATTTTGTTATTCTCTTAGTCTCATCAACCAATCCCTGTACAAACTTTCATTTTCCTATACACTCCTCAACATCAAACCCATGTATTGGCCTGTTTACGGAGACAAAAGTGAAATAGTTTTATTTTCCATTTAAAAAAAAGAAAAAGAAAAAGTGAAGCATTTTCAATGAGCTGATGCTTCAATAGATTTAGTCGATTCATTCCTCTGGGATAATAAACATTCAACAATTTCTTACTTTTTCAATTAGTCCATCCATTTTACATAATTGTACAAACAACACAGCATATTGTTAGGTTCACACAAACAGCGTTTCTTATGCCTCAATCAATATTCCTTGTCATGGTGGAAAGACAAATAGGCACTTTAGACAATAAAATGCTTGTGCAAAAAAAATTCTGAAGATTCAAAATTTTAAATTTTAAAATATCACAGAATGTACTAAACATTGCTATCTTTCCTAGTTTGTCTTTTGATACACTAGAGGTGTCCTCATTAAGGAAACTGACTTTTGTTTGTCAACATAAATGAATTTTAAGCTGTAGAACCCCAAAATGGCGAAAAAAATAAACACCCAAAGGGAATCTTGAGTATAAGTGATTCGTCTTACATCTATGTTGAGAACTTGAGTTCTATTGGCTGCATGTTACAGGCCTTTTCTTGCATGTTGTTATCTTGAGTTCCTATTCGCTGCAAGTTACAGGTCTCTTCTTATGTGTTGTTATCTTGAGTTCCTATTCGCTGAAAGTTACAGGCCTCTTTAGTGTGATGGTATCTTGAGTTCCTATTTGCTGCAATTTAATAAAATTTAAATTACTAATTTTGCATGAAATACAGGTATGGGAGGTGAAAGCTGCAGATCTAAGCATTAGCCCTATACATCGTGCAGCAAATGGCGTGGTTGATCCTAACAAGGTGCATACCAACTACGAGCTTGCAATTTTGTTTAGAATTTGAAATTGTGCTACAGGAATTTCTAAGGTCTTTTATATTATTTCTATTTCTCTGAAGGGAATTTCTCTTCGATTTCCACGTTTACTACGGGTTCGAGAGGACAAGAGTCCAGAGCAAGCAACATCAGCAGAGCAGGTAAGTCCAAATTGGTATAATATTAATTTCTTATGGATTTTTTTTGAAATACATAGTTAAGTCCTTTTGTTGATTAATACACAGGCTTGGATTTTATTTCACGACTCTATTTTGGTCCAGGTTGCAGACATGTATCGTGCACAAAAAATTAACCATGCAGGAAAGCAAGGTGACGAGGATGATGATTGAAAGGGTGTACATGCAGGCATACTTCATTAAACTTCATCGAGGGAAACTTGCCAAAAGGAGTTTGTGCTCCTTGCATGCTGCAATAAGTGTTTATGCAGAGAGGTGCTCAATAATATCTTTGGGTGGACTGTATACTTACTTGAATGCCAATATATTTTAAAAAACAGTTGATTGTTTTTTTCAAGTTTATTTTAGCAAGTTTTGTACAAAGGAAGGGAGCTATGACACAACTTTTTTTTCCGATGATTCAAGACGTAACATGTGTTTTATCAATGTTAGTGCAGCAATTTGCTGGTTCATGATAAGTACAACACGGACAAAATTGTCCTCCTTTAGATGGAAATGCATGATATACCCTCATGTCAGTCTGTTATTGTGTAAATTCTAGTGTAATTAACTTAATACAGAAACGGCTGCAACTCTCACTGTCAATCTCTATGTTCTATGATTCTTAGTTTAATTTCTGTGCTAGTCCAGTGATAGCAGAACTTGTATTTGTTTATGCCTCTATGTAATTTACTTCTATATGTAATATAAGTTTCAGTATTTTGCCTTAAATAAGTTGGAAATGCAAAGTGCTATCATACCAAAGTAAGCGTTTGAGAAAACAAAGGTGGAATTGCACTTTGGTATCATCATACCAAAGTGTGTTGAAACGTGGTTTTTCAGGAAACATAAAAGATCCACTCTCAAGACATTTGTGGAGGCTATTTTAAATCAGTCATGCAACTGATGAAGATATTAATCGTGCTTGTAAATATCAGGCACATTCAAATTACATATCAGATTTACAACTCTGATATTTAGTTAGTTAAAAATGGAGTTGTCATGTCTGTTTGTCTATTCCAGCTGATACATGGCAGTGGCCCCATGTTTCCCATGACCATATCCCAGGAAGATTCACAACTGAAAATATTAGTTTGACTGGTGCAATGTGAAAGTTCAAAGGAAATGCCTTAAAAAAGGGACCCATTCTGAGTCTAGAACACTTTACATTTATTTTATCTCTGTAGCTTCAATATGTAGCATGGGAGATGAATGTCTGGTTTATTGCTCTGTAACAGTACACAATCTTTCCATTATAGTTTATATGGAAATGTAGCTTATGAATGCATCGAAAACATTTTTATCTGATTCTTTACGGGTAGGTGCTTGGAAAGATAGACCAACATGTGGTCTGTTTTTTTAAAGTCATCTATAAGAGAGTACTACTTGAAATTGATGGCAAATAATTAGTGCGCTAACATTTTTCTTCCTCCAAAATATATTATATGAAGTTCCTTTTTAACTTTTTATGGCTAGGAAACCCTGAAATGTTTTCCTCAAGACCAGGATGAGACAAACATGACCTGAAAATTTAAAATAGGGCCCTCTGATAACCTAGATGATTAGGGGGCGGAGTCAATTTTGGGATTTCTTGAAGAGATCATCCCCGACCAAATCCCAATTGGTCTAATCCCGTCTTGTAAGGAAAACCCTAAATACGGAAAAAGGAAGGGGCAGAGGATGAGGCCTAAATAACAAAACACTGAAAATACCGATGTTAAAAAAGCTTTGTTTTTTGAAAACCAAAACATTGAAATACAGTTATAAATCTCTTTGAATCTCAAGAAGTGTATTTTTATGATGCTATTTGTCACATTACTCGGGCACATCATCTACAAATATGGTCTACTTGTTGATCTAACCAAGATTTCAATCATCATTCAACTTCAAACACCATCCATGTAGAAATACATCCATGATTTTATTGGACATTGTAGGTATTATAGGAAGTTCATAAGGAGTTATGCCAGGGTTGTAATGTTGTTAGAGGAGCCCTTACGGAAGGATGGCCCATTTTATTGGGGTATCATACAGGGAGATGCTTTTGAGACCCTAAAGCTAAAGCTTGAAAGTGCATCGATACTATAATTTATTGATTGGGCAACTCCCTTCCACGTAGACATCGATGCCTTTGGTATTGCCATCGATGTTATTCTCACATAACTAGGTGAAGGGAAAATGGATCATCTTGTTTATTTCACAAGCATAAAACTAACCAAGGTAAAAAAAAATACACCATAATTAAGCACAAGGTGCTTGCCATGGCCTATGCCCTAAAAAAAATTCAGTAGTATTTTCTAGAAACCTCCTTTATCTTCTTTACTAATCATGATGCACTTAAATCCCTGGTGAACAAGCCCATTTTGTATGTGCACATTTTTTGATGGATCATTTTAGTTCCAGAATTCCAATTTTCTATTGTAGTGAAGCTTGGAAAACAAAACTTAGGCCTAGATCATCTATCTTGCATCAAATCTAGAGAGGCAACCATGCTAATTGAAGATTATATGCCCGATGCACAACTCTACTAGATCCAATGCATCTCAAAAGACTTGGCAGAGATCATCACATTTATGACCTCTAAATCTGTGCCTCAGACCATGACAACTAAAGCAAAGAAGCAACTCATAGTTTGCACTACCCCTTTTCAACTCATTGGCAGGGAACTACACAAGTTGTGTCATAATAAAATCATGCATTGATGTGTCCCAGAGCACAAATGTGACTCAATATTGCAAGAGGCACATGAGAGGATTTTTGTAGGCCATTGTGCTAGAGACGCCATGATGCAAAAAGTGCTACAATCAAGCTTATGGTGGCCAACTCTATTTCATAATGCAAAACAGCGTGCTAAAACATGTGATGTCTACCAGTGCACTAGAAAACCAAACCACTAGGATGAGATGCCCCTCATCCCCATCCTTGCCCAGGCACCATTTGAAAAATGAGCTATTGATTTTGTTGGGCCTATTACTCTCGCTCTGAGGTGAACAAGTACAAGGTACATTCTAGATGCTACTGATCACTTCATCAAGTTAGTTGAAGTAGTGCCACCACAGACTGTATAGCTACCAAAGTAGCAAGATTCATTTGGGAAAACATTATCAATAGGTATAGATGCCCGCTTAGCTTGATTAGCGACCATGGCACACATTTCATCAATGAATTAGTTCAAATCTTATTAAGTATATGGTGGTGCATCATAAAATGACACCCTATGACCCTTAAGCAAATGGCACCACATAAGCATTCAGAAAAATATTGGTGAAATGTCTCACAAAAATATATGACATTGGTCACAAGGATTGGGATGACCATGTGTCAACGGTGTTATGGGATTATCACATAACATGCAAGCACCCGAATAAGGCTACACCATTACAATTGGTGTTTGGCACATAGGCCATTTTAACTATGGAGTTTTTAGTGCCTTCATTGTGCATCTCATGTATTGGTCGATTAGATGACCAAGAGTCTTTAAATGCATGTTTGGAATATTTGGAGAGGCTAGATGAGACACGTGCCCAAGAATGATGGGGCCAATAGATAGAAAAGGCCCGCCAAAAGACATGGCATGATAAACACATCAAAGGCAAGGTGTTTATAGAAGATGCCTTGATCCTATTATATGATTCTAAGTACCTAAGGCACCCAAGAAAATTATAGATTAGATGGATGGGACTTTATGTCATCCACAACATCTTGGATATTGGCGTATGCAAGCTACGCACATTGACTAGTGAAATTCTCCCTAGGCATTTCAACAATAATAGATTGAAATTATACCATCAATACGATGATGCTTGTGCTATTTGACATTGGATTTTTGATCAAAAGTCAGTCACTTTATCTTGTGACCATAATAAAATTGGTGCAAGCCAAATCTTTTCCCTATGTTCTACTTCTTTGATTTTGTTTGAATAAGTACGACACTTTTAGGCCTGTAGAAAACATTTATGGCTCTTACACCTACATAAATATAATCGAGTGAGTCAAACCCAATCACTTATTAAGCACCTGAGGCCAAACACCTAAGTTTTAGGATGTATGTGAAGTTTGTCAGGCTAAGTATAAGTATGAATTGATGAGGAAAAACACATAAGGTGTTCATGCATAAGAGACCAAGAGGAGACAATGAGGCACTGGAGGACCAATGCAAGGATTTATATGGGGTAGGGCAGGCCGAAGAAAGAGATAGTAAAGCATAGATAAATTGACCAAGAAAGTAAGGCATGCTTGAAAGGAAGTGAAACACCAAGAAGAGATAGAACCTTGGACGCTAAATTGTGTGCATGTGAAGCGCTGCACCTAGGTAACTAGAAGGATGACAAAGGTCACGCTAAGATGAAAAAATCACAAGTTAGGGACCATTTTGATAGCTGGTACCCACCCAATAGTTGGTGGGAAGTGACCATTTGAATTACCTATCACTTCCTCAAAGAAACCGTTAGCAGAGTTGATGCTATGGTAGTAGAAGAACAAAGATCCACATTAACTAGCAGATGGTGGTAGATTGTAGCAGATTTTATGGGTTTTAATAGATTTCAAGGATCTAAATGATGCCAACCATCAATTTGGTAGATGAGAATAATGTATAAATTTAGAGATGGTAGAGGTAGGAGGTTTACTATCATTTTCAAGAGACCATAACAAAGCAAGGAACCAAAGCCACTAAACGAGAAAGCAATACCAGAGAGGAAAAAAGTTCCCCACAACCTCCCCAAATGAGAATGAAAGAGAAAGTAGAAGATTACATTTCGCCTTGAAGAGAAAAGGAGGTAAGCAGAGGGAATTTGATGGAAAAATGGGGGAGCCATATTTTGACAGGATAACCAGTCTACCATTAACGGGGGATGAAGCTCAAGAGTCAAATGTGCAATTTAATTTCTCATAGCTGTAAAGTACACCAGACATAATTTTGGGCTTTAGCAGGATCAATCAACCACACTTTAATAGTAGCAAGTTTGGGCTTTAGCAGGATCAATCAGCCACACTTTAATAGTAGCAAGTTTAGGATGGGGAAGAAATGACTAAGCATAGGTCCACCACAAGGGCATAAATATGCAAAGAAAGTGAAAGTATTAAGGGAAGTAGCCACCATAAAATTAGTGGCACAAATGGTGGAGGGAGTTGGCATCATAGAGATTGATCTAAATATGAGTGCCAAACTCATCTATAAAGAGATGGAGTACTTACTATAAGTCATGGTGGGGGAGAAGTAGGTATCCTTCATCCATGCATGTAATCTAAAAGAGTATAACCATAAAACATGCAACAATGTGTAGAAATTGAACAAAGATTGGATGGTTGACACAGGAAGGAAGACCAAGGCATGTATCATGATTTTTAATGTCTCCATCAGAGACAAGTTATAAACCATAGGTGCCACACAACTTTTTGAGCTGCCAAGCTTTGACAAGCCAGAAGACTCGGTATATTTCCTTTTCTCACAGGTGCACGGTGACCGGTTCTATTTTGATGGATGGCACACGAGGATTTATTCAAGCCACATAAGCATAATCATAAGGCTACCTAGCATAGGAGTAGATATATAAGAGATGATGGAAGACATTGTTGAGGTAGAGAGGGTCACAAAGCTCTTGGGTTACTACAAGTCAAGATTTGCATTCCTCATCAAAGACATTCAAGACCCTAGCACAAGGGTAGTAACACACCTTATAAGTGCTAAAATCTACCCTAGTAGCTGATGGTCAGATATACGTAAAACCTTCCTTTGCATTTCCCACCACATAGTATAGGGAGTAATGTTTGATATCTCCAAGTTCATCACAAAAGAGATCATAAACAATGCACAAGAATGCCATCGAGTGTGTGAGACCTTTCGATGGGGATACATGTTTATCCTAATGGTGATGGAGGATATATGTGTGTTGGATGGTGATGATGACAACCTATGGGTGTTTCCACCAAATGACGAGTCCCTAGCGATGAAGTACCATAACTTCATTTGCCCTTCCAGCTTCTCATAGAAATATTAAACTAGAGTACAAGAGTGGTTTGACAGGTATGTGGAGGCCTTTAAAAAGGAGTGGCACATCCCACAAGAACTCCCTTAGTAATTAATGGGAATAATGACCTTCACCATGATGTAGACTTCTATGTGGTGTGCTTAGTGCTCATAGATGGTAATATGTCTTAGCTTCGATTACCTTATGTGTTCTCAGCCAAATACTTCATGGTGGTGCTGAAGAGAATCCTAAATGTACAATAAATTGATATCTTGGCCAAGGCTATGGATTGTGATATAAGGATAATGATGCACCAATTTATGTGCCCTAGAGCCAATGTAACTAGGGATGAGTAGGATGATAGCGATAGGCCTGACATCTATCCCCTCCATAGGGTAAAATCAATGGAAGAATTTTCAACCTATACTATGAGATGAAGTCGTACAAGAAGGGCAGAGATCTTGGCAAGGATGATGATTGCCCCCTATTTGTTGGTGATGAAGGAAAGGATGCATCTAAGCTTCATGTGAAGTCACTCCAAAAGAAGTGAGGTGAAAAATTAGAATAAATCATAGAGCGCATACAACTAAAAATAACCTCTAAGGAAAAAATTACACCACCTACTCTAAAGAAGCACATGAAATTCATGCAAGAGGGTGCTTCTTCTAACAAGCATCCAAGAAAAAAGACTAAGGGACCTATAACATTCCCTATCAAGACCCTTATAAATATGGAAAGAGAGGCGGCCCTGATGCCCATTATAGAAGAGGAGATTGAATACTATAGGGAAGGGACTTATATCCTACAAATAAAGGAAGGTGAAGAGGAGCTAGAAATGTTCAAGAGGCTCTGAAATGTGGCATGACCACCATGCTAAAAGTAACAGAGGAAATGGTGAGCCTTACATCCAGTGCAACCTTGTTAATGAGCCACCAAATAAACCATCATCGACATCTAAGGATAAGGCCTCCCTATTAACCCCTCAATTTATCAAGGAGAAAAGAGTGACCTGGAGAAAAATGGGGCTCAATGAGGAAGATATAAACTAGGATTTGGTACTTTAAGAAAAGTAGAAGCTTGATTGAGAATAAAAGAAGGCCAAGTTAGAGAAAATGGGCTCAAAGGTTCCCTCAAGTGTAGGACCAATAGTAGAAGTAGTCAAATAGGCGCCAAGTGACCTCTTCAGATAAGCAGAGGAAGCTACAAAGGCATACCCAAGTAGTGAAGGGGTGTTTGGGTAGAAAGAAGGTGATACTAGTGCCTCAAAGCAATAAACAAAGATAGCTAAGGAGCAACAACAATAATAAGGTGATCTTGGTACTGAAGGAATAGCCCTTGAGACCAATATTGAAAAGCCTTAGGATGAATAAATGGATGAGGGTGAGAATTCCAATGAAGCAACCCCTAAGGACCAAACAAGTGACTCCTTAAAGGAGCATGTCGAAGAGAGTGATGGTGCTAGTGAATAGGAAGAAGTACATATAGAGAAGGCTACCATCGAGAAGGATGATAGAGAGCTTAACATTAGGGAGATGATGTAAAAGAATTGGGGGGATGAAGATTTATACTTGTATGAAACTATGCCCCATAAGATGCCACAACAAAGATGCACAACCAGTTCTCATTTATGCTAGACCATTATATGGATGAGTCCCAACTCAAGGCACCAGGGAGGCTATTTTAAGCCTAGAAGATTATAAGGAAGGGCAAAAATTCCTTCTTATTGACACACACACCATGAAACCAGTCCAATCTATGAATTCACTAATAAAAATGGCCATGGAAGTAATGTGGTAGAATATAATAAATGATGATAAAGTGAGGAAATTGAAGAAGCCCCTCAAGAAAGCCAAGGAAGAAGCATAGGCCAATAGGTTCAAGTTGTAATGGCTTTTTGAGTGCATGGAGGAAGTTGAGCCATCTCTTCTGGTCAATGTCAACACTTCAGACCTTTTAGAGGTCAATAATATTTGTGTATTGGTGGAATAGATGCTCCCAAGACTACAATCTGAGCTGGTAAAAGAAGAAAAAGAAGAGGAAGACCCCGATGTTACACTGAAGAAGGAGCTATCAGACAAGATCCAAGAGGTAGAATATCTCTTCACAAAGTTGAAGGAGGGTGCATAAATAACAGATGCCATTTTCGTAAACTTCTATAACCTAGACTTAGTAATAGATGCATGCTTAAAGCAAGTGAAGGATGAAGAGTAGCTGAAGGCTCAAGTATACTCCATAGTCAAGGTAGAAAGGTCACATATCATGGGCAATGTGAATGCACTGAGTAATTAGATCAAGGACCAAGAGTGAACATTGGAAGAACTCTTCCATGATATATAGATTAAGGCCTATGAATAAGGGGAGATATTCTACAGAAGTGTGAAAAAGGCAAAAGCCAACATAGAAGCCTTATATAAATAGATAAATAAAATAGATACATTTACGCTCACTACTGCATCATCTGAGATTGATAGCGCTGCAAGAGAGATTAAGCTAGCCATAGAGGGCTTTGAGGAATTCAATGTATAACTCCAGGAGAATGTGCCTGAGTTTTGTGCTCCCAAAGGTTTCCCAATTTAGTCCAAGGATGGACTAGAGTTTTTTATGGGGTAATGTTGGGCGCTTAACCCATTAATGAAGTGTTTGAACTAACTTGATATCCACCTTGGTAAAAAAAGATATTTTTGACAAATGGTTAGCTTAACAATTTTGGTATCCATCTAGAGGATGAAACACAAATATTTGATCCAAAACTCAAAAGCTTTAGTTGAAAGATAATTCAAGAAACAAGAAAAACACAATTGTAATAATGCTATCTCTGAGAAGAGATGTTTTATTGATCAAATTTACAGATCCAAACATATACCTATCTCTGAGAAGAGATGTCTCATTTTCTTTTTAGGTTACATCTTAATTTATACACATTTTGAAGGTAGGAGGAGGATGTGAAAGGTCATCAATGTCAAGGGAGATTAAGTGGTTTGACTTTCATGATTCACAACAATACATAATTCAAGAAATTACTATTTTTAGAAACTTACTATTTTTAGACTACACTACTAAAATTAAAAATTGGGGTACTTTGGTCAAAATCCACCGAGAAAAGCTTATGTCATATCACGATGTTCCCCTCGTTATTATATCTCCAACGGTTCAAATGGGGAGTCAAACAGAGCTATGGTGCAAAAGTTATGGCTCCCAAAAGTTTTGCCACCAATTGGGGTAGAACCGTCGGCCGAATTATCGCCTAAAATGTTGCTCAAATCAATCTTTCACCAGCTAGAAGATGACTAACCATCTCGTAGATATTCAGGGCATTAATGAAGATTTGTATAAACATGGTAAGTGTAGCAGTGGGATCGCAGGGTTATGGAACCAATGGTTATGGTGATGAAATTCTAGCTCAACACTCAACATGCAACTTCTACCCTAGCAAAGATGATCCTAAAGGCTTAAATAAGCAGCTCAAACTAGAAGATAAAAGTAGATGGATAAATTTAGTGAAGCTTCAATAGAATGAATTTAGAGTTGTGATCTATAAACATTGCTCTAACAACCATTAAGGCTTAAAAATAGAATGGTGGCCATTCCAACTCCAATTATATGTGCCCAAGCTCATCTGTGAGCCTCTGGATTGTTAGTATTATGATTTGAATATAAAATATTGTTATGGAATTTGAACAATGATAAATGGGTTGCCTTAAAATTTACTTAAGTGTGTCTAGTTTGCATGTCTTATAGTATTTCCAATAGGATGCAAATGTTTATGTGATGTTGCACTTTTGATTAATTATGTGAATTTATGTTCATGCATTTTGCTAGTTTCACTAATTTAATGGAGTCTCTATAATAAGGATTGGAAAATCAAAAGAACCTTGTTTGGCCTACTTGTCACACTAGTGGTCCTATATAGATGTGAAGTTTGGGGCAACAATGTGTCTGACCTAAATTAGACATAGATAGAGAGGATTCAAAAGCATTTAATCACAAGTAGCTTCAAAGTCAAAGCCTCGGTTCCATATGAAATTCTATTAATTGAAACATGTACTTTTTCTTTGGAAGCATTGGCAATGACCTGGACATTAAGTTATTTAAATAGATGGAGGATGAGTATAGGCCTGTGCCTATGGACCTTCTCGAGTTAAATTTATGGTGCATTGCTTAAGTCTCCCTAGTGAAGTCTCGTGCCATGGCAAAACTAGCTTTATGTGGGCCCTGGTTCATTCTCAGTTGTGATTCAGGTGAGTGCATAAGGCTTATGCCTTATGTGGATTGATGTCGGCGAAGTCAAGTGTTTAAATGTTGAGTGCAAAGGAAGTTATCCCATTCTTGCGCTTGGTTGTAGTAAACCACCCCTAGGTTTTAACAACATAAAATGCTATTAATGTAGGTACCAAAATTGCATATAAATCATGGTCGGATCAAACTTGACTAGTGAGACTGACAATTCCACATCAAAGGCCCAAGACTCTTAGAGAGCATATTTATAGGGTTTTGAGGGTACAACCATGGAGGGTAGTGAAGTAGAGGATGAGGGGAAAATGGCTAGACCGATAGGAGGTGATGAAGGATATGGTGGAGATGTGTATGTCATATATATTGATAGTGACGGAGAGAGAGATGGAGATACAAGTGTGACTGTGGCAGTAGTAGAGCCATTGATTACAAATGGCAAGGACAAAGGAGATGGTGTAAATAGTTCCTGGCCACTAATTATTACTATTTTGGTGGGAGATGGAGAAGGGCCATTAGGTCCAGTTAGATCGATAGAGGATGATGTTTTGATAGATAAATTTTTATGAGAGATTTCATCTAGGGACTTTGAGATGGCTAGATTGAGGGGTGATGAAGGACAATGAGGTAGACAACTAGCTACGAGAGAAACATAGATAATTCGATTATATACTAAGGTAGATTAGTTAATGATGGAGATACATAAGTGAGATGGTACCCTATTGGTCAAGAATTCATATTTATAATAGATATGGGGAGAGTGTGATACAACATAGGGGAGGCACAAAGCTTGCGCATTGAGAGAGACAACACGGGGTGAGGTGTATAGGTTGCTCAATAAGAGAGATAAAGCACAAGAGGTATTGACTTCACCCAACCTTATGAAGTCTATGATAGATTTTATGAGTGTTATGCAGTAAGTGACTTACTATAAGAGCTTATATGAGTAGGCCGTGCCAACATATCAAATGCCACCTTCATATGTTGAGTATTCAGGGCCCAACTCAGGATATTTAGCCATGGCAACTAAGATAGTGACATCACATCGATTTGTTAGACAACCATCACAACATTTAGTGAGTGATATGGGTCCACTTCAGAGATCGCTATAGGTATCACCATATATATCACTATAAATATCACTAGAGATCGTCATAGATATCACCTCCTCGAAGTCCTCCTATAGAAGGCCATAGTGAGAGTTGACCATAATTTTTTGACATGAATGTTTTTGGATGTATCTAATGATGTATTAAAGGGATGTTATACTTGTACATGGGTAATATTTTTGATATGTGTGTGTGTGTGTAATGATTTATTTTTGGGCTATGGCATATGTCTCATGTTGTTATTGTGATTATGGATATATGATGGATGTTTTTGGATGTATGGTTTATTATGATGCAATGTTTTGGCTATCGCCCCTACTATTTTTTTTTGCCATAGAATTAGTCATTGGAATGAATGTTTAGTTAGTTTTCTATGGATAATTGGAATGAATCAATGATTTTATGCTATTGTTGCATAAGATTACTAAATGTTTTGAGAAAACTTATTTTTTATATTATGCACAACATGATGTGTCATGATATGGAATATCGTGGTGACTCTGTTGTAATATGCATATGACGGAATCAATGTAACAATTAAGAAAATATAAAACATTTAAATAAACAACAAACAACAAAACAAATAAATAACAAGAAAGTAAACAAACACACAAAATAAATTAAGCAAAATATTTATGTTTATGTCCTTGGTTTCTAGAAACCCTAGGTTTTGAGAGGTGATGATATTGATACTAGTACCCAATTTTGCCCCAAGCAATGATATATGTGAGGGGATAGATTTGGGAATGATATATCCTGATGAGGTTGCAATGATCTACGTAAGGTGAGATTAGGATTTTTAGTTAAAATATGGATGAGACAACATGAATTTTGCTTCAAGATTTTAGAGTTTCATTTTTATTCTTTGGATTTTCTATTTTTTTGCTTTTTCTATTGGTTTTCTAATGTTTAATATTTTTTAAGGATTTTTGGATTGACAGCTAAAGTGACCAAGCTACAGATAAATGGAAAAATAGTTATAAAGCTAGAAATGGGGTTGATAACAAATGGAATGCTAAAGGGATGAAGGATGGATTTTTCAAGGATTGTGTGGAGGAGGGGTCATATACACAATATTTTTGTTGTACTAAAATAGTGTGCTATAATGTGCTCCTTGAGAAAATGTAGGTGTACCAAGATTTTTCCATAACATAGTTCAAGACCTCTTTCATGTTCTCATCAAGGTCAAAACCAAACAAGGGATGGATATGTTGTCAAGGATGGGATGATTTAGAGAAATGGATGATTAGGCTTGGATGGATGTGGAAAAATTAGGAAGAGATGGAGTGAAAATGAGATGGAATGAGGATGCTTCCAAGTATAGGGGTAATTATATATAATAGACACTACACATGGTGCCAATATCTCGTTTTCACCATTGTACTTTCCCAAAGTGCCATTTAGAATGCTTTTTCACTTTTGGACACTTATTTCTCTTTATCTTTTTTGATTTTTTAGATATTATAATTAAAGCCATCATGTGTAAAATTTCTTGAGATGCATGATGTTCATGGGCTCATCAAGATCTTCTCCATCTTCAGTGGCCAATTTATATGCCCCTGATCCATATTTTAATATAAAAACATAAGGACCTAACCAGTTGGGCTCAAAATTTCCATTATTTTCTACTCTACATTAGTATTCATCTAATTTTACTTCAAGACAAGATCTCTAATCTCAAACTCTATAGATTTTTGATCTTCTTGTTGTAACTGTGATGTAATATTTTATGATATGCTTATAGATGATTAAGCGCATTGAGTTTTTTCTCATAAAAAATATCTAACTTGTGAAACCTTTCAATTCGGTACTCCTCATCATTAATTAAGTTTCGTAAGTAAATATACAAAGAAGGTAACTCAATCTCAATTGGTAGGATAACTTTGGTTCCATAGACAAGTGAATAATGGGTTGCCCCCATGGGTGTGCAAATTATTATACGATAAGAACTTAAGGTAGGATAAAGTTGTAAATGCCAGTCAAGTCCAACATAATTGATAATTCACTCAAGTATTTTGAGAATATTCTTATTAAATGCCTTTGTTTGGTTGTTCTTTGAGAGTAATATGGTGTGGACCATCTGTGTCTGATATGAAAGTGAGTGTAAAGAGATTTTACATTCTTATTTTTGAAGGGATTGCAGTTGTTATAAATTATTATAGAGGGGCTACCATCATGGAAAATGATGTGATTAAGGATGAATGTTTAAATTTGTTTGTTGGTTATATATGTGAGAGGGATTGCCACCACCCATTTGGTGAAGTAATCATAAATAATGATTATGTGTTTGTGGCCATAAAAGGAGTTAGGTTTGATTTTTACAATGAAATCAAGTCCTCATGTTGAAAAGGGACACAAAGTTGTGATGTGTTGTAAATCTTGAGATAGAGCATGAATCATGTCCTTGTGTTTCTGATATGCAACATAATTTTTTACATATTGGCAGGCATCTAATTCCATTGTGAGCCAATAGTAACATGTACTCAGTAACTTCTTAGCAAGGACTATACCACTAGTGTGTACACTACAAATTCCATCATGGACCTCTTTGATGGCTAAATTGGCATATGCTGAATTTAAACATCGTAAAAGAGTTCTATTACAACCTTTATGATATAAGGTGTCACCAAGGAGAGTGAGATGGGAAGTACATTGGATAAATGATTTATTGTTATTATGTGAGAGGTTTAGCGGATGATGTTATCATGAAGGTAGGTGTAAATTTATTGATGCCATGGGGAGTTAGGACCAAAAATTTCACAAACTTTCTTGGATTCATAAACTTCATAAGCCAAAATAATTAGTTGTTTGACCAAGGTTTGGATTTTTATGATGTCTTCATGTATTTCAAGAAGACAAACAATGGTTGCCATGATGTATGCTACTTTTTTATTGGTATGAGGAACTACTTAAACTGGATATTCTTGAAGTATAGTTTCAAATTATCAATTGTTATTTTTAAGGGGACAAGTGTCTCATCTTTGGCTTGATATTAATTATTGACTTGATTGATTATGAGTTGTGAATCCCCATACACTAACAAATGTTGAATACTCCAATGGATGGATATTTTTATAGTGGAAATGAGGGCTTCATATTCTACAATGTTATTGGTGCAAGGGAATATTATTTAAAATGACTTTGGGATAAGACCACCATGTGGAGTGCTTAGGAAGATACCTACCGTTGATCCATGGGTTGTGAAGGAACCATTAAAGTGAAATTACCATTATAATGACTCATCAAGGGATAAGATATAATCATCTAAAAAATCAATGGTTAATGAATGTTTATCTATCAAAGGTGCATCTACTAGCTGCCACACAATAACTTGTCTTGTAATGGATTTTTGATTCGCATGCTCAATGCCAAATTCACTCAAAAACATGACTCACTTAGCCATCCTTCCTACAAGAACTTATTTTTAGAGGAGGTACTTGCGTGGAACTAATTTATCAATGATTTTAGTTTGATTGTTAAGCATGTAATGTTGAAGATTTTTTTAAGTGAAGACACTAGCTAAGCATTCTTTTTCTATTTTGGAGTAGTTGAGCTCATAAGACACCAAAGTTATGTTTAAGTAGTATGATACTCTTTCAGTTCCTTATTCATCATGATGTTCTAGAAGTTCTCCCAAGGCATACTGCGTAATTGATATGTATAGTAGCAATGGTTCCCCTAGAGTGGGTGGAATCAAAATTAGTGGACTGGATAGATATTTATTGAGGTTATCAAATTCTTTTCCACATCCTTAATTATAGTTAAATACAATAATTTTTTTGAGGATATGTGTGAATGGTTGGCATTTGTCTGCAATTTGGGATATGAATCTTATAATGTATTGTATTTTGCCTTGAAGACTATGAAGGTTTTTTGAGATTGGTAGGTGGTGGCATTTTTGTTATACTTTTGACTTTAGCTAGATCAACAACTATGCCTCTTCTTGATATAATGAAGCCCAAGAGTTTTCCCGATGTGACCCTAAAAATACACTTCTTAGGATTCAAACAAACTTTATATTTAGCCTTTTAAAGATCCTGTGTAATACTACTGGATGATGTACCCTAGTTTTTAATTTTGCCAATATGTCATCAACATAGTCTTCCACAATGTCATGGAAAATGATGGTCTTTACTCATTGATATGTTGGTCCTACATTATTTAGACCAAATGAAATGAATTGATAGTAAAAGGTTCCCCATTTGTGATAAATATTGTTTTATGTTGGTTTTTTGGTGTAATTTTGACTTGGTTATAACTCGAGAAACTTTCCATTAAAGACAACATATCATGTCTTGCTATAGAATTTACTATCATGTTAATGTTGGAGAATGGAAAATCATCCTTGGGACAAGCCTTATTGATGTCATGAAAGTCAATGCATACTCTAATTCCAGTGGGTTTTTTGTTTACTAAAATTATATTTGAGATCCATTTGGAGTAGTCAATTGGCCTAATGAATGCAACCTCTAACTGATTCTATGATTCTTACTTAATTAGTAATGTCACTTTGGGATACATTTTTATAAGTTTTTGCTTGACTAGTTTTGCATTCACATGTACTACTAGGTGATGAACCACAAGTTAGGGATCTAGTCTTGGCATGTCTGCATATGACCAAGCAAAAATACCTACAAATTTTATTAAAAGGAGGACAAGTATTTTCTATTCTTCATCATTGAGGGTTGATACAACATTAATGATTTTTGAATTTTCCTCTATGCCAATGTTTACATCAATGGTTTATTCAACTCTTAACATGGAACCATATTTAAATTATCTTGGTACAGGGGGAAGGTTGAGTTCCTTTTCTATGGGTGCCTCATAGAGGTTTTCACCAATAGATTCATCTTTTAATTATTTATTTTTATTTTTTCGCCTAATAGTGCCAAGGAGAGGTTTTCACCAAGGGACTAGGATTGTTTACCATTTTGATTATTTTAGACTAATAAATTCTTTTTATCCCCCAAAGTATGTTGATTTGCTCAAACTAATTTCAAATCCCTTTTTATGGTCTCCCAATAGAATATTGGCTCTGATTCCCATGAATTCTACAAGTGACTCTTAATGTTGGAAGTGATCAAGTGGTATAGGGTTTTGTTGGTTCAAATCTATGAGTTGAGGATATTTGAGTTCAAGGGTGATGATGACAGTGTCATCAAAGAGGTTTGTGGATGTATGGCCTTCATATCAGATATGAATGAAACTTGTTTTTATGTCTAAAGAGGATTATTTAGAAATAATGGAAGATTCACTGATGTAATCATATGGATTACCACCAGAAAATTTGTAGACGACTCTATAGTATTAATTATTTTATTGATAAATTATAGGTTCGATGATGATTTGTTCATGGAGACCAAGGCCTTTACCTTTGTAGTTCATAATTTTTGACATGATTTCATTTGATATAATATATTCATTCTTTCAAAAATAAGTTATAAGACCATCATTTTATAGCCATGAGTATTTTGAACTATCTATTTTCTCACCTAAAATAAGTCCCATAACAAAAGAGGTTTTACCATAATGATGGTATATTTGTGCTTTTTTCCTATTTTGGTGGGGCCTTCCATGGTTGTTAGGAGATGTGTGCAATTTTATTACATAGAGGGCATCCTGGATTTAATATTCTCCCATACCTTTGTCAATGATTTTGAACTTAGATTTATAAGGTGTGGATTTGGAAGGTTGGTTTTCATATGTGGATGTGGAAGGTAAACTTTTGTAAGTGGATGAAAAGGCATCTAGATGGACATTAAAAACTTTGGTGATTCATATGTTGAGTATTTATATATTTCATAGGCATCTTTTGTAATAGGGAAATATTTTGTTTTTCTGTAATCCCCTTCCAAAAATTTATTGTATTAGAAGGGTTGAGAATCACTAGGAATTATAAATTCCATAATAGAATGAGGGAGTGTGATGCATTGGTTAAGTGTGGATAGAATGATGTTCATGGCATGAATGCATGGTTAGCAAAGGATAAAGTTGTATGGAAGGTCAATATCAATGACATGTAGTAAGGCTTGGTACATGACAGGCCCTACCATAAGTGAAAGATGTATTATACATATTAATTATTATTATGCATTGTCATAAACCTTTTTAGTGATGGTATTAGGATCTAATTCTACTACCAAATAACTTAGATGTTTAATCAAGGTTAGAGTGTGTATATTTAAACCAAACCCATTTTATATAAATATGCTCTTTACTTTGTGTTTTGAAATTATGAGTTCAATGTATAATGGTAAATTATGAGATGGAACCACATGGGAGATGTCATATTGGTCAAACATGACTCGGTAGCTTGGGGATAAGTGCCCTACAAGTGTTTGGAATTTAGATGGATCAATGTCTTTTGGGAATTTAACTCTTGTAAATCTTTATATAAGTTATATTTTTAAGTAGTGGATGTTTTGAGGAGGTCCAAAACTAATATTTGGGTTGGTGTTTTCTCAAACTACTCTATGATATTATATTACCTTCAGTAGTGGGTAGAGCAAGCCTTGGGATAGTGATTTTTGTGTGCCTAGTGGTGACTGTGACATCTTGGGATTTTATTTTGATAATGATGATGTGATTGTCCATGTGTTGGAAATGAATGATGACTATGTAAAATGGATGGGACCTTGGTTCATTTTTTAATAAGGTTGGTCATGTTTTAGAAAGGAATCTTGGTATGTCCCTAAGTTTTTGTTTTTTGATATGGATGCATTTCCTTCTATCTCTATGTCACAATAATCAATTAGGTCTTAGACATAGTTTTTCAATTATATGCACCTATTAGTAGAGTGACCCTTTATCTTAAGGAATTAAAAGTATTCATGTTCCTTATACCAAGTGGGTTTCAACATGTTTTCATCAAATGGTTTGGTTTTTGGGAACACTATCATATTTGTGGCCACTAACTTTTGGAAGACCGATTCAAGAGATTCTCCCAAAGAAGTATAAGTTTTATGATTTGTTTCTTGCTTTGGTTTTCCCATAGGTATGGTGATGTTTGGGGTATTTTGCATATTTTGAACATGTTTAAAATAAATTACACCATCACTTAAAATATTTTTATTCTTTTAAAATAAATTGGGTTTCTCAGCTTGAGTTTGTCCTTGGTTGTCCTTGTCGAAAATTTTAACAAGTCTTTTGCTTATAAGTTATATTTCAACTTGGACTCCTTTTTCTATGATTTCATTAAAGGAACTTATATAATTGACTTGGAGGTGGAAATACATATTTGGAATGAGATTTGTTGTGAAAATGATAATGAGTTGTTTCTTTGGGATTGTCTAAGGGAACCTATTGGTTAATCCACACCATCTTTACAAGAAAAACGAGAAACTTTACCTATTTATTTGCTTGGTATTTCACAAATATAGCATGATAAGTTCATGTTATACACTATAGGAAAAGCGTTTAAAAAATATCTAAGAGAGGTATGAAAATGTGTTAATTGATCCTAGGTAGATGTAGGAACCACTCTAAATCTTGGCCGCCTATCTTCATGGGAAAATCCTAAGCAAATAATTGTCATTATAAGCAACCTCTTAGCAAGACATGAAGAAAAATTTAATGTGTTCCATAGGGTCACCTTTCCCTTTGTACTTATCAAAATTTAGAGGTTTGAAGTGAGAGGGAAAATACACTCTTAACATGTTTGTATCGAAAGGGTATTGACATAGTTATTTAAACCTATATTTTTTTTCTTTGGGTTTGAATTCCATCTTGCAATCTTTGGATAACATCTTTCATGGATTTTTTGTTCTTGGCTAAATAATGTGTCCTTTAATGATGAGGATGATGATTGGGTTTGATTGGATTTGGGCGATCTAATGGCCTGATTAGTAATGTTTTTTTGATTTTTGATTTAGGATTTGAAGGATCTATGATGGAAGGATTGACATAAGACTTAAGATCTACCAATTATTGGGCCAATCTTTGGATGCATTCAGATACAACTAGTTCTTGGTCTTATTAGAATTGGTTATTTATAACTAAATTTACCTTATTGTCATGGATGTGGGAGACATGATGAGGGTTATCATTAGTTGACTCTAGGTTAGCCTTATTCCTAATAAGGGAATTACTAGATGGATTTTGATAATGATTGAAAGGGAGTTTTTTCCTCCTAAAAATGAGGTGATTCATATTTCATAGGTTATAGTCTGAAGGTAACTTATCCCCTATTTTTATAAGTTGTAACAAGACATGGTCTTTATTCTAAAAAGGTAGTTACTAATTTGGGCATTGGTTTCTCCTAATTTAGACTAATCATTAGTATCAAGTTTATATTCACTTTAAGAAACGAGGCTATGAGTATCATTACCATTTATTTCTACATGGTCATGTTAATTCTAAAAGTAGAAAGGAGGATCTCTACCAAAGGTTTCTTCCTTATCTTGAGTTTGATTCAATAATATTTGGAATCTAGTGGTTGTGACCATTTTTCAACTTATTGTTATGTGTTTGACTCAATATTTTTTTTATTAGAAAAGTGTGCCTTTTGGATTGTTTGAAAAGTTGGATTTGAATAATGTAAATAAAACAAATCAATGAATTAAAAAATGTTAGCAAAAAGATGTTTTAATTTTAAGTCTTTGGTCCACAATGTTGCAAAAAACTATTAGATAACATCTTTGACAAGTGAATACATACAATTTAATCAAAACATAAAACAAAAGAGAGAAAAACAACATAAAATAGATGTAAAAAATGAGTTTGTTGAATAACAAAATGAATTCATTGTTAGTCAGCTAAAAATCATTGTTAGCAGGAAAGAGCCAAAGAACATAACATATAACATAAAGAGCGATACATGAATGATTTTTATGAAACCCAAAATGAATTTGTTGTTACTCATAACTAACTCTTTGAAACATAATGATTTCACTGTTAACAAAAAAGACCAAAAAAAAAACACACACAAAATGGAAAAATCATACTTGAATGATTTTGTTGATACTCAACATGAATTATTCATTCCTCAGAACAAAATCACTGAAACATAGAATGATTTTGCTATTAGCCAAAAATATTGAAAATAGGAAAAACAAAAAAAACAAAAAATGATACCTAACATGATTTTGATGATTCTTAGCATGAATTCACTATTTCACAAAATGAATTTATTGTTCTTCAAAACATTTTTGTGGTTACTCAAATATGCCCGAATAGAACCTGCAAATATACATAAACTACTAGACATGGTGAATTTGATAACTAGCAATATGAATTAAACATTTTACAGTACAAATTTACCTTTCCACAATATGAATTCACCAAAAATTAAAAGATGACAATAGATGATTAAAACTAACTAGAACTAGTTAGATTTCATCTGCAACAACTGGCAACTTATACCAAAATAATGCCAACATAGTTTGGACAACTAAAACACATGAAACACACTCCAAAAATAAATGAAAACATGTTAGAAAAAGTTTGGGAACATGTCCCATTGGGCATGTTTGAATGTGAATGACAAAATTTAAAATTTAAACTAGAAAGTAACAATGACAATTAATTCCTATTATAAATCCTACATAAACCTAAAATTTCACTTGAAAGAGAAAAACATAACATGTACCTTAACTTACAAACAATAAAAACACCTATCATTCATTACTTTGGATTTGCTCTTAATCACTTGATATGTGGTTGTTCAAATGAAACTCCTATGCAAGATAATTTTAGCAACTTGATAATGATTTAATTGATATTTTATTTCAAGTGGATGCATAGTGATAATTTTGATAACTTGATAACATACATTACACAATGGGGGAAAGGTCATAAATTTTTATATATTTTTGAGGGAAAATAGATGGTCATATTTACTTTAAAATTATTAAATAATTTTGAATTTAGATGGTGGATATTTAGTCTATGAGTCAAATGCATTCAATATATGTGTTGAGGATTTATGAGTTGGTTTGAAAAAGTGGTAAATTTTTTGAATGGGTATTGAATATGTTGAATGGACATTGAATGATTTGAATGTCTTAAATAAGTTTGTTGAAATGTGCAAGAATGTCTTAAATGAGGTCGTTATGATGTGGAATGTCTTAATGAAAGTGTTTGAATGCCTTTGGATGTTTTAATGAGGTTTGAACAAGTTGGGTAATAGTTAAATGAAGAGGTTAAGGGTACTTAAATGAGGTTGGTTAAATATGATGATGAGGTGGTGTTGATAATTTTATTTATTTTTAATCATTTATTTATAGTTTTGGGTGTATGATTAAATTATTGATTTATTAACCTATTAATATGGATTAATTAGTTAACTATTCAAAAGGGGTGATGTTAGGACTATATGGGATATGATAGGAGTCATGTCATGACTAAGATAAAAATTTAGAATTTTGATGATAGACAGGTTAGTAAACGATGTGTTGAAATGAAGAATATTAATGATTAGTGGAGTAGTTACAAAGCTATAATGGTAAAATTTAGGTGTCTATAGTGAATCTTGATGTAAAGGCTATTGGAACCACAAATATGAGTGAAGAAAAGCCTATAATGGTGGTGACTGTCTCAATGAAATCAATGACTGAGATCATCAAAATTATAGAAAAGGATAAACCTATTATGCTCCCATTTGACCCACATGATATTTGATTACAATCCCAACAAAAATTTAGGTTTGGAGGCATTTAATTTAGTGTCAAAAATTCATAATAAATGCATGATCATTTTTTTAAAAATAAATAAATACCCTTAAGAGACCCTCACAATCCCTATCTTGAAAAAGACCAATGGACACTAGATTATGATGGGGTAAAATTTCACTCAAGTGTATGGGTAAGTGTAATCTTAATATCTCTAAAAGGAAGGGTCATGCAATTTGTATTCATGTTAGAGTTAAAATGTACCAAAAATGGATCTAAATACAAAGCCTTTTTGTTAAGAACACTGATTTCTAGGAGTTTAGGTGTTCAAAAATTAAATATCTTAAGAGACTTGTAGATAGTAACCAATCAGGTCTCTAGGGTCTACCAAATTAAATCCAAGCACTTCCAACTATACAAAAATCCTATCCTTGGAATATCCAAATGATTTGACTTCATGTCTATAGAAGCCATGCCTAGAGAGGCAAACCAACTTTTTGATTCGATAACCTCTTCTTCTTCTTGATTCAAATATCACTAAGAGATTTTAGAATATGAGTTTTTTGTCTCCCTAAGACTTGAACTAATAATGAAAATGATGACAAATGATGAAACCGTATCCCATGTAGAAAAGGAGAGTGAGTCTCTCCTCTTAGATTTCATCAATAATGACAAGGTAATCCTATAATTTTTATGAGTTTACAATTACCTTACAAAAACCCATCATAAAATGTATTATCTCATCTCCAACCCTTTGTCCTTTATTTGACTTAAAAAATATGACTCCTATTGTAAAATTGAAAACTATGAATCTCCTATGGAGGATTATAAGTTTTTGAGGTTGATAATGAGACTTATGATCTCCTCCCTATACTGTAAGAGTTTGAAAAAGAGAATGCCTCCCTCATAAAAGATACCATTGACATCAATATCTATCTAGATGAATAACAAAAAATTATCGAGTTCAAATCTTATCTCACCCTATAGGAAATAGAGAATCTTCTCATCAAAATTTTGAAAGCCTCTACCTTTTAATATTCATACATGATTAGTATTGACCCTTAGGTGGTAGTCAAAACTATGGTAACTAAACCCGATGAAAAACCCATCAAGCAAAAACTCATACCTATAAAACATACAATTGCATTAGTGTTCAAGGAAAATGTCATCAAACTCCTCATGGTAGGGTTCATTAAGCATATGGACTACAAAATGTGGCTATCCAACTTAGTCCCTGTCCTTAAAAAAATGTAAAATCAGATATGCATTGATTTTAGGGACATTAACAAGGCATACCCTAAAAATGATTTTCCTTTGCCCTCTATAAACATAATTGTAGATTAAAAAAATAGATACATGATATTATCTCTCATGGATGATTTATTGGGCAAAAATGAGATTCAAATTTCAAAAGATGATCAAAGTAAGACATTTTCTAGTAATCCATGGGGGACACATTGTTATGCCTTCATGCCCTTCTGACTCAAAAATGTTGGTGAAACCTACTAGATGACCATGATTTATATTCTCCATGACCTTAATCACAACTCATTAAGGTATATATTGATGATATTATATAAAAATACAAGAAAAGGGATGACCTTTTAAGTATTGTGTGTAATTCTCACCTACATCAGTGAGTATAATGTCACATTGAATCTAGAAAAATGTGCCTTTGGCATCACCAGAGGCAAGATTTCAGGATTTATCATTTCTAAATATGGTATTTCCATAACTTTCATCAAAATTTGTGCCCTTATTGATATGTAATCCCCCACTGATAAATTAGGAATAATACTATTCTTAGGGATGTTGGGAGCAATTTAAAAGTTCATCCATAATATTAAATACACCATACATCCCATAAATAATTTTTTAAGGAGAGTGGTCTGACCTGGACCCAATATTTACACAATGCATTTGATTCTAAAAATCACTTTCTTTTGGCTCTGCCAACTCTCATGGTTTATAATTATGATCAACCTCTCATTATTTACTTTAGATAAATTGAGGTATCTCTTACCTATATGTTTACCCAAGAGGATGATGAAAATAAGGAGAGAGAAATTTAATTCATTAGTCATGTCCTCAAATATAAGACAAGATATACCCATGCAAAGAATGTCTAGAGATAATATTTTCAACAAAATGATTGAGGCATTGCATGTTCAATCAAGAAATAAGGGTCATCATAAGATCTCAGGCCCTTTGTATCTCATTAAACTAGATGAGCTTATCCAAAAATTTGGTCATTTCATCCCACTATTGAGTGATTTCAAACTGACTTACATCAACCAAAGGACCATTAAGGGAAAACTCATTATTGGTTGGTTGGCCAATTCCACATTGGAGGTTAATGACCTTATTGACACCAACTTATCATTTCTTCTTTGTGGTACATTGATGTAATAACTTAATTAGTTGATTGAACTTATCCTGAGGGTGCCAATTCTCAATAAAAGTAGTGCATTAAATCATCACAACCAAGTATGTTATTATCAATGAGTTAAATTATCGTAAATATTCTATGACATGCTCCTTAGATGTGTAGACCAAGAAGATTCTGAGAAATTTTTATTCCAATGTTATAACAACTTTTTTGGTGGTCAATTTGGTGGTCACACAACTGCCAAAAACATTTCATATAATGAGATATTTTTGGCCCATGCTTGAGCATGATGCACTAGAATATGTTAGAAAATGTCTCGAATAATATGAATTCTCACATGATATATATGTTCCTACTAAATTTCTTTAGCCTATTGGTACACCTTGGCCCTTATACACTTGGAGCTTAAACTTAATTAGAAAACTCTCACCCACCTCTTCTGATTTCCATCACTTCAATTGACATCACAAACACTGAGTATTTTACCAACTAGGTGGAGGCTATGCTGCTAACCATAATCATTAGATCAGCCATCACTAAATTTTTATAGGTTTAGGATTTCACAAGTCATCAATTTTGATAATGGTTCCCCTTTTAAAAATCCTAAGGTACTTAAGTTATACAAGAAGTTTTATATCTCTCACCACACTACCTCCTTATACTACCCTCAGGCTAACGATCAAGCCAAGGTGAAAAATAAAAAAATTAAATCCATCTTATTTAAGTCCTTAAAATAAAATAGTAGGGATTATAATTTCTAGCTTTATCTCAAATTTGGGCCTATAGGACAAACATTCACATGCCTATGAGGGTAACCCATTATTATTTAGTTTTGGTGTAGTGGTTGTTTTTCCCTTAAATGTTTAACTTCCTAGTCTTTACATTTATCTCTAGTGTCTTTTGGATGAAGAAGAGTATAAAAAATACATGTCTAGATTAGTTGAAAAGTTTAGATGAAAACTGGTTCAAGGCCACCTAGCACCATGAAGCCTACACAAAATGCATGTGCAAAAAATATATCAAAAAACTCTACTAATGCCCTATCTAGGTTGGAGAATTTATGTTGAGATTGTATAATAGGATTGATAATAATAATGGGGAAGGTCACAAGTTTAGACTTAAGTGGTTAGGCCACTATTTAGTCTCTACTATTCAAATAATGTAGCCTTTCATTTATATACTTTAGATGGCACAGAGTTCAATGAATCTATCAACTCATTACACATTAAATGATACTACATATGGTTCCATGTGTTTTACGTTGACCTCACCACATATATAGTTTTATGTTGTTACTTATATGTTGTGTATGCATTTCAACTACTTTGATTAGGTGACTATTTAACTATGAGTTCACTTAGCAAAAACCACATTGTAAGAAATCAGTTCATATTCTCACAATTATCCATTACCCATTAGTAAATAATTTCAAAATCAACACTGATTAAGAGAGTAATCTTGGTCCTTCTGGATATTATATTCTCTCTTTCCCATATATTAACTAAAATATTAGACACACTAGCTTATGGCCCAATCTAGAAGCTTCTTTATGATATACTTTCCCTCTACTTCTCTATCTAAGCGAAAGCTTTATCATGATTTAATAGTTTAAATTTATTACCCACCTTGGTTATTGGTGATGAGCCCTTGCATCTTATTTTTTGCATGGGGCCAAGGCATGGTAGCAAGTGTAAACCATGATTACAAGAGAGGTTGGTTTCTTTGTTATCTATTCAAAATCAAACAAATTCACAAGACATAACTTCTCAAACATGATTCCTCGAAATGGGAAAGAATTGAAGCAAAATACTAAACAATAAAAAGTATAAACAAGATGTTTCAGATTCTATTTGGATGTTTCCTTTGAAGCTGAAACACATACATGTTTATGCCCAAATTATAGAGCATGAGGTCATTATTAATGTTGATATATCACGTAAATGACATCCCCTTGACTACATATTATTTTTGAAAAATTTAGAAAAAAAGTGAAGCTTGATGAATAAGAGAAGCTCTCTAAAAGTGTAGCACTTCATTATGTTTCAAGACATTAAAAATAATGGAAAATGACTCTTGTGTTTATAGATTCCTCAACCTAATTTTGACTATTAGATGACACTCTAAATGAGTGGATGAGAATTAATCAATAATAATAATAAAAATAAAATTAATATTTGGCATTGATTAGGTATGGTTTGTCAAATTATAATATTTATTTGATATTTTACAAATGCTTGACAACTTTCATGATGATGTCATGACTATAGATATTTATCGACGATGTCACGATTCTAGATATTTATCAACAATGTCATGAGAATTGAAGAAAAAATCCAATTAATAAATTTATTTGAGAATTTTAAAAGCTATGTAATTTTTAATTAGAGGAAGATTAGGTTAATAAACTTAATGGAAAGTGATGTGACTTTTGAAAGTCAAAGAACCATTCGACCTAATTAATCCAAAATGTCTCTAGCCTAGTCACAATTTTAAATCGATAATGAATTAAGTGAAGTTGATGATTGTGTATGGTGTATTTCCCTAATCAAGGATGTCTCAATATATTTTATAAGATGCATGTTATGTTTGAAAAAGAATTTAGATGTTTTAGTGACTTTGTGTATTATTTATAGAAATTGATTCGAATTGTAATTTTGACTCAAAAGTGGCAAGAATTGAGTGTCTACATTACCCCTTATTTGATAAGTCATTGTGAGACACAAGTGAAACAATTTTTTTTTAAAGAATAAAAAATTTATTAAAATGATGACAATAAAGATTGAAGAATGTTATTTTTGAATTTTAATGAAGCTTGTTCAATTTACTGAAAATGAGATCAAACTGATGCCCCAAACAATGTTTGAATATTTGGGATGACCATGATGCCCACTCAAGGGAGTGGAAGAAAAATAATATTGATGTATGGGCCATAAAAAAGAAGAAAATGGACAAGGATAATAATGAAACTAACCCATGGATGAGATTATTCTAGTCAAGCTAATGCTTGCATGCATTGATGTCCAATGATGAATAGAGTATAATTGAGTTAGCCCCAAAGTAGGTGGAATTGGGTAAGATGCATCCCAATATAAGTGACATACTTTGACATACCCAAAACATGACCAAAGTTTTTGGCTTAGGGAATGATCTATCCTGAAACAAGTTGCACACTTTGATTTGTCCAAAGAGGACGGAAGCTATGGAGCATGGAATTAGAAGAAAGACTAAATTATTGAATTTACACAAAAAGGGGGATTGATTAATTAATGATTTTACCCAATAAGGCATATTTTATCATTGATTAAATGATGTGCCCCAACATGGTTGATTTGATTGTTGATCAAATTAATTGGTTTTCCGTAGTAGGGTAGATTTTCATTTGGAAAAATGTATTAAGTAATTGATTAACTGGAAAGCATAGCTCAAAGATGTAACCTATTACATAGATTAAAGTTGAGTGGGTGCAAATGTAAGTGTATATGGTTAGTTTATTTATTATCTACCTGGCATGCCAAATATCTACATTTGTACCAAACATGCCAATTAATGACAAAAAGATACCTATGTCTAATTTTTTCCCCTGTTTGAGAAGGTGTTGTGAGACATTATATGAAGCAATGGATTTTAAAAGTTTAAAAAATCACTAAAAAATATCACAATTATGGGAAGTAACATACTCATGTTTTGTTTAATTTTGCTCAATTTATGGAAAAATAAGTTCACGTTAATGCCCAAAAGGACATTTGGGGAACACATGATCCCCCTCAATGGAATGGGTAATTTTTTTTGTGATGGACAAGACCTTGAAAATAATAAAGTGAAAAGATTAAAAGTAAAAGAGGTTGATAAATAAATTAATTGGAATAAAACATGGTGAAAAATGGATAAAGGAGCCACAAATATGCCTCATGGGAAGAAAAATGAAGCACTTTAAGGGCAAGTGGTGAAAAATTCAAAATTCTAATTGTAAATCAACCCTTAGGGGTGAAAAATAATCATTTTCACCCTCCCCTCTTGAAATTTAGAGATTTATATTTGTGCACAAAAGTAGTGAATAAAATATCTTAGATTCCATACCATTGACAATCTTGATGAGTGAGTGCGAGAGTGTTAGCAATTGACAGGGAGTGAGGAATCGCTAAGTATTTTCCTTTTTATTAATTTAATCATTTAATAGCATTTAATTACCCTTATAATAGGACCATTTTATGAACTCACCAATCTAAAAAAATGAAAATGATGAGATTGAGTCCACAAACAATGATATCACTAGTTGAATGGTGAGGCCATGACCAATTAAGCAATATCATGAAAACAATAGAAAATCACCAAAATGAAGATAATGTGGTACCATGAAATGGTGAGAATGAAGGGAAAAATAGTGGGATCACCAATAAAATAATGAAAATGATATTTTGGGTGAAAATTGCCCAAAATGGTAAAAACATAAAAGCAATATGGTGAACCAGTGAAACAACGAGATCTTTCTGTAAGTAGAGATAACATCTTGCTAAACAACAAACTTGACTAGAAAATAAAAAGAATGCAAATAGTCTAGATAAATGATGAAATCACCATAAATGTGACATCACTTAAATTTATAAATGAGTGCATTTAAAATAAATGGTCTGAGTAGGCTAGAAGAGTGAATTTGTTAAGTGTAAAATTAGAAGAATACAGTATTTTATGATTAGCTATAGAAATAGATAGAAGTAAATGAATTAAAATTGACAAGATTTTGATATGCAAGTGAAAGTTAAGGTCATGACTACTTGGGATAAATGATCACACATTCTACAACAACCTAGTATTTAGATATAGGAGATGGTTGCATTTTTAGAGACTATCAGGTTACTACACATGGCACAAATTCTAATGATCTAGGATGATAGAGATTACTTGTCAGTGATAGCTGAGCATTAGTACTCTAAGAGTTATAATTTACACCTTCCTATGGGCAAGGCCATAATGATGCTTAAGGATGTGTGCTAGATCTTGTAATTATTGATTTGGGGATGCCAAATCCAGTGGATGTGAGAGGGATGATTAGAGGTATTGGATGAATTGATTAGGTTAATAGACATTATATTTGAGGGTGGGGACAGTGACATTGATGCCTTGGATAACATAGCATTCCAACCAAATATTATCCTAGGATGGAATGAAGATGGTGGTGTAGTAGCAGTGGTGACAACCCCAAGAGGGGATGGAGGATAGGTTTAGAGATATGTACAAACATTGGTACCAACTTAGGGTTGGGGGCAAGCTCCTCCTCCCCTACCACCACAAGAAGTAGTACCTAGAGATATGGTTATATTGATGGGTATTATCAATGGTTTATTTTGCTTGACAAGAATAACCATTTATTTCAAATTGGTCTGATAGGAGTGGTGTGAGACCATGGGCCCCCATAGTATTGGTCCAGTTGTATAAATATATTCATATGATCACCTATTCAAGTGGTAAGAGCATCATACCATGTACACTATTGTAGGTATGGGATTGGAATCACATTACCATAGAGTGATTAGTTGGTTATAGATTATAATAAGGTATTTAAAACCCATTAACATTTGGCTAGTATCAGGTAGGAGGTGGGATTTGGGGCTAGAGAGGGGATTTATACTATTATCAATGGGCTATCAATGATATGGTTAATGGGGAACTTATTTAGCATCCATACATGGTAGTGTAGTTTGGCTGGGTAAAGGATGGATTCATGACTCACTATATGATTAACCCGTGCTATATTACAAAACATCACAATTTTATAATGGAGTGGTATAGATTTGACTATGTGCAGTGTCAATTTAGATTCCAAAAAGATGTGGCTAATGAATCACATTATTTTTCACATGTCACCCAAGAGATTATGGAGTGGGGGTTACCCATCCTAAGATTAGATGCATTTAGGAATTACTAATCCATAAAGCTAGTAGTATGGGCATATGTAGGAGGCATAGTGGATGCCAAAGTAATAGACCCCTATGTAGCATGATGGGTAGGGTATAAACCAATATGATTGACATAACCCAACCTCAACAACCAAGATAACATTAGAGGAGTGTTAGACAAAGGTAGGAATCAGTGTGGGTCCCACCATTCATACATGTAGGTATATGCCTCATCATAGTAGGTATTATAGATTTAAATGTAGTAGGCTATAGAACATGTATTATAGATTCATGTGTATTAGGATATACAATATGAACTATAGATTTATATGAAATAGGTTGCACATTAAGCACTACATATTATAATTACATAATTTTCACCCTTAGTGTTATATTCTACATCAGATAATGATATTGGGGATGGCCAGGATGGTGATACATATGGATATGGGGATGTAGGATAGGGTTCTTTTCTAGACACAAATATGATATTTGTGACAATAAGAGGATCTGGGAAGGGCACAAATGAGGTAGGTCCTTTTAGACCCACTAGATAAATAGAGGATCAGGCCCTTCTAGATAAACTATAGAGGGAGATTACTACTAGAGTAATAGATATTACAAGCCTAGATCAAAATATAATAGGGTTACAGCTTGAGCTAGCAATAAATCAAAGGAGATTATGAGGCTACATGGTATCATTGAAATTTGAGATATAAATCTCACAACATTAAATGGGTAGGTTTCACAGATGTCTATGATACATGATCAACTCACCATGTGGGATGCAAAGCTCAGGATAGCCATTAGTGAGTGGGACATGGCTCATGTAAAGTGATACCAGACCTAAATAGATGCTCAGAGGCTTTATAGGGAACGAGACATAACACAATAGATTATATCAGATCAAGGCATAACCATGCTACTATCTAACATTTTTAAAATCAAGGTTGATGCCTTATAGGTGAAGGATGAGGCTACATATTATCAAAACTTGTATGAGTCAATAATGATAATAGAGTTTAGGGTGCCTACTTATAGAGAGTACATAGAGACATAGGTCCAAAAATATGTCTAGATCATGCCATACTTTAGGTTTAGAGAGGTCAATGGCATAACTCATGCTATATTATAGAGTGATGGGACCATTGACATAACAACCACCAACACCTGGTACATGGTAGAGTTTTGATCAGAGTCCTCCTAGAAATGGGTAGAGTTAGAGATAATATTATAACTAGATAATTTTGTGACATATGAGATATATATTCTCGTAATATAGAAAACTTGATTTTGAGATACACACACACACATACACACACATGTACACACATGCACACACACATGACATTTATTCCTTTAGCTATATGAAATACATGGACTTTGATATTATTTTAATATATACGATGTAATGTTTTGATTCATGGATATTGGCATATGTGGTATTTTATATATGTGAAATTGACTTGAATGCATGTTATATTTCCCATGATTCCATTGTATTTAATTCCCATGTTGATGCTCTACTTGATCCTTATGTCAAATGTGATTGATGCTTTTTATCATTTGATTATGATGCTTAGATGTTTATTACTAGTTTCATATGCTAATTTCAAAGATGCATGTCCTAATTAGCATAAAAATAGCCATGTTTTTTATATTTGTTTACTGTGTGTGATTTATGAATAATGTAATGAGGTCTCAATGAAGTATGTGATTGATAGGTCGTGTAAGGAGAGAAGTTCTCTATACACATTCTGTATAAGACTTGATCACTTGGTTTTAAATTTTGAAAATGATAGTATGCATCATAATTATAAATGAATCATGATTACAATGTGTTTCAGTCATGTAGGGACAAGTTTAGGCATAATGGATTTCCACTCAAGGTCATAATACAAAAAATCAAGACCCAAACATGAAACACATTGCACTAAACAATATTTAAACTAAAAAAGACATCAAAATAAAAATGCCAACAACTTAAGGTATATATACGAATAATCAAGACTCAAGTGTAAACCCAATTGTATTAAATATAAAGAAAAAAACTAAGTTAATAAAAATGAACATGTAAATAAGCACGTAATCTAATCACACAAAAACACAATTGAAAAATAAATGAACGACCATCATGTGTGTGTGAAAATAAGGTACAAGGATTGGATATGTTTCCCTTAAGTTAAAGGGATGATAGATGTGATAATGTGAGATCTTGAAAAAAAGTGGGGTATAAAATAATAAGGGGTCACTGAGTTGTCTCCAAATGCCCCATGCAAGTGGATGCTGCCTACATAGTCCATGGTAGACTTTAGGCCAAATGTAGTTCTCTTAGGAATTGGGCAAGAATAAATAAAATAAATTAATGACAAGCATATAATATGGATGTTTCACCTTAAAAGAACTATGTTATTCAAGATCAGGTGAAAATGTCCCATCGAGCATGCCAAATGTAAACCACAATTACAAGAGAAGTTAGTTTATTTGTTAGCTATTCAAAATCAAACAAATTCATGAAAAAAAATTCTAAAACATGATTCTTTAGAATGGAAAAGACTTGAATCAACAAACTTAACAATAGAAAACATAAACAAGACTTTCACCTTCTGTTTGGATGTTTCCTTTGAAGCCAACACACATACATGTTTATGCCCATATTATAGAACACGAGGTCTTTATCAATGTTGATACATCATGTAAGTGACATCTCCCTTTGACTACATGTGATTGTTAAACAATTTAGAAAAAATGTGAAGCTTGATGAATGAGAGTGGCTCTCCAAAATGGAAACACTTTGTTGTGTTTCAAGACTTTGATATTAATGGCAAATGGATCTTGTATTTATAGATTTCTCAACCTGATTTTGACCATCAAATGATAATCCAAATGAGAATCAATCAATATTGATAGGAAAAATGTAATTAATATTTGTTATTAATTAGTCATGGCTTGCTAAATTTTGATATTTATTTAGTATTTTGAAAAAACTTGATAACGTTCATGATGATGTTGTGACTATAGATATTTATTGATGATGTCATTATTATATATATTTAACAAGGATGTCATGATTCCAGATATTTATAAATGATGTCATAAATCTAGATATTTATTAATGATGTTATGAAAAATGAGGAATAAATTAAATTGATGAATTTAGAAAATAGGATAATTACAAAAGTTATAGAATTTCCAATTAGAGGAAGATTAGGTTAGTTAACGAAGGTTAATTAACTTAATGGAAAATGATGTGAATTTTGAAAGTTGAAGAACCATTTGATATAATTAATCCAAAATGTCTGTTGCCTAGTCATGATTTGACTTGAGATAAATTAAGTGAAGATCATAGTTACACATTATTTATTTCCATAATCAAGGATGTTCCAATATGTTTAGAAGATGCATGTCAAGTGTGTAGAATAATTTGGGTGTTTCAATTTTTTTTTGTATTATTGACAAAAATCAATTCATATTGCAATTTTGAGACAAAAGTGATGAGAATTAAGTGTCTAAAATAAGTGCCTCTATTGAAAAAAAAAGAATTAACAAAATATTACAAAGCCAAGTGAAGATAAGCTAAGGATATATGAATAAAACCAATTATACATCTCTTGCCCTTTGCTAATATTTGGTGCTGAGCTCTCACATATTGAGAGTTGCATGGGGTTAACAATGGGGGTAGATGCCCTTACTCACATACATTTATCCTTTAGTGATCATCCCTTTCTTACTACTAATTTCATAGGGTTAAAAATAGGGGGTCACACTAATAAGAAAAATGAATCAAATAAATGCAAAAATGTCCATATTTTAAATCCAAATTTTTTTCCTAGACACCCATGTTGAAAAGAGAACTTATCCCCTTTACTATTTATGTCATGGTTGGCCATCCATTGATATAAGTATAGAAAAAATCCCATAGAATTGTTTTTAAGCTTGAAAAGAAGTATAATCTTCCCACATACCATATGGATCAAGATCTCTCACCTTCCCATTATCATATTTCAACTCATTCACTTTAACTTTCATCCTTACATACGTCCTATTTATGATTTCCTTCCTATGTTTCAAATAGAGTGTTGATTGCCATGCGAATAAATTAGCTCAATGATTGCTTGTAAAAACAATGTAAGCACATGTGTATTTTGTAAATCATTATATTTTAAATCTGTATCTATTCTATTAAACATCACAAATATAAGCATTTTCATAGCATTACCACCATTAGATCCATAAATTTTAATATATTCCTAGCTGTCTAAAGTGCATAAGCTGAAAAATAAAACATTTAAAAATTAAATAGATGCTAGGAGTGAAAAACAAAATGGATCATATATATGTCAAGTTTTTTACATTGTATCCAAATTGAGAGGGTTAGTATGGTGAAAAATTCAAAAATATAACAAAAACAATAGTTTTAAACACTAACATCTAGTTAGACCCTCTTAGTAACTAGTCATAACTATCATCTCTATGTACCTCCTAACATAGAAAGTATGTGGCTCTACCTATATATCCTATGATATGTACTTAAATTTAAGTGTCGATACCTCTTGATATATCTTTTATGCCTCCTACCACTAATCCCAACCTATAGGCCTCTCCACATGTAGTCTATCTACTTGAATATTCACGCATACCTCTAGGAGAAAGTAAAGTCACTCAAGGTATTACCCTAATCATTTAGTCTGATGAACTTGGATTATAGGCTATAAATATTTTTATTATGACAAATAATATCAATTACCTAATGATAGGTTGAGGAAAATATGTTAGAGTGTCTTCCCACACATGAGGGTAGACTTGATTCCATAAGGAGTTGGTCCTTGCTTAGGCTTGAAGTCATGTGAAACATGTCTAGGCAGGCATCCTAGATTATCTTCTACCACTTAGGTGTGGAATATGCAAACACACACACAAACACACATTGGTTATACACAAGACATAAATAATGTAGTAGATCTAACTAGTAAAATATGATAAAATAAACATTGCTAATAAACTTACTTGGATCCCCCTCCTGCTAGTCAAGATCGGGCTCATCGTTTGAGCTCATATCCATATCCTCCTCTCCCATCTTAAATATATGAATTAAAATATATAAGAGCCTAATATCCTCATCCCTTAGCTAATATGAGTTGCTATACAACCTATGTATATGTTACTAGATGTTGTGTGACATTGACTACTCTTGGTTTTTGTCCTCTTTAGGTTTCTGATCCAAGAGCCTATCCACCATCTCATCTAGCTGCATGTTATTATCTAACAAAATATATTACCATAGGTGCCTATCCTATTATTAATCCTATGTTGGATCCTACAACCCATTTCATAGGTGTCCCTTAGATGAATAACTACCATCCTAGTCAACCCAACTGAGAATCTCTAATCTTCCTCTCCTATATATGTGACATGTTGGATTGGGAGGTTGATCTCATAATAAATGATAAACTATTGGGGAACCCTTAGTATGAGGCATTTATCCACCCACCCCCTCTTATCCCTCACATATTACATTGTCTCATAAGCCATAAATGTGATATATTCTCCCCCATAACCTTCTCATCCATGTGTAAAGTTGTATGATCATGCCCCTTACTATATGGGTCCTTAATGCCGTAAGAGCATCCCTAAAAAGATCCATATATATTTATTGGGCTACCCTGATCACCCATGTGTTTTTATTGTTGAATCCTATCTAATAGGGAGTCATGTGTTCATATACCCAACACATCATGAGAGTTGGGTGACTGAGAGAGAGAGCACCCAATCTTGAGATACTTAATAAATACATGAATGTTCTAGATAGGACATCTTGTGCCCAATGGTATAGATACCCATGTTATTTTATGTCTCTAAAAATCAAAGCCCAATAATATGAAAATATTTTTATGTTGAAATATCTAACCAAATAGGAGGCTAACACTTTAATGATGACCTTATGAATGGTAGGGATATGTGACCTCTTTATCCCCACTAATATGATTCCTTAATTAACACCCACATCTTGTACCTCTCCATCCCTGAAATACTAATCCTATCTCCATGCCTCAAATCTATTTGTATCCTCCTATAGTGTCAAGGTATTTAATATAATAGGTAGGCCTAAAATCATATAAAGGTCCTCCATAGTGATTGTCCACTCACTAGGAAATTATAGGAATTGAAAAGTGTTTTGGTCTACATCCCAATAAGTGAACAAGTCACACATTAACCTAATTACTGGGGCAACTTCACACATTAACCTACTTACTATGGTAACTAAATCAACCCAATAAATCCTCTAAATCCTCTCTTAGTCTAACAATGTTACCTCCTTCACCATTAATAATCCAATAATTTGGGGAAATGAATCATGTTCTCATGCTCTGATCCATCTAACATAAGTCCCTTGCATCCAAAAAAAAGTTCATGTTATTTAAATAATTTCAAATCTGAAAATAACCACTGTTATAGTGAAACCACTACTATATGTAGGGGTGGTTATGAAACCATTATGGTAGTTATGCAACTACTAATCTCTATAGACTAACAATTATATAATTGTCATAGGAATTGCATAACTACATTGATAGTTATGTGACCACCAGTCTACATGGATTAGAAATAATGTGACCACCAGAATAGTTAAACAAATACCAATCTATAAATACTAACATGTTCACCCTATGACAATAGTTTCATCTGTTGGGCCCCCAAAACATCAAAAACACAAAAAATTTAAAAAACATAAGTAAAACCTATTTTTTTTACATTTCCCTAATCATTTGACTACACTGATAATTTTGATCAAAATTTCACTAAAATTAATCTATCTCAACCCATTTTTCAAGTGAAATTCACAAACCCAGGGATTAAGAGAAAACAAACAATAACTAACCTATGCTCAAGCCTTTCCTACTACTTCTAGTGCCATTGCCATCTTGTCATCACAATATTTTTATCACCTGTCTCTACTAGCAAATAAATAACATGTGGGCCAGAGTTAAATTTTTATAGATTTATAAAGTGAAAATGATTTCCAAATTTGGAATACAAATCTATTTATAATATTTTTAAAATTTTATTCTAAAATTACCTTCTTTACATAGTTAAATTTATTTATTTTATTATTTTTGCCATATTTTGATGCATTTATTTGTTTTAAAAGAATTAATAAAGATAGGGAAACCAAGGTAGTACACTTTCCCTATGTCAATGGTGAGTAAGTTTATCATTATTTTTTTGTAAATTTTCCATTTTTTAAATAATTTTATGTTTGAATTTTGTTTTCATCTTTTTAGGTTGATGTCTCTTTGCCTAGCATAGAGTTACGCCCCTTATAATATGGACCAAATAATATCCCACCCCCCACATGTATCATAAGTATTCACATTTTATGTTTCAATTAAAATAATGTTTTTCATATCTTTTGATATACTACACTTGATTCCCATTTTTTTAGCTATAGATGGTGGGGTGTCTTAGCTAACTTTGATTTACTGCATAAGTGAGGTAAGCTTTCTAACCCTCCCCTTTAGTAAGGTGCGCCACTTCTTGAAAAAAATTTCCTATCCGATTCATGACAAGGCCCTTCCTTGAGGGGAAAATATATATGTAACTAAAATTTATAGTGTAACATTTCTCTAATATGGTGATGATGCAATAGTGCCCAAGTAAGAATGCACATGCTGGGATCCTTCCTTGTACCATTTCCCCCTTTTATTGCTTTCTAGACTTTCTATAAGTGTTAAATTTGTATAAAGCATACCAAAACTTTTGAAAATTACAGTTTTAATTATGCACCAAAAATTCATCATGGTGGTTTCACAACTGCTACCTATATATAGCGGTGGTTTCACCACCTTTTATAAGGACTATTATTTTTTGCTTTTAGAATGTGAATTTTGACATGTTTTTCATGTTAGACACTTTGTTTTTTATTGTGATTCACCTAGTTAACCCTCTATAACACCAAAAAACTTTAATTTAGTCTAAATTCACTTCCAATCATTCTTAGTGAACTTTGAATTAATTCTTGTTAATGCCCACATGAAACAATTGCTCCATTCCTTACAAATATGCCTATGCATGATGACATTCAATTTTTTTTAAAGAATTGGTAGTTGTCGTTGCCATTTTTTAGAGTTAGACACAAACATCCTACACATTTTCATTTCACATCAATTTGATGATATACACTCTGTAAATCATATTGAACAACTATATTAGAGACAACACCCAAGGATTGGAGCTATACAAAAATTAGATTCTATAGAATTGCCATCAACTTTTGACAAGGTTAGAGCTTATTTGTTTTAATTTTATTGTTTTTTCTTAGATTATATTTATTTATTCAATAATTTCAAATATATTAGAGAAAAGACACTCCATTCCAAAATTTATTGAGCTTTATTGCTTCTTCAAAATATTTCATTAATTCCTTCACACCTAGTTTTGATTTGTTATTCAAAAGCTTCTATAAATTGATTAATATTTTTCCAAGTATTTACTTCTTACTCTTTTCAAAAATGAATCTTCTAGTTTTTTATTTCTTTTATTCTTTCGCTAGTGAAAATCCTCTTAGAAGTAGATTTCATTATTTTTGGTGTTGAAGAAATTATCTTATGAAATTTGAATATTCTTGAAAGTACTTATTTCTTACTATTTGTTTTGATTAAACGGTTCTCTCTCTTTGCCCATTCCAAAAAATATTTGTTCTTTCCTTGTTCTTCATTCAAAAATCAACATATAGAAAAGAGAAGAATTATTTAATTATTTTCTTTCCTATTTGTATTTATCATTTCAAATAGAAAAGAAAGGGATCAATTAATTTGTTTAATTTCTATTTTTTCACTTCATTTTAAAACACAAGAGAGAAGAGAAATAATCTTTTACAAATTTTCATTTCTATCCATTTAATTAGTTTAATAGTTTGCATGCATTATGCAAATTTGAAAATAGAAAATACATTCAACCATATGTTTTGCATATATATTTTGTTCAAAAGAATCAAAAGAATTTAGTTTTATGTACATTTTCATCAAAAATTTAGTTATATATTTGAATTAATATTTATAAAATACTAGAAATGAGAGCTTAGTTTAACTTCATTTTAAACACTTTCATTTCTTGTCAATTCATCACTCGCATGTACAAAAAACTAGCTGAATAAACCTCACAAAAATTTGAAAAACCAACCACTTAATTAAATAAATAGTTTGGAAAATTTCATAAAAAATTAAGTAATCACGTTTTGGGAAAAAAATTAGTTAGAAAATGAAACCTTTAGCAACCAAAATTTAGATTTCAGCTTAAACATCACAAAATAAACCACATGATCCCATATCATTGGATGATGCTCATAGCACAAGCATATCCACATAGGGTAGGATTATTTCCAATCAATTTTGCTCCTATTATAATGGAGAATATTCAAAATCAGATAGACTCTAAGCTTTGATTGGAAATATTTCACTCTATGCCATTGTGAAATTTGATCATTGATTAACTCCAACATCGAGAAGAACAAACAAGGTTATTCAAAGTCTAACTTGCGAGGAAAATTCACTTATTAGCTCATCGCGTGAGAAACATCCAAATCTAATTTGATTTTTCTTCTTCAGGTCTAGCCTTGTCAAACTAAATAGGTGCTACAATAGTTTAAAGTTATTGAAAACATGAAAGTAATGATATCAAACACAACATGAAAGAGAGATACACAAGACATACCTTGGAGAAACTCAATATGAGAAAATGATAGCAAGAGTGAAGTAATACTTCCTTACCTCTATCACGTTCTATAATTTAAAATGTCATTCCTTATTTGGATTATAATGGAACCAAATAATCAATGTATCCTATACTCATAATTATATTTTCACACTTCAATGGATGCCTTACTTATTTAGCAAGAAAAAATATTGAACTTGGCCATCTCAAATGTGCAGCCTCAACTCAGAGAATCTATGAATTTGAATACCTTATATGCACTTCATGGATATCCCACACACATATCATGCTTCATTTTATATCAACTGTACTTCTTTGATAAAATATATTGAATACACTCAACACTAAGTGGATCCACTAAGTAACTCAATGAATGCATGAGAGTTACATAGTAAATTATTCTTGAATGAATTAATTTGAATACCCATAGCGTCATAACTTTAAAATAACCCTTCCTTGAGCTTGTACAAGAAGCCCAAGTGTCATCAAATGAATCCCAAATAATTTTATATTTGTTAAACTTCTTGTGCATTACCCATGGGATTTTTTTTGCTTTATGTAGGGAAAAACTATTGAGCCTAGTAAAAAAAATGATTTAACATTACAAAATTATCAGGTTATATTCTAAACTTGAGCCTACTGAAAAAAATGATTTAACATTACAAAATTATCAGGTTATATTTATTGAGCCTAGTGAAAAAAATGATTTAACATTACAAAATTATCAAGTTATATTCTAAACAAAAACTTACCATTTCAAAACTATCAGGGTGGTTTTACAACTACCAATTAACATTGTAAAATAGTTGGTATGGTTACGTAAATACCACCTATTTAAACTAGTGTTTTCAAAACCATGAAAAGTCTTCTAGTTTTTGGAGGCCATAAATTTTACATACAAATTCAAAATCACATGCATTTTTTAACTTTACATAAGTTTTTTATAGGAACCCATATATGTACTCAAAATGTATTTTTGATTCCAATCATATGCTATTTAATCCCTTACAACATTAGATACTTATTAACCCCAATGTGATAGTAAATTATCTTATCGAATGAATTGGATGATCTTATTGATCAAAATTATGTTTTAACATATCTTGGTTATTTATAAATATAATTCTTGATGATCCTTGTAAAAAATAATTACTTTTTATTGTGATGGTTGTACATACCTCAAGGATCAACGAGGGAGAATGTGTTGAATGAGAAATACAATGGAGGCCCTGTTGATAACTTTGGTGTTAATAAAGCATTGACATGACTAAATGAGAGTTATTATTAGCCAAAAATGAGTGTGGATGTCAATAAATTCATATATATATAATTTTAAAACATGATAAGGGAAAAATTCAAAATTTAGGTTTGTATCATCCTTTGCCACTTCCTGAGAGGCCATGGGAAGAACTAAGAATGCATTTTTTCTTGGGCTTCAAAGAAATTAAAGAGGTAATGGATCCATTATTATTGTTTTGGATATATTTTACAAGATGGAACACTTAATAACATGCAAGAATAAATTAAATTCCACATATGTTGCAATTTGTTTTTTCAAAGATGTAGTAAGACTACATGGGTTTCCAAGAAGGATATTATCATATTGAGATACATAGTTTGTAGAGTATTTTGGAGGAATTTAGGCAAAAAATTACATTTTATTTCAACCTATCATATTCAAATGGATGGGAAATTTTTTTTTGAATTAAAGTCTTAGTAATTTACTAAGATGCTTGGTTGGAGACAAGATAAAATAATGGGATATGACTTTTGTACAAACTGAGTTACATACAAGAGCTCAGTAAATAATACTAAAGCAATGAGTTCATTCCAAATTATATATGGTTCAGACCTCAAGGATTTTTATAGTTGATAAGTATAATGAATATAATAATAAAAAGTCTTGAAGCAAAAAATCATGAAGCTAATATGCATGATGTGCATAGAGAGGTGAAGAGAAGATTAGAAGAAAGTAGCACAAATTACAAGAAACATGTTGGTTAGACAAGGAAAGAAAATAATTTTCAAGTTAGAGAATTGGTTTTGGTACATTTAAATACTATATAACACTCTCATGTGGAATAATATGTCTTGAGAATATTCTCAATAAATGCATATGACATAGAGCTATTGGATGGAGAGGATATACCACCTCTCTTCAATGTAGTGGATTTGTACCCTTACTTTGAGGGACAAGGTAGTGAGTAAGGATAAATTTTAGATTATTAAAGCATGGATTAGAAGTATAATTTTCATGAGAAGGTAATATAAATTTTAGGAAGTGTTGGATACAAGGATCAATGAGAGGATAAGAGCCATAGAGTACACAAAGTACTTAGTGAATTGGAAGAATATAAAATCTAAACACATAACTTAGATGAGTGTATTTGAATTTTCCAAACATGGTTAAATCATTTAGGAGTTAATGGGATGTTCATGAGTGGGAGATGATGTAAAATTTTATTTATCCCATGGTGTTTTATTTAGGAGCATTCGGGTTCACAAGTAATATTTTACCATAAAAAAACATGGGTTTAGTTTATTATGAACACTTATGCACATTTATTTTGTGTTGTGTGACTTGTCATCTCTTGTGATAAAATTTCACGTAGGGAGAAGTATTGATGTTAAGCCAAAGAACATTATTAAGAGTAATATACAATAAGGAAGTAAAGGAAAGACAATTTTAGTAATCTGTCATTGGTCATATTAACCTTTTCTTAGGGGTATAATGAAACTTACACCTAATGTAGGTGGTGGAAATGTAAATGTTGGTTAGTAGGAACTAATGGTTTCATTCGCATTGAAGGAAAAATAAAATTAACTACTTAGATAAGGAATACATGATTTTTGGACTATTTTTGAAGGAAAAGGGAGCTCAAAATAACTTGTAATATGTTAGCATTAGGAAGGAAATATTTAGATGGGTTTTAGAATGTTAGTTAAAGGTTAGTTGGGATTTAACCAAAGCAAGTTGGTGAAGAGAGTTACTACTCTAGATAAAATAGATTTGAGAGATTGAGTTTAGGTTAAATAAGAGAGGGAGAATAGAGTGAATATACTGATAGATAGATGCATGTTTGTATAACACAATCATTAGTTTGAGGAGTCCTATTTATGGAAGGGTGAGTATAAGTGTGTGTATGAATTTAATTATCACAAATGAACATTAATAAAAAAATGATTTTGGTTTCAATTATGAAAATTTATGTTTGTATGTTCATCCTTGAGAGTGAGTGTAACACCCACTAAGGAATAATCCAACCATTCACTTGGGCCCCTCATTCTTATTTACATGACATGTTTAAGAGGGTTTACATAAATTGATTTTAGTCATTAGGATATATACTAAGATCAAGGAAAGGAATCAATCTAGGAATCTTAGAGAGTTATTAAACATAGTTCCATTCGTCAAAGCTAGACTATGTTGAAGTTGACTCTAATTGAGAAAGATAATGCTAAATGATACTAGATTCAACCTCGAGAGTGACTGGTTTTGAGTTTTTATATTTTTATTTATATTTGATGCTGTTCGGGCATGCAAAAATAACTTCATCATCCTAGATGATGAGGTTGGTGTAGACACATAAATTTACATCATCCTAGTTGATGACATTAAATATTTTAAACATCATTGATTTGGTCAATGATGTCAAAACTTTGAGTTGTCTAATTTCAATGTTTTATTTGGGGGGGGTGTTATAGAATATTGAGATGTAGGATACAATTTCATACTTCTATATGTGGTTGTAGGAGGGTGTTTAGTATATACTTGAGAGGTAATACAAGCTATAATGTGCTCGATACCATTAATTTAAATTTGATCAACACATCTAAGATTATGAATGCCATTAACTTGATTGATGATATCTATTTTTTTGAGTTGTTTGATTTTGATGTTTCCAAGTGGGGGAATATGGGTAAAAAATATTGAATTATATGATAAGCCTTGATATTTATCTAGGTGGATGTAAGAGGGTAGTGTGTTAAGTTTAGAGGTAACAAAAGCCATAAGGTGCTTCATACCATTCATGCGAATTGGGATTTTATTCATGAATTAAGTGTTATAACACCAATAGGTTACATAATTAAAAAAAAATACAAATGGTACACTTATAAAATCATCTTTAACTATCTATGGGATCACTATTTGACTACTAAATGAATATAAAGTAATAAATACATAATTATATCAACCCAATGGTTAATAAAGGATCCATTTAGTTTCCAAACAATCAATATCTAATTACAAGATGAATAATCTCATAATATGAATAATGAAACAAATAAAGTACAATAAATCAATGATATAAACCACTATACATCTATAAATAAGCATACAACCACTAATGTCATAATATTTATAATTAATTACAAATCTTATAGTCACTATTATGCTAAATATCAATCAAATAATAATGTACTGCATGCTGCATTTAAGTACGAAGTCAAATATACAATATAGTACGTATAGTTGTATAAATGAGCCTAAAAAATAGCTCAATGATCCAAGAATAGTAACCATGAGCATGATCCAAAATAGTTGAAATAGCTAAACAAAGGGAGAGCATCATATGAGAGCTTTACCTCCAACCATAGACCAACAATCTCCTGCACACCTCTCCACTAGGAGTGGTCCAACCCTTTATGGAGGGATAGATAAGAATAGTGTAGATATTAGTAAATAAAATAGAACCCATGTGTAAAATCAATAATACATGTAACATTCACATAGATAATGGAATTCAATCTTCTATCTACTATGACATCAACATACACATGTAAATTAGAAAGTATATGGAATGACAATGTCTCAACTATAACATTAATTTGGAAAAAGTTTTCATTATATAAATCAGATCTAAGGATCCAAATAAATTATAATCACATAAAAATATCTACTACTAAATCATAATTATCAGATGATATCAAGGGATAAGTATATGAGAATCCTTCTAGCACACCCATATATCTAACACCTATTATGTATGAACAAGTATAGTCTTTTTTACATATATATTTAAGTAGAATAAATATAGATTGCATCATACACTTATCCTAGACAATAATATAAGGTATAAGTAATCTTAAATTAATAATATCATTATTTTCATTTACTTAACCAATAAAGTGATATGCATAGGTTTATCTAATGAATTTTATTCAAAACCAGAAATGTATACAATACTAGAATAAGAATCCTAGTATACTAAGTCCCTTACAAACATATCCTTCAAAAAAAATTCATATATATATATATATATATATATATATATATATATATATTTGATGATAAATCTTAGTTAACAATATAACCCATAAAATCTCAAAGTATCTCATAAGCAAGATCAAATCTCTAACCTTTCTTTATGTATCTTTCCCATCTCATTTCATCATGTTCTAATGTATAATAAAATATTATTGATATAAGGTTACATTTTGATTATATTTTATAAACTAGATCTTCCCTATTATTCACATACAAATAAGAGCCATTATAAATATTATAATATCTGAGAATGTGTATATAATATACATAAGTTTTCTCTTCAAATTCCTAATTATTTAATATCTTGTTACCATTCATACAACCTATTGACAACCATCTTCATATATATACACAATCATTTAAATAATTCAAACTCAAAATTTTCCCCCTTTATAAACTATAGATCTTCAATACCATCGAAAGCTGACAAATATTTACTCAAGTTTGATAAATTTGCATACATAAATGAATTTATTTATCTTTATTTATATATATAATATATACATACATACATTCATTTATGAATATAATTAATGTAAGGTTGTCTAAACTAGATACTCATTTACGTATAGGCTCAAATTTATTTAGGAATAATTTTAGTACAATTTATGACCTGGATAACTTAGTTCCACTTCAACAATATAATCTACTACAATATTAACAAATATATATACTCAAAGTTAATATCTCAAGGCATGTTTAAACTAAATAATTACAAACCTGATTGTATATATCCATTCTATGTATAAATGCATATACTTATAAAACATATTCATAAGTAATTACTAATAAAATTAGTTTCCCCAGAATCAATATTAACATTTATACATTCACATGTTTTATCATCTAAATAGTCCATACAAAGGTCTAAAACATTACCACATATATGTATATTGGTATACATACATATACATAAAAATAAAAATTTTCATGTATGTTTCATATATGTATGTATGTATATATAATAACTTTGAACAATAAAAATAACTAGATCATTTCAAGTTAATCAAACTAGGAGCTAGTCATTAAACCCATTTATATAAACTCATTTTACTTATCATAACCTACAACTATACTAGATCATCAAAAGGAAGCCTATCGAGTCTCAACTCATGTAATATTATACAAAGACATTATAAAATTCAAGTTTTAAAATAAAATATTGCCTACATAATCCCTATACTGCTTATGTTTCCTATAAATAAGGAACTCACTCAATACTATGGATCCTTTGGGATTAAATAAGATTCATATTTGTTTCCCTTTTATAGTTTCAAGAAGCCTTATGTTAACTAAATTTACACAGCTAGTAACTATTTATGTTTTAAACTCATCCAACTTAAAAATACCTAGTTTTTTCATTCTAAATATGTTTGATCTCATCTCCATAGGCCTATGGATGAACTAAATTTCATCCCTAGGTCTATAGATCTGAAGCCTAGGGTTTTTAGATTAATTCAAAAACTATCATTACATGCATTCAAACAATAATGATAAAACCAAAATAATAACCATATTTTATTGCCTTTCAGGTCTGTAAAAATAATTAATAATTATAACTTGAGAAAGACTGACTTAGTTATATGGTGATTTCCATCTAAATATGTGTACTGATAGCTTTTTTCCTCCTTGATCGAGCTTTATTCCCTTATTTCTCCATGTTGTCTCCCATTATCCTTTTCTCTATTTTTATCCTTTTTTCAAAACTTACGCATGTCCTACATGACTAGGTAACTCTCCTATAACTTTTCTAGTTTATCATCATGCAACTCAAATTCATTAATGTCCATTACATTTTTTATCATTAAATCATAGTCAAAAGCTCTATATTTGACATGGTAGTTATATGAAACCCTCATCATAAAAAATGGTGAAGTCAACTCCCCTAAATCATAGCAACAAAATAAAACAACCATAATTATTTTTTTGGATTTCAAATAACCTAATTTATTTACCTTTTTACCTCATGATATTTATCAAGGAACAAAACCAAAATTTCCAAGATTCCTTTTTAATTAATTTGCTTTGGGGTGTTTTTGCCTTTTTACTATCACCAAAAATGGCATAAATAAATATTCAAATAGGATCAAATATACACTCATGCCTCAACCAATTATAATGCCATAAAGGTTAACAAAGAATAGTTTAGATCTTATAAAAATGTAAGAACACAAGTAATTTCATAGACTTAACATACTATGAAAATCAAAATAAGTGAAATAAACTTGATTCGCTAAAAGGACAAACAAGTAAGCAACATTCATCATTTAAGTATAATTCAAATTAACATTAATTTCACTTAATAAAATTAGAATGTGGTGTGTATGAGTTCAACTCAATCCTCTCAAACTCAAATACTAGTATCTACACCGCCCTCTATGATGATACTCTCCTTTTGTATTGTCTATGAGGGTGGGACTGTCCTACAACTACCTCAATCAAACATACATGTAGTTAGTTTGAGATTATAACAATAATCAATATATAAACATCAATAAACTACTGCAATGTAAATCATCCATAAATGCAATCATAATTGATCATGATCATAAAGCATAGTATAAACATATGAAAATGCTATCCATCATAATAACTAATCATGAAACAATAATATGACTATTAACTATGTAACATACATACTTAGATTTGTAGACACCTAAATCTGGGCATCGATAACCTCCAACTAGGTTTTTGACCAATTTCCACCTAAAATGTACAATTTGGCCTAAAAACACTAAAGCACATTAAAATAATTGAATCTAACATCTGTAAGTGTTGATTTTAGCTAGGGTATCCCTAAATGGGATAATACAATTTATAGGCCAGCTAACTTTGCTTAGATCATTCTGAGTTAAAATGCTAATTTTGCACCTGGGTGCTCTGGATTACTCTTTTCTATCAAATCTCTTACATGAGACATGTGCCTTTGTTATTTAGTGTTAGTAACATCCTAAATGGGATAATGGATCCAAAGCATCTAACATTGGACAATTCTAATCCATTTAAAATTTAGACTAATAACAAGGCATTCTAATCAATTTGAGTAATTTGTGCACAAAGTGCTTAATCATGCTTAAGAGCTAGTTAAACCAAATTAGAGCATAATTAAGAATTCCATGGAAACTTGTTGAATAATTTGTTTTGGAAATGAATATTAAATATCTGCATTATCAGGTGACATCATTTCTTGGGAAGACATCCCTAGGCCATAAATATCAATATTCATGCCTCCCATGCCTCATCAATGCCCTTCATGCCTCTTAATTGCTCTTTTATCCCAAATATTGATGAGACTATTTATGAATTTTAATTACATAATTGGATTAATCCTTAGCCACACATCTGTATCTTGAGATGGATGGTTTAGGCTGATTCTGATCATTCTCAACATATATGAATAGAGAAGCCAAGAACATCATTTCTAAGCTATTTTAGTGCAAAGTTATAATGCATAAATGATTCCAAAAGCTATTGAAATTAGTGTTACCATGAAAAATTATTTCCAAGCCAAGGCAAGCCAAAGCCACAAGGTGCTAAGGAGAAGAGGAGATAGCCAAGCCTCCTTTGATGAAGACTTCATGAGCACAAACCGAGCAAGCCACTACAACAAGCATTTTGGAGCATCTAAGGAAGGTAAAAGAAGGTTTTTTTTGCATTTTAGTTGTGTTTTTTATTCATGTTTGTTAACTAAGTTCTCCCTAGTGTCTAGGCATAGACATGTTATGCTAGTTAGTGTGTTTCTTTCATTTTGTTTTCATTTTGGGACTAACACAATATTAACTATCCTCTCTTGAGTCAAATTCGTAGCTCATATATTGGCACACCTGGTGGGACCCAATGCATCCCATGTATGAAGGAGAGCATGAGGTAACTTAAAAAATTTAATTTGGATGCTTAAAACTCTTTCTAAGTGATTTTCTAACTTCATTTGGCCATTTTTTCTTTATCATGGGTTTACACAATAACCATCACCAGTTAGTAAACCACCGATGGTAATTTTATATCATCATCAATTAGCATTAGTAAAATTGAGATCAGTCTTCATAACCATCACTAGTTAGTAAAACCATCATTGGTCTACATAAAAGTCACCATCACTGGTTATTATAATCGATGATGATCACTATGTTTTTTTACACAAACCTGAGAGCTCATTTTTCTAAGTTGGTTATTTCATATTTAAAAGTGATTCTAAGCTAAACATCTTGCTAACATTTTTTTTTAGGTTTTACTTGAAAAATCATCAAAACATGCTTAAATAGATCCTTTTAAACTTCTTTTGGGGTGTTTTAAAATGAATCAAACTTTTCATTTTGGTGCTTATAGGAAAATCATTTAGGGTGCTATTGCTTAAATCTTGTAGTTAGCTTTCAAAGTTACAAATTAAGACCAAGGGGTCAAATGAACACCACCAAATCTTTCATTTGAGCTTAAAATTAAACACACTTGTCATTTTTGTGTTTAATAGTTATTTGATCTAATTTTGTTTAGCAAAGAGAGGGGTGTTACATGTACACTCTTCCATTTGTCTCCTTTAGGGAACCCTTGGAATAAAAATCACCATTCCTATTGAAAAGAGCCTAGTCTGAGGCTTAGAAAGAATGTCATCTAAATCAATCCCCAAAACTTCATCAAAGTTTGAGTGACCTTGAAAATGACCCTAAAGTCTTCCTATTAGTCTTTTATTTCATGCAAACTTGGCTTGCAAGGGGGATGTCATTACCTCTCTGAGTTCTTTAGGGAAGCTTTGACCATGGGTTTCATATCCCAACATTGACTTCATCCACTCCTTTTGAGTTACACATAGGATGTATATGCATTTAGACATCACACTACACTGAGCGAAGATCAAGATGTAGTGGTTGTAAAAAGGACTAGACCTTTTTATAACTAGCCAATGCCATGGTCACCCAATTTTTGTGCTTGTCTTTTGCATCATTTGAAATTAAATTAATTGTGTGATTGGTTCTCCTTGAAACATTCAAAATATTGATAGTTTAATCAACCCTACATTGCCATACCTTTGCTAGGATTTGGATGATTATACTTAGTATATTTTGGTCATTTTTTCTTGGTATGTTTTGAGACTAAAACTTGTTTGTTTGTTCATAATCCATGTAAAAACAATGTATTTGATTTGAGGAGGGTAGTTTTATGCTACCCAAATCATGTCAAAACCATTTTACCTTTGAATAATTGAAACATAACATAGATCACATCATTCGAGCATGCTTAAACCATTAGGCTGCTCAATTTGTTTCACAACTTATTTCACCTTGTGCCAAAAACCATTTGTTTCAAACCATGTCATGTCTACCATTTAGACCTTTATCTTATGCCATCATGTTATCCAATCTTCTCTAGCTTGTTTGGTCAAATCATAGTTTTCAAAGTTGAGTTTTCAATTAACCTTGTTAAGTTTGGATCCAAACATTGATTGATTTCTATTTAAGCCTCAATTTGTGAGGATAATACATATATATTTCTCTTTTAGGTTGCATAACTTTGATTAATCGATTACCCAAATTTGAAAAACTATTGATGGTTTGCTTGTTTAATGCCTATCCTAATCATTGTTTGTGCCTTTATTTAGGAGAACACAACCTTGCTCAAAAATCATTTTATCTTATGCCTTATGCCAATTGATCATGTTTGTGCTTGATTTCATTTGCTGGGTCTATGTCAAAGTTGTTTCTAAACTTGTTAGATTAAATTCACATCAATCCTTTGTTTCAAGTCTAGTTTTTGATGCCATTTGGCCAAAAGTCCTAGCATATGTCTATTTGTTTGAGCCTAGATTTTGACTCCATGTTTAGACAAAAGACCTAATAAACTTGACTTTTCCCTTTCCTAGTTTAGACCTTGTTTGGAACACTTTGACCTAGACTTTTGACATGCTAGTTTTTATTTAGATGTTTGACCTTTTATGCATATGAAATTTTACATTAGAAATTTGATGTTAGATTGTTTTATGCCAAGTATTAGCACAAATCATTTTGGAGATACAACGCCACTTTCAGATCATATTGGAGATATAACTCCACCCCTTCAACCAAGTTAGACCAAGTTTGAACCATTTGTCCTTTGGATAGTTTTTTAGAGTTTGTAAAACTCTAAGCCTTTTTGTTTTAGAGCTTTCATCATTTATGTGGATATGTCTAGCTACATTTATGGTGGAGTCATGTAAAATCCAAATTATGATAGAATGGCTGATAAAATCCCACTATTACCCCTATAGAAAATGATTTTCTAAGCAATTTTATTATTCTCCCTATAATAAGCCATATGGGGAACATATTCAAAATCCACAAAATCCAACTCAAGACCTAGATTGGTGTGAAGAGGCTTGTGAGGATAAATTTGAAGACCCAACTACAAATAATGTTGTTTGGGATACAGATCCATACCCTCTTTGCAATAATTAGTACATGGAACACAATCAAGAACCATTTTATGAGCCAACTCATGATTGGGATGATATGGTTTATGAGGAAGACTTGGATGCTTTGGCTTGTGTAATAAATCAAGTTCCATGACATCCCTTTGTTATCCGATCATCAATTACCCCTAACCCTCCTTTGAATTATACAAGCTATCAAGCTCTACAATATCTAAGGAATACCATTACCATTCCTAGACCTCATCCTTTGGTTTGTGTGAGTAATCAGGTTCCATAATGCCAAACCATTTCTATACCAAGACCTCACACTTTATCTTGTGTGACCAATCAATCTCCACAATGCCCCTTCATCATTCTAAGACCTAGTCCTTTAGCTTGTATAGGCAATCAAGCCCCACAATGCCCTATCACTACCATTTCAAGACTTCATCCTTTGGCTCATGTCAAAAATCATGCTCCCCAATGCCCTACTATTATCCAACCACAAGCCATTCCTCATCTATAACCAATTCCATCCAAACCTCAACTGATCCAATCCTTTAAAGACCAAGCTATGTTCAAAACTGGTATTTTCCAACTCATTGGAAACCAAAACCAAGAAAACCAACCAATCCAAGATATTTTTGTTAAACCAACCACTTGTGATAAGTTAGGCTATGATGAATCACCTATTGATCCTAGCCCAATTGTCGAGGAGTCTCACATTGATGAGCTAGTCTTTACTGAGTCACTTCTTAATGATTATAACTACCTTTGGGTAAATCATTACCTCGACCATGTGCCTATTTTTCAAGAGCCCCCTATTGACAAGCCAATCTCTGAGGAGTTGTCTTTTAACCTTTTCCCCATCCTCTAGGAGTCCCACTCTGAAAAACCAATTTTTATGGATCCCATTATGCCATCACAAGCCATTACTTATCCAAAAACAAATATTCAACAAGACATCATTATAACAAAGTACCCATCAAATGAAGAATCAGAGTTAGAGTCAAGTTCTATTCTTGAATTGATATTAGATTTAGCATCAAAATTAGAATCAACATAAGTCTCAACATCAAATTCAAAGTCCCTTGAGTTAGAATCATATTCAGAAGAAGAATATGTTTATGGCTATTACAACATTGGTTATGCATACCTCATAGATCAATTTGAATACATTTATGATCCTTATATAGTTTTTGAGGATGAGTACTTTAGCTTCAACACAAGTTATCCTAGTATCTTATATGAGGATTATGTAGCTTCTCCCCATTCCATTACCATTCCACAAGCCATTACCATCAACCAAAATGGCCATATCATTGACATTTCATCTCTCACAAGTGTCGATTGGGATTGCTAGAATCACACTTTGTTGAACTACATCTATGGAAACATAGCAGTTGAAGAAGAGTAAGGAGGCCAAGACCACATTCATATAGCAGAAGAATACTCTCATAGTGAAACCTTTTTGGAAATGCTAGGGGACAATCAAAGTCAAAACTCAACATCTTCTAGTGAAACTTTTTTGGAAGTGCTAGATGACAATCAAAGTCAAAAGTCAACATTCCTTAATGAAGCCTTCTCAAAGGTATTATGGGACAATCAAGATAAATTCATTGGTGAAAAACTCATTTAGGCACCAATAGCTAAGTGTAAAAGTTCTTCACTACTTAATGAAGACAAAATCAAAGATCAAATCAAAATAGCTTCCTATCTATAGCCTAATCAGATGGTAGCTACTCTTAGGCTTAAACAACAGAAAAATCTAGTAGTCCTATCAAGAGGACAAGTCTTCAGCCTCACCATAACCAAAATTATATTGAATCTAGCATCAATAACATTATGTGTGACTAAAAGTCTTGATATTCATTTATTTCCAAACCATTCTACATTCCATTATCATCTACCATTCCATTTCATAATCAAACCTAGCATCCATTATTTGTCCTTGTTTACCATCCATGGTCTCAATTTCCTTTTTAGAGGCTATATAAATACCTTGTATCAAAGTTTTAAGGAGTCAAAATCAACAACAAACAAAGATCACAACATTCTTGGAATCTAAATCTGCAACCAGTTCTTGATGGAGCAACTATTCAGACAAGGTGTGGAATAGAAATTAACATGATCAAGTATTTTGTTTATATCATTTGTTGATTAGGACATGCATCTCCCTACCAACAAGAACAATAGAATCAAAAATCATACTCAGGCTAGAACCAAACATGTACCATACCATTTCATTGCCATGCCATTGCCATTGTTACATATCCTTTTACCATTATCGCATATCCCAACCAATCACATTCTCACTTGGGGGCAACCCTCTTACCATTTTTTTCAATCTATGAAAAACCATCATTATCCTTAGCAAGACCATACCATCCTATCATTCCATTCCTATCTAGACCAAAGCCTATTTTTAGTCATCCTACCTAATCCTATTTTAATCTCAATTTATTTGGTTCTTCCTTCACCTTTCACAAGAGGATTCCAATAAAGTTTCAACAATCAATCTAATTCATGTTTAAAATGATAGTTTATGAAAGTAGTGTGATAGTTGATTTGGTAAGATATCTTTCATTTTCCATCTTGTATCATGTTTGTTTATGTGAGCCTGATTATAACTGCTTTGGGCAAATCAATGTTTCACTAGTCTTGCTACTAATTACAACCGTCTATGGGAAAATTAGTATCATTGATCTATGCCATTGTATCCTAATTATAACTACCTATGGGCAAACTAGGGGCAACACTTATTTATCATGCATTGCCGTATCACCTTGCCCTTATTATTTTCATTTGACTGGTCATTTGCTAGATTTGAGAACTTGTTGGGGCCTAGTTGGTTTTTCTTTGCATTTTATGTGGATGGAATTACTATGACTTGAGGTAATTTTAAGACTATATGGGTCATGCTCAATTCATGTTGAGGTCACCTCAGTCCCCCTTTCCATATGATTTCATCAATTTGTGAGCAACCTAAGCCAAACACTCTCACCATTTCATGAGTAGGTATCTTATCATTCTTGATCAAGTTAAGATACCTCAAAATTCCAAAAACATTCATCACATTTAGAAAAATCCAATTTTTTTAATCATGTGTAAGCCTAGTCAGTTATCCTCAATCTACCTTACTAGGGCATTGTCATTTTTAGGATGCTTTATTTTACTTTTGTTTTTAGGCTTTTTGTTTGTTTGTTTATTTTAAGTTGTTTGTTTGTTTGTTTGTTTATTAACTTGTCTATTTGTTTGATTTTAGAAGGTTTATTTTGAATTTTAGTTGTGTTTTTTATTCCTACAGATATTTTACTTTTGAATTTTGAATGTTGCCTTGACTTGATATATATGCATTTATTGCGTGATTCCTCGAGCACATTATTTTTGAGTCTATCCATATTCATCCATTAATATTTTCATCATGGTTTTTATCATTGGTGCATTATTTTTTGAGTGTTTATTGGATTGAGAGTCAGTCCTTATGCATATTTTGGCCAAGTCTTCATGGTGTTCTATCATGAAGCCTACCATCACATGCTATAACAAAAATTAGCTTCAAGAAGGTCTATAATCAATGGAGTCCCAAAAGTTTCTCCTTGGCACCTTGATAAATCCTTCCATCCCACCCTTGATAAAATTAACCCGTTGGCCATTCTAGTTGTATTATTACTAATAAGGACAAACATCTCCTCATTGGTAGGTACAACTAAATCATTTCTAATGATTAATATTATTATTCTATCCATCTCTTTTATCAATTTGCACCTGCTCATATTTAATCTATAATCTAGGTTATATCCTTGAGTTATGCTTGCTAATCATCCCTAATTAGGGCACCATCAATTTTAGCCAATTTAGGTCTGCTTAATGATTATAACCACCTATAGGTAAATCATTATTTTGACTTTTATTCCTGATTATAACTATCTTTGGGCAAATCAACATCCTTTTTATATTAATGCATGCAAGCATTTTCTCATTTGGATTAATCTTAGCCATAGTTAATTCCACCTTTCTTCTAGTTTATTTTTGAGAGACCACCCATCAATAAATGTGATGAACACTCCCGTAAGGGGGCACCATCATAAGCTTCCCAAAACCATTTGGAGTTTTTTTCTTCAATCATCATCATATTTTTGGCATACAAGCCTTTTATCATTATTTGAGAAGATATTGATTTACCTATAGTTTGCAACATCTTTCCCAAAAGGGGTAAACTGTAGACACCTAAATCTAGCCACTTTTAACCTCCAACTAGGCTTTTGACCAATTTCCACCTAAAACATACAATTTGGCCTAAAAATAATAAAGCACATTAAAAGAATTGAATCTAACATATATTCAAGTGCTAATTTCAGCTAGGGCATCCCTAAATGGGATAATGCAATTTATGGGCCAACTAACTTTGATCAGATCAATCTGAGTGAAAATGCCAATTTTGCACATGGGTGCTCTAGATTGATCTTTTATATCAAATATCTTACACAAGATCTGTGCCTTTATTATTTGGATTTGGTAACATCCTAAATGGGATAATGGATCCAATGTATCTGACATTGGCTTCTAATTCTAACCCAATCAAATTTTGGACCAATAACAAGGCATTCTGATCAATTTGAGTAATTTGTGTACAACATGCTTAATCATGCTTAAGAGCTAGTTAAACTAAATTAGAGCCTAATTAAGAATTCCATGGAAACTTGTTGAATAATTTGTTTTAAAAATGAATATTAAATATCTACATCATCAGGTGACATCATTTCTTAAGAAGACATCCCTAGGCCATAAATGCTACAAATATCAGGATTCATGCCTCCCATACATCATCAATGCCCTCCATGCCTCTTAATTACTCTTTTATCCCAAATATTGATGAGCCTATTTATGAATTTTAATTACATAATTGGATTAATCCTTAACCACACATCTCAATCTTGAGATGGATGGTTTAGTTTGATTCTAATTAATCTCAAAAATCTATAAATAGAGAGGCCATGAACATCATTTCTAAGCTATTTTAGTGAAAATTTATAATGCATAAATGATTCCAAAAGCTATTATAAATAGTGTTACCATGCCAAATTGATTCCAATCCAAGCTAAGCCAAAGCCACAAGATTCCAAGGATAAGAGGAGATAGACAAGCCTCCTTTGATGAAGACTTCATGAGCATAAATCGAGCAAGCTACTACACCAAGTATTTTGAAGCATTCAAGGAAGGTAAAAAAAGGTTTTTTTTTCATTTTAATTATATGTTTTATTCATGTTTGTTAACTAAGCTATCTCTAGTGTTTAGGCTTAGAGATGTTATGCTAGTTAGTGTGTTTATTCTATTTTGTTTTCATTTTGGGACTAACCCAATACTAACCATCCTCTCTTAAAGCAAATTCTTAGCTCACAAGAGTAGACATAAAAATTAGAACTATAAATCATTAGTTTCATAATTCATTACTAATATTTAAGTAGTTTTATAGAGCAAAATTAGATGTAACATCTTCTCCCCTAAAATAGGTCATAATCCCGATGAAATTTATTTCAAATAATAGTTCAAAAAATAAAAATAAGTTTCAATAAAAAATCACTTACATAAATGAGGAAACATCTACAAGAATTCTTCATAATCTTCCCATGTAGCACTATCCTTAGAATATTTGTCCCACTAGACCTTACATTGTGATATTTATCTATTACACAAGCTAAGCTTATGAGTATCAATTATTTTGATTAGTTATATTATGACCACCCCTAGATCCTAAACTTGTAATGCATTCCAATCCAAAACATGTGTAAGATCAACAATATACTTCTTAAGATAAGATACATGAAAAACAATATACATTTGAGCTAATCCTAGTGGTAATGCACTTCTATATACTACATGATTAATCACTTATATAACCTCAAAGTGTCCCACATATCTTGGTGATAATTTTGAAGATTTTTCAAATTTAATATCACTCTTTTAGGGTTTCACTTGCAAAACAACTTTATCTCTAATTGAGAACTACCTTGCTATTATTTTTAGATTATTATAACATTTATACCTGTCATTGGATTTAGCCAATCTTGTTGTTTTATTTTTACAAATATATTAGGTCCAAATACCACTTTATTTTTTAGTTTATCCTAGTTGATTGGTGTTCTACACCTCCTACCATACACTACCTTCAAAGGAGCCATTTTCAAAGTTGATTGATATGAATTATTATAAGCAAACTCAACCAATGTAGGTATTCCTCTAATTTGTATTATTGGTCTATGTAATACATCCTCAAAAGATCCTCCAAAACATAGTTTATTCTCTCTATTTACCCATTTTATTTTTGGATGATAAGTTGTACCAAATTTTAGCTAAGTACCCAAAGATGAATTAAGAGTTTTCTAAAACTATGAGGTCATCCTAATGTCCCTATCTGAAATGATATTTTATAGAAACCCATGCAATATATAAACCTCTTTCACAAACCCTTTGGCAAGTATTGATGCATCATTTGTTAAATTACCTAAAATGAAGTGAGATACCTTAGTAAGTTTATCCACAACTACCAAAATCATGTCATGATGGTTTCTTGACATATGTAAACCTTGGATGAAGTCCATGCTAATAACTTGCCACTTTCATTCTAGTATGGAATGTAGGTATAACAATCCAACATTATGCACGTGTTCCATCTTAAATTACTGACACTCCAACCACATATATATAAAGTCTACTGCATCCTTTTTTATTCCCTTCTAGAAATATAATGGTCTTAATTTTGCTAATAGCTTAGTCATTTTAGGATGTCCTAAATATGGAGTATTTTTAATTCCTTCAACATAATATTCCTCAAATTTTTCCTATCAAGAACATATATTATTCTGTTATACCTCAAAAGTCTATCATTCTCAAATAAAAAACCAGGGTATCCATGATCTTGAAAATTCTCAACCAATGCTTTCTTAACTTGCTCACAAAATTCATCTTCAGGTGAGAATTTTACTACTTGACATCTTAAATTACTTATCATGGCCAATGTTGTAATGTATTTTATAAGACTAAGGGCATATGCAACTATGTTATTTTTACCCTTAATGTAGTTAATGTCAAAATCATAATCTAACAAAAATTCTAACCACCATCTCTAACAATCATGAACATGAGGCTGGATATATATGTACTTGAGACCCAATTTATTAGTTTTAAGCTCAAAAGGATTTCCCAAAAAATAATGCCTCTAAACTTACAAATCATGAACTATGGTAGCTAGTTCTAGGTCATGAGGAGAATAATTTACCTCATAATATGTTATAGAAGAAAAATGACCATTTGGATCCATATTATACAACATTAATGCTAAACTAAGCCTTTTTTTAGAACCTAAAAGGCTTCTTCACACTTATCAGACTAAACAAAATGTTGTTCTTTCCATTAAAGAGAGGTGATCAGATTAACTACCTTAGAAAAATTTGGTACAAACTTGTTATAGTAACTTATTAAATAAATGAAACTACGCACCTCATGCACTTTTTTGGGTGTTGGCCACTCCATAATGGCTCTAATTTAGTTGGATCCATAGAAATTCCTTCTGTAGAGATGATTTGTCCCAAGTATTGTACTCTTCTTTGAAAGAAAGCACACTTGTAAAAATTTCCTTAGAGTTTATGCTTCCACAATAACTTCAAGACCAAACATAAATGCTCAACATGCTTTTATCATTTTTAGAATAGATGAGAATATCATCCAAAAATACTAGCACAAACATATCAAGGTAATCTCTGAACACACTGTTCATGGGGTTCATAAATATTGTAGGTGCAATCATTAGTCTAAAAAGAAGTATTGTGAATTCATAATACCCATAAAAAGTCTTGAAAGCTTTTTTAGAATATATTCCTCTCAAATTCTCAACTGACGGTACTTAACATGAAGATCAATCCTTGAAAAGATTATTTCATCACACATTTGATTAAAAAGATCATCAATGCAAATACATGATACATGTTCTTGATTGTTTCCTTGTTAAGCATTTGGTAGTGAATGCACAAATAGAGGGTTCCATATTTATTTTTACAAATCTTATAGGTGCACCCCATGGTAAAACACTTGGTTGAATCAATCCTTTGGTCAACATCTCCTGAAATTGTGCTTTTAATTGTTAGGTTGTGGAGCTAAAAGCTTCACTGATGCAAACAGGGAAGGAGGTTGCTGAAGTGTCACAAACACCAGCATCGGTCAGGCCAACTGACATCAGCAAGATTAGACAAGAAGAGCAATCAACGTCGATTAGGGATCGGCCAGCGTCAGTCATCTCTAGGCAGACAGGGACCGATGTTGGTCGCCTGTGTGGTTTGGAACTGCGAGTGTTACAGATAGTTTGTTAATAAATTGATTGTTTGCATGAAGGAGGCTAATTTTAGTCTTGAGCTGCAGATCTAATTATTGTAATTAGGTGTCTAATTATTATTTACATGAGATCTATATAATAGACTCATGGGCTGTATTGTAATTTGTTCTAGTTTGAGTTGAGCAAAGTTAGCTCCTTTTGTGTGTGAAGTCAGCAAGGGTGTTCCTCCTAGTTCCACAGGGGTGCCGAGTGTGTATGATCAGGTTGGTCTATAGGTGTGCTAGATCAAGGAGAAGATCCACTGGGGTACTAGTTTGGAGAATCATAAGGACTTGGTGAGGCAAGGACAAGGGTTCTTCAGGGTGTAGAGAGATCTACATGGTAACAAGTGTGTGTACGAGGTCAAAGGAGATCTGCAGGTGGCAGTAGAATCAAAGGTGACAACAACACATCAGAGAGTGAGAGAGGAAGGCAAGGTAGTTCCTTCTATAAGTAAGATCATTTGGGTTGCAGGTTGTTGCAGTTCTTAGAAGATCTATTTGAAGTATGATTGAGTACTTGGAGTGCGTGGAACACTGGTGTACTGGTAGTAGTGGATACTGATTGGTTGGAGGTGAACACCAACTCTGTGTTTGAGTTGTGTGTTGGGACCATAAGAGAGATAGCTTTGAGGAAAGAGTTACTGTACACTTGAGGTGTGGGAAGCCTCTGAGAGGTGTGAAGAAGAAGTGGCATCTTCTTTATTGTATTCTTTTCTGGATGAGTATTAATACAAGTTGTGTATTGTCTCTCATATTCTGTGTTGTTTCTGGTTTCTAGTTACTTATTACTTCTGGTTAATTTTGCATATTCAGTTGCTTGTATATGGTAATCAATTGTGCTTCCACGGGTTCCTAACAGTTGGTATCAGAGCGAGGTTGTTGGATCATAGCTTGATACCACTAACAGTTGGTATCAGAGCTAAGGTTGTAGGGAGCAGGTTTGTGTTTGGTTACATGTCACTCTCAGGGGTTTCTGATTGAGTGGGAGTATAGCAATGACAAAAGAAAGTACACTAAGAATGGAGGAACTGAAAAGCATGAATGGTAAATTACAGTGTTATGGAAAGAAAGAATAGGTAAATAAAGATTGTTGGTTGGTAGCAGATTAGCATGAAGAAGCAGATGTTGCAGGTATTGTTGTACAAGATGCTCTGGATAAAGTTGAATCTTGGTTAATAGATTTTGTTGCCTCTTTCTATGCAGCCCCAAGTAGTGGGGTTGGTGAGCCTTGTCAAATTGTTGGCAAAGGGGAAGTGATGCTAAAATTGCAAGTAGCCAATACATGGGTGTTGAAGAAGGTCATGCAAGTTCCAGTCTTGGAGATGCGGCTAATTGCTTCAAGAAAGTTGGGTGATGAGAGATGCACAAGAACTCTCACAGTGGATCCACTTGAATTAGCATGTGGTAAGAAAATAGGTACTCTTTATCTAATTGCTTGTATTACTGATTCCACTTCTGTTGCACAGGTGTGGCTTTGTAGGCTTGGTCACATAAGTGAGAAGGGAATGGATGTTCTTAAGTCAGATGGTAAGAGATCAGCTTCAGAGAGCATAGTCTGAGATCTCTGTGAGCAGTGGGATGCTACAAGAAAGGATTGTGTTTATTACAGGAAAAGGAAGACTGATGTATTTGATAAACTTAAGAACTGGAAAGCCTTGGTGTTCTTGGAGGAGATGACAGACAAAGACCAATGGATGGGGCTGGATACTTCTGAGTAGGGTAGTTTGGACATGGGTTTTGATTTAAAGGAGCTCGTGGGTAAAAAGTCATCACTCACAGGTGAACACAATTACCGGCATCAATCAAAGGGAACCGATGTCGAATGGACAGGTGCCGATGTCGGTCATGTGCAGACCAGAGCTGGTGGTGTCGAGTAGGGTGGCTGCCAACATCAGTCAGGGAACTAATGTTAGTGACTAGGTAAGACCGATGTCGATCAGAAAACTAGTGTTGATAGAAAGGACAGTCGCATGGGAACTGACGTCAGTCAGATGCAGATTGTGTAGTGACTGAGGTCGGTCACTGAGACAGATTTTGGGTAGACAGCAAGCTATCAAGGAGTCTTAAATGCCCATGGGGAGGACTAAAAGGGTAAGTAAGCCTCAAATTCATTGTTCCTCTTCTTTATACTAGTTGCTGACTGCAGAGCAGGAAGGATCCAGGAAATAGTGGGAGCATGGCATGAACAGGATGCAGGACCAAATGGGAGATTTGGTAGGGTTGCCAGTCGGTATGAAAGCACTGAGATGAATGGATACCTTGGTTAAAGAATAGAGAGAATGGACACATGAGATGGAAGGCCAGGTCATATGGTCTTGAAGAAGCTGCAGGACAGTGGTACAGGTTTTGATAGGTGGATGACAAAGCAGGGCTTTAGTCAATATCAGTGTAACCATTGTGTTTGTCTTACTAGGTAGATGATGAGTCGTGACATTATCCTATTGTTGTATGTGGGTGATATGTTTGCTAGCAGGTTCGTACATACAAAGATTTATTGAGCTAAGGGTAAGGTTAGCTTAGTGGCATGTCATGAGGAATTTGAAACAACGAAATTCTTTGGCATGGGAGACATGGAAGATCACAGGTTGATTTTGTCTCCAATGGGAGCTGATGTTAAGAAGGTGTTTGGCAGGGTTCAATACACAGGATGGAGAATCAGAGCACACCAAGGGCTAGACAGTTCAGTGTTTAAAATCACATGAGATTTGGTATAGACCTAAGTTTTCCCAAGCAGTGGGAGCTATCAGAAAGTTTGTAGTCAATCTGGGAAGGAAGCACTGGAGGGCAGTTCAGTGGATTCTCAGGTGTCTGAGATGGACCAGTAGCAGGGATTCATGCTATGCAGGGTCAAGTACTTTGGATGTGGTAGGTTACTTGGATGACAGGAGGTGCACCACGGGATATGTGGTGGTTGGTCTTTAAGGTTGAGCTTGAAGAGGGATACAAGCCAGGGAACAAATTAGATGGGATACATGTACAAGTACAGTGCAACTATTTATCTCCAAGTGGGAGATTGTTAGGTTGTGGAGCTAAAAGCTTCACTGATGCAAATAGGGAAGGAGGTTGCTAAATTATCACAAACACTGGTGTTGATCAGGCTAATTGACATCAGTAGGATTATACAAGAAGAGCAACCGATGTCGGTTAGGGATCAGCCGGCGTTGGTCATCTCCAGGCAAACAGGGACCAATGTCGGTTGCCTGTGTGGTTTGGAACTGTGAGTGTTATGGATAGTTTGTTAACGAACTGATTGTTTACATGAAGGAGGTTAATTTTAGTCTTGAGCTGCAGATCTAATTATTGTAATTAGGTGTCTAATTATTGTTTGCATGAGATCTATATAATAGACTCATGGGATGTATTGTAATTTGTTCTAGTTTGAGTTGAGCAAAGTTATCTCCTTTTGTGTGTGAAGTGAGCAAGGGTGTTCCTCCTAGTTCCACAGGGGTGTCGAGTGTGTATGATTAGGTTGGTCTACAAGTGTGCTAGATCAGGGAGAAGATCCACTAGGGTACTAGTTTGGAGAATCATAAGGACTTAGTGAGGCAAGGACAAGGGTTCTTCAGGGTGTAGAGAGATCTACATGGTAACAGGTGTGTGTGCAAGGTCAAAGGAGATCTACAGGTGGCATCAAAATCAAAGGTGATAGCAACACATCAGAGAGTGAGAGAGGAAGGCAAGGTAGTTCCTTCCATAAGTAAGATCATTTGGGTTACAAGTTGTTACAGCTCTTGAGAGATCTACTTGAAGTACGATTGAGTACTTGGAGTGTGTGGAGCACTGGTGTACTGGCAGTAGTGGATACTGACTAGTTGGAGGTGAACACCAACTCTGTGTTTGAGTTGTGTGTTGGGACCGTAAGAGAGAGAGAGCGTTGAGAAAAGAGTTACTATACACTTGAGGTGTGGGAAGCCTCTGAGAGGTGTGAAGAAGAAGTGGCATCTTCTTTATTGTATTCTTTTCTGGATGAGTATTAATACAAGTTGTGTATTGTCTCTCATATTCTGTGTTATTTCTGGTTTCTAGTTGCTTGTTACTTTTGGTTAATTTCGCATATTCAGTTGCTTGTATATGGTAATCAATTATGCTTCCACGGGTTCCTAACATTAATTTGAATAATTTAGTTGTTATCATTCTATAGGGAACCTTGGACTATAGTTTTAACCCTAGAATGATGTCAATAATGATATTAAATTCCATTTTTGTTAAGGTGTGGAGCTAAAAGCTTCACCAAAGGAGCACATTGCAGAAGTTGCAAGTTTACACAGTCACCAGTGTCAGTCAAGAGTGACTGACATTGGTCAGGAGCAGTTCAGGAGATGTCGACGTCGGTAGGAATCGGTCGATGTCAGTCAGGTGCAAGTAGGTAGGAACTGATGTCGGTTACCTGTGCATCCAAAAAGCTATTTCCGTAGATAGAACAAATTGTTTGCATGTTAGGATTAAGTCATAGTCTTAAGTCCGCATTTCTATTATTAGTAAGACTATTTTAGAGCCCTTGTTTAAGAGGCATAACTATTGGTTGTAATTGCATTCTCATGTTTCCTAATTTTATATATAGGATTAGATCTTCATAGCTTATTGGACAAGAACAGTACAAGATATTTGTAAGATAGACAATTCAAGGTGTGAATTGTGATTGTACCTGAGAGAGAGAGCTCTTGAGGGAAAGAGATCTAGAGAGAGATCTGTACATCTGAGAGAGGTGTGGAAGAAAAGAAGTTTCTTCAATTGTATTCCTTCTGTAAAGAGTTTAATACAAGTTTTTAGGGTGGTTTCTTGTATCTCTTCTTCTTGCTATATTTTTGATTCTAGTTACTTATCTTTTTGGTTTAATTCCGCATTAATTGCTTTCATATTGTAATCAACATTATTGGTTGATCCCCAACAAGTGGTATCAGAGCTCAGGTTCACTAACAGGTGGTTCAGATCTATATAGTGTGTATTGATTACAGGGTACTCACAGGGGTTTCTGTAGGGATTTCTGTTTAAGTGGGAGAAGCAATGGCAGAAGAAAGTAAACTGAGAATGGAGAAGTTTAATGGCAAGAATTATCAACATTGGAGAATGTAGATAGAGGATTCTTTGTATCAAAAAGATCTATACTTACCGTTAGGTGGGATTGCAAAGAAGCCCAAAGACATGGATGATGAAGAATGGGAAGTTCTTGATAGAAAGGCTCTGGGGTCTATAAGACTGAGTTTGGCATCTACTGTGATATCTAATTTATCACAAACAAAGACAATGGTAGAGTTGATGACTACTTTAGCAAATTTGTATGAAAAACCCTCAGTTTCTAATAAGGTATATCTTATGAAGCAGTTATTTAATTTGCATATGCAAGAAGGTGGATCTGTATCTAATCATCTGAATGATTTTCATGGAATTGTAAATCAATTAAGTTCAGTCAAAATAGTGTTTGATGATAAAATTAAAGCTCTTTTAATATTATGTTCTTTGCCTGAAAGCTGGCATAGCTTGGTAATGGCAGTTTCTAATACTGCATCTGCTTCAAATATTTTAAAAGTAGAGGATGTTGTTAGTGTGATCTTGAATGAAGAAATTCGCAGGAAAAGCACAGAGGAAACATCAGGGAACGCTTTAAGTTTTGAGATCAGGGGAAGGCAAAAAGAGAAGAGCAAGAGGAGATCAAGGTCTAAGTCAAAGGTGAGAGGTAGATCCAAATCCAAAAATAGCAGGAAGCCACAATGCTGGAATTGTGGAAAGATTGGGCACATAAGCAGAGATTGCTGATCAAAGCCTAAGGAGGACAATCAGCACGAAGGAAAGGAAGAACCAAAGGTTGCAGGTATTGCACAAGATGCTTTAATATTCTCTTTGCATAATAATATAGAATCTTGGGTGTTAGATTCTGGTGCATCTTTTCATGCTACCCCTAATAGAGAATATTTTAGTGACTATGTCCATAGAGATTTTGGAATAGTGTACTTAGGGGATGATGAACCTTGTAAAATTATTGGCAAAGGAAAAGTGCAACTGAAAATGTAGAATGGCAACACATGGGTGTTGAGAGATGTGATGCATGTTCCCAGCTTGAAGAGAAATTTGATTTCTGTAAGAAAGTTAGGGGATGAGGGTTGTACAGTAACTCTCACAGCTGAATCTTGGAAGGTGACCAAGGGTGCACTTGTAATGGCCAAAGGTAAGAGAGTAGGTACTCTCTATTTATGTAATTGTGTTACTGATATTTCTCCTTCTATATTATCTACTTCAGATGTGGATGCAAAATTGTGGCACTCAAGGCTTGGCCACATGAGTGAGAAGGGGATGTATATTCTTAAGTCAAGAGATAAGCTTTCAGATTTGAAAAGCATAGATCTGGAATTTTGTGAGCATTGTGTGTTTGGAAAATAGAAGAGGGTAAGTTTTCTTAAGACTGGGTCAATAAAGAAGAAGCATAAGTTGCAGCTTGTTCACACAGACGTGTGGGGACCGGCTCAAGTTGCTTCTATTGGAGGATCACAATACTATGTTTCGTTCATAGATGATGCTACAAGAAAGGTATGGGTCTATTGTATTAAGAAGAAATCTGATGTATTTGAGACTTTTAAGATTTGGAAAGCTATGGTTGAGAATGAAATAGGTAGAAGATTGAAGTGCCTGAGATCTGACAATGGTGGTGAGTTCTGCAGCTATAAGTTCAACTGGTATTGTTATATGCATGGGATCCATAGGCAAAGGATAGTTCTAAGAACACCTTAGCAGAATGGAGTTGCTAAAAGGATGAACATAACAATCATGGAGCGTGTAAGGTGTATGAGATTGCATGCTGGTTTGCCCTTAGAGTTTTGGGCAGAAGCTGTGGATACTGCAGTGTACCTGATTAACAGAGGACCCTCTACAACTCTGGATGGTGGGATTCCAAAAGAGGCATGGACAGGGAAAAAGGTAGATCTCTCATATCTCAAAGTTTTTGGTTGTGAAGCCTTTGTGCACATTGATAAGGAAAATAGAAAGAAGCTGGATGCTAGGTCTATGAGGTGCACATTTATTGGCTATGGCTCTGATGATTTTGGATTCAGGTTTTGGAATCTAGGATTTAACAAAATAATTAGGAGCCATGATGTTGTTTTTAATGAAAAAGTGATGTATAGTGATTAGCTTAGGAGTTGAATCAATCTGGGCAGAGCAATGGAGAATTGGAAGAGGTGACGGTCCAAAATGAGCTCGCAAGAAAAATTTATCACAGACAGGAAAACACAGAGACTGATATCAGTTAGTCAGGAACCGATGTCGGCAATATAGGAACCGATGTAAGTCACACAGTGACCGACGTCAGCCAGGAAGGAACCGACGTTGGTCAAGAAGAACCGACGTCAGCCAGTAACAGACCTGGAAGTGATCAAGGTCGGTCACTATCAGAGAATTTGGGCAGACAGCGTGTTGTGAATGAGTCTCAGACGCCCATCAGGAGGTCAAAAAGGGTAAGTAAACCTCCAATTCGATATTCCCCTTCATTATTCTATTTATTGCTAACTGATGGTGGAGAACTAGAGAGTTTTGATGAAGCAATATAGGTGGAATCCAAGAGTCAGTGGGAGCTAGGCATGAATGAGGAGATTGATTCCTTGAGAGAGAACCAAACATGGGATTTGGTTGAGTTGCCAGCAGGTAAGAAGACACTAAAGAATAGATGGATCTACAGGTTGAAGGAAGGTGAGAATGGATAGATGAGATATAAGGCCAGGTTGGTAGTGAAAGGATTTGCACAAAAGCTAGGTATTGATTTTGGTGAGATTTTTGCTCCTGTTGTTAAAATGACTTCTATACGGGTTATATTGTCTTTAGTTGCTATTGAAGATTTGCATCTTGAGCAGCTTGATGTTAAGACAGTGTTTCTTCATGGAAATTTGGATGAGGAAATATATATGGATCAGCTGAAAGGATTTGAGGTCAAAGGTAAGGAGAAGCTAGTGTGCAGATTGAAGAAAAGCTTGTATGGCCTCAAGCAAGCTCCTAGACAGTGGTATTTGAGATTTGACAGGTTTATGACTGAGCATGGCTACAGTAGGTGTCAATCTGACCATTGTGTGTATTTTAAGAGATTGGATAATGGTAGATATATTATTTTGTTGTTGTATGTAGATGATATGCTGGTTGCAGGATCACACATGCAGGATATCTCTGAGCTTAAGGTGAAATTAGCTCACACATTTGCCATGAAGGATTTGGGAGTAGCAAATAAAATTATTGGCATGAGCATTAAGAGAGATAGGAAAAATCACAGGTTGATTTTGTCTCAAGAGGATTATGTGAACAAGGTGTTGAAATGGTTTAATATGTAGGATGTAAAACTGGTAAGCACACCTTTGACTGGACATTTTAAGTTGAGTAAAGAGCAATGTCCTAATTCATATGATGAGGTAGAGTACATGAGTAAAGCTCCATATTCTTCCACAGTAGGGATTTTAATGTATGCAATGGTGTGTACTAGACCAGATATTGCCCAAGTAGTGGGAGTTGTAAGTAAGTATATGGCCAATCAAGGGAAGGAGCACTGGAAAGCAGTTTAGTGGATCCTTAAATATCTGAGAGGAACCAGTAGTAGACATTTGTGCTATGGAGGTTCAGATAATTCTCTACATGGTTATGTAGATTCAGATATGGTAGGTGATTTGGATGGCAGAAGGAACACCACAGGATATATTTTCACTGTTGGTGGAATGGCGGTTAGCTGGATATCAAAGTTGCAGAAGGTTGTTGCCTTGTCAACTACATAAGCAGAGTATATTGCAGTCACAGAGGCTAGCAAAGAGATGATATGGATGACACGGTTCATGGAAGAGCTTGGAAAGGAGTAAGAGAGTTGCAGACTATACAGTGATAGTCAGAGTGTAATTCATTTGGCTAAGAATTCAGCCTTTCATTCAAGAACAAAGCACATACAACTTAGGTACCACTTCATAAGACAGGTATTGGAGGATGGTGAGTTGAATCTAGAGAAGATCCATACAGATAAGAATCCTGCAGATATGTTAACCAAGCCAGTTACAAAGGAGAAGTTGAATTTTCATTCAACTTCTGTTGGTCTTCATGATTGAGTTGAAGATGGAGGAGCTAGAAGATGTTGCTGTACAGGTACTAGTGCAACTATTTATCTCCAAGTGGGAGATTGTTAAGGTGTGGAGCTAAAAGCTTCACCAAAGGAGCGCATTGCAAAAGTTGCAGGTTTACATAGTCACCGACGTCGGTCAGGAGCGACCAACATCAGTCAGGAGCAGTTTAGGAGATGCTGACATCGGTAGGAATCGGTCGATGTAGGTCAGGTGCAAGTAGGCAGGAACTGATGTCAGTTACCTATGCATCTAGAAAGCTATTTCTATGGACATAACAGATTGTTTGCATGTTAGGATTAAGTCATAGTCTTAAGTCCGCATCTCTATTATTAGTAAGACTGTTTTAGAGCCCTTGTTTAAGAGGCATAACTATTGGTTGTAATTGCATGCTCATGTTTCCTAATTTTATATATAGGATTAGATCTTCATAGCTTATTGGACAAGAACAATACAAGATATTTTTAAGATAGACAATTCAAGGTGTGAATTGTGATTGTACTTGAGAGAGAGAGCTCTTGAGGGAAAGAGATCTAGAGAGAGATCTGTGCATCTGAGAGAGGTGTGGAAGAAAATAAGTTTCTTCAATTGTATTCCTTTTGTAAAGAGTTTAATACAAGTTTTTAGGGTGGTTTCTTGTATCTCTTCTTCTTGCTATATGTCTGATTCTAGTTACTTATCTTTTTGGCTTAATTCTGTATTAATTGCTTTCATATTGTAATCAACATTGTTGGTTGATCCCCAAAAATTTTGGGAGGTATCCATGATAATTCCTTTGGAAAAATATCCTAATTTTTTTGTAAAAAAGGATAGTCTTCCAAAGTGGGTTCTTTAGCTTCACCAATTTCATCTATTTTGACTAGGAATGCTTGACATCCCTTTCGTTGAGCCTTTTTCAACTTAATAACTAAAATTTAATTAAGTTGTAACTCTGCCCATTCTCTTTGAATCTGGGTTTGACTTCAAAAATCATCTAAACACTCAACCTTCATATTAAAATAATCAACTTTGGATTTGTGTTTACAAAGCCAATTCACTCCTAGGATCACATCATACGACCCTAGTGGTGCTGCATAAAGATGAACAACCATGGTGAATTTTGGAAACTTTATTTCAGCCTCAATAAGAAATATATCAATTTTGACCTTGGATTCATTCCCATATTGAATTGATGAATCATTTACCATAAAACTAACTTTCATAGATAATTTACTTAACCTTTTAAGAGAGATAAAGCATTCAATAACTCCTGTATCTATAAAACTAGAAATGGGTTATCCAAATAGAGTACTTGATACATCGATGGGAGACTCTTGAAATTTTAATTTATAATTATAAACTATTTCATGAATACATTGTTAAAAGGTTCCCTAATATGATGTAGAGGTAGATGAATTCTTATTTATGCCATCTGTCTTCCATTGAGGACAATCCTTGGCATAATAGTCTCATCCACATGTAAAACATCCACCAAGTGGTCTTTTCCTCTCAGCTTAATTATCACCCTTTAATATTTATCTAAAACTAAATCCTAATTTCTTATTCCCTGAGCATTACTAAATCTCACATTTTAGATATTGAACTAGTTATTGTAATTTCATTCTATTTCTAGTAATTTTTCTTGAAGGGTGTCTTTGAATTTCTAAACTTATTTTTGAATTTTTTCTAACCTCTGTAAATAATTTCAAATTTTTATCCTACTTAATTGCCTTCTCAAAGATGTAGTCCATAGTGGATGGTCCATGCACATCCACTTGACAACTAATTTAGGGTTTTAAGCCCATAATGAACTTCCTGATCTGGAAACATTAATATTTATGATATTATGGAACATACTTCAAGAGATTTGTGAATGAATCCTAATATCCATTCACTGACAAATCCCTTTACTTCATATTCTATAAATCTATTAATTTCTAATCAAATTATAGTTGGGATAGCCATCATTCCCTAAAAAGAGTCACAAACTACTCCCAAGTGGTGGTCGTAGAATCAAGGTTCATCTCAAGTTTTTTATTAGCCCACCAAATTGCTGCCTCACAATCCAGTTGGTAAGTTCCCCACATAGTTTAATTACCTCATAATTTTCAATCTTTAAATAGTTTTCCATTTCAATGATCTAAGCTTCAGCTCTATCACCTAATATCATATCATTAAACTTGGGTGGATTAACTTTATTCATATCACATGTAAGCTCTATAGTTACTTGAACTCTATATACTTGTTTACCTTCCTTACGTCCCTAATCCTGAGGTTATTCTTATTTATTAGGTTATTACTCTATAAACTCTTGTTCATCTTACTCCTTATGTCCATGAACTTCTCAATTTAGAGATGTTATCTTGTTTTTGGTCTCATTCATGACAGTGAGTATCTAGTTGAATTTCATTTCTTATTCTACTACTATTTGATTGGGATCAACTTGAAGGTTTGTATTTGAACTCCCTTCACTACTTAATTTATCTTGTGTCATTCTCTTCACTAAAAATTAGGAGAATATATTTATGTTAGTGGAATCATTAGGTCTGAGTACTAAATCTTTACTCTAATACCACAATGTTATAATCCCATTGAGTTACATAATTAAAAATAAATAAAAATAAATGGTACACTTATAAAATCATCTTTAACTATATCTGAGATCACTGTTTGACTAATAAATACATATAAAAGAAATAAATATAGAATTATATCAACCCAATGGTTAATAAATAATCTATTTAGTTTTCAAATAATTAATATTTGATTACAAGATGAATAATTCTCTTAATATTAAAAATAAAACAAATTAAGTACATCAAATCACTCATATAAACTATTATACAAATATAAATAATCATACAACCACTCCTGTCATAATATTCAAAATTAATTACAAATCTCATAGCCACTGCTATGCTGAATATCTATCAAATAATAATGTAATACATGTTACATTTTAGTACAAATTTAAATATAGTATGTACAATAGTAAAACTGAGCCTCACAAATAACTCAGTGATCCATTAATGTAGCCATGAACATGATCCCAAATAGTTAAAAAATGAATAGAGGGAGAGCATCATCTGAGTGTTTTACCTCCAACCACAGACCAACAGTCTCCAACACACCTCCCCACTAGGAGTGGCCATACCTTTCATGGAGAGAATACAAGAAAAAATTAACTATTAAGAAATAATTTGGAACTTGTGTGTGTATAATCACTAATACATGCAATAGTCACATAGCCCATGGAATCCAATCCTCTATCTACTATGCCATAAATATACACATGTAAACTAGAAAGTACAATGGAATAACAATTTCTCAGTTATAACATTACTTTGGCTAAATTTTTCATTATAAAAATCAAATCTAAGGATCCAAATAAATTCCAACCACACAAAACTCTTTGATATTGAATCATAACTATTAGATGATATTAGGGGTAGGTATGTGAGTTTCCTACTAACACACCCATATATCTAACACCTATTATCTATGAATAAGTATAGTAATTTTTACATATAGGTTCAAGTATAATAAATATATATTACAACATACACTCATCCCAAAAAATAATATAAGGTACAAAAAATCATAAATAAGAATCTCATTGTTTTCATTCACTTAACCAAACAAGTGATATGCATGGGTTTATCAAATGAACTGTATTCAAAACCAAAAATGTATAGGAGACTAGAATAAGAAGCCAAGTATACTTAGTCCTTTATCAACATATCCTTTGAACATAATATATATATACATACACACACACACACACACACACACACACACACACACACACACACACACACACACACACACACACACACACACACACACACACACACACACACAAGCATCAATAAATTTCTATAATGTAAATCATATATAAATAAAATCACATTCAATCATGATCATAAAGCATAGTAGAAACATATGCAAATACTATCCAACATAATAACTGATCATGAAATAAAAATATGATTGCCAAATATGTGTCATACGTACTCATATCAAACATAAAAAATAGAACTATAAATCATTAGTTTCATAATCCACTACTAATACATAAGTAGTTTTGTAGAGTAGAACTAGATGTGACATTAAGGAATTAGGGTTAATCTTAGTCTTTATGATATTGGCAGTTAGAGCTTAATTTCAAGGCTATTAGGGTGGGGAAGGTTTGTATTATCTTGAGATGCATCCTTGTTATCTTTGGAGTGATCCAATATAATAATAAAATAGATTTGAAGGTAAACATTAGCTTGGTAAAGTGCATCACACTTTATATTATTTTCATGATGTTTGGTAAATTTTAGGAAGTCTTGATATCATTCTATTACCATAGAATTATGATCAAAATTGTTTCCAAGTAAGAAACTCTATGCTATGGTGTGAAGGGAATGGATTTTTATGTGAATGACCCTAATTATAATTAAACCACTATTTTTTGGGTATCATACTATTGAGTTGTTTGGTGCGACAGCTATAAATCTTTCAATAGACACCGATGAAGTTTATTTCTAAGCTTCACAATGCTGAGAGGTTAATAAGTATATTTATTTTACGACACTTATTGCAATATATTAGATTAATAATGAAAATAAAAGAAATAATTTTGTAAATAAACATAAAAAGACTATATTACATTGAAAAGGGAGCAAAATTATATTATGGTAAGTGAATGAAGTTTGGGGGACAAAAAATAGACATTTTCATGAAATTATGATTTTAACAAAAATGCATATGTGATTTTGTGATTTAGGTTCTGTTATAACCAAATCTAAACTATGTACATTGTTTAAAACCACATACACACTAAACCATGTAAGCACTATAATGCATATGCACTATAACATGCCTGTGATATTGTTGTTATGTAATGTACAAGGGTTTTAAAGCAACATGTTGAAGAACCAAAAGGTAGATTGCTTGTTTACTAAAATAAATGTTAAGTATAAGTTGACATCTATATTGTTACATTTATATTCCAATGTTACATTGTTTATTATTAGATAGGATAAACACTTTTGAACCAAAGATATGAATTAGACAGTGAGGTTTGATAACTAGACCCACAACCAAGAACAAGGGTTTTAAACATTGGTCCCACAACTAATAGGGTTTAAGGATCCCACAGTTGTGATAAATCACAACCATGACAAATCACAATGAGAGGGTTTTAAAGGTCTCAAAACCATGTCAGACACAACAAGAGGGTTTGAAAGATCCCAAAACCATAGCAATTAAAATAATGAGAGGGTTTGATGGATCCCATATTCATGAGAAGAGGGTTTTAAGGATCCCTCAACTTTATCAAGACAAGGAAGGCAACTCCTTGACAAATAAAAAATATAGACAATAGTTATCCCCCTTTGATAGAGCTTCTTTGAAATTTTCATTTTAGAACAAATCAAGATAGAAATAGCATGTCTTCCACTAATCTTTTGTCTCCTAGAAACATCCACACAATATTCACACAACTAGTGAGCCTGCATACCCATCGAGCAAAATAGTAACTAAATCACAACAAGGAGATAGACAAATCATCTTCAACAATCTAACAACATCTTGATATAATTCATTCAAAAAACTAAAGGGTTTGAAGGATACAAAAACCATATCACCAAGAGGGTTTAGAGGATCCCACAAACTTAGGATCAAGGAGGAAATTCCTCAACAAATAAAAAGTACAAACCATAGTTATCACACTTTGGTAGAATTTCTTCAAAAATTCCACTATAAAACACAATCCTATCTAGAGTAGGCAAACTTCCACTAATATTCTATCTCTTTAAAGCATCTGTATAGTCTCTAGCATAACTTAAGCATAAATTGAGTACCCACATCCCCTAAGCTAAACAAAAACTAAATCACAACAAAGACCTAACCACCTCATCCTCAACAATCTAGTAGTAGCTTGATATAGAATGGGAATATTTAGACCATCATAAATAACCTTTATCTTTTCTTTGGCTGAGAAATATTCAAAAATCTATCTAATATCATCCTTCCTCCTATAATGGTGGTTGGGATGACCATTACACAATAGGCCCATTGATAAAAAAATAACACACGTAGATTTTAAGATAAACCCCAAAAAATGGAAGAGGCAAAGGTGAAATCCTCTAACATCCACCCTTCTTGGAAAGACAACACAGTGGAATAATCTAACATACACCAAAGGGAGGAAGGGGTAAAATCCTCTATCATCCACTCAAATCCTGTAAGTTTTGATGAGGAATACTCTAAATTCATTCATTAAAGCCCATAATGTTCTGAACCCAAAAAGATAGAGAAATTCAAATAAGAGTCCTCTAACATCCACCTTCAAACTCAGAAGAACTTTGGCCCAAGTCATAGGATTCACATCAAATAAAAAGGAGATATACTCCCTTTGGGTCTTGAAATTAGACAGTTGAGCCCTTAGAAATATAATATCAACTTCGTAAATGGTATAAAATAGATAAAACCACCAAGCTCCTCCTTTCCCAACATAAGGAGATAAATAAATAACCCATAGAATGTATGAGTCATGATCCCATATGATAAAACCAAGATAAAATAAGAGCTTAAAGGGAAGACAAAACCACTCAACCCTTGAAATGGGATAATTTCCCTTTAGGATGAAATAGTCATTAGACTCTAAAATTTGACCAATCTTTTATATTTCAACAAGGAGGCAATACCACTTTTGCTCTGATACCACCAAAATAATACCTTTTTTCTATCATATATATTTCAATAGTCCATCATCATACCAGACTCAGTTTTAAATTTGTGGATCTTTCACTTAACCTCAATGAATCTTCCACTCTGGTTTTTTCTATCAAAATTCACCCAAAATATTTTGCTCTAGTATTTGGCTCATGCTAGACTTTCACTCTAATTCTCTCCTATCTAGCGGGCCATTCAAAATTATAGGGAGTGATGATGATGACATAGATGACCCCCAGTCCTCTTGGATCTAGATCATATCACCTCCTCCTTCCATCTATTATCCTTATTTCCCACACTCTATTTGAAAATATCTCCTCCCACCACCAGAATAAACCACATTTATATTGTAGACATTCTACTAGTCTATCATCCTACCAAAATTAGTCTAAAATATATGAATATACCACTCAACCTAAGTAAATATTCCATTCTATTTTTCTACCAAACCCCACCCAAAATCTTCTACTCTAGTATTTGTCACATGCCAAACTTTTGTTCTAATTCTCTCCCACCTAATGGGTCATTCAAAATTTTAGTGGATAATATTGATGATGTGGATAAACCCTAAGCCTCCTAGATTTGGGCTATATTCATCTCCTCTTTCTACCTATTATCCTTCTTGATGATGCCTTATTTTAAAAATCTTCTTGATCCTCTCTGCCATTCAATGAATTATACTTATGATATATCTTTTAATCTTAAATTGGTCCATTGGAATATGAATGTAATAATGTAACATTGGAATATAAATGTAATAATTTAACATTATAATATATATGTAACAATGTCAATGTTAACTTATAATTTAATTTTATTTTAGTAAATATAAGAAATAGGGCCACTTTTCATCCTCTAGAATTGGTATCATAGATCAAAAAATTATGATTTAGAAGATAGTTTTTTAAAATCCAATCTGGTCAATACATAGACATTTTTAGGATTATAATATTGAATCTATTGCTTTCATGGCATAAATTTTACAACTGCTATCTATTATGGGCAAGCTTATAGTTGTTTTTAGGTTTCTAGTCATTTTGAATTGCTTGCATTTATAGGTGTTATAGTGTGTTAAAATTAAATTTTATAAACCAACACATACCTAATCACCCCTTTATGCTGATTTTACTAATGATAAGGTATCTTATAGGCTAAAAATGACACAAAAATACCATATTCATTTGAAACTAGAGTAAATAGGGATAATCTGGGGCATGTTTGAGCCTAGTCACCCTAATTTTTTTTAACTTCATGATAAAGTGGTGTGAATTGGGAAATGTAGGTCACATTGGTGACCCTCACACACCAAACTACCCTTTATGCAAAATTTACTTATGATTAGGTCCCTTATATGCCAAAAACAACACAAAAACTCTAAATCCACTTTTAACTAGGGTAAATACAAACAATTTTAGGCATATTTATGCAAAATAAACCCATTTCTATTTGAAGTTAGGCTAAAGTGGTGTGATTGTGGAAATGTAAATCAAATTATGACCTTTATACATCCAACCACCCATTTATACTAAAATTACTTATGATTAGTTTCCTTATAGGCCAAAAGTGACACAACTCTATATCCACTTGCAACTAGGAAAATGTGAATAATATTTGGCACATTTGTGTATAATCATCCTAATTCACTTTTAATTCAAGCCAAAGTGGTGTGATTGGGGAAACATAAGTTGCATTAGTGACTTATGCACACTTAATCACCCATTTATGTTGATTTCACTTATGATTAATTTCTTTATAAGCTAAACTTGACACAACAACACCATATCCACTCATGACTAGGATAAATATAGATTATTTGGAATAAAATTTATGTGTTCACCTTAATTCACTTTGAATTCAAGTTAGAGTGGTGTGATTGGGGTAATGAAGGCCAATTGGTGACCCATGCACACCCAACCACCCATTTATTACATTTTTAATTGAGATTATGGGGATTATAGGATAAAAAACATAACACCACCATATTCATTTACAACTAAGGAGAATGCAAAAAATTTGGGGCACATTCATGCATGATCATTCTAATTCACTTAAAATTTAAGCAAAAGTGGTGTGATTGGGGTAAAGTAATTCTCATTGGTGAATAGTGTACCCAACCACCCATTTATGTTTATTTTAATTGTAATTATGTCTCTTATAGGCCAAAAATGAAAAAAACACCATATCCATTTGTGATCATGGCAATTATGGAGAATTTTTGGTATATTTGTGTACCATCACCCCAATTCACTTTGGATTAGATGAAAGTGGTGTGATGAGAGCAATATAATTTGAATTGGTGACCCAAACACACCCAACCACCTCTTTATGTTAATTTCACTCATAATTAGGTCCCTCATAGGTCAATAGAGACATGAAAACACCATAGCCACATGAAAATAGGACAAATATGTATAATTTTAGACACATTTGCATGTGATCACTATAATTCACTTTAAATTTAGAATAAAGTGGTGTGATTGGATAAATGTAGGTCATAATGGTGACCCATGCACACACAACCATCCATTTATATAATTTTAACTTGTGACAATAGGGATTATAGGCCAAAAAACATAATAACTTAGGCAAATGCCAATAATTTGGGGTAAATTTGTGTGAAATCACCATAATTCGCTTGGAATTCATGCCAATATGATGTGATTGGAGAAAAATAATTTTCATTGGTGAATAACACACACCCAACCAACCATTTATGTTGATTTTACTTATGATTAAGCCCATTATAAACCAAAAGTGACACAAAAACAACATATCCACTTGTGAGTAGGGAAATGTTTTGACACATTTATCAATGATCAATCTAATTCAATTTGAATTTAGGCCAAAATGGTGTGATTGGGGAAACACAAGTCACATTAGTGATCTAAGTACACCCAAACATGCCTTTATGTTGACATTACACATGATTAGGTTCATTATAGGATAAAATTGATACAATCACACCACATCCAACTAAGATTAGGAAATATATGTATATTTTGGGGGCATATTTATGCATTATTACCCTAATTCACTTTGAATTTAGGCCAAAGTTGATGGATTGAGGAAATGTAAGTTGCATTGGTGACCTACACATACCTAAAAATAATTTAATGCCAATTTTACTTGTGACTAGGCTCTTTATAGGCCAAAATTGACACAAAAACACCAAATATAATCACATTAACACAATCACACCACTTTGGCTTTGACTAAAATTAATTTGGGTTGATTGCATAAAATGTACCCAAAATAATCTATATTTTCCTAGGTCACAAGTAGATATGGTTATTTTGTGTCACTTTTGGCCTATAACAAACCTAATCATAATTAAAATTTATATAAATGGGTGGTTTGGTGTGCTCTAGTTACCAATGATAATTTAATTTCCCCAATTACACCACTTTGGATTGAATTCATAGTGAATTGGCTTGATCAAACATGAATTTACCCCAAATTATCCACATTTCCTTTAGGCACAAGTGAATATGGTGTTTTTGTGTTTATTTTAGCTTATAATCCCTATAATCACAAGTAAAAATTACATAAATGGGTGGTTGAGTGTGAGAGTCACCAATGAAACCTACATTTCCCCATTCACACTAATTTTTCCTTATTCAAAGTGGATTGGGGTGATCATGTACAAATGTGTCCTAAATTATTCCCATTTCCCTAGTCGTAAGTGGATATGGAGTTGTTATGCCATTTTTGGCCTATAAGGAACCTAATTGAAATTAAAATTGACATAAAAGGGTGGTTGGAAGAGGTCACCAATTAAACCCATGTTGCCTAAATCACACTACTTTGGCCTGGATTTGAAGTGAATTGGGATGCTTATGCATAAATATGTCCAAAATTGTCCATATTTTCCCTACTTATAATTAGATATGGGGTTTTTATGTCACTTTTGGATTATAAGGGACCAAATTATAACTAAATTGGCATAAATGAATAATTGAGTGTGCAATGGTCATTAATGGGACTTACATTATCCCAATCATACCAAATTTTCCTCAATTTGATGTAAATTAGGTTGATCATGCATGAATGTGCCCCAAATTATCTATGTTTTCCCTAGTTATAGGTGGATATAGTTTTGTTGTGTTTATTTTGGCTTATAATCCCTTTATTCACATGTAAAAATGACATAAAATGGTGATTTTGTGTGTGCAACTCACCAATGTGACCTATTTTGCCTCAATCAACCCACTTTAGCTTGAATTTGAAGTGAATTAGGGTGATCTTACATAAATGTGTCTCAAAGATTCTTCATTTTTTCTAATCATAAGTGAATATGGTGTTGTGTCACTTTTAGCCTATAAAGAAACTAATCACAATTAAAATCAACATAAATGGGTGGTTGGGTATGTAGGGGTCAAAATGTGACTTACATTGGCTTAATCACATCACTTTGGATTTATTTCAAAGATAAATGGGATGATCATTCATAAATGTGTTAAAAAATGTTCACATTTACCATAGTCTCAAGTGGATGTGGTGTTTTTATGTTGCTTTTGGCTTGCAAGGGACCTAATCTTAAGTAAAATTGGTATAAATGGGTGGTTGGGTATGCATAGTCACCAATGTGACCTATGTTACCCCATTCAAACCAATTTTGCATGAATTCAAACTAAATTAATGTGATTATACAAAAATGTGCCCCTAATTGTTCACATTTACCCTAGTCACAAATGAATATGGTGTTGTTTTGTTGATTTTGGATGCTGAAGGACATAATCATAAGTAAAATTGACATAATGGGGTGGTCGATTGTGTGATAGTTTTTAAAGTTTACTTTTTACACACATATAACTAATATAAATGTTAGAATTTTTTTGGAAGGCCAAAAAACCTAAAAATGACTATACATTTGACCAAAATGGACAATAATTGCAAATGTTATACTTTGAAACCCTTAGGTTCAATATCGAAATCCTTAAAATGGCTAAGTACTAACAAAATTATATTTTACAAAAACATATTTTAAATCGTAACTCATGGAACTATGAGACCAATTGTAAAATATTTAAAGTGTCCTTAATTTATTATATTTACTAGATTAAATTTAAAGTATAATTATACTTAATATTTATTTTAGTAAACAAGCACCATGCTTTTTGGTTATTTCACTTGCCTACTTCAAAACCTTTGCACCTTATATAAAATCAATATCATGTACACATTATATCACATGCATGTTGTAGTGTGTATGCACTTTACTCTCATAAATACAAACCTAAATCTTGGACCTACATAACCAAATTCATGTTTTAGCTTGAAAATAACAAAATTCAACTTTGGGCATAATAAACACCATGAATTTTATCTAGAGATTTCATGAAAAAATTACTAACACCTCGAGCACACTCTCCTAAATATATAATTTTATTTTTTTACTAATTTAATGTTTATATCTATATTCCTTTCTAAGTATCTATTTTTGTGCCGCTATTTGCTAAAACTATAGATCCCTATCTTTGTCTATGAATATTTTTTTTCATTCATCCAAATGAAATTTTTTTTAGGGTTGAAAAATATGCCTAATTCTATACATTAAAAAAAACTAATATTTATTTTTTGAGGTATTTAGGGGGGCACATGATTGGATATCTAGTTTTTATCATTTTCAAGGTCTCTTTACTTATAAAATTATTTAAAAATAAAAATTTCACTAAAAAAATTAAAAAAAATATAGGTTAAAAACTAGATGATCTTATCTAAATTTACAAAAAAGGGTTCCAAAAAATATTAAATGATGCTAAAAAATGTGCGGGTGCAAGACCAATTATCTACTATGTTTTTTTGAAAAAGAGGAGATTATTTTCAAATTTTAGTTATTTGACCTACTTTTACTTGACCATTTAAAAAAAATAGTAGCTTTAAAACTAGACTCAAAATTATAAAATTCATGTTATAGAATCTTAAAAAATTGAGCATATATATATTAATAATCTTTACAAGTTGAGGTTTCTCATTTTTAGGGAAAATAGTCCACTTAAGATCCCCTTTTTCCCCCTAGTTCCATGCACTTACCTCTTACAATATCATTGGCATCTTTAAGTGGGAAACCTCCTTTGAGAAAGTTCAATATAATATAATTCATGGATATCTTTCCATTAATATATGCTCTTATTAATACTAATTTTATCATAGATAACAACTACTTTTCATATATGTGGGATTGTTATAATTATCTCAAGGGATGACTTACAAAGCATATGCATCCATAGCTTTTATAAAAAACAAAAATTATAAATAAAGAGTTCAGATGAAGGGATCTTGACATTCCCTGCCCCTTCAAAATCTTTGACCTCAAAGTTAAAGATTAGGAAACTTTTTTTGGAATTGAAGGAGGGGTTCCTATAACGCATCTCATAGTTGCATTCCATGCTATTGGATTAGAACCTCAGTGATGGTCTAGTTTCAAAGATGATGGAAGAGTCTCTCAAAGATAGATTTAGGATTAGGAAAGATAAATACTTCTTCATTGAGATCAAGAAGTACAATATGAGCTATGACATAATGGTAAATAACTTTCTTCAAACATGAGACATGAAAAAATAGATGGACACACGAAGAGAGTAGAAGTCACATCTTGTATGTAATAAGACCAATCTACTGAAGAACCCTTATAAGGTCAATAAAACTTGGGATAATTTTTTTGACATCCATTTATCTTGAGATAGGAATGTTTATAAGGTTGTAGTTGGAGTAAAACCGTATCTCCAAGTTAGAAAGTGCATTTAAAATGATGTTGATCTACTTGTTACTTTATGCAATTCTATACTAGGTGTTAATTTCCCTTAGGAAGGTGAAGAATATTCTCCTAGATGTTGAGGGTAGTGTCCAATACCTACATATTAGAGTTTTCAAGAAGATAAGCAAGAAGAGATGGTGGATTATGACCATAAAATACTTCCTAAGGATTTATCCTAGTGGCTATGTGATAGGTGGTGTTGTACCACAATTTTTAAAGTGGTAGCCATTTCACCCATTGATGTTGTTGATCATAAAAAAATTGATGAAAATACTATTACAATAGTTTATTAAAAATTTTAGTCCAATTCAATATCACTTTCAGATGGGTACTTGTGCACTTGAAGAGTTCTTACTAGAAGTGACTTGTGAAAGTTGAGCTGAAATCATATAGAATAAAATATGGGATTCCATTAAGGTGGAAGATTTTATTGATGAATATTTATATGATGGTATAAGTGGTGTAAGGATAGTCCAAGTCAAAATAATGATCATATTTAAAGAGGAAATCTATCACCACTGGAATGACTAACTTTCTACAATATTTTGATAAGCATTCTAGAAGATCCATGGAGGTGTTTGTCTATATGAATTATGGAATGGGTAGGGATTGGAGTAAGATGGGTGATGCCACTATCTCTCCATTGTGATGTAAAAATACATCACATTCATTAAAAAATGTCTTGATATCTTGGTTGATGCCTAGCTAAAAAACTACAATGAATGCATTTATAAAATTAAAAAAAACTTGAATGCACTACAGAAGGTGAGGCATATAACCCGTGTAAAATATTGTTCATAACTTGGATACATAAATCAAGATAATGTTGTATTTGTATCATAAGTATTAGTTATATAAATTATATTTGGATTTGGAATTAAGGTCCACAGATAATTTTCAAATTATTTTATGCATGTGACTGTCTTACTATGACACTTGCTAGATGTCGTGCATCCATTCTAAAATAGGGTTGGATAAGGAAAACATCTATGTCTGTTATTCATACTAGTGGGATAGTGAATCAACAACCATATTTTTATTTCTCATATCATAAGTGATATCATAATCATACCCCATTAATTTTTAAACCTATTTTTGTTGAACTAAGTAAGAGACCCATTGCTCCAAGAATCATTTGAGTTTTTGATGATTAGTTTTGATGCAAAAATGCCAACCTAATAGGTATGGTTGTCACATATTGAGAACATAGAGGATATCCATAATTTATTTTATAAAAAATTGTTCTCACTGAGGGATTTATAGTGAAGGCAATGGGGCATCCCTCATACATGAGGATACACCAAGGCCATTTCCATATGCATTATGTTTAGTGATAAATGTATTCAGTAAATCTACCATGTCCAAAATAGGTGTAGTACATGTACCTACTTGAATTCCTAAAAATATTGTTCAATTGGGATGGACTAAAAAAAATAATATTTTTTTGAATATGGGGTTAATGGGCTAACAAGTTTTTTATAATCCCTAAAAAATATGTGATAGTTCCTAGGGAAGCCATGAAATCCATGAAGGGTTTTGAGTGTCCTAGTTTCTGGCCAATTTTTATGGCCTAAATTTTCACTGAGTCAACCCAAAAACTAATTACTAAAAAATATGGCTAGTTTACTCCACCTTATATTGAAAAAATGGACATTTAGACATTTTTGCATAGATTGAGTCATCTGTAAGAAGTTGCAAAGTAGTGTTGAGGTGTTGGAGATGTTCTTCCAAAGTTTTGATGTAGATTAGGATATCATTAAAGAAGAAATGGATGATTTTACATAAAAATTGGTGAAATATTTTTTTCATACAACCTTTTAAGGTTTAATGGGCATTAAGCTCAAAGGGATGACCATGAATTCATAGTGCCATTGTGTGTGCAGGAAACAATTTTTGAAATATATTCATCCTAAATATAAATCTAATAATGGCCAAACCATAAATATTATTTAGAGAAGAAGTGGGAACCATGAAGTTAATATATAAATAAGATAATAAGTTTGTATTTAATAATGAGCTTGTTTATCTCATAAAAATCAATGTAGGGCCACCTAGATCCATCTTTTTTGTGAACTAGTAAAATTGGGGAAGAGTATAAGCTTATGCTCAAATGAATGACTCCTACTTGAAGAAGTTATTAAACCAAATTTTCAAATTTAGATTTATGAAAAATATATAGTGGTATGGTTTAAAGGAGTTGAATACAATGTTATTCTAGTCAATGAGGTGACAATCCTTTTGGTTCCTCAAATACTAATGCATGTCTAATTCAAGCATTTTGGAAGTTAGTAGGCTCATGGGAATTAGTACACATGTTGATATTAATAGAATAGAGTTGAGTAATAATTACATGTGGATTTATTGAGGATATTATCAATGTGGTGAGAACTAATGACATTAGAGAATCTTGGTAAGATATATTTCAATGTGTACTGCTAGATGTTATTACAGAGCTACATAGAAATTTATTAAAATTACCACAACATAGGGCCAAGAGTGTGCAACCATTGGGATATAAGAAATAAATCACATATTCCCAAGGGTAAGTCAAACATGTATTTTTTAGGGTATAATCCCCCACAAAAATATGTACATTACAACATTTTTTGTTACATGACAATGTTCCTACATTGGTAATCATCACTTCAAAACTAGAACATGGGTGCACAAAATAGTCAACTTATTTTTATAGCTAAGGATAAATTAAATTATGTGTGATACATGAGTCAATGAGAATAATTAAGAGACATTTTTTAAAATACCCATTTACACTCATAGTCTGAGTGGTTACCCTAGCCTAAGCATGCATCAAAATTTTGGATTGTGACTCTATGTTGATATATTCTTCAACTTCATTTTTTTCATCATTGGAATTGTGAGTATGTTCCCATAATTTATCATTTATTGGTGAGTTGACATCATTAAAATACAAATTTTTTTTGAGGCACTTGTCTAATTTGGTGAATTTTTCATCATAGTTGTAATAAAGCCCTTTTTTGTGATGAGTGTGCATTTATGCCTTTGTAAGGAATTTAATGGGAGTAAATTTTGGAAGAGGGATTATGAATGGCCATTATGTTATATAGGTTTTAAAATCTCCAAAATTGTAAGAGAGATACTGAGAGGTGATATTATCTCCCCCAAGATTGGCCAATCCTAATGCTTCGATAATGTTCTGTAGTTTAAACATCTTGAGATCTATGTGAATGATATATTTGAGCCTATTGATGAAACAAATATTGAAGAAATCATAATTAAACTTTTAGTTTGGTTGACCAATTTTAAAATTTTATCTTGATACTCATGAATAATTATATTTTATTTTAGTTTGGTTAGGGATTTATGAAATCATCATAAGCACTAAGACCAAAGTGAACTAATTTTTTTTAACAAAATCATCCTTAGTGGGTTCTTCATGAGATTTTTGGTACCACTTGGTACCAATGGACAACTTATTTATCTACATTAAATGAGGATACAAGTACATTTTCTACCCCCAATGTATTGTGAAAGATAAAATATAGATCAATACGATGAATCCAGCTATTAGGATCTTTACAATAAAAATTTGGAAAGTCTAATTTAGGGCCATATGACATAATTTAGGCTTAAAATATGCCTTTAGAGTGCCTATACCCATTGATCATATTTGAGATATTGGTATTTTATAAATTGATGTCATGTAGTTACTCATTTAACTCAGTGAGTTGGGTGTTAAGTTGAGCTTGGAATTTAGATTAGAGTTCCTCTATGTTAAGTGTCATGGTTTGGGTTCCTGTATAGGTGACAACCATTGGCTACATGGGTCTAGGGGTACCAAAAAGATATTAATAAAGTGATTGGCTCAATGATATGATCACAATTGTATAATTTTTACAAGGGTAAAAATAAAAAGTGATTAAAGGATTTAGATGATTTTTTTATGTGCAAATTTTATCCCACAAAATTGAAATACATGTTAAAATGATCATCTTATAGATAAAATCACTAGTGTAGTTGGATTATCATATTAAAAAATAGATTTTTACTCATTTTTCAAATTTTTTATCAGTTAACTACTACATCAAGTTCATGTAACTATTTTGGAATATTTTGACCTTTCTATCTCCTACTGTTACTATGTATCTATTGACTAGTAAAATATGCTACCTCTTAATGAATATTGGCTATTATTATATTTATCAAGAAATCTAAGTTAGATTTGTGATTTTAGGAATGCTAGGGTATAGGGAAGGTTACCAAAGGGTGTGTTTAGTTTGTGATATTTTAAATATACCAATGTTTGTAAAATAACATTGGATCAATATTTTAGTGCTATAACTATGACATATAATCATTTTTATATCCAACTATCTAGTCTACAAGGTATGGTCCAACTAACATCTTGGGTCTAACCACTTATCAACGCATCATAAACAAATTACCAAAGGCTTCTTATGGATAGGTTATGAAAAAAACTATGGGATCTTCTTATATACTTTAAGGTACATGGAAGCACCGGTTTATATACAACACTGTCTAATGTCTTACATATTGAGGCATAACCCCTCAATCCATGGAATCAGAGAAAAATTATAATAAATTATCACAAAATGATATATTTATGCTAGTTTTTAAAATTTTAAAACTTATTTTACAACCTAAAGGAAAAGAAAATGGAAAAAAAATTAGGTAGAAAGCTTAATATCACCACATTGTTACCACTTTATGATCATCGAGATCCTAATTTGGCAAGTGAGAGTGTACAATGGATAGAAGTAGATAACCCTAAACTAATGAAACTATGAATGAAAATTGGCCTTGGAAAGAGCTCTAATACTAGATGTTATGATCCTTCCTAAAATAAATTTAAATAATAGTGAAAATAACAAAAAAAATACTCCAAATGAACAAAAAAATACTATATTACATTGAAAAGGGAACATAATTATATTATAATATTTTTTGCCTATATGAAGGGCCAACCTCCTTTGAGCAAGCTTAATTTAATATAATTCATGGATACCTTTCCAATAGTCTAGGATCTTATTTATACTAATTAGGTCTTACATAACTACTACTTCCCATGCACATGGGATTGTTACAATTAAGTCAAGGGATGAATTACAAAACACATTCATCCATAGATTTTATTAAAGATAATAAGTATGAATAAATAGTATAAATAAAAATTTAGGATGAAGGGGTCCTAATAATTTATTAGAAGGAAAATGTGGTCAAAAATTCCTTGTAAGTGGTTGAGAGATTCATATTTTGAGGACCACTTTGCATGATTGCATGGGTAGTTATCTTAGACTCAAAATTATGATCATAGGTATTAGTGACACCATCATCAATAACATGATTTTTTATTTATTTATCATGATAATTAAATGCTTTGTTTAGGTTTAGGAATCTCAAATTATCTCACGAGATGATCCTGACATTTGGATTGATTGATGGATTTTTCCCATGCCTTAAGAAAAAGGGATCTAATTTTGCATTGAGATTTTAGTTCTAAGGCAATTTTAAAAATATTAAATAGAATTTATGTGGTCATGTTATGGTAAAATTTTTAGGCCAAAATATTCCATCATTTGATAAAATAGTGGGCCACCTCATGATAATATTATTTACAATTGATGAAGTTACATAAGCTATCCTTGAGTACGTCATGATATTGAAATTCTTAAACTAATGAATTAAATAAGCCTTATAATTTAGTGATAGATCTACGTTTGAGTTGGTTTTACTTTTATATAGAATCACTAGTGATATTTTTAACAATTAGTTTGGTAGTTTCATAGGTGTTAACCTTGAGTCAATATTATTTAGATGTTTCCAAAGACCTTAACATGTAGGGAAAGAACAACAAACCTACCATAGTTAATGGTTGATATGACTCTCCTAATATCGAAGGATATAATATGAGTAAATAAGGGTTCATTTTAAAGATGTTGAATGAATTTTTTATTAATAGGTGGTTGTGATATTAGGTTATTGAGATGATACTTAAGGGGGTGTGCGAGTCAGGGAGTTTGATTTGACATTCCCCACCAAATTTGTTAAGGTTTATTAGAAAATTTTAAAAGTTTATTTCACATTTGGATTCAAATGATTTGAACTAGATGTTTACATATGTAAAATTTGGTCCTAAAAATTCAAAGTCATATGAGTAGGATTGATTGAATAATTTTGATTTGATTTGGATACTTGAGTTTCTTGTTGGTTGGATTGAGAATATCAAGTAGATTTAGAAATTGGATTAGTGATTTGGTTTATGTTTTGATTTGGAGCATAAAAAGTATCAATAACCATACTCATAGCCATTTTTTGAAGTGTGTAGGAATAAGGATTGGAGCAAGTCATGGATTGAATTTAACTAAAGGTTGAAGAGGGAATGAACCTAGGATAAGTATTAAGAAAATATGAAACCATTAAATCATAGAATTATTCTTGATATTTTCATATATGTTTAGGATGTTAATTTAAGAATACATGCATTTAATGAGTGTATTCATATTAATATTCTTATTCACCCTTAGATTAATATTCTTCATGAGGTAAAAAAATTATATACCTAGATCTTATGTTGACCATGTGGTTGATAGGAATGCACATGTTTTTATAAGTATTATACATGAAACTATTGTAATCATTGCTGGAAGGGTTTTGTTAAAAGAAAATGATTCTATAAGTGGAAGGATTTTGGGTATTATCAATTTTTAGTCATGGACATAACACTATCATTGTTAATAGTAAATATTTGGAAGGCATATAAACCTTGGTTGATTTTATCTTAAGGTTTTGATACACTACATTGTGGGAATGGGAAGATAAACTTTAGGGTTATTTAAGGAAGACAATAAATTTAATAGAAAAGGCATTTTTAAAAAATTATGGAATCTAAGAATCTAAAATAAAAATGTAAAAATGACCCAACACATAAGTAGGTAAGATTCATATAAGACTCACCATAATGTATGTATTCTAAATTGTCAACAATATAAAGAATCTATAATATAGGAAAAGGCATAATACCACACTAGATCCAACACAAATATAATAAACTATTTCATAAAGTGACATGGGAATATATACAAGGGATGTGTATGAAGGAGGTTGTAATGGAACTAACAAGGGAATATAAACATATAAAGGGAGTGAATATTCATAACTAGATCCAATGTGTTAGATAATAACCAATAGGTGTAAGCTAAAGTAATCAAAGGAAATAATTTTTTCTGCATAGGTGGTAACCATGAGATATTTAATCTAAGGATTGTAAAGGTGATATTAGATAATAACCATGAAGAGTATATAAAGAAAAAATAATGCAAATATACTAATAATTAGAAACTAATCTAAGCATGAAAGATAATAAAATAATGATATAATATATCCACCAAAGTAAAGAGAGAAATAATATAGGGTTAGAAATCCTTAACTTAGGTTGAATTATTGGCACATAAATCTCCCCCTTAGATCAAGTGGCACTTTTCGAGAGATATTTTAGGTGAAGCTCAGGATAAAATGAATAATAACTAAGTATCCTTAGTTGAGGACTCCAATGATTAGCTGTACCTTGCTAGTTTAATATCCCTTATTGATACATTAAATGACCTTGCACAAAGAAGTCTTCCTAAAGTGTAAGCTCTTTAGCCCTAATTCATCTTATTCTTACTAAGGTTAGTTTTAATATGCGAGTAAATCATATTGGAGGTATTGATTATAATAAATGATAAATGGGAACTATATATGATATGACTCAAAAAAAAAAGACACAACTCAAACATATCTGAAGTCATCAACCCAACATATGAAGTAGAAAGGTTTCCAACAAACACAAAACTACATTAGTGTATATGATGACATTGGCCAAGGTGGAGCTTTAAAAAACATTAATAACCATCACAATCACACCAAAGTGAAATATGAAAGTATGAATAACATGAATAGAAAGGGGGAAGGGGAATAAATATAGAATAAATTAGATGATGACATAATATGAATAAATGAGGCAATAAAAATAAATGATCATTGTGAAATATTTCAAAGAGTACCATAGATAAACCCACATTGAAACCGTTCACTCATTATGAGATACATTTAGGGATATTGATGCATCGACAAGTCTTGTAATATCTTTTAAGTTAAAATAATTTATATATAATATCCAACGTATATGTAACCTAATAGTGACTAAAAGTGGAAAGAAACATGTTTTGAGATAGTGCATAAGATAATATATAAATATGATTATGTGACCAACATCAAAATGTTTTGATAGAGGCATACCAATATAAAATTATTCTAATAATAGTTTTGTGTCATGATAATAGAAATATGATTCTTAAAGCATATAAAAAGTTAGATTGATCTGAAACTCTACAAATTCATTTGTCAACAATTTTTTATCAGGAACCTCTCCTAAATTATGATTAGATGCACAAAAATTCTAGAAGTACTTATTTGACCTATCCATAATCAATTCCAAAAAATCTTGCAAGGGAATCAAAATTTGGTGTTGATATTATGATAATTTAGAAATCAACACTCATGCAATTTAAAAAATAATCTTGTGTGTATAGAAATTCCAACCCTTATCTCTATGTATGAGATTCAAGTAAGTGATCAATTTTATATGTTCTTTAACTAGTTATATTATAAAAAGTATGCAATAATAACACTTCAATAGATATATATGTGGTAAAAATTAGTATGTAAGAATCCTAAAATTTGATCATTTTAATTACATGAGAATACGATGTCCTTTCATGGTTGTTTAGATAATTAAGGTGCTTGTGTATATATAATTTTTAAAAATTTAAATTAAGACCTTATAGGCATGCAAGATGACATTATGGAAGTGGGAAAGTCAAAAATTGTAGACACCTAATTTTGGTAAAACACCCTTTTCCATAGTTTATTTGTCATTAGTTAGCACACTTGGTCCACTTATGTATATTTGGAAGTTTTTGGATATATTTCACCCCCATTAAAATTTATTTGGATTTGATTCATCTATATATCTTCAAATGTGTATATTGGTAGGTTCAAAATCCCAGTTATCCATTCTCTAAATAGTGTTGTCTCCATTTAGAGTTTTTTCCTTTTGGTATAAATTCAACAGTCTTCCATTTCTATCTCATATATAGTTATAAAATTATTGATTCTACCCCTCTCAATTTTGTGGGTCCTTTTCACCTTTGCATGATTTCATGTACCTTTGATTTCTCTTATCACATTGTTCCATGGGTGGCCTTTGCTTGTCATGTCTAAGAGATCCCTATATATACAAGTCAAGCCTTAATAATTTAATGAGCACAAGATAAGTTTAAATCCTATTTAAATTTGAGCCACACATTCATCTTATCTATTACTACACTTGTGAAGGATCTTGCACAATGAGTATAAAAAGCATCTAGATCTTTTCTAAGTCATGCACCATCATCACTTTGTGAAAAAATAACCTTATACTAGGGACATATAGTTGGATTTATTTATTTAAGAGAGGATGTGAAGCCCTTACTCACTTGGGTTGGATTACACTCAACTGCATAAGATAACTACATTGAATCTAATTCTAAGCATGTATAATATGTAGTTGTAACTTCTCAAATAGTAGTCTAATTCAATTAAATTTAACCCAATTTTTTGTTGCTACGTTTGAGGGTTAGGTAAATAAGTGAAAGAGAGTAAATTCAACACATTCATCCCACCAATTATATAAGGAGATCACACAAATCTACTTTCCATCTACTAGTGCACCATCCCATTTTTAAAAAATAATCATAAAATAAAAAAAGTACGTAATTTATGCATAAGTACAAATTTAACAATAATATATGTACATAGATAACAAATTTTTGATTCTTTCTTGTACATAATTGGTGACTTATTGATTTTGTACTAGTACATTCAACAATAAAAATTACAAATAAAGAATTAAAATTAGATACAGAACCCAAATCCAATTCCAAATACTTAGTATAGTTATCAGATCTATTAGATTTCATCTCCTTTTATATTTTCATAATTTCTCATTACTTGTTCAATCCTTTTTCATAATTTTAGTTTTATTTTAGAAAATCAAGGATCTAATTTACTATTTTGGACTATATTACCTTAGATCCCTTTGTGCTCTGAAATTTACCATTTTTACGTTAGTATTACCCTATGAGTGTCACCATTTGGTAAAACATGTTGGTGAACCCAACATTTCAATCATCTAATCTAGGATTTCATAACACTCAAACCCTAAATTTTACATTTGATTTTTAATTATTTCCTTTGCCTTAGCCTAATGTTTTTTTTCAACTCTAATTTTCCCCTTGGTTTTAGATCCAATTCTAAAAAATCAGTGAATACCTCCATTATTTGAATGTTTATAATTTATAAGGATTTACCCTAGGGTTTGGTTTTTGATTTTATATTTTATATTTCAGATTTGTATCTTGTTTTTCTTATTTAATTTCTCAATCATCAGCCCTAGGTTCCTTCACTTGGTTCATGCTTACATCTTATGAAAAATAAGAAGTCTAAATATATACATCTTACAAGGTGAAGTGATAGATTTAGTGGTGTTACTTATGATTTAAACCAACTTCCTTTGTGTAGTATTCATGCCTCTTTGAATTCAAAAATAGATACTTCTAATGATGTTCATTCTATTTGTTTTTGTGGTTGTTTATATGAATCCTACAAATGATTCAAATGTTAATGGATATATTGAGAATGATAATTTTGACAATGATATTGTGATTAATGTTTATGCTAATGCAAATGATTTTAATTATGTTAATCCTAATAAAGTTACTAAAATTAAAGATTTTATTCAAATTAATCCTACATGCTTAGAACCTATGCTAATTAATTTAAAATAATTATTAAAGAGAATTAAGGACAATGAAGCTACAACTAATAATTATATGCTTTTTACCTTGAATGTTTCTAATCTACCTATTGGCCAAAATTGGCCTACATACAAAGCTTTTGCTAGTATAGCCTTTTCATCTTCATCTACAACCATGGTTTGAGGACCAATGGAAGGAATTAATCCCTTTAGGGTTTTGGATCATTTGTCTCATTTTAATGAGTGTAATTAGATAGAAAACCAATAAAGGAATTAGTTTTCATAGATATGACAATGAGCTGGTTCATAATTGGTGACTTTCAAAGGTCTAAACTCAGTCATGATCCACCTGGTTCATTTGAGTAATAGAGTTCATAGGTTCCATTTTGAGTAGGTGCCTTCAAATATGATCTAACAGTGTGGGATATGCCAAGGGATGCCAAATTAAAGCTATAGGAAATATTCATTTACATTTAAAAAATCTTCAACAAGTTTTAAGTCAAATGTAGGGTTGCCAAGTGTCAGAATCATGAAAGTAGGAATCAAAGATCTATGACATGTAAGAAATATCATAGGGTCAATAAGTCAAGGATAGATCTATGGCATGTGTTTAATCATGAAATAAAAGATCAATGATGAGGACAAGGTTAAAAGGTTAGAGGATCCTAAGAATAAATGCAAAGGTGCCAATTGTCTCGATCATGGTGACTTCCAAGCAAATTAATGAACCATGTTTTATCATATTGATCAATGATGCAAATTTGATCTAGAAGATCAAAGATCAATGGAGCATGTTCAACTAGCAAATCAAAGATCAATAGTGCACATGAGGTCAAGAAGTCAATGATCCCAAATTGCACATGAGGTCATCACATGGTATAAGTGCATGAACCAAATGGAGAATAACATTAGGGTACATAGAAGGCACGTAGGGCTGAAAAGTGTTTCAATCTAAGATATAAATCAAAGATCAATGTAGGACTACCAAGTGTTGTAATCTCATACTTAAATCAAAGATAAATGGCCGATGTTGAAAGTTAAGGCTAGGAGACTCCTGAGGAGATTAATGAAGAAAATTTGATAAATTTTCAAGGGGCACAAAATGAGAACACGTGTTTCAATTTGTAAAGGTCATATTTTTAAATATGGTAAAAACTATGGCAAGAAGATGCCACATAGGCAGACATGTTAGATTAAAAGATTTGGTGGACCTGAGCAGGCTAATGCTAAAGCTAAGATAAAATGTGATTTAGTTTGAGCTAGAACAAATATTTTGAATATAATTCCACCATTAATGACAAACTTTTACCTATAGTCTTTTAAAAGGCCAACATATCTTCAAGCTCAGGGAGTTGGTGGTATGATGCCATAAAGAAGTTCAATGTCTTGTTCATGATCATGATACTAAATATCTTGATGGATCTTCATTGACATTATGACTATATGAAAACCAATAAACATGATTGGTTTTCATCTATAATAAACCTATGTTCAATGTTTGAAGTAGGGGTAGAGTTGTGATTATGAAAAGAGTGTCTTATCTTTTGACATAATCATATCATCCACTTTTAGTAGGTACATGCAATCACTTAAAATAGACATAATCATGGCTCAATTAAGTCCATGGATATGAGGATTTTTTATTTAAAATGAAGGAAAATGAAGGATGGCATAGAAATATAAGAGAGATCTAGTGGTTGGAGAGTGTAGGTGGAGCAATAAATGAATTTTAGAGTCTTTGGAGGCACTTCCTTCTTAGTAGATCATGACTCATCCTAAAAAAAAAGATTCTATCTTCTGGTATGTTTCTAATCTAATAAGGAAACTTGAAGAATATTTATAGCTAATAAAGGTTAATTTTTTGAGGAAGTATTAGTCTTAATTGATCTAAATATGGTTGAAAATTCATAAAAGGTGGTTGGACCTCATTATTGATTCTAACTACATGCTTCGCCTCTTTCTCTTCTCACTTCTCTTATATCTCACATTTCCTTCCTCATATCAAGTGACTCTCATTTTTACAAGTCTAAACCCTATCAAAAATTTGTATGAAAGACCTCTTGAAGCAATAAGATTGTTTTTCACCTATTTCTTACTTCTAAATTGTGTTTAATAAGCTTGTGCATGATGTTATTATGAAGGAGTGTCTTCCATGTCCATTGTACTTATTTATTGATCATTTTTAGGTGATTTAAATTTAGTTTTATGTATCAATTTATAATCTTTATACCATGAATGGACACTTGGTGTAAATCTTAGAATTCCTTTTTGCTTCATTCATTACTTCATGAGCCTAGTTCATGAAATACTTATGCAAATTAGTTAGTTTGTGAAATTGTGTGAGCTAGCATTATATTATGCTTCATTAGTGTTTATTTCATACTTATGTGAGTTCTAATTTAATTTTGTGCATCAAATTTTTATCTCTCTTAGTTACTCTATACCCCCTCTCTATCCCTTTACTAAGTAGAAACATTAATTTAGGTGATCTACCAAGAGGAAGTCAGCCTTCTCCAGAGGTTCAACCTCACTACAAGATACCTACAACCTAAGTTTTCTCCAACATTGTGGATGGGAATGAGAGAGACTAAAAAAGCTTCCACAAGGGTATAATTCCATGCCACAATAGTTTCTATCATGGCTCATGTGATTACGTTATTCACTACGTGAAGAGTTTTGGTGTTATCTTCATCCAATCAACATTTGGAGGTATGTGTGCAAACACCAATGGTGACTCCAAGTATTTATTAGTTGGTATAAGTAGACCAAGTGCCTAATAATTGTTATTTGTTATGTACAATCAACCATATTTTGATCAATATGATCATTCTCTACCTCAACATCGTACTTATCAAGCTAATAATGTTTATGTGTTCCCCCTAATTGGCCCTCAAACAACCTATCAGCCCTATCATGGCCTTTTCCCCCATGTCACCCCTACATATGACCAAGATTATCCTCCTTTGCATTCAAATTAGTCCTCTAATTCCCCTTGTCAAGACTAAGTTTATCCTATTAGATCCTTATTAGGATTCAAGCAAGCATTATTAGATTATACTGAGTTGATAAGGGAGATTGTTAGGGGTTTAGAAATTTATTCAATCATCCCTATTCATGTTATACAAAAGGTAAGGAGTTATCTTCAACTATTAAAGAATAGGTGGTTAGTTTTTGATGATGAACAATGGGTATTTTGTGAGAGGGAGAACAAGGTGTGTTTGAGAAACATGGTTCAAAGCTTGGAAAATGTGTTGATATCTTGTGAGTATTAGGAGGTTCAGTGTAATCAGTCCTATGTGTCCTATCTTCTCTTATAGCCTCAATATTAGCCTCTGAGAGTTTTAAATCAACCCATTAATTAACCTTATCAAAGTCCATCCTTGTCAATAATTAGAGAAGTAATACTAGACCAAGGGAGAAAAATCATGAAAATCAATAAACAGGTTGGACTTAGACAAGAATTCCACATTCATGACATGGAGGAGATAAGGATATTTTTGTATAAGTTTTGGAATGTGTGGGAATCCATTAAAGAAGGTGACTATCCACACATTGAGAAGCAAGACATGGAGTGGGGACTGTCTATTGAATAGGTGTTAGAGCTAAGGATAACATATCAAATCAAAATAAACTAGTTTACCCATTCCTTATGTTCCTACTCTATTGAGTGGACCTTATTGCCCTCCCAACATTTCCATTTTTAGAAGAGGACCTATTATATGGATAATGAACAAAGACCATTCAACTAAAGAGCATGAAGCCATCCCACCATGGATCTCCTCCTACACCTTTAACCATGACTATGTCATGCCCTTTCATATGAATTCACCCTCTCTTATACCCATTCAGGAAGAAGAGAAGGTGGCTGAACCCTATACATTCCCCTCTTGGAAATTAGTCAAGAAAAGCATTGAGAAGAAAGAAGAGGTGATATTTAAGGAAATCCAAGAAGCAATATTGGAGGAGGGGGAGTTAATTGTTCAAAAGGTGAATCAAGTAACCATAACTCAGCTCAATGAGATTTCTCTACAATATTTTCAAGACTCTTTCTCTTTTCTCGAAGAACCACCTAAAAGAGCCTTCAAAGTCCCTAGTTCGAAGGATACTCTCTTAATTTGCAAGCAAGGTGAACTTTTTTTCCCTCCCACCATCTCCCTCTTAGAGAAATACCTATTTTACAAAGGATAGAGTAAGATATTATAGTCTAAAATGAGTATCAATAAGATGAGGTAAGTGTGTATGAGGAATAAAAATTGATAAGTAACCCACTTCATTTAGAGGAGGAAAAATTAGGTTTGGACCAACCTTATTGGCATGGCTTTGACACTAATCAATTAAAGCTTGAAGAGGCAACTTATCAAGTTGAACATGGGGGAGACCTTGAATGGATTACCAAATTTATATTCTATATAGATGAAAAATAAGATTAGAACCATGTACCAAAGGTTATCCCACTTCAAAACAAGGTGTCAAATGAAAATAACTCTGATATGTTAGAACTAGAGGAAGACAAATCATATCTTAAGCAAGAAAAGTGTGATGTTTTAGACCTTAGTTGGTTAAAATAACCTTCATTTTTATTTAAAAAACAAGATTAAATCTTGAGTGAGGTTGATGAAGGAGATATCTCAAGTGCTCAAGTGATAAAATTTGATAAACATACCAGTGAAGAGCTTGAAGATTTGTGGCAGTGGTTCAATGCCATAACCAAAGAGTTTGAGGAAGCTAAGAGACATGTCCTTATAGAAAACTATGAGCATGTTTCTCTAAGCATGATTATTCCTAATTTTCATAAGAAAAGGGTATAATAATATGGTCTTTTTGAGCCACCAAGTGAATAAAATGTAGTTTCTCCCAAGAATTTGAATGAAGTCTTCGTACAAGGCTTTCTCAAGAGTGATGAACAACATCAAGCAAGTCTTCAGCCAATAATGGATTTTGTCTACGTCAGAGACATGTTTTTTGCATTTCATCCATTGGAGAGCATGTCAAAAGGATTAGCAATTAAGTAGATTGGTTCACCAGTTTGGTTTTGAAAAAATAAGGTATTTTTCATCCTAGTCCATTACAAGTGAATGATGCTAAATGTTTCCCATTTGATCCAAGAGGAAGGTCATTATAAGTTTTAGCCTTGTACATAATAGAGTATATTTTTTTGTTTTACTCTAAGTTCCTTTTGCACATAATTTTTAGGTGTGTTTTTCCCTTCCCTAAGTGTGTTGGGCACATTGTTAGTTTTGTTCCCTTTTGCCCTTGCTACTCCAAGAAGAGATTTTATAGAAAGGGACAACCTTGTATCAATTTCATGTCATTTGGGAAGAAATCTTGTGACCCTGTATTCCTAATGAATAAGACAAGGCAACTAATCTATTGCATAGAAGGAATGCAATCCCATGAGGTCACCATAAATGTTGGCCAAAATTAGCCTACATACAAAGATTTTGCTGGTATAGCCTGAGCATCTTAATCTATAGCCATGGCTTGAGGATTAAGGGAATAATTAATCCCATCAAGGTTTTGGATCATTTATCTCTTTTTAATAAGTATAACTAGATAGAAAACCAATAAAGGAATTAGTTTTCATAGATAGGATAATTAGCTAGTTCATATTTGGTGAGCTTTAAAGGTCTAAACTTAATCATGAATCATCTAGTTCATTTGAGTAAAAGAGTTTTTAGGTTTAATTAAAAGTATGTGCCTTTAAAGATGATTTAATATTATGGGATGTGCCAATGGATGTCAAATTAAAGCCACAGGAAATATCCATTTACATTAAATAAATCTTCAATAGGTTTTGAGTCAAATGTAGAGCTTCCAAGTGTCAAAATAATAGAAACAAGAATTGAATATCTATATCATGCAAGAAATATCATAGGGTCAATAAGTCAAGGAAAGATATATGGTGCATGTTTAATCATGTAATTGAAGATCAATAGTGAGCATGAGGTCAAAAGGCTAGAGGATCTTGATAATGCATGAAAAGGTGCTAAGTGTTTTAATCATGGTGACTTCTAAAATAATTGATGGATCACATTTGATCATATTGATTGATAATATGCATTTGATTTGGTAGATCAAATATTTATGGAGTACATTCAACCAACAAATTGAATATCAATGGTGTGTACGAGGTCGATAAGTCAATGAGCCTAGATTGCATGCAAGGTTGTCATGTGGCATAAGTGCATGAACCAGATGGAGACTAATAGTAGGGTCCATAAAAGGCATGCAGGGCTACCAAGTGTCAAAATATAAGATGCAAATCAAAGATCAACATGGAACTGCTAAGTCTCACAATGTCAAATGCAAATTAAATATCAACGACTAACATTGAAAGTCAAGGCTAGGAGACTCTCAAGGAAATCAATGGAGAAAATTTAATAAATTTATAAGGGGAACAAGATGAGGACACATTCCATAATTTGTAGAGGTAATATTTTTAAATATGATAACAAGCATGGAAAGAAGATTCCACATAGGCAGACATGTCGGATCAAAAGATTTGGTGGACCTAGACAGGCTAATGCTAAAGTTGAGATAAAATATGATTTATTTTACACCAGATCAAATGTTTTAAATCCAATGCCTCCATTAAATCCTAGTTATCCACCTTAATAAACTTGCACCTATAGTATTTTAAAAGGCTAGCATATCTTCATGCTCAGGGAGTTGGTAGTATGATGCTATAAAGAAGTTTTGTATCTTATTCATGATCATGAGACTAAATAGCCTGATGGATCTTTATTGACATTATGAATATCTAAAAACCAATAAATGGGATTGGTTTTCATCTATAGTAGACACATGTTTAGGGTTTTGTTTTGATTATGAAAGGAATGTCTTATCTTCTAACATAGTCATATCATCCAATTTCAATAGGTACATACAACTGCTTAAAACAAACATAGTCATGGCTTAGTCAGGTCCATGTATATGAGGATTTTGTCTTTATAATGAAGGAAAGTCAAGTATGGTTTATAAATCCAAGAGAGATATCTGGTGGTTGGAAAGGGCAGGTGGATCATTAAATGAATTTTTAGTCTTTGGAGGCTCTTCCTTCTTAGTAGATCATGACTCATCCTCAACAAAATGGTTCTATCTTCTAGTATGTTTCTCATCCAATGAGGGAAATTGAAGACTATTTAGAGATAATGAAGGTTAATTTGTTGAGGAAGGATTAGTATTAATTTATCCAAATATGGTTCAGAATTCATAGAAGGTGGTTGGACCTCATTATTGATTTTAATTGTGTAATTCTCCTCTCTATTCTCCCTTCTCCTATATCTCCCATTTTCTTCCCCATATCAAGAGAATCATATTTTAACAAGGCTAAACCCTATAAAAAAATTGTAGACATCTTGAAGCAATAATATTATTTTTCACCTATATCTTGCCTTTGAATCATGTTTAGTAAGCTTGTACATGATGGCATTGTGAAGGAGTGTCTTCCATGTCCATTGTCCTTATTTGTTGCCTATTTTTAGGTGATTTAAAGTTAGTTTCAAGTCTGAATTTTTTATCTTTATACCATTAATGGATGATTTGTGTGAATCTTAAAATTTTTCTTTGCTTTAATCATTTCTTCATGAGCCTAGTTCATGAAATACTTATGCAAATTAGCTAGTTTATAAGATTGTCTGAGCTACCATTGTCTTATGCTTCATCAGTGATTATTTTGTGCTTATGTGAGTTATAATTTAATTTGGTGCATCACCTTTTTATATCTCTTAGTTACCCTATACCCCTTCTCGATCCCTTTTCCAAGTAGAATCATTAATTTAGGTGATCTACCAAGAGGAAGCTAACATTGTTCAGAGGTTCAACCTCACTACATGATACCCACAGCTTGAGGTTGCTCCAATATTATGGATGAGAGTGAGAGAGCCAAAAAAAATATCCAAAAGGGTGCAATTCCATGCCAAAACACCACCTATTAGAAGATATACATCTAAATTGGGTGGTGAGATTAGTGTTCCTAGTGTTCCTAATTCTTATATTCATACACCCATTGACATTCCTACTCAAGTTATTTTTACTATTCCTACACCCATTGAAATTACTACTCAATTTATTTTTACTATTCCTACACAACCTAATTTTTTTTGGTGCCTTCTATATCTAATCCAACTACTAATGTACGATCATGACATGTTTTTCATGTTTTATATCTTGGTCATGGTCATAGTCAAGATACCAATCATGCCTTTATTCCTACCAATGATTATGATATAATGGATCCCACATATACTCCAAAATATAAAGATACATTGATTCAAAAAAAAACTTCAAGCTATGAAATCAAAAATTGCATGACTATCTCAAGGATCTCATAAGTCTAGTCATGTGGTTACCTCTGACAACAAATTACACAACCCATTGGATCTTGAGGTCATTGTTCATTATTTTCCTCCTACTTTTTGAGTGATTAAATTTTAATTTTAAAATGACAAAGGTGACCTTTAACATCACATTAGATCATGATTTACTTCATGCTTTTGGTATGCTCATGATGATCTATTGATGTCCAAGAGTTTTCTTATAACTCTCATGGACTATGTCTTGGAACTGTTATATGCCATACATATAAGCTTCATGCCTCAATTCAAAGATTTTGTTGAAATTATATTTAAATCATTTTTCTATAAAAACTAATCAGAAGGTCACATTTTTTCAAATTAAATGACATAAAAAGGATGAAATGAGATGGTTGTTGACTATGTACTTATATTCAAGACTATGCTTACAAATATGTCTCATCAAATCCATGATAGTGAGATACATATAATTTTCTCCAAAAGTTTTATTCCACTCAAAGATAAGGTTATATTCTATACTTATCAATATTTTGATGAAACTTTTCTTTATGCTTCACATTTATGAGATTAAAATTTTAGAAGCCAATATGCTCTAGTATACATTTAACCCTTATACCTCTACTATATCCAACTATTGGGAAGGGTAAACATTCAAATCTAAGACTAATGTTGCACTAAAATTTCAAGCTAAGAATGAGTTCAAAATTTTAAATACAATATCATAACCTCTTAATAGGATTATCTTTTCAACTTATATGAATCTTTGACAATTTATGATGTTACCTAAACCTCCTTACAAAATTATTAAATGCATACTTTAATGCAAATTGATTTTTTTATTCGAGACATATAAATTGGATAATTTTTGGTCTATGTATAAAAGGTATGATGCCAATCATTATTATGATTACCAAATAGAGTCTAGACATTCTACCAATCAATGCTATAAATTATGACATAAGATATAATATATAATCAATAGTAACAATATTCAAGTTTATTGTCATAACACTATATTAAACAAATATTTTTCAATGCTTAATAAAAATGTGAAAATATCCAATAATCCATTGCTAGATCATAGTAGTAAGAAATAATACAATGTTCACATGAATACACCTAAACGTCAATCAATGGTTTTCTAAGATCACATCATTGATATTATCATTAATATGGTTACTAGTTATCAAAATAAAAAACCATATATCACATCATATGATCACGAGAATCCACAAAAAAAATTAAATAATGGTTCATTCTTATACATGGTTTTGTCCATCCACATCTTCAGTTACACATAGAATTATGGTTGACAATATTTCAAGTCAAAATCTCATTATAATATTATTTCAAGATAGTCAAGGTTATGCAAAACAAAATTTAATTGGTACACCCATGTTACTTAGGAGTTATCACAATATTACACACACACTCATGAATGGTATTAATTTTATAGTTGTATTTGATCCCAATACCTTATTAGTGTAGTTATATGTAGTGTTAGATACTAGTGCATACAATCTCTTACTTGGATGCCCATGGCTAAATCAAATAAGAGAAATACCATCCAAGCTACATCATTTCCTTAAGTTTGTGTATAATTATAAGGTACATACCATTAAAAGTATATATTTTGAGTTACCTATCCAAAATTAGAAATAACATGAGATGTTACCAAAAGTTCTTGATTTAACCTCATGTGACATATGTTACTATTTCATCACTGTTAGTTATGGTTTCATCTACATTTTAATATTAAACAATTTGAGTAATAAATATAGAGTTAATAATCTTATTTATAAACAATTGAGATGTACAATGCCTAATCATCCACATCCTAAGATGATTTTAAGACCTTTTGCATCAATTTATACTAGATCACATACTAAGAGTTAAACTATACTAAGATACATACGAAATAAGACCTATGATTTTTAAGAGGTTTAAACAACTCCACAAGCCCACTATCACCATATATATCTTTATGATGATGAATCAGGATACTACATAAATTTTGGCCTTTTATCTAATACATATAGTAATGCATCTATCTTCCCAAATGAATGGTACCTTAATTTTGACTCTAAAGGTGTGATTATTAGCTAGGCATGCTAGCCTATTTCTTTTTATTCATTGATATATCATTATTATACTATAGTTTCCTTATTGCATAGGTTATTGCATATGTTATGCCTTTCATGTGCCATCTTAACTTGAGTTTGTGCCTTGCCTCATATACCTTTTAAATGACATCTTGGCCCTTGCATTCTATTGCCTTACCTCATCTATCTTCTCATTTTGCATTCTTGACCCTTGGTTTATGTTGCACTAGACCTTTCCATTTAATTATTAATCCCATTCCAATCACTTGCATAAAATTATTAGTGATTAAAACATTCATATGGAGAACTTTTGTGTTAGCAAGTATGGAGTTATTAGTGAAGTTGTATTTTTTTTTAATACTCATTTTTATTCTCTCTTATAGATTTTTCCCCCTTGGATTATTTGATGTAATTACTTGTTTCCTATTGATTATGCCCTTTGGATACTTTTATTGCTTACTTTACATTATCTTTCTATTATTTCTTAAGCCCCTTGGTTTCCTCTTTGTGTGATCAATATTCATCTAGAAGATTCAAAAAATTCAAAGTTAATAAAAAACATAAAATAAAAAATTTTCATTTCTTTTATATTTTCCAATGGATGCATATCATGCCTATCAGTCTATGCTACACATACATGTTTCTCATTGTATTATTTGAGTGGGTATATGTAGGCTTTAGAAATTATATGATCACTAACTTATAGATGCTATGTAGACTACATTTATGCCCATCCTGGGTGCATTATCACATTGGTGGTATGCCTTATACTGGGGGCATATCTCTACAATGGGTCTACGATACTATCCTTTATACTTTCCATTTATCATATAGAGATTCTTACATTGATTATATATATATATATATATATGTAATGGATACATCTAGTGTGTTACATGGATATATACTTTGTGTAGTCACATATGATTATTATATGGATACATAGCATGATTATCTTACATGCATGTAATTTATCAATTTCCTACATGTGTGTGATTGTGATTGGGCATTTTGCCTATCCATGCCTTGAATATTTATTGTCCATAAAGGATCCTCTAGTCACGATTTCATGTTTTATCATCATTTCTTGTGAGTCATATTTCATTATGTGATGATTTCCTATTACTATATGTGGCTAAATGATTATGTGTGATTATCTATCTATACTATGTGATATACTATGATTAGTGCCATGCTACTTGTCATGCATGGTACTACTATTAAATCAATATTATTGGTGATATAAACACATACTTTTGGTACAATACCCTTTTCAATCATGTCTCTCCCCTATTTTGTCACATTTGGTACACTTGTATATATTTAAATATTTTTAACACTTCTTACCCCACAATAGATTATATTTAGCATTTGAGCCCTCTAGATGTATTAAAATTTAATTAATTTTATTATTTAAGCCTTTTTAATCTCTTTTCTAGGACAATTTCCCTCATTCTAGACATTCATTTCTCTAATAAAAATTCAGAAGTTATAGGTGAATTGTCAATTATGCCCCATGTGAATTTGATGACTCACCCAAATTTTCCTCTATGTTTTTGTGGGTTCTTCCCACCTTAGAACAATTCACCATATTGTGACTTTATATTTTTGAATTTTTAAATAGTCTACTATTCCTATAAATACATTTATATACAATTAATTCATAGTCATTTATTGAGGGATAGCCAAGAGAGAATATGATGGAGAGCCTTTTCTATGTTAGAGCCTACATTGATCAAATATATTGATACAATTGAGAAGGAACATGCAAATTTATCAAACATTTATCATTTGTCACATCAAGCCTTATTACATCATAAAATTATACCAAGAAAGGGTTTAGGTGAATTTTCATGTAGTCTACATTGCACTTCAATAGGGAGAGTAGGCAAATCCCTTACTTAAAATTCCACTCACATATAGAAGAGAAATGAATTGACTCTAATTTCAAGTGTATAAAATATGTAGCTCTAACTCCTTGAGGGGTATCCCAATTTAGAAAACTTTTCACACACTTGTTTAACTTATTTCAAGGGTTAGGTCAAGGGTAATTAAAAATAAGATAAAATAGAAAATTCTACCCATAAATTTTACATTATAATTGCACAACATTGCATGACATTTGACAGCGCATAGGCCCCAAAAAATATAAAATATATAAAAGGGTAAATTAAATATTTGAGGAATCAAAATATTTTCAATAGATATAGAGGTGCTTATTAAGTAGTGTGGTGAATTTTCCTAGGGCATATTTGATGGTTGATTTTGAAGCATTGATTTTATCCCTTAAGTTTTTAACATCTAAATTTGAAACAAATATGTAATTCACTTCTATATTATTATTCAAGTCTCAGAATCCCAAGATTTTTCATAGATGTGTCATATTCTTATCTCCTTTATCATTTCAATACTTTTAAATTGTTATAGTTATTGTTTGTTACCTTTGTTCCTATTTTTTTAACATAAATCAAGGGTTTGATTTAATATTTAGGGTATATTATCCATGATATCCATTTTCCTCATATATTTACCTTAGTGTGCATTATGTTATTTTACATAGTGTTCATTTTAGGTAAAATATTTGGTGAACCCATTTGTTCTTCAAACACTTATACTTTTTGAGGTTACTGACCTAAGGGTTGATTTTTTATTTTCAATTTTTAGATCTATGTCTTAATTACATGGATCAAACCTTAGCCTAGTATTTTTGTTTCATCTATTTTTGGCTTTTAGATATACATCCACTTTTTAAAAATTGATGCATGCAACCTAGGGGTTCTAAAAACATCACTCCTCTTCAAGTATAATTTTTAAAATTTTATGATTGAATTCTAATTATTTACATATGTTGATCAGAACTTATCTTTTCCTTCACATATTTATACTTTTATATTTATATCCACTCAGAAATTGGTGCATACAGTTTTGTTCTTTGAACACATACACATTTCTAATGTTTAGTCTAAGGTTTGATACTACATCTAAAATTTTATTTTCAAATTTGCATATTGTTTGTGTTTAATAAATTGGTCAATAATTAGCCTAAATTTCTTCATGTTGTTCATTCTTTATCTTATGCAATCTAGGAAGCCTATTTTCACACATCCTACTATGCATAATGCTAGAGTGAGTTGTGTTACTTATGATTTGACCCAAATACCATTATTTTCTACTTATGATTAATTGAAATGAAAATAGATAATTATAGTGATGTCCCTATAATATTTATGATAATGAATATGTGAATGTTTCTACACCCTTAACTACAATCATGCATTGGGATACGTGTGGCCAACTTGTGGCTAACATAACCTTTTACTTAGTCACATGATAATTTATATATCTTCATTATGGTAGTAGTGTCAACCTAAGAAGTATAAATAATATTAATAGAGTTTATATAATAGTTATCAATCAGTATTAGATTGCCATATTACAAATTTTGTCCTTATTACAAGGTTTTAGAGGTTTCCCCCTCAAAGTGGCTCAATCATATATTTGTAGTTTTCTTCTCTACTCTCAATATTTGGTACATATATGATCTATTAAGATCTTATTATTGTGATATATTATTTTTTTTATACAATTTATATTTACATTTCAATCCATTAATATGAATTTTATTTATTTATCTAAGTGGTATTAGACCTTTGATTTGGGAAATATTTTTTCACTACATTTTTGTTTGGGTTGAGATTAGTGACTCTTTGGTGATGTTGAAGGATAAAAAACATAAATTTTGATCTAAAAGGAATTTATTTTTTTTCAAAAACCTTTGTACAATATAGTAGTTTTAAAAATCATCTTGGTGAAGCAATCACAATAACACATATTTCTGTCAACCCTATTTTTTGGCTTTTTTAGATTTTTTTTAGATTTTTTGTACCCTTGCATAATATACCAATTATTGGATTAATTTTGGTGAGGTGATAAAAATGGTAAAAATATCTGGTAATATTATTTTTGATCCCTAAACCCATATATATTTTCATGGCTTGTCCACACATTAGGGGTTGAGGCAAGGGTTTTAACACTCTAGGAAAAGGGGCTAACAAAGAAGAGACAAAGTAAAAAATTAATGTATCTTTAGTTATAGGGTTTTCTATAATAGATAATTGTGATGTCCCCAACCAATAGGGATATCGGAAGACACAAAAAGCTCTGATACCACTGTGATGTCCCTTACTTAGGGGCTCTCTTATCTGCATAAAAACTCTGATACCAAAGACCAAAGCTCTGATACCACTGTAATGTCCCCTACTAATAGGAAATATCGAAAGACACAAAATTCTGATCACAGATCCAAACTTGCAGAATAGATTCAAATAAGCATACACAAATCACAGTATAATCTCTTAATAGCAAATAAAGATCTCATTACTTGTTCTTCTGGACAATTACACATTAGAGTCTCTGTTATACACAATAAATAATATTAAAATCTGGTCCTAAAAACCCTAACTTGTCAAACTAGGAATAAAATTGCAATTCTGGAAGTCTCGGCCTTTCTGTGTCGACACACAGTCGCCGTCGTCGGTCGATATCTCACCGACGTCGGTCTCTGCCGGTGGGATTTCTGCCGACGTCGGTCTTCAGTCGACCGATGTCGGTCTCTATAAGCCCTCTCTCTGCCGATGTCGGTTCCTGCACTGATCTGTACGAACCCGTATGGATTCTGTACGGCCGCAAATTAAGCACCACTTCCCTGTTTCAACCCCTGATCTGAAATATATGTCTCTAGCATAGTAGATCTCTAGCTGTATAATTTATTGAATCAAAACATAAAGCAATAAATACCTGGAATATCTATGATAACTTCTATGTGAAGTTATCTCCCAAACCTGAAATTCTGTGATAACTTCTGGATGAAGCTATCTCTCACTTTGGCAATAGATCAGCTGATATTCCACAGCCTCTTAATTGCACACACTGAAGAGGGAACGTTCTCCAATGCAAATGGAATCCTTGAACCCTAGGCTCAGTCTTCACAGAAGAAATTCTCAAAATCAATATCAATATTCAATAGCATAATCAACAATGGCCTCCATGAGAAACCCTTATACCCTCAAAAGATATGCTTGCCCTAATTAGGGTTTCTTAAATTAGAATTAGGGTTTCTAATTAAAAATAGGCTAAATAATTAATATTTGATTAAATCAATCAAATATTAATATCTCCCTCAATACATGTCGGATCCACGAACTGATCGAAGCTAGTGAATCAGGGGGTGATTCCGCACATAACCCTACCACAATAAAAGTGCTCCGCTGCATATCAAATATCCCTAAAAAGTAGGAGCTCAGGCCAAATGGGTCTGAAATACCCTGAATGAAAATCAAATGTAGAAATCCTATGAATCAAAGTCGATCCAAGCTCCATTATGACCCTCTATCCATCTTATTAGCCTACGAAGGTCGCATAATAGGCCAATCATCAAATCTGTCAATGTCCACAAAAAAGGGGACATGACAATCCGCCCCTCCGAAAATTGCTTGTCCCCAAGCAATCTCGGAACAATGAACTACTCACTCCACCTGGATCCCAAATGTAGTTATGCTCCGCACTGCTGTGTATCAATGTAAGTACCTGCAACATCAGTAGAAGTAGAACCAAGAAAGACTCATAATCAAACTGGCGCATGAAACTCCAACCTCCAAGATTACAAATACCATATACAAGAGCATATGAGAAACAAACTCTCAAAACATCATAATCCAAGTGGAATGGACAAATCCAACTGCCAATTCCATCTGCAAGAGATGGTGCCAATCCATCCCATAACTGATCTCTCTGTAAATGCGGCACAACCAACTGTACCACACTGTCATATGTATGAGAATAATCAATATGGAGATTCAACTCCACTGGTATCCCAAACTCCTCAGAATCAGGTACTCCCAAGTCCTGAATATGTGTGTGAGCCTCAACCACATGGTCCTCATCAGCAGCTACAAAAACATACTCATCAGCAATACTCAATGTACTAACCTCTGAGTATACCTCCACACTCTGAATGCAAGCATCAGGCTCATCCTCACTGTCTAACACCTGTGCTGAACTCACCTAAAGACAAAGCTCATCCACAACATCCTCAACTACACCTACCTGTGAAGATACTGCAGATAAATCATTACCTGAAGATGTGTTAATATCTCCCTGTACTGGATCAGCATGACTGTCAAACTCATCATGCAAGTGGCTGCATGTCATAGGAAAAGCACTACGATCCTTGGGCCTATTAATTAGATTCTTTAACCACATACAAGCTCTAGGTGAGACATTTCTCCCTTTTGTCCAGACATACCATAAATCTTCAGCCAAAAGTTTAGAAATTTTATCCTCCTCCTCAAACAAGATTGTGAACATAATAGAGTGCATTGATGCCAATATATTGCTAGAATGAAACTCATCTAAAATATTCCAAAATATTTTAAACATCATGCGAATTTCACCAATACAACCTACTAACATCATAATGTTTTCAAATCCATACCTTGCAAATGTTTCAAGTAATCTTGCCCTCCTTGAGAAATGAGGGTCTCTAATGTTATCCAACTTTTCGAAGCTTTTTACCATGGCATAAAGTACCTCTCTCATAATCTGATCATCATAAAAATCAAAGCCAGCTATGATCCTCATCATTTCACTAATGCAAGAGAGAGCTGCAAGTCTTACCACCTCATCATGATGTCTCAATAATCGGGGTTTCACCAACGAATCAAATGCTGGAAATATCGCTGTTTGCATCTCATAAGTATTTGAATGCTCAACCTTGCCTAAATAAGTGTCCAACTCCTCCAAAATTTTTAGAGTGTCATCTGCTTGCTGAAATGGATGATCTAATTTCTTCTTTACATTGTGCATGCTCTCTTCCAAATCTTTGACCCCTCTTAGAGCCATACTGATAATCGAATTGAACCTGGAACTACCCAACACGATGGCAAGACATTAGTTCTGATGTGCCCAACAGGATGGCAGGAATTTAGCTCTGATACCACTGTGATGTCCCCAACCAATAGGGATATCGAAAGACACAAAAAGCTCTGATACCACTGTGATGTCCCTTACTTAGGGGCTCTCTTATCTGCACAAAAACTCTGATACCAAAGACCAAAGCTCTGATACCACTGTAATGTCCCCTACTAATAGGAAATATTGAAAGACACAAAATTCTGATCACAGATCCAAACTTGCAGAATAGATTCAAATAAGCATACACAAATCACAGTATAATCTCTTAATAGCAAATAAAGATCTCATTACTTGTTCTTCTGGACGATTACACATTAGAGTCTCTGTTATACACAATAAAGAATATTAAAATCTGGTCCTAAAAACCCTAACTTGTCAAACTGGGAATAAAATTGCAATTCTGGAAGTCTCGGCCTTTCTGTGTCGACACACAGTCACCGTCGTCGGTCGATATCTCACCGACATCGGTCTCTGCCGGTCGGATTTCTGCCGACATCGGTCTTCAGTCGACCGATGTCGGTCTCTATAAGCCCTCTCTCTGCCGATGTCGGTTCCTGCACTGATCAGTATGAACCCGTACGGATTCTGTACGACCGCAAATTAAGCACCACTTCCCTGTTTTCAACCCCTGATCTGAAATATATGTCTCTAGCATAGTAGATCTCTAGCTGTATAATTTATTGAATCAAAACATAAAGCAATAAATACCTGGAATATCTATGATAACTTCTGTGTGAAGTTATCTCCCAAACCTGAAATTCTGTGATAACTTCTGGATGAAGCTATCTCTCACTTTGGCAATAAATCAGCTGATATTCCACAGCCTCTTAATTGCACACACTAAAGAGGGAACGTTCTCCAATGCAAATGGAATCCTTGAACCCTAGGCTCAGTCTTCACAGAAGAAATTCTCAAAATCAATATCAATATTCAATAGCATAATCAACAATGGCCTCCATGAGAAACCCTTATACCCTCAAAAGATATGCTTGCCCTAATTAGGGTTTCTTAAATTAGAATTAGGGTTTCTAATTAAAAATAGGCTAAATAATTAATATTTGATTAAATCAATCAAATATTAATATCTCCCTCAATACATGTCGGATCCACGAACCGATCGAAGCTAGTGAATCAGGGGGTGATTCCGCACATAACCCTACCACAATAAAAGTGCTCCGCTGCATATCAAATATCCCTAAAAAGTAGGAGCTCAGGCCAAATGGGTCTGAAATACCTTGAATGAAAATCAAATGTAGAAATCCTGTGAATCAAAGTCGATCCAAGCTCCATTATGACCCTCTATCCATCTTATTAGCCTACGAAGGTCGCATAATAGGCCAATCATCAAATCTGTCAATGTCCACAAAAAAGGGGACATGACAATAATAGAGTGATATAAATTTATTAAATGTGTAAAACATATAAAATGAAAGGAAAAATAAAGGAGATATGGATAAAATACATTTGTGACTGGATGAGATCATGTGGAGATTTGATCAATTGGTTACCTTGCAATAGGAATTTGTAAAAAAAACCTATGTTAACCAATGCATAACCAAACAAAGGTGGATATTATTATCATCCCTTTCAAAATACATAGGTATAAAAAAATATATAATCTATAAAAGAGTAGAGTATATCTTTGATGATTCAAAACACATTCGATGAATATAGAGGTGCTTATTCAATGATTTGCTAAATTTGCCTGGGGCATATTTGATAGTTGAATTTGAAGTGATAAATCCATCCCTTTAGGTTTTGACACATATATTTAAATATACATGCACATTACTTTCCATATTACTATTTAATTTTTATAATCCCAATATTTTGCCTTGGTGTGTTATATTCTTATCACATTTATCATTTCATTTCTTTTGACTTGGTATATTTAATTTTTGTCCCATTTGTTCTTATTTTTCAATAGAAAATAGGGTTTTGATTTAATGTTTATTCCATTATTCATGATCTCCCTTGTGCTCATATATTTACCTCAGTGTGCATTAGGTTATTTTATGTAATGTTCATTTTAGGTAAAATTCTTGGTGAACCCATTTGTTCCTCGAACACTTATATTTTTTGAGGTTTTCCCCTATGTTTTGATTTTATATTTTCAAATTTTAATATGTGTCTTATTTTCATGTATCAGACCTTAGCCTAATATTTACATTTCATTTGTTTTTATTTTAAATTTACATTCACTTTTTATATATCGATGCATGAAACCTAGGGTTTTTAAAACCATCTGTAGACACTAGAAAATTGTGCATTATGGTTCTAGATGTCGCACTAACCCTTAGACCATATAAATACCCCCTAAGGACCACTTACTGAACATTACCCCATAAACCTAAGTTAAAATGACTAAATTTGATTATTCTAACCTTATCCTATCAACTATTTATGGTCAACTCCTAACCATCGATGGTTAATTCAATTGCCAATTGTAAACCTTTAACTGCCTTAAGGGTCAACTCCAGCTCAACTCCAACTTATTTTTTTATCCTTATCCACTCACATAATTATGCATGTTAAGACTAAAATTAGACACTGTGTTAAACCTCTTGTTGAACTTATTATTTCACCTCTCCCTTCCTTCTGTATAAAGAAAGGAGGAGGTGGTGAAAATGAGGATTAAAAATGATTAGAGATTATTGTATCAAAACTTATTTTGTAGGTCTTCTTTTGATGAATCTAGGAAAGCTTCCAATGGGCATGACAAAAAGCACAAATGTTGCAATCTATTAATTACAACCAAGACATTGACACTCTACCATAATTTATCCAAGATCCATACTGAGTTTTAAACCACACACCTCAACATTATTCAGATAAAAAAAAATAAAACTAAGTATCTATTTTTAGTAATTAGTTCTTTTATTTCTCTCCCAACCAAACCTATAACTTAGACATCCCTAAATATTACTCTTTATCTCCTAACCAAACCTACCCTTAACTAAGCCAAATATAATAGTAACCATCAATGGTTATTTAACCATCGATGTTCACCCAACCACTGATGGTTACCTAACTACTGATGATTAACCCAACTTGCGATGGTCATTGTGTGACAATTCTAACAACAAGCTTATTTCACCTATCAAACCCTAACCAAATCCCACTTTCTAACCTTTTATCTAATCATAAACATTACCTTATTTTTTTAAACCATGTTTGATTTATTTAGCATTAATATATAATCATTTTATTTATATAATTAGTCAAATTCATCTATCTTCTTATCAAGCACTTCTTGTAGTTCATTTTGGTATCTTCTATTATATATGCAAGTAATTTATCTTTCATTTTTAGAACTTGATTGTTTAAAAGTGTAGATTGATAGCCTCTAAGGACGTTGTGTACTTCTTGGATCTATCTTTCTAGGTAATCCACTATACTATCTAACTAATCAACCATTTATTTAGTGCTTTTTTGTCTATAGGTCATTCCTCCCAACACAAAGATGAGTATCTACAACCGTTTAGATCACAAAGCCAAAAACCAAATCTAGGTTCTATTAACCTCACCCTTCTTTTAAGTTTTACAACTTTATTTTGAAGAAATAAAGAAAAATTTACATGAAACATTCTGGCATGCCTGGTGGGACCCTTGAGTCTTTTCTTAGGTTCATAGTTACATCTAGGTGCTTCTTCTTCTTGTCTTATGCTCATACAATGAATTCAAAATTTCATTTTGGGCTTAAAATTGTCTGCATACATTATTTTCTTACCTATTTTAGCTCACATACCTTACTTAATCAAGTAAATTAATCATAGCCTCACTCTTATCACACACACAAGACCAAACCACTTACACCTAATCAAGCATAAAAACATTGACATAAGGCCCAACTAATATTTCATCACTTAGCGGTCACCTTTCCTAAATATCCTACTTGGATTTCATCACCAAAGGGAGAACCAACTCAGTTTGCTAGTTGAGTATAATCTTTAGTAATAAGTATATCTTGGCTAAGCACTTGACACCCTTATTTCTATGGTGTGTGAAGTGAGGGTAGGCCCTAATATCAAACCACATATTGATTTCCAACATAGATCCCTTTGAGAGATGAAACATAACCTAAAACCAACCATATACTTCATTTTTAGTACCCACTCTACAAGCCAAGTTAAGTCACATAATTCTTAAAGCTTAAGGCACAAGCCACAAGAGAGACTAAAAAGAACCTTAGGATTTAACATGATTTAGTTTGTGTTTCATTTCATTGAATTTTTCTTATATTCTCTTTATTTAGGTTATGATATTGATTATATCTTCCTTTTCCCCTTATTTATATGGTTTTAACTATGCAACAACTAAGAAACCAAGTAAATCAAGATCCACCTCCTAATCATCCATCTTCCTCTTCTCCTTCATCCATAGAGTACATGTTAGATGCAGAGAGTTCTCCCCATCTTTTTAGATGTCTTAACATCAGTCAGATGGTTATTCAAGGTGATTCATATGTTTCCACCTTTGTGGATAACAACCCCATATCCCTTCAACATTACCTTAACACCATATCTCAATGTACCCATGCTTTGGTTCCGCCTATTAATCCATCCTATAGCATGCCATCCCACCTTACGGGCAACACTTCTATTTCCACCATTTCCACTCAAACCTTGGTCACCCAAGCATCCTCTTCTACTAATAATCTGACCAATACCCACATCTAAAACCAACCAACACACCCAACCAACCAACACATAAATACCTTCTACCCCAATAACAACCCTTCTAGTATAGGAGCAACCTAACCTTTAGGCACCGATACTTCACTTACTGTGGGAGTACCCTCTAATAATGTCACCACCATTCCTCTTATTTCCAACCCACCTACCTTCACTCCATTATATATCTTGGTAGTATTTATGCCTCCCACCTTTCCACCCATTAGTACCAAAATTACCACCTATCCTTTATCTACCAACCCAACCATACCTCCAACCCAACCTACATCAATCCCCTAATAGATGCCCATTTCAAAAAAGTCGAGATGCATCCCTAACCCACAAAGGTATGCAACTATACCTTCCACCCAATCACCTATCTCCACATATTCATATGTGGTATCATCCCAACCACCCATGTCCACATACTAATATATGGTAGCTTCTCAACCCTCCACTAGCTATCTGTATGTTACACCTACCCAAACCCAACATAATCTACCCTAAAACTATGGGGGTATACAGCCACAAAAGGATATTTTCAAAATGTTAATGGATAAAATGACTACTTTGGAGTCATATATTTATGGTGCATATAACCTCTTATCTTATGAACAAATTTGAAATGAACCAATTCATCCATCCATCCCCATTTGACCTTATCTTCCTTAATGAGAACTTGTAAAAATTTCAAAATTTAAGAGCAAGGAAGACCCTCAACAACATCTAGAGACATTTAGGCATTATTTATATTTGATCACCTATGATGATTCCCTCCTTCTCCATACCTTTCCCATGTCTCTATCATGTTTGACACTAGATTGGTATAATGTTATTACAAATCACTCCCTCTTTTATTTTGTCCAACTATCTTAGACTTTCTTAGATAATTTTTTTATAAACATCTCTAAGTAAGTTTCCATCATCAATCTCTACTCCATTCAAAAATTTGATGATAAGTCCATCAATGAATTTGTAGCCCATTGGATAAGCTTGATAAATCAACTTTCTTTCTCTTTACCCCAACCCAAGCTAATTAAACTCTTTGCTCAAGTTTGTGCCAAATACATTTCCTCCACTTTGTAGGTTCAAAATTTCAAGACCTTTGATGAGGCTTTCACCATGGCATGGAAATTAGAGAACAAAGCCATTGATGAGGGGAAGTTAAAATTTAGAAACAAGAATTCCACCTTTAAATGAAATGAGACTCCCTCCTCCAAACTTAAAAATAAAATCAACACTAACTCCAAAAACAAAGGAACCACAAATGCAGTTGTCCTGAAAATTATTCCTCCACTAGTTGTTAACTAACCCAACTCCTCCTATTCCTCCAATCAGAACACTAGAAACCCAAACCATATCAACTAAAAGAAATTTACTCCATTAGGGGAGTCATACATTTTGATCTTGGAAAAGTTGTTGAAAGTGAATATCATATAACTCCTACTCATAAAACATCCATAGTAATTTGTTTCTTATCATCCTATACCTGGTTAGTATAAGGAGAATTAATTGTGTGCCTTCCACTGTGTCATTGGACATGATGTTAGTAGGTGCAATACCTTTAAAAATGTTAACCAAAATCTCATTGACAAGGGGGAAATTGTGTTAGATAACCCCAATGCACCCCCAAATAAATCACTTGACATCTATAGACAACCATTTCCCAACCATGCTCCTTCCATAAACAATGAAAAAATAGAGAAAAATCCTCTCATAACCATGAATTCCATACCATTAACATAGTTCTTAATCAACTCATTACTGAGGAAACCAGTGCCCAAACCACCTTTCCTGCCCTTCCACTTATTGAGGTAGTGGAGTCACTCTCCATTCCTTTGGAAAATGAGACCAAGGAAACAACTATTCCTCTTTCTCCACTCATCAAGGTATTTGAGCGACTAACATATCCTTTGGGAGACATACCAAAAGAGGCAGCCATTACCACCATATCCTTCTCCTCCATCATACAACAATCCACTCTTCCTTTGTAAAACATCTCTAAGGAAGAGATCAATCTACCTCCCTCTCCAATAGGAGACTCATCTTCCCAAACCTTGGAGCTTTTGGTTAAGGAAAATGATGAGGTAACCACTTATCTCTCTCCACCCATGGGTTTAACCATTGAGATCAATATCAAAGGGATCAAACCCATCTATAAGCTCTTCTCTAGACTAGTTCAAAACTTAGAGTACTTATTCCAACCCAACACAGATCATGCCACATTTTGGAACTATCTCAAGCTTCTTTACCTAACCAAACAAGAACCTCCAACCATGCCACTATCATCCCAATCTTCCATTTTAACTATTTAACCCACCATCGCCCTAGCCAAACCTTTAGAAACCTCTACCAATCAAACCATAACTGAATCATCTGAACTGAATCCACCTAAAATAACAAGTCATATTCTATCATTCCAACCAAGCCCACCAAAAACCTTGGCATATTCCCTATTCAAAACCTTACTCACCCATCATTGAAATTGGAATTAAATTCACCAAGCTATCAAAGAAACCCCAAAACAAGCTAACAAAGAAAGTGAAACCACCCAAGATTCCACAAACCAAAACTCTACCTCCCCTTTCCACTTTACTTTATATTTTATAACCTCACCCTTCTACCTTAGTAAAGAAACCAACCATCCCAGACAAAACCCAAATCCAACCACCAATTTCGGTTACACCATCACTCCTACTTTCATCCTCACCTATTTTCACCAAACCTTCTATAACCAAACTACTTACTTCTTAGGCATCTACCCCAATGCCTTTTATCCCCAAGACATCCATACCAAAACCATCCACCAAGAATGCTTCTTCACTCAAATATCTTACCATCAAACCTACTCCTAAAAGAGCTTCCACCTCAACTACCAAACCTAAGACCTCCATGCCTTTTCCACCTTTTCCTACGTCTTACTCAACCATCCTATAGAGGTTATTACAAGAATCTTGATTAACCTTGCCACCTATCAAACAATTTGACCCACATAGTCCTAAGCCATCCTAGTATAATGAAAAATTAGTATGCTCATACCATAGAACAATTGGGCATGATATTGAGAATTGTAAAACTCTCTAAGTATTAATCCATCAGTTGTATCATGAGGATGAATTATTATCATATGAGGCCTCCTATGATCCCACCATTTAACCAAGAAATAAGATCCATCAACCAACAATTACCTACTCCCCCACTCTCATCTTAGAGTGAAGTGAAACCAAAGCAATCCTCTAGCCTAACTCTTTCCCAAATGCATACCATCCACGTGGTCACATGATCATAGGCTCAACCAAAGGATAAGGGAAAGGCAAAGGTGTCCATTCCATGGGCATATCCCTCTTCCACCACCCAACCACCTAGACAACACCAAACACCTTTAACTTCAACCAAACCCAAGGTGTTGATCTTGGGTCCCTCTCAATCCAACCCATCCAAATCAATCTAATGAGTAGTTTTGAAACAAATTTAACAAACACTGGTGAAGATGAGTTTATATTAACTAATCAATACCTTGATCCATCACCGCTAAAAAATGATAGAGACTTTATAATCCATAGAGGTCCAACTAGAAGACCCAAAACCTATAGTAGCCTTTGTCAGAGCTCTTCAAATTTCTAACCTTGTTACCTTTGAGGATTCAAAAATACCTTCCATCTATCTATATGATCCATATCCTCCCCTCTTCATTACCACGTACATCAAACAAACCCATATCAATAGGGTTATGCTTGATGGGTGAGATAACATCAACATTATCTCCTCCCACACATACAACCAACTCAAATTACCCAAGAATATTATATCTAAAACCTCAATAGTCCTCCCATCATTCAATAATACCATGCCCACAACTTTAGTAACTATTTTCCTTCACATTTGCCTAGGACCTTGCATGCTTCCTAAGATATTCTACATAGTATAAGGTGAGTTCTATTACAACATTTTGCTATGATTCCCTTATATCTGTTCCATGGGCTATGTGTCATCCACCCTGCATTAATGCATAAAATTTGAACATGAATATCAAGTTATTACCATACAAGCTGACCCGAGTCATTTTATATCATGTAACATGACATACCAACCCAATGATGTTCTCCTTCCTCCATCCAATAAGTCTTCATTAACAAAATATGAATCCCCATATACTTTTACCAATGAAGCATCTACCAATTCATCTATCCCTTCCACCCAAATCCCCATAATGAACCCTTTGGAACTAACCTTTTAACATCATTTATTGGGGGAGTATTGCATTTTAACACTAGACACTTTTCCTACTCCTTGAAAGTATGGGAATATTGACCAACAACTTGATTATTACCCAAATATTAGAGCCATTATTATTTTCAAGCCCTCAACTTGTCAAATTAATTTCATAAATGGGGGATTTTATAAACCCCTTAACACTTCCACCACCTCTTTTTCACCTCTAGTTTTTCCTATCTGGATAAATTAGAGCTTGCCAAGACATATATTTATAGGTGTGATTGGAAGGGATTTGGTCCAGGTTGGTATGAAAATGAGATGTATGATTTAATTCTAATGAAGACCCAAAAAACTCATAAAAAACATGGCCTTAGTTTCACACCACCTAAAAAGCAAACCAACCAACCTATCATTACCACCATTGATGAGGAAATCCCATCCTCACCATCCACTCCTCCATCGACAACTAAGGATTCTAACATCATCCCCCATAAATTTTTTTTTCATCAACATGATCAGGCTCAGACCCCTGACTTATCAAAAGGATGGGACAAATGTAACCATTCCTCTAACTCACCCTGAGATGGTAGCAGATGATTCTCCTACCATTAATACTATTAAGTGTTAGGATAATGATTCCATTTTTGCTTATCTAGGTGTATAAGATTATTTTATCTAGAAATCTCTTCCTCTTGAGACTCAGACCATGTTGAATGAATCCACCATGGATATCAACTTGGGTACCTCAGATAACCCATGCCTTGTCAAAATTATCCAGTCACTAAATTTTGAGGAGCTTTAGGACTTACCCTCCTTTCTACAAAACCATAACATAACATTTGATAGGTCTTATAGTGACATTAAAGGAATTGACCCTTCCATTTCTACCCATAACATAGTCACCAATTATGATTCCAAGCCAATTAAGTAAAAAATTTGATGAATGCAACCTCACATAGCACTTCTCATCAAGAAGAGCTTCAACGTCTCCTATCCATCAATTTTATCCAACCCATTGATTATCCCAAATGGGTCTCAAACATCATACCTATCACCAAATCCATAGGGGGAATTTGCATTTGTGTAGACTTTTGTGACCTTAACCTTACTTTCCCAAAGGATGACCTTCCTTTGCCAAGCATTGACCATCTTATTGATCTTACAACCAACCATGAAATGTTATCTCTTATGGATGGGTTCTTAGTTTATAATCAAATCTTAATTAACCCTAAGGATCAACATAAAACCACCTTTATCATCCCCTAGGGAACCTTCTACTATAGGGTCATGCCTTTTGGTCTAAAGAATGTTGGTATAACCTACCAATGTGCTATGACCTACATCTTCCATGACCTTAGTCAAAAAATCATAGAAGACTATGTTGATGACCTTTTTAGGAAATCTAAATGTCATAAAGATCATTTGGCCATTCTTAAGATTATCTTTGAATGACTCATCCATTACCATGTCTATTTTAACCTTAAAAAGTGTATTTTTGGGGTCTTGTCAGGAAAGTTCCTTGGATTTATCATCTCCCTTTGGGTAATTGAAGTCTCTCCTACCAAAATAGAAGTGATATTTGACATGACTCCTCCCACCCACCTCAAGTAACTCTGTAGCTTAAAGAGGAAGTTCTAATCCATTCATCACTTTATCTCTCAGCTCTTTGATCGATGCCAACCTTTCCACCACCTTATGAAGAAGGTTGTATCTTTTAAGTGGAATAATGGCTATCAAAATGCCTTTGATTAACTTAAAGAGTACCTTATATCTCCACCCATCCTCATTCCTCCCAAGGAAGATCAACCTTTTAACCTTTATATTTTCACCTTCGACCACTCCTTAGGGGCAATGTTGGCTCATCAAGATGAGCAACATAAAGAAAAAGTCATCTACTACATTAGCTATATTATTATACAGTACAAGACTCAATATATCCATACCAAAAATATTTTCCTCACCTTAGTCTTTGTGGCCATCAAACTTTGCCATTACCTTCTCAACCACAACACCTTTGTCATAACCAATACCAACCCACTCAAGTATATGCACTCCAAGCCATACAAAAATCAATGTATGACCAAGTGGTTCATGTTTTATTTGAGTTTGAACTTGAGTTCCCAAAACAAAATTCAATTAAAGGGAAAGTCATTATCAACCAAGTGGTTAAAGCACCATTAGTAGATAACTTGCCTCCTCCTCTCAAATTTTGAGATGAGTTCATCATGACCCTCTCTCAATTAAAATTCACCTATCAAGTGACCATGTTATTTGATGGATCAATGTGTCAAAGTGGTGGGGGAGATGTCATCATACTTATCCACCTTCATGATGAACCTCTTCCTTTATCTTTCAAGCTAGATTTTGAATGTACTAACAATATGGCTGAGTATGAAGCCCTAGTGACAGGTCTCCAAACTGCATTAGCCTTGGGAGTCAAAATAAATAACATTTTTTATGACTCTCAACTTGTGTTCAATCAAATAAATGGATCTTATCAATGTAAAAATGATGTTTTGCAATAATACAAATAATTAGCTATTATACTCTTAGCATCATTTAAACACTACCATATCCAAACCACTCTGTGATCTATGAACAAGTTTATCAATATGATAGCTTCCCTCACATCCCAAATCCTATCTAAACCCTTTGACTCTAATATATCTATCATTATCAAATTAATTAACTAACCCTCTTATGTCAAATTAGACTCTCCTACCATCTTTAATGTGGAAGAGACCTAATCCGACCTTTGGTATCAATAGAATTTTGACTATCTCAACCTTTCCATCATCCCTTCCAACCTTTCTAAGAATTATCAAAGAGAATTTATTTAGATCACCTCTCATTATACCATTCTAGGGGGAATTATTTATAAACACGACTTTGATGGTCTCCTCTTTTGTTGCCTACATAGTCACGAAGCCTCTCATGCTATCAAAGAAATGCATGAATGGATTTGTGGAGGACATTTTAGTGGTATAGCTATCACTAAACATACCTTTCACCTTGTCTAATATTGGCCTACTATCAACCAAGATTATTATGATTATGTGAAGAATTATGTTAAGTGTCAACAAAACACTAATTTACATCATGCACCTAGCCATAGTATTCAAGTATCCAAAGATTTTTGGCCCTTTTCACAATGGGGTCTGGATCTTATTAGAGAAATTAACCCCCATTCTTCAAAATGATATCATTTTATCATCATTACAATGGAATATTTCACCAAGTGGGTAGAGTTTACCCCTCTTATTTCAACCAAGGCCAAAAAGATCATTATCTTTATTAACCATAATATCATATACCATTTTGGTGTTCCACATAAAATTATCATTGATAATGGTAAATATTTTAAGAACAAGAATGTACAAGTTCTTTATGATGCATTTAGCATCAAATTTAGGTTTATCATTGCCTTACCACCCACAAGCTAATTTATATGCCAAAGCTTCTAACAAAACTATTAATAACATGCTAACTAAAATGGTTAATGCATACAGTCAAGATTGGCATTTACACATCCCCTTCACTTTATGGGCATATCGTACTAGCATTCAAACCCATATGGGTGCTACCCCTTTCTCTTTAGTTTTTGGAGTTGAGGTTGTCTTACCTCTTGAAGTCTAAATTCCCTTTCTTCACATATCCCTATAGGATATTCATCAAGAATGTTTAGCCCAACTTGAGCTACTTGATGATCATTATTTAGCTTCTCTTACCCATATTCATGTCTATCAAGAAAAAATCAAGTGTGATTATAGAAAACATGTTAGAGTATGATAATTCAACATCAAAGATCTCATCTTAAAGGAAAATCAACATGTCACCAATATGAAGAAAAGCAAGTGGGGTAAGTTTGATTTCAATTGGCTTGGACCTTATATCATAACACACAAGTTATGGATTGGGAGCTTACTAATTATCATTTCTTGAAGGGAACTTGAAACCTAAACCCTTCAATGTCTTGAATTTACATCCTTTCTTTTGATAAACATGATCAAACTCACTTTTTGTCTAATTAAAGCTCATCTCTTATTTTCATTCCACCTTCATCTCCTTATTATAAGGACAACTGATTAAAGCTAAATCATGTGATTATCCATCAAAACCTTAGCCTAATCTTTAACATGGGTACCACAACTCTACTTATGGCATGATTCTCATGGTACTTTCCACCCTCTTTATAGGATAGATTCCCATGGTCATTATCATTTAAAACTCCTTTACCCACTCATCAATCTTCTTGTGCTTTAGTTTTACCTTCTTAAAAGGTGAACCTTTAAGCCTATATAAACAAGTATATGTCATCAAAAGCAAAAATCAAAAGCAAAATCAAGAAAAAAACAATCAGGGGTCATTTTTATTATTCACAAGTTACTCCCTTGAAGGACATCTACCAAAACATATCAACATTACCAATATAAGGTAGACTGCTCCCTTGAAGGACAACTATCAAAAGCCTTAAACAAATCACACAAACTTATACCACTCCCTTGAAGGATGGATGAGTAAAGCATTTATCAAAGCATAACAAATTCTTGGAAGCTTCCTACATCGATTAGCTTCCCCCATCCCTCCAATAAATAATAAAATAGAAAAAGACCATTATCAAAAATAAAAAAAATCAAAATAATTTTGGAAATCACAATCAAAATTTATAAGTAGACTTCTCACATCAATAAATCTACACTTTATATGACATTGATTTATTTATATTGAATCTTTTGTAACCTATAGAAGAGACATGCTAGTCTCATAAGAAGGTTCCATTTTCATCCATCTCCCCTTTACACCTTCTATAAATAAGGGATTTTGACCTGACTTGACATTATGAGATCAAGACACTCTTTTAACCAACTAATGCCCACTCATGTGAGGCATTTGAAGAGCTTATATTCATAATCCAAATGTACTTTGGTTTGTTTTAGTCCTTTCCAAATAAGAAGCATCATGCCTTATTCTTATTCTCTAATATCTAATTTTTGATACATTCATTACAAAATTTGTCTTTTTATTATCCCATCTCTCTCACATTTAGTTTTGTAGTTTAACTTACTTTACATTTCTTAAAGATTCAATCACCTTCATCTACTCATATGCATCTCATTAAAAACATTTAAATACAAATTATGTGTTTTATTATGTGTTGTTCCTTGTTTAAGTTTTTTTCATTAAAAGAACATATTTACCATCATAGACAATCATAATAACATACAATCATCAAAATATTACCTTTTATCACACCACAAGTCAATAAATCATCACACACAATCTACCTGAACATCTCTCTACTCAAAATAATATCATAATCATCTTATCCAAATAACCAACAACACCAACTAATCATGAAGTGTCTATCGCCATTCAATAATACATCATCCACATATGTTATTCATAATATTACTAGCTAGTTAAGGAAGCAAATATTCATTAATTCAAAACATCCACATGTGCAACAAAACGTCTCAACATAACAAAAATCATCATATCATAACATCATGAACAACACATCACCTAATCATACCATCATAATGATCCTACCATTTATCATATCCATAGAACTATGATCCATAAATTATAACCATGTCACAAACATTAGTTACATCATCATAAGCATAATAATGTCATATCCAGATCTTAACATCATAAACATAATCATCATGAACATCATCCTCACTAACCATATCCATTATCATGATCATAACACTAAATCCATAACTATAAATAACAACTTCCCATCATCTAATAATAACATCACATCATCTAATAACATTTATATCATTAAAAATCACATAAGCAACATTCATCAATATCAACATTATCATGAACATAACTTAAATAGCCATAACATCACATGCATAAGTAGGTGAGTACACATAAACCATAAAATTATAATCATATGAACATATTCATACAACATCACATCCATAAACATTAACATAAACCAAAAACCATGGTCACATCTATATATCATAAGCACATAATCAAAATAATGATCATATATATAATAATGTATATGTCTCTCAAAAATGTATATACATATAGCTACATTAGCTCATAGGCCAATATCAAAATAATATGATACATCAAAAATATAATGTCTCATAATAGTCTAAGCCCCTGGAGCCTACCCTCCTAAGCGTACCTATCGACCTACAAATGCAGCCCACTAGCCTAGTGTCACACTATTGGCCCCTCTAGTAATCCTAGCTCTATACTCACCCCATCTAGGATCATCTAGTAGATGTCTAAAAACCAAGGTCTCATATTACTAGAGCTCCTTGACTATTGCTACATATCTCACCATCAAGATATTACTTGTTGGTCTTATAGGTACTAGTACTCACCCTCCTGCTTGCTTGAGAGAATCCATCTCCTATGTAATAATAGATAGCTGATCCCTAGCCTGATCCCTCTCTCTAGTACGAGTGACCACCTATCCCTATGTTGCATCACTCTCTTGGGTCATTGATGATAGTGATGGCTATGCTGTAACTAGTGTTACTCGTGCATGGTCCCTCTTAATGATCAATGCCAATATATCTTGAACCCCCCATCCACCTAATCTCCACCCACCTCTATATCCATATCCATGTACTATTAGACACTATCATCACCTCCAAAAATGGATGCATCATAATTATCTTGGAACCATGTAGGGTACTCATCTTTAACACCCGTATCATCAATCTTAGCCCTCACTGGTAGGTCCTTATGACCAATAAATACCTCAAATAGCTCAGGAGTAGGAAATGGAAACTCTGCATCATCCCTCCTATTTCTAGGGAACTTCCTAGGGATATCCTATACCAGTCCAAACTACCTCCTCACCTTATCAAAAGGGATAAGCTCAATCTCATGATATTGCCTCCTAAAGATCCATCTATAGCTCTATAATGATAATGTGTGTTGAGCATAGCTCATCAATGTTATAAATCTGACATATGGCCACCAATCACATCTCCCATAACCAAGGAATCTAGTTAGTCTCTATACCAATCAAGGTCTTAGTCTCCTCCTCTTAGTCTTATGAAAGTATAGTTGTCTCTCCATCTCATGCACCCAACTCTAAAGTACATCTATGCAAATATCTCCCATGGCACTCTAGATGGTTTGAGCACCCTAATGTGGTCATAGGCCCAATAGTGTAGAATGAACCCAACATTGATACTATATCTCCTGTGAACTCAGTATCCCCATAACTATTAATAGATTTGAACTAACAGTCTAGGTGCTCAGGTAAATACTATATAATAAATCCACATATCCATAAAAACTCTCAATAATAATTATGGAAACCTCCCACTACTAAAATCTAGTAATGCATAGTAGGGGATAACTATCATCATCATCATGAATAGCCATTTCATATCCCTATGTAATTGATATAAAGGTGTATATTTAAATCCTCTTGAGTGCCACCTCATGAGCATGAGGTCCTCTTTGTACAAGTGGTCCATCTACTCATCTCTCTCATCACTACTAATGTGGTATATAGGCTCACCCCATATGGGTAGTTACACTATTTGGTGGATGTCCTCTAGTAGAATAGTCATCTCACAAGTAAAAATCAAGAAAGTTTTAATTCTAGGATCCCATATCTTTATGAGTGCCACTAACATCATTGTATCTATGGTATTCATTGATAGTACCTCATGCCTCCTAAGCCTACCTCAATTATGTGTTCCTAGTCTATATTCATCATGCCTTGACATACCTCATTAAGGATTTGGGCCAATCTATTGTGTATCTAAAACTACTCGCTCACTTAAAAGGTTCATTAATAATGCCTTAGTTTACCTAATCTAACATACTTTGCCTACAAATTTTACTAATTAACCCTACCTCCTATTTTAACCTACTCATCTCAATTACAACAACTACACCTAATCCAACCTATACATGAGACATACCTTTAAATTTACCTTTTCTAACTTGTCACATATACATAACCTACACCCTTAAACCTCTTAACCTATACCTTTGAATACTAACCTAACTACTTGAACACTAACCTAAAACCTTCAATTGTACCTTCTACCCCACACCTTTATCCCTTTTCTAAACCTTTTCCTAACTATTGATGATCGAGGGTCAACCAAAAACATTTCCTTTTAGAACCATCATTGATCAATTTTTGACCACTTATGGTCATATGGTCAACCATCAATGGTCTATATAGTGACTGTTCAAGGGCCATCTATTGGCCATCATCGATTGATAATGACCATTGATAGTCATTGTGTAGTGACAACTAGTGATCCTCATGCCCTAGGGCTCAATCAAACAACCTACAAACTAAACCAAACACTAAATTTTTCTCTACACCCATGCAAGCAAATTATTTACTACCATTCACAATAATAAGTACCTACTCAACTATCCCACTTCATACCTACTTCTCGCCAACAACAAAACACAATAAACCTTAACCCTAAAAAACCATAAACCAACACAAAATTTTAACACATTGACAAATTCAACATTACTCTAAAAATATAAGTAAATAACATACCTCATTCCTCAATCACCATCATGGAGGAACCCTAATAACTACCACCATGCCCCATGCTCTACCTCAACTCCTCTACATCCTCAATCACCACCCAATCAACCTCACTCAACTCACCCAACAAATCACTCAATTCACACTAACAAACTATCACCATTTTTATCACTTGAACCACAAGGTAATCTCCAAAGGTTAAATACACAAATAAATAACTAAAACCCTTGGTGGCCTTTTTACCATCACCCCTTTTAGGGCTGGAATATGACCATCGATAGTTAATAGGTGATCACTGATGGTCGACCCTGACCATCAACGATTGACCTCCTTAAAATTTTCCAACCTAAGGTATCATTTCAAATGTGATCAAAGTATTTATTACCCACTTCTACCCTAATAATTAATAACTACCAAAAAATGGAGACAATATCCTCTAATAACAAACACCAATGACATCAACCTCACCACTGGTCATTTTGGCCCAACATTCACACATTCTATGACAACCTTGTCTTGGTAATTTTCTCTACATTTACTAAATTTCCATTCTAAACATTTTGAAATTATGCTAATTTTACACCCCAACCAATTATGTATTCCTAAGATCACTTCCTACCTTGGATAACTTTGAATACATTGACCTTGCCTAGAAGACTTGAGTTTACAAGTGTAACCTAACTGCCATGCATAAATGTGATCACTTGGTCCACTTGTCACTTGTCTTTCTAGCACCCCATGTCTTACAAACTAACTCACCTTTGACAACCTAGTCTTTGTACAATCTATGCTACCACATTTAGTCATATATTTTGCACTTTTTTGTGCTTTAGTTCCTCACCTTTCACCAAATTTATCACCAACTTACCCACTCATCAAACCCGCACCCAATTCTATTTTACCTCATCATTTCCTAGTTTGAGGGGGAACACCTCCTCCCAGACTCGGGGCAATCTAACCTTCAACTTTTGATCTATTTTTGTTTTGTAATTTGATGATAAAAATTGCATAACAAAAAAGGGAAAATGTAGACACTAGAAAACCACACATTATGATTCTAGATGTCACACTAACCCTTTGAACATCTTGATACCCCATAGGGACCACTTCCTAACCATTACCCTATAAACCTAAGTCAAAATGACTAAATTTGACTATCTAAACTTATCCTATCGACCACTAATGGTTGAATCCTAACTATTGATGGTTAGCTCGACTATTGATGATTAACATTTAACCACCTTAAGGTTTAAATCCAACTCAACTTCACCTTGATTTTTTATTCTTAGTCACTTGCATAATTATGCATGTTAAGATTAAAATTAGACACCATGTTAAACCTCTTGTTGAACCTATTATTTGATCTCTCCCTTCTTTCTATATAAATAAAGGAGGAGGTGGTGAAAATGAGGATCAACAATTATTAGATATTCTTTTATTATAACTTATTTTGTAGATCTTCTTCTAATGAATCCAAAAAAGCTTCTAATGAGCATAAAAAAGAGCACAAATGCTATAATTAATCAATCACAACCAAGACGTCGACACTCTACCAAAATTACTCTAAGCTCCATAATGAGTTTTTAGCCACAACCTCAACATTATTTAGATCAACAACAAAAATGGTAAGTATCTATTTTTACTAATTAGTTATTTTGTTTCTCTCCCATCAAACCTCTAAACTAGACAACCTTGAATATTCATCTCTATCTCCCAAACAGACCTACCCTTACCTAAGCCAAATCTAATAGTAACCATCAATGGTCATTTAACCATCAATGGTTTATCCTCAACTGATGATGGTCACCCAACCATTGATGCTTACCTAACTACTAATGGTTCACCCAACCATTGACAATCACTATGTGATAATTCTAATAACAAGCTTATTTTACCTATCAAACCCTTACCAAATCCCACTTTTTGACTTTCTATCTGATAATAGAACATTAACCTATTTTTATATACCATGTCTAATTTATTTAACATTAATATCTAATCATTTTATTTCTATAATTATTCAAATTCATCTATCTTATTATCAAGCACTTCGTGTAATTCATTTCAGTATCTTTTATTATATATGCAAACAATATATCTTTCATTTTAAAAATTTGATTGTTTAAAGGTGTGGATTGATAGCCTCCAAGGAAGTCATGTAATTCTTGGATATAGCTTGCTAGGTAATCCAACCTAATATATAACTAATCAAACATTTATTTAGTGATTTATTATTTGTAGGTAATTCCTCCCAATCCAAATAGGAGTATCTACAATCGTCTGGATCACAAAGCATAAAAACCAAATCTAGGTTCTAATAACCTCACCCTTATTTTAAGTTTTAAAACTTTATTATTAAGAAATAAAAAAAATTTTATGTGAAATACCACCATCCACTTTAGGGTCTAATATTTTTAATTTTATGATTGAATTATTATTCTAGCCTAAATTTTGGATTCTCTCTATATTACTATTTTTAGCAATAAAAAACCCAAAATATAAATAATATCAAACATAGAGGATAACGAGATCATTAGATGCTTGTAATGAGATTCCTTACCATAATTTTACATCTTGAAGCTCCCCTCCAAAATTTCTAAACCGATTTTGGATGCAAAATATGTTAAATGTTTGGATTGCTTGACTATTCTTGACAATGGATTCAAATGGACTTTTGGCTTGATAATGGCTTGTGATAAAGGGATATATGAATGCAAGAAGGATGATTATGGATGAGAGATGGCTTCAAGATTTCTAAATTTCAAGTTAGTTTTTATGGAGGGATTGACTTGTTAAAATATCCATGAGAGGGAAAATCAATGGCTCAAATTTAATTTTTAGCCATTGAGATCAATGGCCAAGGATTTTTGAAGGAAGTTTTAATTCCTTGGAATCCTCTAGAATAGAGGATTATATAAGAGAAGGGATAAATTAGAGAATATTATATAATTCTCCAATTCTAGAATATCCATTAGGGATTATAGGTGTAGGAATAACTAGTTTAGTAGGGTGGTAGATGGGTAGGTGAATAAAATATATTTTTAAATTAGCAAGTGGCTTAATGGGTAAGTTAATAGGTAAGTAGGCTTAATTAGGAGACTAATGAGGGTCATTAATTGATTGTGAGGGTAGAATAAGGTTTTTGTTATGTGGGGAATATGAGTTAGGATGTTAGTTAATTATCTAGGAAACATAGTTATAAGCTAAATCAGAAGAATTAGTAAGATTATCAATGTGAGCAGATTTAGGTGCATATATTTTGCCCCTCTTTAAAAGGGAATTATGAGTGGATAAGATGGAAGGATAAATTGTATTTCAAATAAAAACCATGGCCATGTATGGAAATGGTATTATATGGTATTAATTGTTATGACGCCTCCTTGAGGAAGCATGTAGGGAGGACCAACCTAGATGATCACTCAAACATAAGTCCTGGGGGTGGGATAAGACCAAGATAATGAGATGGGGTTGGGATGCACTGAGTGCTATGATTGAGATGTACCAAGCATAGATTTTATGGGAGAAAGTGGCTTGATTTTGAGATATGGTTTTTAGATAAATTATCAATGTCTAGAGATAGATTGATAAGACATGAATTCCCAAGATGAAGACAATAATTAAGAAATAAGGAGATGCAATAGGATTTAAGCTAGTGATGGTTCTTATAGAAAGGACAAAAGTTAGGGAGGGATATAAATCCTATAATAGAGATTATATGAGTTGATTAATGATAATAAGCCACCTTTCATTAGATACATAGCTTAAAGTGATGTATGATTGTTGAGTGATATAATCTAGGATAGGATGGGGATTGGGGGTTAATAGTGTTTGAGCTATCCTTAGGCACAAGACCATGGCCAAGTGATGCCTACATAGTATTAAGAGACATCAATTTGATGTATTTTTGGGTCAAAATTAATGTGGATGATAGGGAAAAACCATGCCCTAGATGTCTTAAGGAGGATAATTAATGATTAACTAAGGCAATTGATTAAGTTGATGAAATTTGGATGTGGAAGGATAAGGGAAAAGGGGTGTTAGGGGTGAAGGGGGTAATGGGGGGGAAGAGTAAAAGAATAGGGGTTAGATGAGATAAAAGAGTGAAAAGGGTTTATTTTAACTTTTAACCTTGTGAAAAATTTACTTTGAGTAAAAAACATGGACCAGATCCCAAGAGATTTAAATCATAACAAGAGAGTCTAGGAGTTCTAGAGGCCTAAGGATGCTAGACCACTGATGAGTTATAAAACCCTATCTTGTGATTTTATCAAAATTTTGTGAAATTTTGAATTTATTTCATGGAAATTAGGCAAAGGATCTATAGGTGTAATACTATGATTAAGGGCAGTGCCCTCAGTCATATTACTACACTCTAGCAATATTATATAGGGAGTTATGGTATTATAATACCACAAATATAAAATTATGATATTATAATATCACAAGTCTTGATTTGAGATATCATAATATCATGGGTTAGTGATCCATGATTTTACATAACCATGAATTTAGAGTCATGGTTATGCAAAAAACCACAAGACTCGATTAGTGATATCATCAAGATCACTAGTGAGGGCAAACTCATAAATTGTGATATTGATATGGATGGGGAAAATGGATAAGGGATGGGGAATAGAGTAATAGGCTAAGGTATTTAGGGGGGGTTAGAGATGTTTAGGGAGTTATATGAGGTTATGATGAATTAGGGATAGGTAAGTTAGGATGATTTTAGGGTTAATTAGGTGTTAGATGATGAATGTTAAGAGTAAATGGGATTAATAAGTAGGGGAGGAGATTGGTATTAGGGATGTAAGGAAGTTAGGGAAGGGGTTTGTAGGCTAGAATGTGGGATTGGATTAGATGAATTAGGCTAAGGTGGACTAGGGTTAGTTATATATTAAGATGGATGAGGGTAAGGTAGGTTGAAACACTAGGATAAGAAGTGGTGTGAATTTTGGATAGGGATGAATTGATGAGGATTGGGTAAGGAATATTAGTATGGATTTAGGGTTTGGGGTGTTTTTTTAGTAGGGGCAATGGGTCATAGGTTAGTTAGGTGAGAGAGATTATGATGGAATAGATTTATTCTTAGGTTGTGTGATTGGTGTAGACGGACTTAGGCATGATGACATCTTGGTTGTAGTGGCCTAAGGTTCTATATGAGATATAATGGTTGACTACTATCAATTATGGGGTGTTAGAGCTAGTGGGGATGCACTATATTGGTATGATGTTAGTGGTGCATATTGATCATGCCTTGATTATTACATTGGTGGAGTGATGGCACTCAAAGATGTGTACCTTCAAATTTGTGATCAAAGAGATGATGGTGATGATGAAGGATGTCTATTGGATTTTATGATTATTGATGATAGGGGATAGGATTTACTAGTGATCACACACACTTAGTGTGACATTGTAGAGACTAGTAGGAGGATTATGGGTTGGTATAAAAGACTAACAAGTGGATATTGATATATGCATGTGTGAGGGTATTATTAACCAATTGACACTAGTGGTGATGTCTCTTTATACCAACATCCTCCTATGGATAAGAGTGATCAGTGGTTTCACCTTAGACTTGGAGATGTGGTAGATGATATGGTATAAGATTGTAGGGGTTTTGAATGGAGGCTAGTATTATTATCCCATCTATATCAGGAGTTACACTTAGGGGACTATAAGGGAGTGATAGCCTGGGTCTATCACTATTGTTATAGATATGGAACTAGGAGCATATTACAATCCAACATACTCTAGGTACTCAAGTAATGAGGCACCCTCATGAGCCTATTATTTTTGGATGGTACATTTTACTAGGTGTGCATAAATGCCACATTAGGGAGATGAGGTTTTATGGATAGGATTTTGATAGTTTATAGCTAGAACATATCATGTGGATGCCCATGTAAGAGACTTTAGTTTTATTAGGAGGGTGAAGCTGAGGTGACTTAGTAGATGTTGACTGAGTGTTTCTTGATAGGATGGAGAGATTTTATCATAGATTATTATCAACCTAGCCATGTATAGAGATAGTTAGATCTCCCATAGGACATGCCAAGTGAGGAACATATTTTTGGTAGGAGTAACCAAGAGAGTCCATAGTGGGGTAGGCTAGTAGATAGATCTCTTGCATGCACAAATTATGATATCCTTACCCCAATCCCATGGGATTTATAGACTCCTTTACTAGATCTTGGAGTGACATAATTTTACATGGCATGGTGGGCTCAAAGAGTACCATTGGGTTGATGTAATGTAAGGATGTGGTATGGAGGGGAGTGGTGAGGAGAGTTTTTCAAGAACATGTAAGGTTATAGAGATAAAAGAGGGTACAAATGCTATCATAAGATGTTTATGATGGATAGGGAGGTCTAGATGTCATGGATGTGGATGGGTGTGATGGGTATCAGGTAGTAAATGCATTAAAAACATGAATAAGTGGGACCCAAGCTGGGGGAGTAGTGTATAGGTTAAATTTATTGACACATAAGATGTATCTAGTGGGAGTGGAGATGGAGAAGGACCATCAAAACCACCATTGATAGAGGATGAGAGATCATCATTAACATGGCTCAGGTTAGAGATATAAGCATAACTCACTGATATTATTGGGATTACCATAGAGAGGGACTAGCTCTAGGATTAGTTACAGGCATAGGATGGGAAGTTAGTCCAGGAAAAGGGGTAGGTTGATGTATTACATGGTCATTTTACTACCTTATAGGCTTAGGTAGTTATGCTTTAGAGTCAGATCTAGAGTTGAGACATGTAGGTTACTAGTTATTAAGTACATATTACCTAGATGTAGAATCATATTAGAGATTTGATAGGAGAGGTGCAGGTGGCTAAGAGGGAAAAGGAGAAGATAGACACAACCATGCTAAAAAATGGGATAGATGGGGTGATTCAGAACCTTATGAGGCTGACTCATAAGGCTCAATATTATAAGGATTTATATGAGGTAAAAATTCCATTGGAGTAGCATGCACCTACATTCAGAGCTAGCTCCTCATAGTCAGTACACTAGTTCCCTAGAGGACCATAAGAGCCTAACCAAGAATATATATATATATATATATATATATATATATATATATATATATATATATATGGATTTTGTGTATTGTATCACATTTGTGCCCATGGGGGCCTTATATTGTATATATATTTTTATGATATCGACTCCATGTGGACATTTGAGATGATTTCATTATGATATTTTTGATGTGATGTGATGTGTTATGTAGTGATGATTATGTATGTTTATGGTTTTGTGATGTGTATTGATTATAGATAGTTATATGGGATGGATGTATGTATGGAATAGATGGATTAGATAGAGACATTGTTTTATTTTCATAATGTTATATGATGTGATGGATGTATATGTGATGTGATTTGGATGCCATAACTATGATATGATGTTGTATTTAGATATTGATGCATGCATTTGATTTAAAATGATGTGATAGTCATTATATCATGGTAGATAGATGATGATTTATATCTTGATGGATATATAGATAGATTAGATGGATGTTAGATATGGATTTATTGATATGATATATAGATGGTTAATTTTGTGATGATGCTTTAGGATTGGTAGATGATATATTATGTGATGAAATGTTATGAGATAGTTGTTTGGTTATATATGTTATGGTATAAATTTTATATGGATGTAATGGTAATGAGATATATAATTTTAAAATGAAATAAAATGTAAATCAATATGCTAAATAATTATTAATCCATTTCAATTGTTATGTATCATCAATTGTGTTTGGATAGTGATCCTCTTGCACCAAGGAGGTAAGATAGGGATGGGAGGGTAGGATGATTAGGTTTAGACTAGTTTTGATAAGATTTGGAGAGAATGGGATGGGTAGACATTTTGAATCCATTAATAATGTATGAAATAAATTTAATATTTCATCGGGAGATAAATATGTGCCCATGACATGACATAAGTTAAAGGTACATTAACATGGTGCATGAGGGAACTCCATTTTGAAGTGACATTGCAGAAAACAAGTTTGGGAGTCATTTAGACCATCCTTGTTCCCATAAATTCAACAAGATAAAATATATAAAAAATGATAATCAAGACTATAAATAAGAAAATATAAATAACATATTCAAGACATAAATGACTAATCAAACAACCACACATATTCAACACACATACATGCATATATATACAAGACAAAGATAAAATAAAATAGATTAAAGATAGGGATAAGATGAATATATAGGAGATAGTATCAGGGGATGCTATTAGAATGATTATGTATAATGGTAGTATAATGAGTATGTACATGGGGTATATTGTGTCAAAAATATTGGATTGGAACAAGGATCCAATTGAATAAAAAATAACTGTATATGGGGTTTAGGATAATGGATTTGGAATTAATGGTCATAGCATATATGGAACCCCAAAGTAAAAAACTATTTTTGACCCTTCCATAATGATAAAGTTAGTGGAAACATGTAGAATATGTATTAGAGATGGTAAGAGACAAATGGGGATAGGATTAGCTTGAGGCCAAGAAGAGACATAATCATCCAAGAAAATCCGATGGGGGAATGTTTGAGGATGTCATAAGGAGGATATATGTGAAAAGAGATGTGAGAGGATGGGGGATATATATGATAATGGATAAAGAGAATCTATAATAATCCTCAACAAATATCCCCTTCATAGATAAGAAATGAACTTTCTCTAGTTTAAAATATCTATCCCCTGCTGTTGTATAAACCTGTAATAGATGTCCACTTGTAAGAACAAGGTTAGCGATGGGAGAATTGAGTGGAATAAAAAGAGAGGTGTGGAATGGAAATGGGTGTAAAAAAAAGAGTGGGGACCCATAAATGGAGGTAAATTAGAGCCTATCAAGTATATAAATACTTCAGATGCATTATATTCATTAGTTCCTCGAGCTCTTCACCATCCAATGTGGCTAACCTATAAGCTCCTGATCCAAACTTAACAATTATTATATAAGGCTCAAATGAATCCCCATAAAATTTTGAGTGAACATACTTTAATATGCATAATGATATAAAATCTAACTCAAATTCTTATAATGATCACTAAAATGAGGGAATATAAAGGAGCAATAAGAAATAATAGACTCTTACCATGATCTCGCTCCTCTTTGACTTCCCTCCAAGATTTTTATATGGACTTTGATTGATTTTATATTGAAATGGAAACATAATTATATTATTAATATAACTTGATTTATGGATTTGGTTGAATTAGTTGATCAAATAGACATGAGAACTATATGGATTCAATGGTTGTGATTTCTAGTTGATCATATGGACATGAAGATTTTTATGGATTCATGAGTTTCATAGATAGTTTCCATGGAGGAGTGGATTTGTTTATATAAGCCAAGGGAGAGAAAATAAATGGCTCATGTTTAATCTTGAGCTATTGAGATCAATGGTTATGGAATTTTCAAGTAATTTTAAATTCCTTTGAAACCTCTAGAATAGATGATTCTAGAGGGAAAATCTAAGTTAGAGGAGCTTATAGAATCCTCTACTTCTAGAATCTCCATTAAGGAGTATGGGTGTAAGAATAGATAATTTAGTAGGGTGGTAGATGGGTAGCTGAATAAAATGTATTTTTAAATTGGCAAGTGGCTTAATGGGTAGGTTATTAAGTAAGTAGGCTTAGTTAGTAGACTAATGAGGGTGATTAATTGATTGTGAGGGTAGAATAATGTTTTTGGGATGCGGGGAATATGAGATAAGATGTTAGCTAATTAGCTAGGAAATATAGTTATAGGTTAAATTAGTGGAATTATTAAAATTATCAAGGTGAGTAGATTTAAGTGCATACAATTATTATTAACAATGTTGATCAAATCCTAGATTTTATTTCACATTTTTATACTTTTATATTTATATATACTCTTATAAATTAGTGCACACACTTTCATTATTTGAATACACACCTTTCCAATGTTTATATTAGGGTTTGATTCTACATCTAAAATTTGATATTCAGATTTGTATCTTGTTTGTGCTTGTTAATTTGATTAATAATTAGCCTATATTTATTCATGTTGTCATGATATATCTTGTTCCATTTATAAATCCTATTTACACACATTGTACCATGTGAAATGCTAATTTGAGTGGTGCTACTTGTGATTTGAGCCAATTAGCATTGTTTTATACTCATGCTTTATTGAAATAAAAATTGGCTACTTCTAGTGATGCCCCTCCTTCTATTGTTAATCATGAATATGTGAATTATTGATATACCATTAACTAATACTGTGATTGGTATATGTGTGGGTGACTTTTGGCTAACATATCCTTCCACTTAGTCATATGATAAATCATGTATCATCATTATGGTAGTTGTGTTGACCTATGAAGTTTAAATAGCCTTAATAGAGTGCAATTAAGAGGCATTAATTTATATTAGATATTCATATTATAAATATTATACTTATTTCAAGGTTGTGGAGTTTCCCCCTCAAGGTAGCTCAATTAGATATTTATAGTATTTCTCTATGCACACTCAATATTTGGTGCAAAGTTTCTCTATTATGCTCTTATTATTGTCACTTTGATCTTGATATTTATATTTTGATCCATCATTATATATTTTATGTATATATCTAAGTAATTTCATTACAATTGGTAATTAGAGATTCAATTTGGGAAATATTTTAGTTACAATATTTTTTTGGGTCAAGATCAATGATTATTTGGTGTTAGTGAAGGATTAAAAAAAACAACTTTTGATCCAAAATGAATATATATATATATATATATATATATATATATATAACATTTGTACAACATATAAGTTTTTATAATATTATTTGTGAGGCAATGACAATAACGTATATTTATGTCAACCCTATTTGTTGGGTTTTTAGCTTCTTTTCAGCTTTTTTGTACACTTGCACAATATACCAATTATTAGATTTATTTTGGCAAGATGATCATAATGGTACATTTATATTTTAATCCTATTTTTAAGTCTTGAACCCTAAATATTTTCATGGCTAGTCCACATACTAGGGGTTGAGGCAAGGGCTCTGAGACTTTAGTGAAAAAGGGCTAATAAAGAAGAAATGGAGTTAAAAAATTATGGATATTTAGTTCTAGGATTTTTTGCAATTTATCATAGAGTGATATAAATTTATTATAGTTTTTAAATATTAAAAAATGAAATGGATAATAAAGGATATTTGTATAAAATAAATTAGTGATTTCATGAGGTATTTTAGAGATTTGATCAACTATTCACCTAAAAAAAAATATGTAAAACAAACCTATGTTCACCAATGCAAAACCATACAAATTTGGATCTTATTGTCAACCATTTTAAAATACAAATGTAGTGCAAGACTTGCCATAAATTAGTACCAATTTGGTTACTTAGAACATGATAGCCAAAGTGGACATGTATAAGTTCAATGGAAAAGATCCAGTCACTGAGATTAATCAAATGGGGATTTTTTTGATGTACATTAGATCTCATGTGGAAAAAAGGTCCAAATGGTATCCATATATTTATAACTCGATAAATTAATTTGGTATTGATGGTTTTACACTTAAAATAAGAAGAATACTCTCAGTTTCACCTCATAACTTTTTATTGAGGACTTGTCGATGCACTATAGTAAGAGTGTGTCAAAACATTATTTTAGGTACTTCTAAAAATTACATCAAACATGATTAGAGAGGGATTATATTAATAAATTACAAAATTTCTTTGTGTGTGGAGATGATCACATATGAGAACTTGAATGGATTATTTCTTTGGGGACTCAAGGATCACATCAAACACAAAGTATAAATGTTTAATCTAATTATTATATCTAATTTAATTATCATGGCCTGAAGGGCAGAGGAAAAATAATTGGCTAATAGGAGGCATGCCTTTACAAGCATAAGAGATTGGAAAAATATAGCACCATCATTCCTTCAACCTACCAAATTGGTTACTTGATTAATTGAAGAGAAAATGACAAAAGGGTTATGTTTTAACCAAGATATAAAATATAGACATGGGGATAAATGTGTTGAAAAATAGTCATTATCCATTCAAGGTTATAACGAAGAAAAAAATGATGAAGTAAAAATAGAGGGGGATGATGAGATAGATAAGGAGATAATAGATTCCCAACCAACTATTTATTTCCATTAAATTTCAAGAATTAACACCCCCCAAACCCTTAAGATAGTGGGTTCCTAAAACAATAGAATATGATAGTATTTATTGACTTGAGAAGTTCCCACAACTTCATCAAAAGTAAGTTGGTTATCTAATTGAACTATTTTTATTATGATTCACACTTATAATATTTTAAATTGAGAAAATAATGTAGGTCAACATAACACATGAGATATTTATGGGCCAGTATGCCCAAATATGCAATATATTTAGAAATATAATAATACCCTTAAAGTAGGGTAACACCAAAAAATACTCCTTAAGGAAGGAATAACTCTAAAATTTCACTTTGAGGGGTATATTTTAAATATCCTTATAAAAAATATAAGATCCAATGCTTACTTGATATCATTTATAATGACATTCATATCCTTTATATAGACTCGTATAACTAATAATGGATGGGTAAAATCCTAATCCCAATGTCGGCCAACTCACTAACCAATGTTCTAATTATACAAGTTACTCATTTTTCCTAATATATTATACCCATACAAATAACTAAGGGTGATTTTTGACATATGTTGGAAAATTCACCAACCCATATAAATTAATATATCATATCCATAGGTACATATCATTCCATCCCTCCTTGACATGTTTCATTACTAAAACATGATAAGAAACCAAGTAATGAATGTTATTCAGATCATTTCACACTTGTCTTTGTGCCCTATCATCCAACCACCCATGTGTGATTTTGGTAGGAGATAACACACCAACCTTACTTCCAAATTCCTCTGTGTTACTTTGATTCCATTCATAATAATAGTTTTACCTCCTTCATGTCCACGCATAATGATTCCTCTTTTGATTCCATGTTCCATATTCTAATGCACTATTCTAACTCCATGCATGACCATAGTAGTTATTTTTTGGATTCCATGCTTAACCATAGTGATTTTATTCCATGCTCTGTATTCTATTGCACTATTATGATTCCATGCATGACCATAATAGTTATTTTTTGGATTTTATGCGTAGCCATAGTTATTTATCCATTGATTCCATTTTCCATATTGTGTTTCACTATTCTGATTCCATGCATGACCATACTAATTATTCTTTGTATTCCAAGTATATATATAATGATTTTTAATCTGATTCCCTATATATCCAAAGTAGTTGTTGTTATGATACTCTCTTACATGATTCTATGATTGTTTTCCTTCATGATGATGTGAGTTTCTATATGCCCCAATCTTAATATCATTTTATGATTCTTTAACCTTACAAACCTTCATTCCACCTCTTCCAAATTTTCATTTGGTATTGCCATTATCAATTGAGTAGATGAATTTTTTTTCTTGGATTATACTATTTATTCACCTTAATATGAATCTTCCTTAGACTATTCTTCACCATATTCAACTCCATCCTTATGCTCTGCACTAAAATTTATTTTTGCCTTGCCAAGTGTGATGTCCTATAAAGTGACCTTTTTTCTATTGTATCAATTTCATTAAATAATTTTTCACATTAATATTTATTATTTTTAAAATCTATAACCAAGGATATCCAAGAACCATATCCCCTTACCATATCCAAAGTATAAAAATATGAATGCAAAATATATTTATTCATAGTGAGCTTCAAATATTCAAAAAAATGAATCTTCTTACCAAATAATTGAGTCTCCTTGATATTATTTTCTTAAACCTATCTATGTTGTTCCACATCCATGTTAATGAAGTTATAATCTATGTTATGGTTTATGGACAAAATGGCTTTCTTCCTTTGAGTACATCCATGAAACTAAAACATTGAAGAATTTATCTATGGAGCTACCTTGTTTGAACCCTTATATAATTTTATCCTTATTTTCCTCATGATCATCTACCTCTCCTTTGACATCATTTATATCCTCATCATCGTGATCCTATACTTCTATTTCTACATCATTTGTAGCCTCCTCATCATTATTATGTCCCTGTCATTTTTCACCTTCATCATTTGCATGGCCTTCCTCTTTATCATCATTATCATTACTTTATTACTCTTTTATCTCTTCTTAATCATATTTTTATTCTATATCCCATTGATCTAGGCAAACCTATTCCATTTCTTCCCACAAAAAATTCCATTATTCTTTGTCCAATTGAATCCACCAATGCACAACATGACCCTAAAAAAAAATGACTGAGTTACTCACCAAAAATGTATATGAAAATAAGTCTTCTTAAAAATAGCCATAATTCTATAACATCAATATCATCCTCTCCAAAAAATTATTTTAACACAATTATCCACATAAAATAGGGTTTCAAGAATACCAAATCTAAGAATATAAGGTAGATTTGAATATCTCATTTGACCAAAATTTGACCAAATAGTTTCAAATTGAGGTTAGCCTTAAAATCAACCTTAAAAGAACATACCCTCACTATATTTTGTAAGATTTCAAAAAATATAGAGAAATAAAAAAAATCCTAAAATTGCTACATGTAGAGCGAAGTTATGAAAAACCATAGAATCATAATAACTCACACAAAACTAATTAAAAAAAATCTATTTTTATGGTAGATTCCTTAACTGATTTTACAACTTAAATGAAAAAATTATAGAATGATTCCAAAATTTTCAATGATTATGATGAATTGATGAAAATTATTAAAATATAATTAAATAACTCCAAAATGATCTTTAAACCTTAATTTTTTTATTGTGATATTTTTAAATTCTTGTCCAACTTCAATTTTTTTTGCAACAAATCAAAAAATATAAGTGATTTTACAAAATTAGGGTTTCACCCACACAATCACCCAAATTGAAGATATAATACCACTTTTTATGATCCACACTTATAATAATTGAAATATTCAAAATATAATGTAGATCAACAGAACACAAGAGATATTGGTGAGCCAAGATGCTCAAATATGCAATATATTTAGAAATAGAATAATACCCTTAAAGTAGGGAAACACCAAACAATACTCCTTAATCAAGGAATAAATCCAACATTAAACTTGAAGGGGGATACCTCAAATATCCTTATAAAAAATATAAGATTCAATGCTTACTTGATATCCTTTACAATGGCATTCATATCCTTTATATATACCTTTATAACTAATAATAGATGGGTAAACTCCTAATCCCAATGTAGGTTGACTCATACCCAATGTAATAATTCCAAAAGTTGCTCATTTGTAATAATATATTAGACCCATGAAACTAAGGGGATGCATGTCACATGTTAGAATCTCAATCAACTCATATACATTAATATATGATATCCCTAGGTTCATAATTTTTTTTTATCAAGTTCAACAATTTTAGTTCATGATTACATATAGTGGCCTAATTAGTTGTATATGGAAGTGTCATAGTATTAAATTAAATATTGGAGGATACATGTAGTATTTACCTATATTTTACATTCTCATGGGTAACACAAACATTGTGTTGGGAGTCCTATGGCTCACTACTCTAGGAAATATTGAGTTAAATTTAGAAGAGTTGTTCATGCATTTTCATTCAAAATAAAAGACATTTGAATTACATGGGATATAAATAAATTTCTCATAGTTATTTATCTATCATCAAATGCAAAATATTATTAAAAATGGATATATGTGTTTATGATAATTTTTTTCATTAGAATCATTACCAACAAATTTACTTACAACACTAGATCTACAAGGAATTGTAGATGGAAAACTCAATAATTTTTGGAGATATGATAAAAAATAATACCACAAAAAATGGATCATGATAATTCCATTAAATAGTACCATAGATTTAGCCACCCACATTTTTAACTTATATGTGCTCATATTTATAGAAGAGTGCTACTAAGAAGATGATACAAAAAAGTCTTGATGTAATAATTACCTAGAATATCTAGAGTGTTATTCCTCTCTAGTGCTTAGGTTTGATGATGAAATAATCATGAGTGGGATTATGTTGATGGTTTAATTTTTACACATTTGTATATTTTGAATTGATATAATTTTGATCATAATTTCATCCATTTGTATATACAAAGTTATTGAAGGGTGTGATGGTAGGATTGGTAGTTCCTTAAGGTTTTTGAGATTTATGATATTGATTTTATTAATGTGATTATTATTCAGTAGCTAAGAAGTATGCTTGATAACACTTTTGAATGATTTATTCATGGTTTAAGTTTTCACCCAACATGAGGTGGTTGTTTAATTAAAATTAGGGATTAAAAAATGAATCTAGCATAATTTAGATAAACTATTGAGTAAAATCATAATGTAGAATGTATGAAATAAATCACACAATAATGGTTTAGAACTTAATATTTATGGAAAGATGATAAAAATGGAAAATAAAAAAGAAAAAATAATTAACTAGTACTCAGGTTTGATGGACTACAACAAAGACTGTGTAATTGACTATGAGATTATGTGATGGTGATGTGGATCAGGGATAGGGTTATATGTAAATCTAGGAGAAGGCCACACTATTTAGACAAGGCCAGCTTGCACTATCATCTATAAAGAGTGTCAACATCTAATAGGGTTTTTTTCCTTTGTGTGAAAATGAGTCTATGAGATTTCACATGTATCCTATATGTGTGATCTAGGTCACTTGATTCACTATGGAAGTAACTTCTTATTCACTTAGAACCCTTGATCAATAAATAATGAGAGAAAAAAATAAATGATAAATATGGGTTAGTGGCTGAAGTTGTGCTTGACCTCAACACCCCCTATGTTGAGTATTGCCTACATACCAATACTCTGAAGAGGGATAAAAATTTATGTAGTTATCCCATGCTATAGTGGGGTGTGTAAAACACTAATGTAATGTTATATATTAGTGAAATCTTAGTGTAATTATGTTCTTTAAAATTAACCTGTGACCTTAGAGGTGTATGTAGACTTAGTTTAGGGTTAATTTGGTTGTGTGGACTTAGAATTAGGAATAATATGCAATTTCCTCTCAATGTGTAGTTATAATAAGTCTAGTATTTAAATATAGAAGCCACTTGAAAAATAAAGAAAAATGAATGGATATTATTTTTTAAAGTGGTTTTTTGAGAAATTTCTCAAATGAGACTTGAAAAATATGTGAGATGACTCATTAGGTGAATTTGATTTTATGCAATTGGCCATAATTTGATGAGAAGATGTGATTGGATGATTTAGACACTATTAATGAGTGGATAGTCTTAAAAGAGTGTCCTTATCTAAGAAGTAGAGATAATTTATATACAGATAATATTTTCAAACTTTTATCACTTACCAATGCTTTTATATTCGAAGAACCTATCTAGTCTCAATCTCTCTAAGTGTACACCTTAAGGGGTGCATCAAGAAAGGGGTGGGTAGACCATTGGTGCTTCACAAGATTATTATCCCTTTTTACACTTGTTATCTACACACTTATCTCTTAAAGACCATATCCCTAAGCTTATTCTTATCTATTTCACACTCCTCAGTTATTTCCTACCTTTTGTCCCCCTTTTTCTAATCCTATGCCCCTTTTTACTATTCACTATACTAGTTTTACTGGGTTGACCCTATACTATTTTGGGTAAAATTCATTTTGGGTCTAGGTTGGCTCTTGGCCAACCTAGCCCATGACCTAGTGAATTTTTGTGCATAACTATACTAGGTCAACAGGGTTGACCCTATTTACCAAAACTTTTAGAAGGGATTAGGGTTAAATACACCTATATATACAATATCATTTCACCATTATTTAGAGAAGAATAAGTAACAGATATTATGCATCTACTTATCCACCATTTTACATAAGGAACAAGATTAAGGTTTCATACTTTCTTTAGAGATATAGATCTTGTCTTGTGGATAAGTATTTTAGATGCATTGATAGGTTGTGTAGCCTAGATCTAATTTATCCTTATCATCCTTACATACCATAACAACCTCTTTCAAAACACCTTGGCCAATGCATATATTAAGGCTCGATGGGTTCATCTTTAAATGTAAATATTCCTAAATTTGTTCTTCATTTATAAAAGTAGATAGATATACAATTTTACTTCTCTACCATGCATTAAGATTTCATATGCATTGATGTGAGTATATGTTTTTTATGCATGTTTAGTTTTGTTAGTTATTACCCCAACTTTGTGCCACAAACTTTGGTGAACACTAGATTAGACTTTACTTGTTATTAGTCTAGTGAATATAAAATATAGGGCTTAGTTAGGGTTGTTGCATGATTATGTTTAACTAGAGGATTTGTAACCCTTCCTATCATGGTTTATTATGATAATATATCCCCTAATTGGGTCTAGTGGATCTCCATATTGGTCATGTTCCTAATTATCTAATGTACCCCCATTTGGAAGTGTAAGTAGGATCTATCTTCTCTAAATTAGGATTGATTTATAAACTTGATGCATTTATAATTGCATAAATTCTAGTAAAATTGATGTGAATCTAACCCTTGTAGGTTTTATCTCACATTTTTCATTATTTTATCATTTTATTTAATTATTTTTCCATATTTGCGATACTAGGTCAATAGTGCCAATATAGTTCTAACTTATATGTGTAGGTTTAACACATAGTCACATCAATATGCCTCTATTCTACCTATAAAGGGCATCATCAGGTATAGGTTATTTGATTAAACAAGTTGACATGGTATTATTCTCTAACTTCTAAATAACAAACTAGGTCGACCCTATCGACATAATTTTACAAATAACTTCTAGATAAGAAACTAGGTCAACCCTGCCAACATAGTTTTATAGACAACTTCCAAAAAATAGACTAGGTCTACCCTATCAATATAGTTATTTTTACAGGTTTCAACAAGTAGGGAATTATAGAAGTAGGTTGACCTAGTTATTATAGTTGGTAAAATTTGTAAGTAAAAATTAGAGTACTTCAACAATAATTTAAATTTCCTCTACTTCTTCCAACCCACCAAGGTTCCTTTCTATCTTTATTTATCATTTTTGTTATTCATTACAGTTCTATTTCTCATAGTTTATAGTCTTTAAAAACTACCCCTATACTAGGTCCACTCTGTCAACCTAGTTCTGTATTCTTTCTTCTATTTGGAAGACTAGGTCAACATTATCAATGTAGTTATTTAACAAACTCTTGCTTCAATAATATAGTAACGACACCATCAACTCTATTCTATAATCTCTGCATACACTATCATCTAAACCAACACTATACTATGTTTCAAATTTGGAACTAACACTTATATGGTAGTAATTAGCTCACACTTTCACTTTTAGTTGCTTGCATGCTTAGAATAGATCACATAGTTTAATTAGGTGGTTTTTCAATATACCTTTTTATTTCACTATTTTTTCCTTTTATGTACACACTAACAAATCACATTAATATTAAAACACATTTAAAAAATTACCTACCCAAGGCTTACCTACTTAGATTTCATCACCAAGGGGGAAGCTGACTTGGTTTTTTAGTCAAGTAAAAACACATGTTTAATGGTATATATTGGCAAAACACCTGACACCCTTATCATTATGGTGTGTGAAGTGAGGGGGTAGGCCCAAATATCAAGCTAGTACCATTACCAATATAGATCCCTTTTATCCTAAAATATATTGAAGCCATCCATAGATTAATTTATAGTTCTTTATTTACAGCCAACTTCCTATCAAATTTAAAACCATACTCTAATAATCTAATAACATTTAGGATGATCACTTAGTTAGCATTTGCTTTCCAAGTTGGATACTTGCTCTTTGCTTAATTGTATGTTGTATTGCAAAAACTTGCATAGGCTAGTATTGGTGCAAGGTTTTGTGTTGTGTGCTTCAATTGGACCATCCTCATTGGCCTAATTGATTGTGTGTTTCTTTTCACTACTTGCTTTCAAAAGCACTTACGATTTTTTGGTTTTATTACATAGTCATTATATTTGACACTATCTCTTATAGTCTATCTATTTCCCTTCCCTATAGTACTAGGTCAACCCTATCGACACAATACTCTATTATACTTCTTAGGATACATTACTAGGTTGACCCTATCAACTCTGTATCTTTTTTCTACCTATTTTATACCCAGGTTATAAAATTAGGTCAATCCAGTCAACTCTATATTCCTATTTTCTCAAATTTTAGACCCTATTTTCTATACTATGTTGACCCAGTAGACTCTATACTCTTATCTACCTCTTCTTATTTCCTTACTTTTACATCACTTTTTTCCTTCTTTATCCCTTTTACTTCATCATGAACTTCCTATTTGAAGACAACACTGAGTTGAATTCAACAGATATGATGAATTTTACCAACCCTCATAAGGTCTCCCATAAATAGATTGTGGATCCTATTTTGGATGAGATTAATGTTCATATAGACACTTGGACAATAAACTATGGGATGCCTCCTCATTCCTCTTCACTTCATAATCCTCTCTTCTCACTTGAAGATCAACCTAAATTAGAGTATACCCCTGAAATGCTCTTCTTTATCTCCATATTTCCTTGAGGAAAGGATCCTACCATTTACCATCTCATGATTAGCGGTAAAGTTGAAGAGCCTCATTCAATTTTTCCCACATTATCACATAGATTTGGGGATACTAGTTTCTTTGATTCTTAGCCTCTTCCTTCTATTTTGACCCCTTTTCATACCATGATTTATTCTTATTTGATTTATTCTACCTCCATGCCTAGTATCTCTACTAACATGGTAGGTTATACATATAGAGGGCCTCTCACAAGACCCACTCTCCTTAATTATTCCACTAGTGCATCATTTTATACCCATGGTAATCATGTTTCTAGTTCTTCCTCTTCTCTTCTCTTCACTAGTCCATCTTTTACTACATAAGAAAATTTTGCCACTAGTGCATCACATTCTAACAACTCTTCTCAAGCTATTAATAACACCATTAGTGGTACCCAAGCCACTATTTCTAATTCTAATAATTCAAAAAATACCAACAATGCAACTCAAACCCATCAACTCTTATTACAAATGCTTAATCAAATGAATACTTTTCAAGCTCATAATACAAATCAAATGCTATGAATGCAAAACCACCTTATCCATCTTCAAACCCACCCTCAATAGATGCTATAGGGCACACAATCAAAATGTTCCCCCACCTCCTCTTTAGGATGCCCATGGTAATCTTATCCCTCAACCTCCTCTTGTCAACAAGACAATCATGCATCTTCAAAATGATCCTCTTACATCTCAAAGCACTAATATTGATATAAGATGTATCACCCCTACCATTTCTTACAATGGTTCAATTGACCTTAGTCTTCATCTAAAAACATTTGAAAATCTATATAAATATCATGTCAAATTAAATACATTTACCTCTATGAAGCTATTAGCCAAAACTCTCACAAGTGATGCTTTAGATTGGTACAACCAACTTAAAACTCATTCTAATACTAGTTTGGAAGATTTTGTAAATGCTCTAGTCCAAGAGTTCCAAACTAGTGATCTTCCTAAAAATACCTTGGCCTATTTTATCAATTATAAGCAACTTGAAAATGAAACTGCCCAAAGTTTTATTAAAAGGTGGAAAAAATTGTCTGATAACTATGAACATAACATGGCTAATGATAACCTTTTTCATCTCTTTATCAATGCTTTTTTTCCCAAGTTGCAATATCAATTCTGGACTTTATCTCCACATACTTTGGAAGATGCCATTGACCAAGCTAAACATCAAGATTTCCTTATGCATCAATTCAATCCACTCCAACCTTTTTCAAGTACTCGTACCATATTTAAAAACAAAAATCATCATGCTACCAATAATGGTGTCATCAACTCTTATGATACCATTCACATTATTCAAGCTATTATTCTTAACCAATCTTTAAAACTAGCTCCCCCTTATCAATAATTCACCAATCCTCATTTATCTTCACATAATAACATCAATTTTCACAAACCTTTGTCCTCAAAAAAATTACTAAAATGTCTACCCAGGTCTCTCCCATGATAACTTGATCCCACTCATCTTATGAAATCTTGGTATAATCCTAATAAATTTTGTTGGTTTTATGCTAGTTTGGGTCATTCTCATGAGAATTATAGGTATATTCATAATATGGCTATGGATTTTATTCTTGGTCCTAATTTTGACCATGATTATATCATTTGGAAATTCCAACAAGCCTATGACATTGCTTTCAAAGCCCATGAAACTAATACTAAATCTAAAGCTTTGAATCAAGCTAATGATCATTTGGCCATCTATAAATATCCTCTTCCAAATCACCAAGACACCCAAAACAAGCCCACCCCTTTCACCAATAATGTTTATAGTCTTATTGACCCAACTCTCAAAGAGAATGTGGTTGATATGAATAATATGTGAAGGGTGGTTGCTTTCATTGATCCTCAACTTATCTACACACCTCCATTATACCACACATTTCATGTTATCCAATATTTTTTTCCAACTCACTTAAATGAGTTGGGGCAAGATGACCTTATAAATTTTGATGAACCAATTCTAACTACTCCCTTGGATAACACTTCCCATATTATTTATACCATCCCTCCATATTCCTTACCTATCACCAATGATACTCAAGATTCTATCAAAACTTATTTTAACACTTCTTAAAACCAATTTACATTAACTACTTCATCTTATCAACATAATTTACAACCTTTTTCTTAACCTTCAACCTCCTATCAACATAAATTACAATGTACTTCAGCTCCTCCTTCCAAGGACTTCCTTCAACACTATACACCTATTTCTAAGAATCTTATTATGGGTTATGATGAGGGGATCCTATCATAGAAACCACTAATCTCCCATCCCAAATCCCATTTCTTGAGATTATAAGGACCTCTCTACATCATCAAAACTATTTTATGTAACTTTTGTTTGAAATGAACATCCCTTATCCTCCCCTAGCATGAAGTAAATAAAACTTAATTATATATGAAGATAACATATTGAAATAATGAAAAGAGATGTCCATACATGTTAATTAAATAATAAACACTTCTCTTTCCCTTAAATTTCCCATCACTTCTATGATTATTGATGATATTCTACTTTGTGATGACGATCCTCCTCTATTCATTAGTGTCCAAATTGGTGATATCCAAGTCAAGCATGCCTTGATCGATGAGGTTTTGGCACTTGTGTAGCTTCCCTTGATTTTATCAAAACTCTTAGGTATTCTGAATACAATCTCAAATCCATATGTAACACATGTCAAGGTTATGGTTGAAGGAAAATTCCTCCTTTAGGTTATATGTGGATTCCCATTATGGTCCCACCTATCATAGTTCATGTGAAGGTGATGATATTTAACTTTCCTCCATCTTACAACATTCTGCTTGGTAGGCTATGGACTCATTGTATGAGAGCAGTTGTTTCTTTTGCTTGTCGATACATTAAATTCTCTCAAAATGGATCCATCTATAAGATTTAGGGTGATGATACACCTTATAATTTCAAATAATTCTAAGATCAAGGTGAATTCAAGATTCCCACTCTTGAACCTTTTCCAAGTGTTCCATTTTATGAGTCTTAACAAGTTAAATTTTTTGTCAATTCCACTAGAGGTTACAATGGTCATCCCAAAATCATTGGGAATAATCCCCTAACCTCTTAGCTTTTGATGATGATGAGCCTAATGAGATTAATATTAAGATTAAAATTTTTGATCTCTCACCTCATCTCATCTCCCAGCTTCCCACTTCTTTACAACCTTGTTCTCAAAAATGACCTTTTGTTGACATCCCCATTGTCTTAACTAAGACTTGACATTTTATTCATCACACATCATTAGATGACAATGTCATCGATACCTACATCATTGATCTTCATAAATTTGATTATGATGATGGTTATACCTTAGACAATCTATTCTTAAGAGGTCTTGTTCAGGCTTGTGATGATGAGATTATCCATTATCATTCCTTTTTGCTTCAATATTTTAGTATGTATTCCTATATTCAATCATATATAGTTCCTAATTTTAGAATTTTACTCTTCATTTTAGGGTAGATATGGTGTGGACAATTCCAAATTTTTAATAACCTTATAGGAGTATGTTTATAGATCATGTTATGATGGTGCCCTATCACTTTGATAAGTGCCATGACCCAAATAGCTTGCTTATCCCTAAAATGCATGAAACTCTCCTTCAGCCTTTTTTAGAACCCACCTCTCCCTCAATAGATCCCAATTTTAATCCCATTCCTACACCCAATTTATCTAAGTCTATTCTTGCTTCTAATCCCATCACTGTTTCCATCAAGCCTAGTCTAGTCCCTTCACCACCACCACCTTCTCTTGGTGATGGTTTGTTTCCTTTACCATAGATGGCTCTGTTGCCAACAAAATGGGCTGATAAACCTTCCCAAACTCCTTCCATTTTTTTACACCTCATCTTATGAGTACCTCTACCAAGCCTACTCACAGGTGTATCTATTGCTTCCATGGCACACATAACCATTCATCCACACATTATTGCAAGCTACAACAATATATTGATACTATGCATCCTTCTACCCCTCAGTCCTAAAACAAGTCCATACCTTGTCTAAAGGTGTTACCTGAGTATATTTTTAATTATGGAGAGGTGTATTGTCTCTAGTACCAATGTGGTATTCATCACATTGATTGTTACCACATCCTTTAGTAGCATCTTAAAGATCATAATTTAACTATTCCTGCACCTACTATCATTTCTCCCATAGGTCCTCACAAGAAAGCCCCCCATTCTTCCCCAATGGTTCCACTTCTTGTGGTTCTATCTCCTCTTATGGTACCTTTTTCACCTCCTATTCCTCCACCCATGAATCCTTCACCCATGGACCTTCCCTCACCTATGGATCTCTCTCCACCTGTGAGTCCCTCACATATGGATCCTTCCCCATCAGTGATACCTTACTCACCTATAAAGTATATTCCCATGCATTCTCCTAAGCATCACTTGCCTGATATCCCTCATTAGCATGATCCTTCAAACATTCCTATCTTTTCTATTGAGGAGATTAGATGTGAAGTATTTTCCTAGTTTTTGTTAAAGATAGATGAGACATTAGCTATAATTTGCATTCAAATTCATAAAGACTTATCAGATGTTTTGGATAATGTGTGTGGGAAAATATATCAGTACTTATGAGCACATGATTGGTGTTCTTAAATTTTCATTTGGAGTGTATGTGTACTCCAACTTTATCTTTATCTATTTTTTATATCATTTAACATTATGTCAAATTCTTATATATCTTACATAGTAACTTTAATTTTGCACTTTATATTGCTTATATTATGATTTATGTTTGCTTATGGATGTATTCTTTATCATTAATTTATTTTTATTATTGAGTTTTTTTATTAAAACTCCCTTGTTTTATTTTCTTGATTATTTTCTATCTTATCTCTATAAACACAGATAATTATCATTATGACTTGGTTATACACACCTAGTCATCCCTTCTTTACCAAGTGATCAGTTAGCAAAAAATTAATCTAATTATTATCTCCTATTATAGGTCCACTTTGGATCTCCTTTATTACATTTATTCCCTTTCACAAACTAAGCATATACATGGTTGAGACTTGAGATAACATGTTGGTTCATTGTTAAGTTGAAGTATTCTAATAAGTCTTATCTGTGGTCACTTAGATTCCTAGAGCATAAGACTAAAAATAATTTGTGTGTATCAATATCTCTCTCATGATTGGTCATTTCAAGTTAGTATGTAGGAGGAATCTAAAAAAATCCATCAAAATATTCAAAATCCAAATCATCTAATAAAAGGCAATAATGCAAAAAGGTAAACACATTCAAAAATTTCCTAAAATTCTAATCACACTAAAAAACATGATTCAAATCACATCTCCTTCTTCTATTAAAAGATCAAAATCCAAATTTGGAATCATGATAAAGTTGAGGTCCATTGGGGTGTGGTATGCTAGTAGATTAGAAAAGGAGAATAAAAAAATCTTTTAGTGCTACCTAATTTCTCACGTAAGTACCCACTCTTCATAGTAGACTAATGGCTATATAAGGGGTCTTAAGGAATGGGGAACATGTCATGGGAAGGTAGGTCAATTTTATTTTTCTTTTAACAATATACCTTCATGATTTGATCTGAATATCAAACTTATTTTCCTACATAGCTTTGTGTCTATAGCGAATAGGTTTCCTTTGTACATTGATGGTCACTAGTCACTTATTGTCTTTTCATGTCCTTATTATGCCTCATGTCTCCTAAATTATTCTCATAAGATTCATAAGTTAAGATTTTTACATTCACTTTTTCACTCTTTATAATCCTAATATTTCCCATTGAGAAATATTACTTTGTTCATTAATCACTACCTTAGGGATTCCATTTGTGATTTGCATTGTAAGACCACAGATAAGACCTGACCTTCCTAAAAAATTACCAAAATTTCATATTCCTATTACCAACATCCCTTTTTACCATATTTTTACATTATTCAAACTCATTGGTGTTCCCTTTATGAGTTTTAGTGTAAGACCATGGATAGGACCTAGACTTCCTCACAAAATTTTCCAATAATCCAAGTCACACCAAAAATTACATGTGTCAAATATGAGATAAGATTTGATTGATCATTAAGTTACATGTTAGTGACATGTTTCTTAGACTGATTTAATATGTTTTATGCTTATTTCATTACTCTTTCACTTTTATCTTCTTATTTTCTGATTGCATGTCAGAATCCAACCATTTCTTGAATTTTTCATACTTCCCAACTTGAATTAGAGTGATAAATTTAAGACCAATTTTGCCAATTTTGTTTTTATTTTATACTTCCTAATGTGATTTAGTATGATTGATTAACTTAATTGACTTATTTTAATACCATTTTGTTCTTTTATGTATTTTCCACTTTATGTCATTACTTTCATACTTCCCAACGTGATTTAGTTTGATCTTACTTATTTTAATTTGGTGCCAATATTTGTCATGGTTTAAAAATAAAAATTTTACCCTCTAGTTTACCACCCTTTGGTTTCTTATAATTAGTCATTTTCTTATTATTACACATTTCCCAACATGAAATAGTGTGTGCTACATTTATTTTTTATTTATTGTACTTAGCCAAAGTGTTTTTGATTGTTTCTTTTTAACCATGCATGTGTCTTACATAATTATAGAAAAAAAACCACAACTCATATATTTAATATAAAATATAAACAAAATATAAATACATGTGCTAAAAAGAAATATATTCATGCATCCACAACCACAACCATAATACAAACACATAAGATCAACATCCAACTACAAAAATTATATATATATATATATATATATATATATATATATATGTATGTATGTATGCATGTATGTATATATATGTATATATACGTATGTATGTATATATATGTGTGTGTGTATATATATGTGTGTGTGTATATATGTGCATATGTGTGTGTATATATATATATGTATATATATATATATATACATATATATGTATATACATATATATGTATATACATACATACATACACACACACACACACACACACACACACACACACACACACACACACACACATATATACACATACATACATACATATATATATGTATGTATGTATGTATATATACATACAAACATATGTATGTATGTATGTATGCATGCATGTATGTATATGTATATATATATATCATATATATATATGTATGTATGTATGTATATATATATGTGTATATATATGTATGCATGTATGTATATATATGTGTGTATATATATACATATATGTATATACATATATATGTATATACATACATACATATATATACATACATACATACAGATATATGTATGTATGTATATGTATATATATATATATATCATGTGTTTTTGATAAAAAGTATAAAAATATACATCATCTCAACTCTACGGTTGGGCTCTATCTTATCTATCTCGTGGCCTAGACACATTGCTTATAGATGCCTCAGACAGTCCCCATTAAATAGTATGCTATAAAGAGGCTATCTAAGATCTCAAACCCATCACCTATCCCTATAGGTTGGCCACCTAGGATTGTACTTGTGTTAGCTAGGTCATGGTATCTATATTCATGGCTCTCTCTTAAGTCAAGGCCTTCCATGCTTGTGCCTCTCCCACTCCTACCCCTGATGGTAGATGTAGCTCCTCCTTGTATGCATGTACTCATATCATAACCTCTCATTCTAGTTTAAACTAGATCCTTGGGGCTGACACTATCATAGGATCATCCAGTGTCATAAGGTCATATGACATTAGTGCCTTGTCAAAGATCTCATGGAGTGCTTCCATCACTCGAGCTCCCTATCTAGTCTCCTTTTCTACAGGATCTACAAAATTCAAACTAGATAGATATTAGCTCATAGATATATTTCAAAAATCTATTTATTTATAATTTATCTCAAATAACTTAAGCAAATTTCAAATCATCTATTATTACCTATCTAAGTGTAACTTACTACCATCTCCCCATCTACATGACCACTGAGCATAGTCTCTCCATGAGCACATCCTTTGAGTACCTCATCTATAGGTTATTACCCAAATGTAAATCCTAGGGTCACCACTCATGCCCATCTTAGGATATGCTTGAGTGGTACCTCTATCACCTAAATCTATCTTGGATTGCCTAATTGGTCATCTGGGATGATCATCATCTCTAGTCTCTCTTGTTATTTATGTCTCCATTGATGGTGTGGCTAATGTGGTCATTGATCCTCTTGGTATGGTGTTGGTTGTGGTACCTTTAGCACTCATACATCCACATCCATCTCCTCTCTATCTACTACTTTTCATGCTCAACCTATCTATGATCTCTCACACTATGGCCTGGTCTTTGGTCTAGCCACTGGTGGCCTGATCCTCCTCCTCCCTTGGATTTCTTACATACCTAGCCCAAAATGTGGGCACCACTATCAGAGATACTATATGAGGGAGTCACATCTATCTTAGTACATGTGCCACTAGATGTGGTTCCATCCACTAAGTATAGTGGCCTATAATATGTGATCCTACCAATGCTAGTGTCATTGTTTCTAAACTCAACCATACTATGGAAATGTGATGATATGACTACCACATGATGTCTACTTATTTGAACATCTAAAATGATATCACATGGGTCACAACCCATGCTACATGATCTTATTTCTATCTATATACTTGAGGAAATTGATCATTGACCACATGGGGTAACCTAGCTGGTTGATACATCAAAAACCTCTCATATATCTAAGAACTTAGAAAAATAAACAAACCCATGGTCTTCTACCCTCTAGACAACATCCTATATATGTCATGCATAATCTAGATCTAAATGATAGAACCTATATCATACAATTCCCTATGCTCCAAAATGGACTAGTATAAGGCTATCATGTATATCAGTACCTTGCATCCAACTTGTGACATAATGCCTATGCTATCACAAATCTTATAATGTCCTTATGGATATATAAAATTTAAGATGTATAAACATCAAAGAGGCTAAATCTCAGCTTAGGATATATCTTATCTTAGCCTATCACCCATATGGCTAAGCTCACCTCTCCTCCTATCCATTTAGTACTCCCATGAACACCGATATACCTCTTATTAAGAGTTTAATAATTGCATGGACATCCTATAGGGTGATGCCCAACTCAATGGTATCCCCATCCACCTCCCATATAAATGTGTTAGTCATTCATTCCCAAGATCCCAGGAACATGACTATCTAATTAGAATTCAATGGGTCTCAACACATATCCATAATCCCTCCTTGACCTAACACAACCAACCTAGATCAATCCTCAACTATCAATCACTTCAAAATGTTTGGAAGTCATACCACATCCACCAATCTCCAAAATCCTAGATGCCCTTACAACCATCAAATAATAAAAGATGTATTAGATCTCCATGTCATTTATAATTAATATACATTCTTTTTAAATTTTAACAAAAACAAGCTTAATTTGCTTTAATATATCCATTTTAAACCAATTTGGCCTATTTTTAGCCTTCTTGGCCATTTCAATACTTATTCAAGCATTTTAGGCCTTTCTAGCACTTTTCCAACCTCTTTCACACATTTTCATACTATTTTGGTCCCTTAATCAAACACTAGATTGACCAAATAATCTTTATTTTGAACAAGTTGACTTAACAAACTAAGTTGACCCTTTACCTTTTCCCTCCTTTAGTATTAAGTCATCATAGTGGATTACTCTACTAAGTCATTACTTAGGTACTAAGTCAGAAACATGTAAAAAAAACTAAGTCGACAGTATAGATTTCAAGTTTTCAACTTACTAGGTCAATTGGGTCGACTTAGTTGGTTCTACCTACTGACCCCTTTCCCTACTTGTAATAAATGCCTTTGATGGTTATTTATACAATTCATTTTAGCTCATTTCCCTATTTAGTATCTAGTACCCCTAACGACTTTCTTAGATTCATTTTGGTTTCTAGAATTACTTTAAATTACACATTTCTATAAAACACTAAATCTCAATAAAATATTCAAAAACAAGTTTAAAATTCTTAGTTGCCTACCTGTGCTATACTCACTATCACCATTGGGCATCCCTCTCATCTCAACTATCATCTCCTCACCATATTTTCTCTATTTCCTTTTGTTTGGTATCTAAGAGCTCTATTTGTCTCTGAAAACAAGTCAAACAATAAGCAAATGACTTCCCTTTCACCCTATTTAAACATACTTTTCACAATTCTTTACCTTTCAAATATTTACCATCATATTTATTATTTTTCCCATATCTTTCTTTTTACTAACCCATTTTTTGAACCATAAAATATTATAGAATCATGTCATCATAAAAAATATTTTCCACTACTATATGCATATATTACAAAAAATTCAATTTTTGGCTATTTCTTGCACTAATCTCTAAAGGTTGGCCTATTGTTCCTCACTTTGGATGCCTTCACTTCTCTTACAGTCTCCTTATTTATATACAACACTAAGGTAAGTAAACGTATGTTTTTTTTAATTATGTCCTTCTATTTATCTTATTTTCTCCTCAATGCATTTTACTTAGCATCAGTGTTATGTTTTATCATGTTCTATTCCCGAAACACCATCTTGTGTTGCACTCACATGACACATGATGAGCTTTGAGTGGGGCATATGCATACACATAATATTTTCAAAATTTTATCACTTACTAATGTTTTTTTATCTTGTATTAAATCACTGATTCTCAATCTCTCTAAGTGCATGCCTTATGGGGTGCACTAGGAAAGGGGTGGGTAGACCATTGGTGCTTCACAAGATTGTTATCCCTTTTGCCACTTGTTATATACACACTTGTCTCTTGAAAACTATATCCCTAAGCTGGTTCTTCTCTATTTCACATTCTTCAGTCATTTCCTACCTCCCCCCCCCCTTTCCTAGCCTTAAGACCCTTTTGATTGTTCACTATACTAGGTCGACCCTATACTATTTTGGGTAAAATTCATTTAGGATCTAGGTTGGCTATTGGCTGACCTAACCCATGACCCAGTAAATTTTTATCCATAATTGAACTAGGTTGACTGGGTCAATCCTATTGACCAAAACTTTTAGAAGGGCTTAGGGTTAAATCCACCTATATATACAAGATCATTTTTCCATTATTTAGAGAAGATAAGAAGTAAGAGCTATTGCGCATTTACTTATCCACCATTCTACTTGAGGAGAAAACTTAGGGTTTCATACTTTATTTAGAGATATGGATTTTATCTTGTGAATAAGTCTTTTGGATGCATTGATAGGTTGTGTAGCCTAGAGCTGATTTATCCTTGTCATCCTTACATACTACAACAAACTCTTGTAAAACACCTTGGCCAAGGGAGAGATTGAGGCTCAATGGATTCATCTTCAAAGGTAAGTATTCCTAACTTTGTTTCTCCTTTGTAAGAGTATATATATATATGCATTTGTACTTATATTCGATGAATTAGGATTCTATATACATTGATGTGAGTATATGTCTTCTATGCATGCTTATTTTTGTTGTTTATTACCCCGATTTTATGACACAAGATTTGGTGAGCACTAGATTAGACTTTACTTTATTTGTTATTAGTTTAATGAATATAAAACATAGGGATTAGTTAGGGTTATTGCGTGATTTTCTTGATTGGAGGATTTGGAACCCTCCTTAACATGGTTTATTATGATAAGAGATCCCCTAGTTGGGTCTAACAGATCCCCATATTGGTCATGTTCTTGATTATCTAATGTATCCCCAATTGGAAGTGTAAGTAGGATCTATATTCTCCAAGTTAGGATTTATTTATAGACTTGATGCATTTATTATTTATACACAACTAAGTAGGAAGTGTGAATTAGTTAAAGGATGAGTTTAAAGTCTTGAAATGAATAAAATGAGTAATCAATATCAAAATTAATTTAATATAGGGATCATTTACATAGAAGTAGATGAATAATAGTTTAGAAATGTGAATTTATGAATGAGATAAGTGTGTATAAGGAGTGCTCACAAGGGAATTATATTAGAATTAAATGGTAATTTTGGTGACTATAGTTATAGGTGAGATTTTTTAGGTCTCATTTTTTTCATGTGAATGCCCTATTTTAGCATACACCCAATAAAACTTATTGGGGCTGTACCATGGAGTTAAGGCTTTTAAGGATATATATTCATGGATAAAGGTGTTAAGTTAATATATTGAGCTCAAAAATACTCAAGGGAATGTGGGATGGGTTTTTAATATTAAAGGAAGTGAAGTCTTAGAATTAGATGCTTAAGAATGTTTTTGAAATACTAAATTTTTAATAAAAAAATATGTTGTTTAAGATATTCCTTACTATATTTTTGAGGTGGATTGAAGTATTTCATAAGGAAGCCTTATAATTTATATTTATCAAAGACTTATTCCAATGTCTTAGGAGAAGACCTCACTCTGTATTGGATTTGAGGTTTTATAGTGGTAATGAAAAAATTGAAGAGTTTTCATCACCCATGTTATGTTCATATTTATGTGCCAAGGACTTCCATATCTTGATGAAATCATGATCAGAGTCATGAGTTAGTTGTTTGCAATTGATGAAGTTCCCAAGGATATTTTTAGCAAGATCATGATATTAAAATTATTTGATAGGAGCATTAACTATATGTTTGGGTTTGGTAAATTTTGGTGCCAAATTCCAATGCTTAGAATAATTATGTAAAATATGATGGTGCCATGATGTATTACTGTATAATAGATATTGGTACCCTTTTTGGATATAAACCATGTACCTAGGGTGTAGACACCTAAAAAGTGTCTAACCCTTGGTCTTCCTCTCTCCCCTTGGTCCCTTGCCACTTCGACTATCCCTAACCTACCTAGGTCTTATTAATTAAAAATAATCATCTATTTTTAATTAAATAAGTCCATTTTCCCTCTCCTTGCCACCTCGCCACCCTAGGATACCCTCCTTGGATCCCCTTCATTCCCCACATGGCCATTTAATGCCTAAGACTCCCATTCCAACCTCTCCACTCGCCCAATTAACCCCCGTCGACCGTTTCATCCTCGCATTCATTTGACCCGGCAGTTGGGAAACGGATTAAAGGCTATTTTTAGCCTTTCTCCGGCCTTTTAGCCACTGACGTCGGTCAACCGTCGACTGACGTCGATGATATTGCTGGCGTCGGCACCTTTCATAACGGCTTCTTCACCATTATCTCCTGCTCTTGGCTCTCTGCGTCTCTCTCTGGCATCCTGACTCTTGAATCTTTGTATCAGACCCTTGTATCTGTCCTTTCACTTGGCCTCTCTGCTAATCAATCTGACTCTCTCCCTCAGGTACACAGCAAGCTTCTGCAAGTGAACAACAGGGATTCTCCATCAGCAATAGGTCTTCACATCTGGCATCACCAGCAACAGGACACCAACCTACACCATTTTCTTCGGCAGGGCACAAGTAAGTACTCTGTTTGTGTTTTCATTATGCTTTCTAGTCATCTGCTTTCAAACTAGATTCAGCACTTCCTTTCCCCAACCCAGACTATTAACCAAACCAGGCAGACCTAGATTCCTATCTCCCTGATTGGCCTCCTTTATCTCTCTGTCCCTTTTCGACATTTTGTCCATTATCCTAGACCTCTGCATAGACCTTCAACCAAAACCAGACTCTCCCAAACCATTTTGTACGTCCATAGACCCGTCCACAGACCAAGCCCAGACCAGACTCTGTCCAGACTCGACCAGACCCTGCGTAAATCCCGTCCAAGCCTATTGCCTAGACCGACGCCGGTCACTGCCTCCACCGACGTCGGTAGCATAATCGACGTCAGCAGACCTTGACCACCGACGCCGGTAGAACCACCGACACCGGTGACTGCAACCAGGTTGACAGCTTCTTCCAGGTAAGCCTTTGCTTTATCTTCTCTTTTAGTTTGCTATCATTTCAGTCTATTTTAGCATTCTATCATTTATCAACCATTTATCTTTTATCAAAATAGTGGGTTGACCTCCCTTAAGGAAGTTGTCATACTTCTGGGAACAAGCTTTCACTTGGTAACCCACCATCTATCCATCTAACGCCTTTTTGTCCAAGTTTTCTTCTTTGCAGGTGTCATTCCTCCACAGCCAAAGAGGGGTGCTCACAAACATCTAGATTATGGTGCGCAATCTTTATCCAGGTACTTCTAGCCTTGTCCATTTCTTTAGTTTCTTTATTCATCTTTTGAATGTAGAAAGCGAATTAGCGATAGAAACATTCTGGCACGCCCGGTGGGACCTTAGGTTCTTCCTCGGGTTCCTCTTCCTTTCATTCATTTAGGTTTATTTAGGCTCCTTCCTTCTTATCTCTTTCTTCTATTCCAAATGACACTATAAGCAGGACTAAAACGAATCTTTCTTCCTTGCATTTCTAGACTAGTCTAAACATCATACTCTCAACCCTTTCTCAAACTTGTCTTCATAACAAATCTCACATTTTGACTTGGGATTAAAACATATCGCACTTTCATTTCTGCTTTTGCTTGCATTAGTCCACATCTAGTAACTTAAATCCGCATATTAAATAAATCGTAGACACTTGATGTTACACTACCAGACCACATGCACTAAAACGAACATAAAACTTACTTGAGACAAGGCCCGACTGGGATTTCATCCCCCAGCGGATACCTTACCCGTCCTGATGACCCTACTTGGACTTCATCACCAAGGGGGAAGCCCACTCCGTTCTCTGGCAGAGGATAAACTCTAGGCGAGGTATATCTTGGCTAAGCGAGACCAGCTAACCACTGGAATCGTGAAGTGAGGGGAGCTTGCTCCTTAGCACCAGGCCACGTACCAAACCTAACACAGATTTTTTAGTGCCTAAAACAAGACCCAAAACCAGCCCTAGACTGCCTCTTCTAGGACCTTTCTTACAGCCAATCTCCCCAAACATTCATCTAAGGCATAAGCCACAAGATTCTAAGGTTAATTCCTAGGATTTATCGCTTAGGCTTGTCTGTCTCTCTCAGTTCTTCTCTTCTCATCTGTTTGTTTGAGTGAGTAAGGACGCTTTCTTCATTGTTTTTCCAAAGAATCTTAAAATCCTTTTGTTCTCTGGAAGACACAGTCACCAGCATCAGTTCTGTCACCGACGTCAGCTTTCCTATCTTACCGGCATCAGTTATCTGACCGACGTCAGCTATCTTCCTTACCGACATCGATTTTTCAACCGACATCGGTCTCTGTCACTGTCCTTTTTTTTTCAAAACCAGCAGCCTAAAACCTGTCCCTTCTCTATCAAAAACCACATTCTGGTTTTCTGAGACTGCAAGAACACAGTTTCTGGAACTAGGACTCTCTTCTTAACCACTTTAGCCAACAACCGCTTCCGTCTACCCCGTCCCCAACCAGTCCTATCATGGAGTTCCACTCGGAGACTGAAAGAACTCCTATAGGACCGACCCCGACCCCGACCCTGACCCCGACTCAAATTCCCATCATCTCTGAAGGAGACCAAGATTTTGAGAGATTCTTGGACCTCAATACCGTAGCCCTCCAAAACTATCTCGTGAGAAACCCAACGCAAGACCTTTCGGGTGATGTGGCAACGACATCCACACCATTCGCCACCCAACCCTTTATGACCCAGCCTTTCGCCTCAACTATTAACCCAACCATGGCCAATACGCAAAGTTTGGCCTCCCCGTCTATTTTTAGACCGACCTCCATCGGGGTTCCATTACCCCCTCAACCACCTGCAATTCAACCAAGTTCTACATCATATCAGAACTTGATTGTCTCGACCCCTCATACTTTGCGCCCACAAATGTAGGAGTGCCAACCTATCTTTCTACCAGTGCCACCATTCAACCACCTTTGGCGGTGCCCAGTCAACTTATACCTTCGACCTTCATAACGCAACCACCTTTAGCCTCCACTTATGTCCCTGCGACTAGTCATCCATACGTTGCGCCCTTACAAGCGCAACCGACTACGTCGTATACCTCCTCTAGCCTCTTTCAAGTGCCCTACAACCTAGGGGGCACTCCATCCACCAATCCATCAGCAGACATCATTAAGATGCTAATGGATAAAATGTCCAGTCTCGAAGCCTCCATTTTTGGTTCAAGCAATACTTTGTCATATGACCAAATTTGCAATGAGCCCATCCATCCTTCCGTCCCTATTCGACCATACCCTAACCATTGGGAGCTTCCTAAATTCACTCAATTTCAGAGTAAGGAAGACCCACAACAACATCTACGGGCATTTAGACATGCCTGTTATCTTATTGCCCATGATGATGCGTTGCTTTTACGCACGTTCCCTATGTCCCTTTCTGGCCCAGCCCTTGACTGGTATAGTTCTCTTGCCAGACACTCTATCTTTTCATTCATTCAACTCGCCCAACTATTTCTTGACCATTTCTCAATCAACATCACCAAACAAGTCTCAATCACAGACCTTTACTCCATCAGGCAATTTGACGACGAATCAATAGTCGACTTTGTCACTCGTTGGAGAGGTCTGATCAACCAGCTCTCCTTCTCTTTGCCTCAACCTGAGCTCATTGAGCTCTTCTCTCGAGCATGTGCCAGACACATCTCTTCTACTTTGCGGATTCAGACATTCCGCACTTTTGACGAAGCTTTCATCATGGCTCGAAAGCTTGAACTCTATGCCCTTGAAGAAGATAAGGTCAAATTGCGTAATACCAACGCAAAATCTACTGACCATTCTTCTTCCAGACCCTCTTCTTTTGCCAACTCTAAGTCCAAAGGAGTGGCCAATACTGTGGTCGTTAGATCACCATCCTCGACAACAATGAATTACTCTCAACCTTTGACATCTTCAAGCATCACCAAACAATTCCAACAATGGTACATTCAGTGTTCTTACACTCCACTTGGAGAACCATACGCTTCCGTTTTGGAAAAACTACTTAAGCAGGGGGTCCTCAATCTCCCTCCAATCCGACCACCTCAATTTGACCCTTCAAAAGCCATCCCTACATGGTATAGGGAGGCTGACTTCTGTCCCTTTCATCGCGTCCAAGGCCATGACATTGACAACTATCGAACTTTCAAAAACATCGTCCAAGACATGATCGACAAGGGGGATCTTATTTTAGATAACCCGAACGCCCCACCCAATCAACATATCGACATTTTCAAACACCCTTTTCCAAATCATCCGCCTACTCAAAACAACATCCAGACTTCGAACAAAGACCCTCAAGACCATGACATTCACACGATTAACACTATCTTGCCTCTTGTCCTTGACCAACCTCTTCCATTAAAGGATGAAGAACCTTCTTCTCCTACTAGTCCTCCATCTACCTCTCTTGTATTGGAGAATGCTTTGACCACATCAACTCCATTAAGCCCATCTCCATCCAAAGACCCTACCTTGCCTACTCCTCAACTACAAGTAGAAGGCACGATCATCCATGCCCTCTGCCCACTTGAGGAGCCATACTCTCTTATTTCTTCTCCACCAAGAGAAGAACCAGTCTCTTTACCCATTTCAACCGAGGAAGACCCAGTCACGGTTTCCTCCTGCCCTTTGCCTGAGATTGCTATATCTCATGCACCTCCATCCACATCCAAACCCAAACCTACATCTAACCTCGCCTCACACAATAGTGGCCCTCGACCCAAACACACAAAAGCTACTAGACCTCACAGGAGAACTCCTCCTCCACCTTCGTCATTACCTTCAATCTTGGGCCCGCATCCGTCCACTTTAATAGGAGTGCTTCCCACTCCCATCCTTCACAGAGGCAATTTGCCTCTATTACTCTCTCAACCTGTTAGACATATATCTTCTTCAAATCATCGACCAACACCTCTTACGCCTCTAAACCCAAAGTCATCAATACCCACTGCGACAAAACATCCAGACCCGTTAGCAGGTTCATATGCTTTGCTGTTACGGCAATTATTGTAGTCATCTCGTATCGACCTCCCGCCTCTTAGACAATATAAATCTCTCGGACCAAAACCACCATGGTTCGATGACACTTGCATTTGTGCGTATCATCGCACGCCTGGACACGACACGGAGCATTGTTATGCCCTCAAGGTTGCCATTCGCCAATGTTTGGAGAATGACACCTCTCTTTTCAACCACGTTATCAACAAACCTTCAACACCACCTCACCCATCACCTCTCGAATCAAGACCCTCTTGGTTTGACAACTCTAAATTCTGTCACTATCACCACACTCTGGGACATGACACTGAGCGTTGTTGCGCTCTCAAAGCTGTCATTCGTCAACACTGGAAAAAGGATTCCCTTCTCATCAAGGATCCTCTTAACCACCTCTTCGACAAAACATCAACCCCGATTCATGCCTCTCCAACCTCATCACCTAAATCAGGATCCCCACGCCAGACTGTGGTCCCTTTGCCACCTTTGACCCCCTTATTCGACATTAATACCATCCATCTAACCACTAAACCTCAACCGACCTTAATCAATCTTTCAAACATTCTCCCTACCCGCTGGGGGAATTCATCCTTCATCCAAACCTCGACCAACTTTTCAACCCAGTCTCTACCACATATCAATCACTCATTTAATCTTAAATCTCGACCAAGTGTCCATCGACCCAACCCCTGACCAATTATTCAACTAGTCTCAACCAAATATCAATCAACCAGACCTCTCGACCAAACATTCAACCTTTTTCAACCAACCAACGACAATGTCAACCAACTTCACATCCATCAATCAACACCTGACCAATCTCAAAAGAGGCAAATTGGGGCAAGTTTGCTCCTAATTGACTTGGACCTTATCATAACATACAAGCATGGCCCAGGGACTTATTAGACCTTGAACCCCTTTTTATGTCTTGCGTCTTCGACCATTTCTACTGTTAGTCGAGTGTTCGATCACTTGACATTTTACTTGAGCTCGTCCCTTGAGCGACCCCTTGTCATTGTCATTCCTTTTCCTATCAACCCTGCTTCCTAACACTTGTCAACCCTTTTTTGTCAAGCAGTAATGCTTTGTCCTAATAAAAGGGAACCCTTAAACCTCTACAGGCTCATCCATGGCTAAACTTCAGTCAACAATTATATCAAAATAATATATCATACCAGGTCATAAAACACTCTAAATGTAGACTGCTCCCTCGAAGGATAGCTACATAATTGCTGTATTACTAGACTGATCCCTTGAAGGACAGCTAGGCCAACTTATCAAACATTTAAAGCAAAATATAGACCACTCCCTCGAAGGATGGCTATGACTAAATCTTGCTACAGACAGCACCTACTTTAGAAGCTTCCCACATTGATCAGCTTCGCAACATGACCATAAATCAAATGACATCTCTCTGCAGACTTCTCGCATAGATCAGTCTGCACCCAAAAAAAAAAAAAAAAAAAAAAAAAGAACGAGTCATGGACACGCCTATAGTCGTTCTTGGGTCACCTATAAAAGGGGCAAGGTTCTTCCTGCCACCAAAAAAGGGTTACCCCATCCTCTCGTATCACATAACTCATCTTATCACCCCAACACACTCAAGGGACTTCGAGCTCACTTTAATGTCAAAGTGATTTGATTACCGCTCTAACCCAACACTGGTCAACGACGTAATGCATGAATGGGGATTTTGTTCTAATAACCCCTATCTATGCTCCCTTTCTAGTCCTTGTCAATGAAAGAGCGATTCGCCTTTCACTTTTTCTCTACACTTTGGTCACATTTAACCACATCAATTGTCGGCTCAAACCAAGCTATTTTTCATCTTCATAGCATCAGACATCATCCTCGTCCATTTCACATAGTTTCTATGGACACCAGTACACATGGAAACTATCGACCAGACCCAATTTATGTTAAGCATAAACCAATACTTTCTGAAGCATAAATAGACCTCCATTCATCTTTAGCATACATCCATCACGACTATGGAAACTTGCTAGGGATGAAAGACTCTCGACCAATTCTACAGAATACACCATCTATAGCATCATCTTATCCTCATCTTACCCTCATCATTTCGACACTTGACCACATCCAATCATCGACCAATCTTCTCAATTCGTCTGAACTACATTGGTCTGAGGCCTTATGACCAGGGCTATGTAGGCAGCACTCAGATAACACATCCTCTGAGGTTAGCTCGACCACCCCCATTTGTTCATCTCTTTGATGGACAAACCTTCTCTTCTGTGACTTTGATCACGACCAACTCCATTTTCTTTGACCAAGACCAATCATTTTCTTTTACCATTCCTCCCTTTTAGGGAGAACTACATTGGCCTGAGGCCCTTCACACAAGGGCTATGTAGGCAACACTCGGATCACATGACGTTTTCTGAGGTTAGCTCGGCCACATCCTTTCATCCATCCATCCCTTTGACCAATGACCATTGGAGATCATGCGTATCTCCTTTGACCTTTGACTACTTCCAAGCCAATGTTGCCTTGGTTGTTTTTGCGTGTGTGCTACCTCACGGCTGGTTAGCAGAATTGTCCGCAGACTATTTTTGACCCTTCACAAGTATAGGATCGCAAGCCAATTGATCCCTACTACTTGTGGCTTTTTCGTGTTTCTGGGAGCACTTCCTGAGCCTGGGATACCTGGAACACGATGACCATTTGGAGCTTCATCTTAGATTGAGTAACCCGATCAGCAGACGACTAAATGCTGGGGCCCGATTACTTTGATTTTATCACTCCTCGACCCTTTTGACTGCGACCATTTGACCTACCTGTCCCGTGACGTGGTATACGTGCAATCATGACTTTTGCAGCGTTTTCACTCACTTTTCATCTTTCTCATCCACCTTTTGTCAAATCAGCACCCGACATCAGGTTCCCTTCCCTCGACTCCCGCTTTGAGGGGGAATACCTCATCCATACCTCGGGGCAATCCACATCATCCCACACCTGGGGCAACTACCTCCTATTTTTGTCTTGCAGTTCGTCTAGAACAACCAACAAGACAAAAAGGGGCAAATGTAGACACCTAAAAAGTGTCTAACCCTTAGTCTTCCTCTCTCCCCTTGGTCCCTTACCACTTCGACTATCCCTAACCTACCTAGGTCTTATTAATTAAAAATAATCATCTATTTTTAATTAAATAAGTCCATTTTCCCTCTCCTTGCCACCTCGCCACCCTAGGATACCCTCCTTGGATCCCCTTCATTCCCCACATGGCCATTTAATGCCTAAGACTCCCATTCCAACCTCTCCACTCACCCAATTAACCCCTGTCGACCGTTTCATCCTCGCATTCATTTGACCCGGCAGTTGGGAAACGGATTAAAGGCTATTTTTAGCCTTTCTCCGGCCTTTTAGCCACCGACGTCGTTCAACCGTCGACTGACGTCGGTGATATTGCCGGCGTCGACACCTTTCATAACAGCTTCTTCACCATTATCTCCTGCTCTTGGCTCTCTGTGTCTCTCTATGGCATCCCAACTCTTGAATCTTTGTATCAGACCCTTGTATCCGTCCTTTCACTTGGCCTCTCTGCCAATCAATCTGACTCTCTCCCTCAGGTATACAGCAAGCTTCTGCAAGTGAACAACAGGGATTCTCCATCAGCAATAGGTCTTCACATCCGGCATCACCAGCAACAGGACACCAACCTACACCATTTTCTTCAGCAGGGCACAAGTAAGTACTCTGTTTGTGTTTTCATTATGCTTTCTAGTCATCTGCTTTCAAACTAGATTCAGCACTTCCTTTCCCCAACCCAGACTGTTAACCAAACCAGGCAGACCCGGATTCCTATCTCCTTGATTGGCCTCCTTTATCTCTCTGTCCCTTTTCGACATTTTGTCCATTATCCTAGACCTCTACACAGACCTTCAACCAAAACCAGACTCTCCCAGACCATTTTGTACGTCCACAGACCCATCCACAGACCAAGCCCAGACCAGACTCTGTCCAGACTCAACCAGACCCTGCATAAATCCTATCCAAGCCTATTGCCTAGACCGACGCCGGTCACTGCCTCCACCGACGTCGGCAGCATAATCGACGTCGGCAGACCTTGACCACCGACGCTGGTAGAACCACCAACGCCGGTGACTGCAACCAGGCCGACAGCTTCTTCCAGGTAAGCCTTTACTTTATCTTCTCTTTCAGTTTGCTATCATTTCAGTCTATTTTAGCATTCTATCATTTATCAGCCATTTATCTTTTATCAAAATAGTGGGTTGACCTCCCTTAAGGAAGTTCTCATACTTCTGGGAACAAGCTTTCGCTTGGCAACCCACCATCTATCCATCTAACGCCTTTTTGTCCAAGTTTTCTTCTTTGCAGGTGTCATTCCTCCACAGCCAAAGAGGGGTGCTCACAAATGTCTGGATTATGGTGCGCAATCTTTATCCAGGTACTTCTAGCCTTGTCCATTTCTTTAGTTTCTTTATTTATCTTTTGAATGTAGAAAGCGAATTAGCGATAGAAACATAGGGTATTAAAACACATGGAGATATGTTATGGGGTCATGGATGTATTTATGGGATTGAAAGTGTACATTGGATATGTAAAGTTAGGTGAGTTCACATATCACGTGAAAATTTAAGTGCTTTTATTTTGGGAAAATGTTATGCATTTCATAATTGTGGCATTGGTAGGTAAATTTTTAGAGAGCATTCAATGTAAGTAGGTGTGTTGTGTATGTATATAAACATGCTCCCTACACATGTGAAATATAAATTCATGTTACTTTACATTATTCTATAAGATTTTGGAGAGCTAATGGATTTGTAATTAAGGGTCCCAATAAAATGATTCCTTAGACCACATAACAAGGTGAAAACACTCCCTCACACTTAAAACATAGTCAACCAAAGACTAACAAAGATATAATTTTTACTAATGTCAAAAAAATGTTATATAGGTTAATCCCAAGGCATAATCTACAAGGTTTTTTAGGTTAGAAGATGCAAACATGCAAGCTTTACATATAGTAGTGGAGTCTCTCAGATCTCCTTATATCACACACAAGGTTATATTCCTTATACATGAGCTCACTCTCCCCTTATTTTAAGGACAATAAAAATATCCCATTCAAATAGTTTGACTGTCCTTTAGTAGCCTCCAAATTGATAACTTTCATGATTTTATATATGCCTTTGAAGATGTCATGTCGACCCATGCAAGATATCAAAGGTTTATAGGCTTTAGTATCCTTACTTCCATGCATTTATTGAAAGTGCATTCAAATTATTACAAAATATAGTGCATTAAATTTGAACATGTATAAAAGTATACTTAAGTTATTTAGGAACCTATGAAGATCACATCTTCTAAAATAAATACCTATCAGGATGTATTTTCCTATATACAATTTTATCACTACTACCTTATGTGTTGATTTTTAGTTCACGTAATTGAACTAAGATCTAGATGGACTTTTAATACATCCACATAGATTCATATTCAAATGTTTTTAACCTTGGATTGAATATTTTTCACATTGAGGTTTTGTGTGGTCCTGCCTTAAGAGGTTTCTTTCCTACTCCTACGTGTGTTGTTCTTTTTGTGCTAATTATGTGCACAATTTACACTATGTTACAAGTTTCACTTACACAAATACATTGCTCACAAACATTTATGTGAATTCTAAATATACACATATGCTATAACATTACTCTTTCACATTGATTTAATTTCACATAATAATTACATGCTTACACATGGTGCCTCTATTTTAAAAACTAGACTTAGCCATCCTTGATGATGCAATATCACCTCTATGACTTTAATTATCTTGTAACATACACTATGGGTAATTAAACTATGAGATACTTATCACAAGTTTAAATCCTCAAGAGAGTAACCATATAGACAATATCTTTGAAGTCAAACCATATGGAATATTCCACTGCATGATTCTTCTATTTTATTAGATATTGTTTATACTCCTTGCACATCCTCTTCACCACCCTAGAGTACAATATCACTCTATTTCCTCTTCTTTATTTAGTATCTACACATTCTAATCAGAAATTTTCACTTATGATTCCTTTGCCTCTTCAACCTATTGTCCTTCATAAAACTCATACAAATTTTCGATATTGAATATGGGTGATACATTCATTTATCATAAAAACATGATGTGATAAACATTCACATAAGATTTGTACATGAAATTACATGGTATTATCTTCTTAATCTTTATTTTATTACATGTCATTTGATTTTTTCCTTGAAAAAATGTGCCAACACTTGGTATCCTACCTCAAACTCCTTGTTTCCACACCTTTTATTGATGCACTTATTATATTGTATACTGATCTGATCCAATATAATTTACACCTCTTGGTCTAATTCACACATATAACCCTTTTAGTATTCAAATTCTATTCTCTTTCCATGTACCTCACTGATGTCACTCAGCTTTGTAACTCCTATCATATTGTTACCATTAATTACCTAAAAAGGTGATGTTCTAGTGCTCCTATTCACTTAATTATTGTATGTGAACTTTGTTTATGCCAAAATAATATCTCTTTTATTGGGATTATTTCAAACTAAGCATTTGAGTGAGTTCCCTAGGCTTCTATTCACTACTTTGGTTTGTCCATTTATAAATAGATGGTATGTTGCAATTAAATTTAGTGTTATCCCAAAATTATTCCATAATGTTTGCCAAAAATGGCCTAAAAACTATATAATCTTACCACCTCCTTGAATAACAATTTGGTTATGTTTGTTGCATCACTCATATTATTGCCTAAAATGAAATGTACTATTTTCAAGAATTGGTTCACTAATACAAATATGGAATAATTGTCTATCTACATTCTTAATAATCCTAGCACAAAATCCCTAATAATTTCATCCCATGGCCTTTTTATAATTGACATTGGTTGATAAAACCCTATATTTTGATACCTCCCATTTATCGATTAGAATTTTTTAATCTTCACACATAATCATGCACATATGTGTCTATATTTTGTTATTAGTATCCATCTATCAATTGTTCCAATGTTTTCTCTACACTAAAGTGTCATGCTAATCCTTTTATATGATTCTCATTGAGTAGATTATCACACACTAACCCCATGAGTATGGACAACTACATTTCTATAAATGCCATTTATTCTTGTATGTGGTAGTCCAACCACAATGTTTTGTCCAAACTTATGGGATATCTAATTAATATTCATTCATTATGAAGATGTTTATATTCAACATAAAGCTCCCTCTTAGAGTAAAAACCCATGACTTACAATCACATCTCATTCAACACTGGTGCTCTCCTACTCAGTGCATCATTAATCTTTTTTGATTTATCACTATGATGATTCAACACAAATGTGTATATTTTTTAATAATTATAACCACTTCATGTGTCTTTGATTCAACTTCCTTTAATATCAATGAATTTTAGTGCTTGATGGTTTTTGTATAGCAAAAACTCATTTAAGAAAATAATTCCTCCACATATTTAGCACTTGCATAATATAGACTGAGTAATTATTCACATCACTAAAATTCTAACTAAAGTATACAATTAGTATTCCAATTGGATTAACATCACCCCTATAATTTTGCCACTCACATTGTAGTCCACTTGGAATAATTTTTTGAAATCTTCTAGTGCTAATACTAGCTATTCAATCACCTTTTTCTTTTACTCTTTGAAATTATGCTCAACTTCTTTTGTCCTTGAAAATGCCTTGAAATATCCTCTCAAAACTTATATGATTGATGCACACATACATATAAATATCCTAATGAACGTCTTATAAAATATTGTGATACCATGAAACATTTTCACCTCAAAGGCACTCCTTAGTGATGGTCATTCCACTATCACACACACCTTAACTTGGTCCATATTCACACCCTATTAGGATAAAATAAAATCTAAGTATATTAAATACATCTTTAAAAAACTACATTTATTCATATTTATCAACTTCTCCTTATGCAATATCTACAACATATTCCATACATGCCCATGTGTTCCTCATTTATTTTAATAAACACCAAAATATCATCTAGGTATACGATGACATAATTTATTAGAAATTAATTTATCACTTTATTCATCTACATTAGGAACATACTTGGCACATTTTTTAGACCAATTTTCATCACTAGCTAATCATATAGTTCTTCCTTCATCTTGAAGGTTTTGTTCCATTCATCTCATTCCCTTATCCTATATGAAGATATCTACTCTTCAAATCAATTTTGGAGAAATAGTTTCATCCACTCAAAAAATCCATCAAATAATGTTACAACCCCTCAAGTTGTACTTATAATCATGTAGTAATTTTTTAAACTAAATACTTTATATTCATTCCACATAAACATACTTAACAACTTATCCAAATAATAACTTAGAATGATAATAACTCTAAATTCAAATACCAAAATGAAATATAAATTATTACAACTATAAGAAAAGTAAATACATTAGGGCTCAACCATGGATAGTCTAATAATATAGAAACTACTATTCAATTGTATACAAATATACTAAAATTACATTTCCTTTAGGTATTCAACCTTAATACTATAAATAGATACCAAGCCCTCTGGAGCTCAAGTTAAACCAACTCATGTATCTATGACAATCTCAAGTGTAGTCTTTAGGTAAGTAGTGCTACTATGGGAAGGGATAACATCATCTGAGTGCTTTTCTACATCAAACATGAACTAGTGATCCCCTACACTAAGCCCATTATGGAATGTCCCTCCCTTCATGAATGAGTAAATAGTGATGGTACGATAAACTAAAGAACAAACAAGTACCCAAGTGTTATATGATTTATTAAAACTAAACATGCAGTGTATCATAGAAAACCCATTCTATTACAAGATATCATACTAGCATGTAAATCATACATACCAAAAGATAATGTCTCACTACATTATTAAACCCCCCAAATTCACATAATTTTCATCCTAATAGTAATCATATCACTTCACATATTATACATAGGAGTAAGCAAAGTATACATTTATACTATCAATGTATGGATATATATTTCATTATTATATATCTCATACTAGAAATAATGACCACAATTTATACCACTCAGGTAAAATATAAATTTAACTATAGATTTCAACTACCATAATAATTTCCATATGAATGACACCCCATGATAACCCATATTATCATAGTCTAGTGTTCTAAGGCATAACTACTAGTTTTCTTAAATAATCATACAAATAAGTCTTAAATACTTGGAACCATCGGCTTCTATTAACGTAACTAGATATAACTAAGCAAGTCATAATTTCTATAAATGCATAAAATTATAACCTAACATTTTTTACACTCACAACGTTGTATGTACATAAACATAATGGCCTATTAATTTTCATAAAACACATTGTTCAAGAATAACCAACACATATATATTTATGTAGGTGTGAGTGTAGACATAATAAAAATAGTATGCACCATCTAGGTATAATATACTTTAATACTATAGAACTCTATGACATCCCGCAATGTCATAGATCTTTGTGCATAAGCACCCACTCAAACACGAACAATCAATTTAACACTTATAAATATTAATTTAGTAAGTATAGGATTATACCACCCATGTATACTATAAATTATACTTTAAAATAATAATCAAAAGAAAACATAATCTTTAGGAGCACATCACAATGCACTAATTCATTTTGTAAAAGTTTAATCACTTGCTCCTATCAATACTCTCACAATATATATTGAACATGAGTTTTTATCTTTACATGACTACAAATTTGACCTTGTCAACATATTTTCACAACACACCACTCGATCAGATTATCTACATCCAACATTGGTGGTGCTACCTAGGCTAGTGAAGTTTATCTCACTACCTACTTAGCATCATCAATGCAGAATCTAAAATAAAAATATATAGAGTAGTATAAAACTTAAAGATTCATTCATATTTTTCTTGTATTAGAAATAGAATAATCTTAATCATACATTTTATCCATCAAATGTATAATGAATCCAAAATGTGCTATTAATACCTATATAACACTATATAACAAAAAATAGTTCATAGTAGATCATTCCATCTGGGTATGCTTTAAACAAGGACTATAATTGATTGCATGCCATAAGAATTATACTGGTTAATTCATCAAGTAAAAGATCTAATCAGTATATTCCTAATAGTAGTATAAACAAGTTGTTTATGGAAACATTCAAATTCAAACATTTAACCCTTCCAATGGTATGTAATGAATCCTTATTTAATTCATATAGAATAACATCAATTCAATACTACTTCAATGTAACATGTCATTTTATAATTTCATGCATCCAACAACATTACATTCCAACTTAATATTTAATAGTAATGAAGTGTATATTTTGATATATGGTTTGCCCATATAATATATAAATTGGCTCATTTTGATGAAATCCATTTGTCCATATACCTAGATATCTACTAATAAAATATGGATGGTAAACCATGTAACTTAGTTGGATCCACCTATTGTTTTTAATTAAATAACTTAAACACTAATCCATTTCTTTTAGTAGTTAATAAGTCTAATAAGAATAATATTCTTTCAATTATTCAATACATATGTATTATTTGGATAGATTCAAATAATTATAAATCAATCTTGAAATTTATCAATTTACAAATATCATTATTTATGTTTAAGTTAATAAAAATATTCCAACTAAATTTTGGATTTTATATCTAAAATTGATTGTTATTTAGCCATTTATGTATATGTAACACAGTCCAAAAAACCACTCAAAGATTTTTATAAAACACACATCTACCTATAACTCAAAGTCAATAACACAAGTGGAAACATCTTCAAATGTTACACACCATTCATAATTTTAAGATGCTACCTAAATTTATAATTCTAAGTACATATATAATGCAATCCATAGTTTATAGATGTTCCCTAGTTATATAATGAAATGAAACCTTCAATTTATGATGGTAACCCTCAAATTCTTTCAAAAATATAGTGTTATCCATTTAAGAATAACACAGCCAATAAAATAGACTCTGGCCACATTAAAATGTAGTCTATAAATTTAGATGCTATCGATAAGCTAAAACTCAGTTTATTTATTTTTCATGATAACATATAAGAGAGGACACAATTCATATTCCTCTTATTATGACGTTGGCTTAATTATATATATATATATATATATATATATATGTATATATATATGTATATATATATATATATATGTATATATATATATATATATGTATATATATATATATATGTATATATATATAGATGTATATATATATATGTATATATATATGTATATATATATGTATATATATATATGTATATATATATATGTATATATATATATGTATATGTATATATATATATATATATATGATAAGATGCAATCAAAACAACCTAAGCACTATTTATCTTTTTGCCATGCAGTCATAGAATTTACTACTCAGCCAAGGGGTTCACTTGATAACATATATATCTATTATGTAATCATGTGCGATGCGTTGTCTTATGCTATTATGAAAAGATAATACATCATTTATGGAAGTATGATAATGACTTAACTAAGCACTGATCTTTTATACTTAGTCAATTATTTTAAAAATGTAGTCTATAAATAATACATAGTCCAAAAGTGATACATAGTTTGTATATATAAAATTATTCTTGATATATTATAATAATTATGCTATCACATAGTCCTTGATATATTTATATAAAACTAGGATGCTGCTACACTTATATATAAGGGATAGAGTCATAGAAAATAAAATTCTCAACACAACCATAATATATCTAATCAAGACACTGGTTAACATAAAAATCTCTACATAATTCACACCATTTTGCACATAGGAATACAAGTGTAGAACTAACCTTTAAGGATTTGTTGATGAAGATACATCTCTCTTTTCCTTTTTCTTCCTACCTCTTTTATCTCCCAAATTTGCTCTTTCTTCTCTTCTATCTCTATCCTTATCAAAATTTCAAGCTACCTCTTACTGAAATTCCAACTTAATTTATAAAACTCTTTTACTTCCATTCTACCACCACCCTTTTCTTTGCATGCTCTTCTTTTCATTTAACCCCCAAGGCCATAGTCAACTTACCTTCAAATTTATTAATTTAACTTTATTAATTAATTTTAAATCACTTAATTTGTTCAATATAAATCATTATGCCACTTTTCTCAAGTTATCTAAAACATAAGTTTATGTTGACCAATTAAATAATAATATCCAATTTCTTGTTTATAATGTAGTTTCATGCATGCCTTACCAAAAATAAGTTTATATTGTCTTAACTCAAGGTTAGTACATTAAGATAACTCAAGCTCTTAAAAGTAATTAAAATAAAGGTAATTATTTATTTATCTAATAGATAAATAGGTTTATAATTATTTCCAATAATAAGATAACTATATAATTAATTACTATTCATATCTAGCAATTAAATATCTATTTTTTTGATTTATTCTGAAAAATATAGACAATAATAATTAAAAAAATCTTATCGCATCAAGAACTAAATCCACATACAAGTATAATCACAAACAATATTTATTTAACTATGTATTAACTTTTAAAAAATGTTATGCATATAATAATTTAAATCTAATATGCCTGTGTGTAGGGTCATCAACAATTCCTCTCATCATCCTTCAATCATCCCATCTACCCCATCCTCTCTGATGATGCTCTCCCTTGTCAAGATCTGAGGGTAAGATCAATTCTACATTCACCTTGGAACAAGTAGTTAGTTAGTCTGAGTTATCATATATATCAACCAATGATGTAAAACTAACACATATACATCCTCAATGTATAAAATAAGAAAATACAATTGTCACATCATATATACTAATCAACACTATCACTATCCCATAAAAATATATGTTATTAAGATTAAATAAAAATAATAATAATTAGATAATAACTATACTAATCCATGGATTCAAAGGTTATAGATCATAAGGTGAAATCGAGATGTAACATACTCTCCCCTAAAATTGGTCATCATTCTGATGACACTTATTTAGTTGATAGTTTTGAATAACAATCAAAGTTAATAAAATTTAAAAACATGGCATCAAGTATCAAATCATGTATATAAATGAGGAAATACTCTGTAGAACTCATCAAAGTCCTCTCAAGTATTACTATCTTATAAGTATTGGTCCCAAAAGACCCTACTTTATGATATTTCCTTTTATGTAAACAAGTTTTATGAATGTCACTTACGTTGATTGGTTTTACCATGACCACCCCAGGGTTCAAAACTGACAAGACCAACCTAAACACATCTTGATGAAAGGTTCACTAACTTTGCCAAAAGCACATGAGATCATCAAAAAATTGAAAACAAATGACTAGAGAGAGTTTCACAAAACCTTCTATCCCCAATGCACATCTCTTTAACCTAGAGATTGTATTTCACATTTCAGAGAAAAGTGTTTAGGGAACTTGGTAATAATGATGTATAAAAGTTAATATTATCACTACTCTATGTAGCTTCAGATAATTATAACATGTAAATATTATCACTACTATATAGAGCTCCTAAAAATTAAGATGATTAATAGGAACTAGAAATACTACATTTCCAATATATACAAAATTATGGAATAACCATCCACAGTATACATGCATATGGTTATATGACTAAATTTGACAAATTTATCTATCAAATCCTAGATTTGATAAGTCTATTTGTCAGATCCAAATTCAGTAAAAATTGATTTAATATGAGGCTAAATAGGATACACTCCTATCACTTAGAATTCACATTCCTAATTCACCACTCCTCCTTTAGATATCTAAAACTTAATGATCTCCACTATGTGCACAAGGTTCAATGAAACATAAATCTATACTAATAGATCAAATAAAATAATAATATATGCTAAATAATTCTAGATGTACTAACATAGATACAGGAAAAATCAAACAATCATTCCAAAATTATATTAATTTGATACTAATCAAACATAACTAGTATCATATTAAGCAACTTAACCTATATTTATATATTCATAGTTAAGAATAAATAATATCAAAATTATTGTAACATACAAAGCCTAAGGATTATAGCCTCCTTACAACCTTTTTAAAGGAACAAGAGAGATAATGTCTCTCTACTTTCTTGGCTAGCACAAAACAAGTTAAAAGTTTATATCAATCTTTTTAGATTATCAAGATGTTTCGCACATCTCATACCCTACTTGATTCCAAAGAAAGGTACATAAATAACTCTTCAAAACAACATGCTTCTAAAAGAGAATAATATCAATCTAACCAAAGGTATATAACAACATAATAATTATAAACAACTAGAATTAATATGAATTCAAGGGTCATCATTATTCAAGGTCAAGTTAACAATTTAGATAAAATGATGACTCTAAAAGTCACAAGTGAAAATTATAGAACTAACATCTCAAAAAAAACTCTTATACACCCTCAAATAACAAAAAGAAAACACTGTAACCCAAGTTGCCAAATTACTACCTACTTACCAAAATTTGTAAGAGTAGTATCATAAACTACTTCCACAACTAAAAGGAAAATATTAACCACAACTATGCATCAATACATTCAATACTACAAATTCTCTCAACAAGAAGTAGAAAACACTATCCCATTAACTCAGGGGAATAGGATCAAAATAACATTATGTAAATATGTATCTAATTGATAACTCAAAATGATGAAAAAGGAGGGTGTGAAAATAAAAAGTCACCTCTAATATAGCTAAGAGAGATGAAATTTTTATCAATTTCACATAAACAAACTCCTAACATAAGGGAATTCTCAACCAAGACATCTACACTCAACTACAAGGAAATTCCCACTGCATTGGGTGGTGCTAATTTAAAATGGTCTTATAGTATTTACCACTCCTAGGATTTGTGTAAGACAAAACTAAAGCATATATATTTAAGTGAGAGGCACTCCATGCCTTTAAAAACACTCACAATAAAAAACACAAATGGTGAAGGTGATTTGATTACCATGAAAGATGGAATCAAACTCGAGGTGCTCAATCTAAAAGATCAAGAATATGATAAGAAAATTTTGTTCACAACTCATGAACTATGTTATGCACTTAGCTACCCCAACACATTAAATAACCATTACCAATGAGACACTCAATAAACCCACCTTTTAACAACTCTAAGGGGGTACAAATGTTCCTAGGGTACACACTCAATGTACCATACACACATTCAAAATTCTCTTTTTTGATAAACAAAAAGTTATGAAAATTCTAATGGACTCATTAGGTCCTAGAGTTAAAGCCTTAGCTATAACACCACATGTTACAACCCCTCAAATTTTACTTAGAATAATGTAGTAAATTTTTTTAAACTAAATACTTTACATTCATTATGGAATCAAACTTGAGGTGCTTAATCTAAAAGATCAAGAATATGGTAAGGAAATTTTGTTCACAACTCATAAACTATGCTATGCACTTACCTACCCCAACACCTTAAATAACCATTACCAATGAGACACTTGATAAACCAACCCTTTAACAACTTTAAGGGGGTATGAATGCTCTTAGAGTACACACTCAATTTACCACACACACATTCAAAATTCTCTTTTCTGATAAACAAAAAGTTATGAAAATGCTAATGGACTCATTAAGTCTTAGAGTTTGAGCTTTAACTCTGATACCACATGTTATAACCTCTCAAGTTTTACTTAATATAATGTAATAATTTTTTTAACTAAATACTTTACATTCATTTCATAAAAACATACTTATCAACTTATCCAAACAATAACTTAGAATGATAATAATTCCAAATTCAAATAACAAAATGCAATATAACTTATTACAATTGTAAGTAACTACATTAGGGATCAACCATGACTAGTCTAATAATAAAACAACTACTGTTCAAGTATATACAAATATATTAAAATTATATTTCCTTCAGGCATTCAACCTTAATACTATAAATAGATACCAAACCCTCTGGAGCTTGAGTCGAACCAACTCATGTATCTTTGATAATCTCAAGTGTAGTATCCAGGTAAGTAGTACTATTTTGGGGAGGGAGAGAATCATCCAAGCACTTTTCATACAAACCACAAATCAATGATCTCATGCACTAATCCCATCAAGGAATGACCCTCCATGAATGAGTAGATAGTGATGGTATGGGAAACTAGAGAATAAGCAAGTACCCAAGTGTTATATTATTTTTTAAAACTAAACATGCAGTGTATCATAGAAAACCCATTCTATTGAAATATATTGCACTAACATGTAAATCATATATACCAAAAGATAATGTCTCACTATATTATTAAACTCTCCAATATTTTCTCAATTTTCATCCTACTATTAATTATATCACTTCACATGTTATACATAAGATTAAGTAAAGTATACATTTATACCATCAACATATGATTGCATATTTCATTATTATCTATTTCATATTAGAATAATGACTACAATTTATACTGCCTAGATAAAATACATATTTAACTATAGATTTTAACTACCATAATAAGTACCATATGAATTACATCCCATGATAACCCATATTATCATAGTCTAGTTTTCTAAGGAATGACTACTAGTTTTCTTTAGTAGTCGTAAAAATAAATTTTAAATACATGGAACCATTAGCTTCTATTGAAGTAACTAAATATAACTAAGCAAGTCATAGTTTCCATAAAAACATAAAAGTCTAACCTAACATTTGTTACACTCAAGGTTGTATGCACGCATACATAATATCATATTAATTTTCAAAAAACACATTGTTTAATAATAACCAACACATATATATTTACATAGGTGTGAGTCTAGACATAATAAAAATAATATGCACCATCTGGGTATAACATACATTAATACTATAAAAATCTATGACATCCTACAATGTCATAGACCTTTGTGCATAAGCACTCACTCAAACATAAATAATTAGTATAACACTTATAAATATTAATTATGGGATTATACTACTCGATTATAACCTAAATTATACTTTAAAATAATAATCAAAAGAAAACATAATATTTAGGAACACATCAAATGCACTAATTCATTTTGTAAAAGTCTAATCACTTGTTCCTATTAATACTCTCATAATATATATTACATATGAGTTTTCATCTTTACATGAATCAAAAAATTTGACCTTATTGACATATTTACAAAACACACCACTCGATCAGATTATCTACATCCAGTATTGGTGGTGCTACCTAGGCTAGTGAAGTCCATCTCACTACCTACTTAGCATCATCAATATGAAATATAATATAAACATATATAACATAGTATAAAACTTAAAAATTCATTTAGATTTTCCCTATACTATAAATGGAACAATCTTAATCATACATTTTATCTAATCACACATTTTATCCATCAAATAAATAATGAATCCAAAACATGTTATTACTACCTATATAACACTATATAACAAAACAAAGTCCATAATAGATCATATCATCTAGGTATGCTTTAAAAAAGGAATGTAATTACTTACATGTCATAAGTATCATACTCGTTAATTCATCTCATCAACCAAAATATCTAATCAGTATATTTATAACAGTAGTATAAATAAGCTATTTATGGAAATATTCAAATTCAAATGTTTAAGCCTTCCAATGGTATGCAATGAATCCTTATTCAATTCATAAGAAATAACATCAATTAAATAATAATTCAATGGAATATTTCATTCTATAATTTCATACATCTAACAACATTACATTATAGCTAAATATTCAATAGTAATAGAGTGTATATTTTGATACATGATTTTCCCATACAATATATAAATTGTCTCAATTTGACGAAATCCATTTGTCCATATACCTAGACATCCACTAATAAAATATGCATGGTAAACCATGTATCTTGGTTGGCTCCACCTATTGTTTTTAATTAAATAACTTAAGTGATAATCCATTTCTTTTAGCAGTTAATAAGTCTAATAAAAATAGTATTCTTTCAATTATTCAATACATATGTATTATTTGGATAGGTTTGAATAATTACATAAGTCAAGCTTACAATTTATCAATTTGTAAATATTATTATTTATGTTTAAGTTATAAAAATATTTCAACTAAATTTTGTATTTTAGATCTAAAATCGACTATGTTATTCAACCATTTATGTATATGAAACATAGTCCAAAAACCACTCTAGGATTTTTATTAAACACACAACTACCTATAACTCAGAGTCAATAACACAAGTGGAAACCTATTTAAATGCTACATGCGATTCATAGTTTTAAGATGCCATCTAAATTTATAATGCTAATTGCATATATAACACAATCCACAGTTTATAAATGTTGCCCATTTATATACATGAAATGAAACCTTCAATTTATGATGCTAACCATCAAATTCTTTCAAAAATATAAAACTATCCATTTGATAATAATGCAATCAATAAAATAGACCCTGGCCACATTAAAACATAGTCTATAAACTTAAATGCTACTAGTAAACTAAAACTTAGTCTATTTATTTTTCTTGATAACATCTAAGTAAGGACGTATTTTATATTCCTCTTATTATGGGACTAACTTAAATTTTTATGATATATATTTATGATAAGATGCAATCAAAACAACTTAAGTACTACTTATATTTATGCCACACAATCATAAAATTTACTACTCAGCTAAGGGGTTCACCTGATAACATATATATTTATTATGCAGTTATGATTGATGGGTAGTCCTAAGCTGGTATGAAAAGATAAGACACTATTTATGGAAGTATTATGTTGGATTAACTAAGCACTGCTCTTTTATACTCAGTCAATTATTTTTAAAACACAATCTATAAATATTATATTGTCCAAAAGTGATATGCAGTTTGTATATATAAAATTATTCTTGATATATTATAATAATGATGCTATCACATAGTGTTTGATATATTTATATATAATTAGGATGTTGCTACACTTATATAATATATAAGGGACATACTCACAAAAATTAAAATAATCAACACAACCATAATATATCTAATCAAGACACTGCTCAACATAAAAATCTCTACATAATTCAAACCATTTTGCACACAGGAATATAATTGTAGAACTAACCTTTAATTATTTGTTGATGAAGATATGTCTCTCTTCTCCTTTTTTCTCTTGCCTCTTCTATCTCCCAGATTTTTTCTTTCTTCTCTTCTATCTCCATCCTTATCAAAATTTCAATATGCCTCTTACCAAAATTCCAACTTAATTTATAAAAATCTTTTACTTTCATTCTACCCCTAACTTTTTCTTTGCATGCTCTTCTTTTCATTTTACTAGCTGTAGTTATCTCACCTCCAAGGCCGTAGTCAACTTACCTTCAATTTTATTAATTAATATTAAATCACTTAATTTGTTCAATATAAATCATTATGCCACTTTTCTCAAGTTATCTAAAACATAAGTTTATGTTGACCAATTAAATAATAATATCCAATTTCTTGTTTATAATGTAGTTTCATGCATGCCTTACCAAAACTAAGTTTATATTGTCTTAACTCAAGGTTAGTACATTAAGATAACTCAAGCTCTTGAAAGTAATTAAAATAAAGGTAATTATTTATTTATCTAATAGATAAATAGGTTTCTATTTGTTTCCAATAATAATATAATTGTATAATTGATTACTATTCATATATAGAAATTAAATATCTATTTTCTTGATTTATTCTAAAAACTTTAGGCAATTATAAGTAAATGAATCTTATGTAATCAAGAACTAAAACCAAATACAAATATAGTCACAAATAATATTTACTTAACTACGCACTAACATATAAAATATTGTTATGCATGTAACATTTTAAATCTAATGTGCATGTGTGTAGGGTCACTAGCAATTCCTCTTGTCATCCCCTAATTGTCCCATCTACTCCATCCTCTCCAATGATTCTCTACCTCATCAATCTCTAAGGATAGGATCAATCCTGCATCCACCTTGAAACAAGTAGGTAGTTAGTGTAAGTCATCATATATATCAATCAATGATGTAAAACTAACACATATACATCTTCAATGTACATAATAAAAAAATATAGTTGCTGTCACATTATGTATACTAATCAACAATATCACTGTCTCATAATGATATATGTTATTAATCTTAAATCAAATCAATAATAATAAGATAATAACCATACTAATCCATGGATTCAAAGGTTATAGATAATAAGGTTAAATTAGGATGTAACTGTTAGGAGGCCCCTTATCCAACGGTAGCACAATTGATTACTTATATATGAGCAATTGAACACAGAATTATACCAGAATGATTAATAAACTAGAAACATGAGACAACAAAGAATTTGAGAGACAATACACACAATTGTATTAGATAATACTAGAAGAAAATAGAATAAGGAAGATGCCACTTCTCCCTCCACCTCAAAGGCTTGCCAAACCTCAAGACATTCTTCCCTCTCTCTCTTGCTCAACACAAACCCAACTCTACAACCTGAGTTGCTATCCCTCCTTGAATGCTTCAGCTGATCTCCTTGACCTTACACCTGTAGATCTCCTTGACCTTGCTTGCTTCAATGCTCTTACTTGATCAATTTGATAATTACAATACATGCCTCATGGGTCTTTAAATAGAATCCCATGGTTACAAAAATAGAAATCTAACTACTAAAATTAGACATACAGCTCGCGACTTAAATTAGCCCCTTAGCATGCAAACACTCGGTTTAACTAATTGACTATTTGTAAACAGCAGTTCTAGACCACACAGGCAACCGATGCCGGTCCTTGCTTGTCTGGTGCTGCCGACGTCGATCGACTCTCTGCCATCGCCGATCTCCTTCTCCACTGCATCTGACTGATGTCGGTCATACTGCCGACGCTGGTGGCTCTGGTTCTTCAGCATCCTTCCTTCATGTGTGTGAAAATAGTTGAAGCTTTAAGCTCCACACCTTAACAATCTCCCACTTGGAGATAAATAGCTGCAACTTGTACCTGTACCTATACACCATCTATTTTGTTCCTTAGGCCCTGTATCCCTCTTCAAAGTCACTCTTCAAGACCAACCACACGCAAACCTGTGATGCTATATCTGTCACTTATGCCACAAGAATTTTGCTACTCCCAAATTCTTCATGACATACTTCTGAACCAACTCTACCCTTAGCTCAGAAAAATCCCTGTATATGCAACCCTACAAAAAGTAACACAATACAGTAACAGGATAATGTAGCTAATATTATCCAACCTGGTAAAGATAAAAACAATGGTCAAACCTCCATTGCCATGCAACATAATCAAGACCATATACCATAGCCTTCTATCTCAGATGTCCATCCACTCTCTTCTCTAAAACGGGAATCCATCCCTCTATCCAGCTGACAACTCCACCAACAAATACCTGTTTGGCTTTACTCCAAGGACTCACACTCCTCATCCATGTCAAGCTCCCACTGTTTCTAGATTCTACCTGCATTACTTCTTCTGTCTTCCTAGTTCATGACTATCAGTAAGCAATATAAAGAAGGTGAACAATGAATATGAGGTTCACATACCTTTTCTGACCTCTGTATGGGTGTTTGAGACTCCTTGACAACTAACTGTCCACCCATCATCCGTTCCAGTGACCGATCTCGGCCATCTCCTAGTTTGCTCCTGATCGATGTTGGTTCCCTACACTGACCCTGACTGTCGACGTCGTTACCCCTGGCTGACGCCGGTGTCCCCCCTGCCGATGTCGGTCCTGATGATCGACGTCAGACTTCTCTTGCCCGTCCTACCGACCCTGCTAGTTTGCACAAGACTGATGTCGGTGTCTGACTGACCAATGTCGGTTCCAAGTAACCGACATCGGTGCCTGTGTGTTCCTGTGAGTGATGAATTCTTCATTCGTGAGCTCTTCTTGGATCAGATCTCTGTCCATGCTGCCCTGCTCAGATTTATTTACTGCCTGTAACTGTTCTCTAGCCTTTATCTCCTCCAAAAACACCAAGACATCCCTGTTTTTGTCAAAAGCCTCAAATTTCCTTTTCCTGCAATGAACTCTATCTATGCTTTCTGAATTTGAACACATACCTTTTGAATCAAGAACTTCCATTCCCTTCCTATTCATGTGACCCTGCCTATTAGACCACATCTTCGAATCTATACGAGAAGTAGAATCATTAGTACAAGTAGATAGATAAAGAGTACCTACTTTCTTACCTCTTGCTAAAACAAGTGCTCCCTTGGTAACCTTCCAAGAGTCCGCTGTGAGGGTTATTGTGCATCCCTCATCACCCAACCTTCCTACAAAAATCAAACTCTGCTTTAGAATTGGAACATGCATGACCTCCTTCAACACCCATGTGTTGTCAATCTGCAATCTCAGCTGCACTTTCCCTTTGCCAACTATCTGACAAGGCATACCATCCCCTAAATAGAGCACTCCAAAGTCTCCCTGTTCATACTCATGAAACAAATCTCTGTTTGGGGATGCATGAAAAGATAAGCCAAAATCTAAAATCCATGATCCTACCTGACTATCCAAAGAGAGTATGAGAGCATCCTGTACCACAATATTTGCATCCTTTGCTTCTTCAATACCTGCATGTTGATTCTCTTTATCTCTCAACCAACACTCCTTTGTATGTCCTTTCTTTCCACAAAACTAGCAGGTAATACCTTTGGACTCGGATCTCCTTCTCGACCTTGATTTCCCTTGCTCAATCTTCTCCCTTTGCCTTCCCCTGCTTTCCGCACTTAGAGCAATCCCTGATGATTCACCTGTGCTTCTCCTACGTATTTCCTCATTCAAGATCACACTCACAACATCATCAACTTTTAAGATTTTAGAAGCAGATGCAGAATTACTTACTGCCATAACCAAACTGTCCCAACTTTCAGGCAAAGAACATAAAATCAAGAGAGCCTTTACCTCATCATCAAAAACAATATTGACTGAAGCTAATTGGTTTACCAAACCATGGAAATCACTGAGATGAGTATGTACTGAACCACCTTCCTGCATTTGCAAAGTAAATAGCTGCTTCATAAGGTATACCTTATTAGAAGCCAAGGGCTTTTCGTATAAATTTGCCAAGGACTTTATCAACTCTTCCATTGTCCTGCACTGTGATAAGCTGGAAATCATAGACGCTCCAAGACTCAACCTTATGGAACCGAGAGCCTTCCAATCAAGAACGTTCCATTCTTCATCCTTCATATCTGTGGGCTTGCATGCAACCCCACCAAATGGTAAGTATAGATCCTTTTGATACAGATAGTCCTCAATTTGCATCCTCCAGTGTTGATAATTTTTGCCGTTAAACTTCTCCATTTGTATCTTACTTTCTTCTACCATTGCTGAACTCCCACTCAATTAGAAAACCCTGTGAATGACCTGTAATAAAAAACAATAACCTGCTTCCTGCAAACCGTAGCTCTGATACCAACTGTTAGGAGGCCCCTTATCCAATGGTATCACGATTGATTACTTATATATGAGCAATTGAACACGGAATTATACCAGAATGATTAAGAAACTAGAAACATGAGACAACAAAGAATTTGAGAGACAATACACACAATTGTATTAGATAATACTAGAAGAAAATACAATAAGGAAGATGCCACTTCTCCCTCCACCTCAAAGGCTTGCCACACCTCAAGACCTTCTTCCCTCTCTCTCTTGCTCAACACAAACCCAACTCTATAACCTGAGTTGCTATCCCTCCTTGAATGCTTCAGCTGATCTCCTTGACCTTACACCTGTAGATCTCCTTGACCTTGCTTGCTTCAATGCTCTTACTTGATCAATTTGATAATTAAAATACATGCCTCATGGGTCTTTAAATAGAATCCCATGGTTACAAAAATATAAATCTAACTACTAAAATTAGACATACAGCTCGCGACTTAAATTAGCCCCTTAGCATGCAAACACTCGATTTAACTAACTGACTGTTCATAAATAGCAGTTCTGGACCACACAGGCGACTGACGCCGATCCCTGCTTGTCTGGTGCTGCCGACGTCGGCCAACTCTCTACCATCGCCGGTCTCCTTCTCCACTGCATCTGACCGATGTCAGTCATACTACTGACGCTAGTGGCTCTGGTTCTTCAGCATCCTTCCTTCATGTGTGTGTAAACAGTTGAAGCTTTTAGCTCCACACCTTAACAGTAACAAATAATCTATGTGTGGAAAGGGAAACCAATACTTAACTATGATCGTATTGATGTATCTTGAATCTATACACATGCACATGTCTCCTCCCTTATTCTACACCAATATTATAGGTATTACACATGGGCTCACAACTTCCCTTATTAATCCCATGTCTATCAACACGTACACTTTCCTATGCACCTCTTCAATTCATTAAGGTGTCATATAACATGGAGACTTGTTTGGAAAACTTTATTATAAAATAAAATATATGTGATGGATGATACTATGCATCTGTGATAATCCCTCTTATAGATCATTAAAAATAATATCTAATAATTACTCCAATAGTGCCTTCACTTTGCATGATACCTATTCTTATTTTTATTTCTTGACCCATAACACTCATATTGTGTTAGTCTCAAAATGAGTGTAAAACATGTCTTCTGCATTCTTACATCTCAATAATTCCTTGCTTCTCACCATCAATACTCATGCACAAATATTACTATTCTATCCTTTTCCTTATCCTCCAACGGACTCATGTGAAATTTCTTCCATCCTTATCCAATAAATATATTCACTCTTTCATCATTCATATATTTTATATTATACCACCAAGGCCTCCTCCTAAACACTTAATACACCTCCATTAGCATCATATTACACCATACATAATCTGGTATGCACTAATCTAGAATTTCATTAGGAATTATTCATTCACTAAAACTTGATGGCCCTTTTATAGCTATGACACTCTAAATGGGTTTAGATGCTCCACTAAAAAATTCACACGAGTCTAGATTGTATGTACTTTCATTTTCTACAATCACCTTACAACACTTGCCTCCTAATTTACACATTTTAAAGAAAAGGTTATTCTTTTATGTCAGTTAATTTTTTACCTTCAGTGGATTCACCAACACCCTTTCATAATTAGAGATTTTATACATTGTGGTTCCTTAGAGTTCTTGGTAGATTGAATGAATATTTCATATCCATGTAGAACATGTAGACCAACTTTAGACCTTTTACAACCTTACCTTTATACATACAAAAATTTATATGCCCTATGTCTAGGTTTTCCACATTTGAAGCATATTCCTAGGAATCATCTTCTCCCTAATAAACCAAATATTATTCTCCCTTTATATGGGTAATATGTGCTTTCTCACTCATTTTCTTACTTATCTTCATGTGTTCCATTTGGTTCTTGCACATGCACTTTATTTTTTGAAATGTTATTTTCCCCTTATATCTATAGGTTATTTCATGTGATTCCTCATCCTCCCCACATGAGTATTCGTCTTCCTTGCACATTATTTTATTGTTTTCACAATAAACTCTCCTTAGCCTTCAAAATAAAATGATAGGCTTATTCTATTGTCTATATCCATGTAAAAATTATCTCTTATTCAATGGAGAGTTTCAACCCATTAAATTGCCTCATGACCTTCTCCTAGTTGAATTCACTATGACCCAATCTAATGGTGATATTATAGATTTATTCAATGTACTCTTTGACACTAATGTTGTTCTAATTCAATTTCTAAATATAATTGGACAACTCAATTTGATAATTAATAGGTAAACATTTCCTTTCATATTCTTAACCATCTAGTCCCATAATGTGGTATTCTTTTTTACTCTTCTATGTTATTCATTTTCAACTTCCTTAAAAAATAACACTGCATGACCTTTCAACTTAGTCGATGGCACTGTCATGCATTACGAGTTAATTATCTTGTCAAACTCAAAATATTATTTTATATATGTGATCTAGTTAAAGATTTATTTAATTTTTAAACTCCCAAAGAAACATGTCACTTCCACTTTGGTGTCCTATTTGATCCATAAGATATTTCGTAAGATTCTTCATTCACCTACATCTATTTATACCTCATCATCTTCACCTCCTCTAGTGTATTTTGTGCATTTTAATTTATATTTAGAATCACTATGGTCATTCATTGGCATGAACACATGATGTCTATCCTCCTCAAAAACATCGAGGCATGTTTACACAACACACAACACGTCCAAGGCTTCATCAATTATTCCAACCACATTCAATGCAACTACATCTCTTCCATCAACTCTTATAGGTGGCATATTTACTATATTATCTTCCTTAATCTCAACTCCTCTCCTTATACCCACATTTTCAAGGTAGATAAAATACTCAACTAGATGTCTCACATTTTGTGTTCTACCAGCTTCTCTCTACTCACTTAAATCTCACCATGTATAGGGATCTCCTACTCTGATATTAGACTGATGTAATCATGGTTAGGGATCCAAAGGAAGGTATTCATTAGATCATGTATCCAAGTAAAAAAACTTCCTCACACTCATAATACACTTAAATAAAGACTAAAAAATATCCAATTTGTATTATATCCAAGCAAAGGTTACATAGATTTATCCCAAATCATAGGCTATAAGATTTTTTGCGTTAGAGTCTATAAACACATGAGCTTTATATAAAATAATAGAGTCTTTTAGATATATTTGTATCACACATAAGGTGATAGGACTTATACATGATATTACTCTCTCCTTGTTTTACATATGAGAAAAATTTCCCATTTGGCTAGTTTGACTGTCCTTTATGAGCTTCTAAAATGAGAATCTTTATACCTTTATATAGGCCTCTAAAGATGTCATGTCAAACCATGCACATTATCACTAGTTTATAGGATTTATTATCCTTACATGTAGTCACTAACATTAAATTCAACTCATTTTGATGTATGATGTCATATTTATATGGGCCTACAAGTTTACTTGAGCTCCAGAAGAACATATGGAATTTCATGTTACCTAAATCTTAACTTCTTATCAGGGCATATCTACCTATATTTAATTTAAAAATCATGGATTTTACATTGATTTGTACTTCATGTACTATACTAGGGTATATGTAGGTTTGTTCTAGGTCCACACTAATTCATAATCAAATAAATTTGACCTTGGATTGAATAATTCACGCATTTAGGTTTTGTGTGATCATGCCTTAAGAGGTTTATTTCATGATCTTGAGTGTGTTGTTCCTTTTTCACCATTTTAAGCATAGTTTGTGGCATGATACAACTTTACCACTATGATATTCCATTACTCTCAAGCCTTTTCACAAATTTTGATTGTGCATATGCACTAGGAAATTACTCTTGCATGTTAATCCAAGTGCCCCAAATATCTAAATGCTTGCTCACGATGCCTCCCTTCATAAAACTAGACTTATCCATCCTTGGTAATGGAATATTACCTATACATTTATGATTCTAAAACATAAATATTACTTTTAGGAAATACTTAGTTTTGGTGTGTTCAACTACCCCCTCTCCCACAATGGGATTGTGAAGCCTTGTATTTGAATAATGTGATAATAAAGGATTTCCAAGTGTTTACATAGTAACCATGTCATTATTTGTGACACTTTAATGTTATGAATGTTGTATATGTTAGTTCATAAATTCACACATACACATAAAATATTTCTTATGGATGTGAAAACATGTGAAATATCCATTTTTCATCTTGTTTTGAATATTGGGGTCTTGGGGTAGTAAGCCATGTGCACCTTGGGTGAGTGGCTCTTTTGGAAATGATATGCCCATGTTTGGTGTTATTTTATTTGTTGGATATGGTATTAATGGGTAAAAATAAATATCTATGTAAAATTATTTATGCACATGAAGACCATAACCAATAATAAAAGACCTCCAAATATTGACATATTAGCTCCACAGGAGCCACTCACCTAAGGTGCATAATGGTTCACTACCAAAGACACTAATATATGAAATGAGATAGATAATAGAGATTACATAAACTATCACACCTATGAAAAATACATTTCATATGTGCATATCCATCATCTCACATCTACTACATGAAAAGCAATATTTATTAAACACCATGAAATATGCAAAATGCTATAGTGGAGTTATTTATTCAAATAAACATGCAAATACATCAAATCCTCCCTTGACCATGTGTGTAAGGGGTAGATGATCACACCAATGATACCTATTTCCTAAAAAATATCTCCAAAATTTATAGATGAATATAAGGCAAATTTTTTATCTCATGTACAATGCACATCTTTATATAGATACATAACCCACCTACATACAATGAGTTCTCAAAACTACCTCACATGCCCATGGCCTCATCAATATATACATTGAATTATGCCAAAGTACATGCATATGCATATGATATGTGCATTCACCTAACCTTACCTAGCCACACATGTATATATAATCCCATAATACATTAATGACCCATGATCTATAACAGATATCTATGTGACATCCTAACCTTGGTACACACACCACATACAAAAAGGGAGCCAATCTCATTTATAAAATAATACATGAATGTGCCATCATATTTTACATAAATATTCTAAGAGATGGAATATGGAACCAACATCTTCTCCCCTTAATATTTTGTTCTATCCTCTGAACACCTAGATCTTTATATTAGTGGACCACACACAAACATGAAGATTCATCACACCACATCATCACTATTCAACATCTCACAAACACCTAAAACTTCATGCCATGTGTCCTATTTATTTGAGGACAATAAACTATTTCCATATGGTCATTACCTCTCCATTGGGATCATTAGGCCCTCAAAACATTGTGTGATACCATCATTTGTGCCAAGTCATCATACTACATAATTTTTAAACCTTATAACTTTGATGTCTCAGAACCTTCTAAAAAACTAGAAAATTGTGAACTACCTAACCTATATGGCTGGTCCATCAAGTAAGTTTTCCCAACTCAAATTAGTCTTTACCTAGTATTAGGACTCATTAAAATCATATATCTATAAAAAATATATGAAAATACTAAATGTGTGGCTATGAATCATTAAGTGGAACATGGGTTCATAATAATAATTGCTCAATATAAATGGGAAGTTTTTTACCACCAACCAACCTCAGGCAAATATCATCCATAATTTTTTTTTTCAAGGGTTACCAATATGTATACTATCTAAACCTAGCATCTAAAAATAATATTTCATGTACATAACTAAATACATCTCTCTAAAACTTAGTATAAGCTCAAAACTTGTTATCCAACCTATGAGTGTACACATGGTATTTGATCCATCTCATTAGTAACATGGGTGTCAATTTGCTACACCCACCAAATATATAGAAACAAACACTATGTACATAGTGTTACATCCCAATTCTTCTCTAGACTTGATAACCTTTTGATTAGTGTATTTTATGGTTATTGATAGGCTAATTACTATTTTAATAATCTATATTTTATATATTGATGTATAAATAGTTATATGTTGCTTATTTTCATGATCATTAACTTTTTGAGCTATTTGTACTTGTATGTTATGTACAAATAAATCATGATTACTTAGTTACAATAGTATATTATGGATTTTATCTTGATTCAGGATAACTACCTTTGTTTTATAATGTGGATACATGATAGAGTCTATTCTTCAGACTATGATAGAGGGATAGTATCATCAGAGAAGGTGGAGTAGATGAAGGCAATTTTGGGGATGATAGAGTGAAAATAGGGAATCTTGCACACACCAAAAATAATAGAATCTAAATTTTAATCATTATTTGATTTAAATAGCTTATAGTTAATTTTAGTTGTTATTATGTTTGATTCATTTGAATATGTTTGGTTTGCTTATGGGAACCATACTCTAATCTAGATGTGTGTTTGCAATTATATTGTATTATTTATCTTACTTCATGTTATTATGTTTCGATAACTCATGCTTTAGAATCTGTGAATGCCCTTGATATGATAAAAGTATAAATATTCTCTCTTTGGGAAGTGGTGTCTTATTTATATAATACATTACTATAAATAAAAAGGAGGCTTAATTATTTTGTGTGTTAGTTGATTATTAATTTCACTAGTTAGCAAAGTGTGGATAAAAGTTGAAATAGATACTATTATCATGATAAGTCAATGTTAATAGTAATAATATTTAAATTATTATTGTGGAAGTTAATTTTATTATTTATAATGTTTAAAGGTTTATTATTATAATGATGAAGGTTCACACATTAGGGTTTGTGTGGTGTTAACTTGAGCTATTCGTGCCATTATGTAAAAAAAAACACTTTTGTTTTGGATTACATTGTAAAATGTTTTGTTATACCTAGAATTCTATAATTATTTTAATTGCTTGGGATTATTTTCTGAGTTCATGATTATCACATTTAGTTTTGGTAGAGAAATTGGGGGTTTCTTTGTCATGAAAATATCATGAGGGAGAATAGGATGGGGGAAAGACATGCTTGGACAATACACGATAGATGAAAGAAGAAAAAGAAAGAAAGGAAGAAAAAGGGTTTGAGAAAGATTAGAAAAGAGGAATACAAATTTGACATAGCCATGAATTTCTCTACCAAGTAGGGGTTTTTGTTGGTTAAATTCATTTTTTATATTATATGAATTAAATCAACTAAAACTAGTAAAACTTTATTGAATAGGGTTTTTCATTTTCTTTATTAAAGTATTTTAGAAAAGTAGGGGGGGTAATATAGTTGGCACTAGGGATGGGCTCAACCCATCCATAGAGACAAAAATATGACTCTAGAAACCCTAGTCAAATGGCTTGGTAATGTGAATTCATTGCCATAATAATTAATTGAGTTACAAGGTGAAAATTATATTTAGTATGCATTGACTAGCGAAATAGAGAAATTTAGATTGAGCTGTGTAAACTTTATCTGATGAGATTTAGGAAGTGGAAAATCTTGCCTATGTTATCTAGGGTAAAATTTTAAGAGTAAACTAATTTAAAATATTATTTTTAATACAAAAATTATTGAGGTTATGCTCATTCTATTAAATATATTATTGAAATATTTTGTTTAAATATACAAATGTATTGGCTTATTGTTATGAATAAATAGGGTCAAGTTTATTTAACTTGAATTAGGGAAAAATTGGGTATGAGAGGTTAGTCTAGGGTGAAAAATAATTAAGGAACAAAAAAAATTAAAAAACCCTATCTATGAGTTAGTGATACTTGTAAGTCACTTCAGTTGAAATAATTCCATCCCAAACAAAATAATAATAGGACTTATTTAATTCATTTTATCAAGTTTTTATTTAACAATGTCCATCCTATTGTATAAATATACATAGGTATATACATGTTTATTATGGATCATGGATGAGTTTTCCATGACCTGTTAATACACACACACACACACACACACATATTGTGAACTGGTATACAATTGTTTATATTATATATATAATTGTGTTTATAATGTGTTTGAACCATAAGGAAAATATAAGTGGGGAATTACTTGTTGATATATATATATATATATCTATTATATACATACTAAGCCTAGGTATATGCTTAAGACAAGTTTATGGTTCTTCTATTTACATATATGATTGAATTCATATTCTATCTAAAACCCAATGAAATTCTATGTGGTGATTGTTATATGAATAATTATTTTCTATAAATATATTATAGAGTTTGTCATTTTAGTGTGAATGAGAAAATAGATAAAATCTACAATAAAATTACTATTTTGTAAACCTGATGTATGTATTTACATTTATATTAAATGAACATGGTTTGACCTCTTATAATCTATAGAAGTATAAATTTATATATCCACATATATATTCAACTATGTTTATATATATAGTTGGTTGTGCCTTTATTAGATTGTATGTGTTTATAAATATTAAATTAGGAGATGCTGGATTTATGGAACACAATCATAACACTATAGTTAAAAATCTCTTTTGGATATTGGAAAGAATCTAATATAATTATGTGTTAGTATATACATATAAATTTATACATGATACTTGGGAATTTTATATGGAATACTATTCTAAATTGAGTATACCATATACCCATATGCATTATCTATTTGGATGATTAAATAAGTTATACAACCAATTTGTATGAGTGTATTTGATTACCTGAATTATCAAGGCTAAATTTAGATGTGAAAATAATGGATTCAAGGAACTTATGAATATGAAATATTTGAGAAATAATACAAACCATATTAATATTGGTTAGTATGTGAATAAGCTTATAGATGCACTTTGGGTATATGAAAATAAAGTGATTCTAAATAAGCTAGTAAATAATGTTAGATGGATGAATAAAATTAATTTAAGAGTTTCATGTAAATAATTTAGTAAAATTGAAGTATGATGCTTAGTTTTACCTGAATGGTAAGACTATTTCAAAGTCTATTTATATAGCTGATATTATGTTATAATTACAATTAGATGTTTGGAACTAATATATTGCATTTTATGGATTAAATGTTATCAATGAGACTTTCATGTATTAACACATAATATAGATGATAATAAGGAAAATCTCATTATGAAATTTATTGGTTTTAATATTTATAAATATATGAATCAATCTAGTATTAATGACCCTAAATAAGTGAGTGAGATGGATTCTACTACTTAATTAATATCACTAATACATAGAGATAGTGAAATCTAATTGAGTGGTGTGTATAAAACTGACTGATCCATGAGAACAAATAACTATAAGAAAACTTTGGACAAAGTAGTTTTTTTAAACATTGTCATTTCATCAATTTGATTTAGTTTACATATTTTGTATGATATCATGTTAGAATAGGTTTCTTTATGATATGATGCATATAATAGTTATCTTACAACACATAGGTTCTAGTTGTCACTCTTGATTCTTGCACTATCATTATTTACCCTTTCATGAATGGAAGGCCATTCCCTCATTGGGAGATTATTTTGGGGATCAATGGTCCGTGGTTGGTATGAAAAAATAGTTAGATGATGCTTTCCCTGCCCTCAACAAAACTTCACTAGAGTCTAAACTCATGATTACTTATGGATATTTTGAGTTCAATGAGACTCATATGCTATGTGGAGAGTTGTATAATTGTAAATTATTATTAAACCATGTATTATGTTGAAACTATACTATTTTTTATATTTAACCAATACAATAGTTGGTAGTAACATTGTACCTGTAGTGGCTGAATTTTTAAGTATAATTTTATGAATAAAATATAATATTCATTTTCTTAATCAACATTATACTTGATATTATGATCATTATCTAAATATATTAGATATATACCTTGTTAATGGTTAACTTAAACTAAGTATTTATTTAAAGATCACTATGTTATGATTTCAATGTAATGTAATCTGTAAATTAAATTAGTGTAAATGTTTAATTTTTGTTTTTACCTTAATCTAGTAAAACCCAATGGGGTTGTTACATTATGGTATCAGATATGAGACTCAAACTCTAAGACTTAATGAGTCTACTAATGCAAATGTATTCTCTTTTTAACTAGATATAAGAATGGTGCATGGTAGCCCTTGAGGTGATAGTACTTAAAATACCAACCCTATAGTGGATCCAAATAAATTTACCACTGAACAAGGTGCCAAATTGGATTAGATCCTCATAGCCATGCATGAAACTAGGGATCAAATCATGGCCTTGTAATATGAAGTGCATGGGCATGTTGAGAAGAATAATTATGAATAATTTGAAGAGTATCCTGATGAGTAGGAAAATCCTCAAGATCACAAGCATGAGGAGTTTTCAAAATATGTGAGAGCACAATTAAATATAGAGCTGGCATGGGATATGAAAACATTGAATCCACCCAAGTTTTATGGAATAATTTTGGGAGATGGGGCTGAAACATGGCTAATAGAGATGGAGAAGTATTTTGATATTCAAAATTACTTTGAAGTCACTAAGGTAGTATGGGGAACATATCATCTTACTGTAAAAACAATAACATGGTGGGAAAATATGAATTTCAAGATGAATCTCAACTCTACCATCATCACTTAAGAGTAGTTCATGACATTGTTTAGGTCATAATGGCTTCTTCAAGGGTATTTCGATCAAAATCTTATAGATTTTTAGAACCTTAAGGAAACCTTTCTATGAATGAATAATAAAAGTAATTCACTATTTTCATAAAGTATGTCCCTCAGTATCAAGGAGATGATAAATTTCACATCAAGAAGTTTATTAAGGTATTTGTTATCTAATGATGTAATAAAGGAAGAACAAGTGGTCTACTTCACAAATTTTTATTAATTTCGTGGTTGGGAGCCGCCATGGCCAAATATCTAATCTATGTAAAATATGAAGTACTTTGTGCTAAGAATAGTAAATTGTGATCAAAATATAATCTAAGATGGATATTTACAATTACAAATTAAACTAGAGTGATCTAATAAAAAAAAGAGCAAAAGGGTAGGGTAGAAAGAAGAATGTTATTGGTCTTTATTTCAGACATTATGACAAAGTTCAAAGTTCATCTAAGTATGATTTTAAACAATATATGACATAAAGTAGAATAAGCTCAAATCACACCATACATTAGGTAAACATATAAATATCACATGAAAAGATGCAAATAAGAACTATATTTACTTTAAAGATTTCACCCTTGCAAGCAAACAACATTAGCTCAAATGCAAGCAGAGTTAAAAAAGTGAAGCAAACCTAATAACATTAAACTAATCTAGAATTATCACAAATTAGAAATTTTGCATTCAAATATACACATCTTTATTTCATAAAAACCATTCAAATCTAACCATCAAAGCAAAAACTTGAGGAAGCAGTCATGATAACAAACATAGATAAATATTGGAAAAACTTTGTAGAATTCCTTGATTGTACTACTTGCTCCAAGTTTATAAAGTAATTTTGGCTCTAAGAACCCCATTTCCATTTTATAATGGAAAATACCTCCTTTATATAGAAAATTCATGAGATATGTCAGTCATTCCTTCTCAACATGCAATTGGACAAGTGTCGACATGCAACTAGACCAATTACCTTCTTTAACTATGACTGATAGGCAATAAGATTTATAAACTATGCATGATTAAAAATAATATTCCTTCTCAAAATGTTATAAAAGCTTAGTTACCAAAGGAATATTCCTTGTCTAACTAACTTTGGGACCCTTTAGCTGATGAAGTCCCTTGTTGTAAGATCTTCTTGGCTCTTTGATGCTCTTGGCTTTTAGTAATCTTCTTCTCTACTATTTAGTATTATATCCATAACCCTAATATTATCCATCCTAGATTTCCCTTAGCTCTTGTTTCTCACTTCCTACATCTGAGGTCAAATATAGTTCCACGTTCTCTCAAGAAACACCCTTTTGAGCTACCATCACTGAAAATTCTATTAAATTGCTCACTAGTGGACTCTGGATTGAATTATCTTTGCATAGGTGATAATTCAATTCCCCTTAGCTCAATAACAATGCTAAAAATAATGAATTAGGGCATACATACACTCTTTTAGGGTTTCATTTCAATCAAGTTCATAGGGATCTTTAATGGCATCTGTGAGCTCAAACCACAAGTTTCATGCCTTAAAATGCATTCAAATTTACTTATTTATACCTTTGCATCACCAGGTACATAACATATTCAAGTTTTCCATTTTATACTTACATGGCATCATTGTGGCATCCTTGTTCATTAATACTTGAAATATGACCATTTATCACTTTTGAACACATGTCAATATTTTATTGGCTCTGAGCCCTTTGAAAATTTGTCTTTGCCTCGTACCGTTTGATCATCCTTGTATGAGTTAATGCACAGCATCAGATCTTGATCAAAGGGGTGGAAAACCATTGGCTATTCACTGGTCTTTTACCAAAATAGTGACACTTGATAGCTCTATGGATTTTTGCACTCTATGCTATCAGTTATACCAGGCTAATGCACTTTTACCACAATGGCAGCATCTTATTTGGTCTAAATTCTTTTTGAAAAGATAATGTCTATCTCACACCATCAAATCATTTTTATCTGGGAAAATGTGCTTCATTGAATCTTCCTTGTATAAGTTCTCATGGTGGTGACACTTGTCACCCTCTCACTCAACCTAGGTTTAGGTTGAAGTCTTAACTCACTACACTTTGTTGATCAGATTATGTACACTACATCACATATCATCGATCGACGGGAACATGTTCAAGATTTATTATGAATTATGAACTTGAATTTTCAATATTGATCTCATATCATTAGATCTTCCCCATCCAATCGTATGTATGCCATAGATTATGATCTGGGTAGTTGAACATGATTGGTTCCTACAAATAATAGGAAATATTAAAGTCATAGCTTGGTAATATTATAAAACTTAATCTAAAGTCTTGGAATAAGGTTTTCATTTGTATTAATAAATGTGAATAAAGCTAAAAGATAGAGCATAGAGTCTTAGCCTAAGGTTTTTATTATATTAATAAATGTGATAAACCTTAGGGTAAGGCTTTAGGCTAATATTTATAACAAAGGGACCATGTGTTAGTTAGGCCATGCTAATAATAAAATAGACTAAGGGGTCACTTGACATAGAGATATCAAGCATAATATTTTTAGACTAAGGTTTGGTCATCTTGAAAAACATGACTAAGCCTTAGGATAAAAATTAAACTAAGTCCATATCATAATTGAAGTTTTTTTGTGTAATTTTTTCCCACGTAATGTTAAATTTAATTCAAAAGGGACCTAGGTTTGAAATATTAGAATAGGGTTTTAACATGATAAAAATAGATCCAATTACTCTTTGATAGATTAAAGGCTAATAAAATATCAGTTTAACATTGAAACATAAAACCCTAAACATGTTTAGTCCCAAATGAGATTCTATTGAAATTGCAATACTAAAACACAAGAAATGATTTTTAGCAACATTAGAAGGGGTGAAACCATGATCATCTAATAACATGTCCATTAATCCAAATGAGAGTTATAAATAATGTGTAAATATGCTAGATATATTCTAATCAAGTGAATTTTTAATTTAAGGTATAAATTTGCATAATTTAACACAAGGGTTCCCATTTTTAGGAATGGGGGTATGTTGACCTCAATACATATCAACTTCTAGGGGAAACATAGAAATATGTTAGAATTTAAAGACTCTGATTTAGACTAATAATTAGTTTATTCATTCCATTTAATCAAGTGCCACTATTAAGGTCAATTCATGATTGAAACAAGTATTACACGTAGAATTAGGATCAAACATCAAAACCTAGTCATGTTGTGTGTGTGATTTGATTCCACTTACCATTTTTCATACGATTTAGGGAATAACTTCTAGATTCATGACATTGACCATTAACACTGACTTATAGCATATTTAGATGTTCATTAAGAACCATGATTTATATAAGGAAGGATTGGGAATTGATATACTACCAACTAGGCATCCATAACCTTGATAGAGATACATTTGGCTCCAATCAAGGCCTTGCTCCACCATCAACCAGGTGTCCATAGCCCTGGTGGAGATTACCAAAATGATCTCTACTTAGAAAGCTCTTTAATTTTAAAATAGACTCTTATTTTTATATTTTTTAAGTAATTTTGACTTTCTAGCAAAGGTTGAGAACTAGGTTAGCCAGATTTTGGGATTTGGTCAAGTGTTTGATCTTCAAACAATCATCCTTGGTTTCAAACTTTGTCTTAAGCAATAATGTTTATTAAGTGCAAACATGCCTATGTTTCAATAATTCAAACTTTCACCAAACATTTTCAATCCTTCTTAGATAAAAATTAGATCAAAACAAGGATTATAATCTCAAGGAACAATTAACTTATCTATTTGTATTTACTAGTTTCTCCAAACTATAACATCAAGCTCATGTTTCAACAATCCATGATCAACCAATGTTGAGAAGTCATACCTAGATTTTTGAACTGTGAAGTTCTTGAGTAATTAAGTGAAATTTGAGTTGAGGGTTATCCAAAAGGACTTATTTAGAAGTAAAGAACAAAGAAAAGAAAGAAAACACACAAAGTAAATCAAACAACAAGTAAACATAATATTTACAAATAGTACCTACAAATAAGGGATAAGAAGGAAATAGATAAGAAAGAAACTAATCTAAGCCCTACACTAACTTCATAAAGAACTTACCTACAATATCAAATTGAAATTTATTTAATCTACTATAGAACCTTGAAACATGATTTCTTCTATTCAATGGCCTCTTCTTGTGGATAGGAGCACTTGTATGCTTGTGTCTTATGGATGATGCAACTTAGCTTCTTTCATCCATTATTAGGTACATGGATTGAAGATATGGATCCAAGATCCAATCATATTCTTCCCAAATTATTATTTCTTGCATCAGGAAATTTATTTCTACTTCATTCAAATATTGATCATGTCTTATCTCATTCTCCTTCCCTGGTTATATTGTGAACTCATCTGGTATAATTATATTGATGCCTTCATTAGGATCCAAATCATTTTGATTTGGGATCTATAGAATATCATCACCTTCATGAAGAAAAATTATAGTAGTAATTTTTATAATACATTCCTTAATATCCACATGAATTGAGATTGGACAATCAGTCTTTACACAAAAAATCTCCAAGCCCATAAGGCTTATTCATCATAATCAATAGAAAGGACATGAGATTCATTTGGAATATTACTATTTCAAACATGTAGATCACATATTTCTAACCTTTTGATGGAGTTATATGAAATTTATTGATCTGTTGCACTTATTTCATCTTCATCTTCTGTGTAGAATGGCATCTCTTCTATCCAATTGAATCCCACCTCATCTTGCTTTGGGATTTATAGAATGACATTGATATCTTGAAATACCTTAATTTATATCAATAAATATTGGTATAATTGCTTCTAATGATCATATTTTTTAGGGATATCCTCAATTTCAACAATGACCTCATATGAATTATCCTCACAATTATCTTCTGAAGAAAGGTTAGCTTGTATCTGATCTTGATCATAGGGCTGCTCATATTGAACAACTATTCCTTCTTATAGTGAGTCTTTAGGTTCACTTTCTTCTTTGAATGGAAAATCAAAAGCATGTATCATGAAGGATCTAGATGTCCTTACAAATCTAGATGTCCCTGCAACATTATCTTGATTAAGCATAGTTTCAAATGTATCCTTTTCATTTTGATATAATTCAAAGACATTAAAATGATTAGTTAGACCCATATCACAAGGATTAATTTCATGTACATCCTCAGATGACCTATTTTTATAATTGTCATTGCTATTTTAAAACCTAGATGCAAGTCTATTTTGATTTGCATTAGAAAAGACATTTAGCATAGGCAAATTAATATTGATTTTTGGGATGGCATATACTATTTGACCATGGGGTTACATTTGGTCATTAATTACCACAACTTCATCATGAGATAAAGCTAATGTTTGAATGACTCTAATATATCTTTTCAAAAACATAGAAGTTAATAGATCTAAATCATATTTATAAATCTCTAAAGATAAAAGCTCAAGATGTCTATAAGGAACTATAGTTCTATTTAACATCTTTTGAAATCTAGCATTAAAATCTCTACTAGTTTGATTTTAATCTTTTTTCATAGTAATGAATTGTTGATAAAGGACATATGGACTGATGGTCTTTCCAAATTGATCAATGAAGTAATTATCAAAATCATTCCAATTGACAATGTAATATTTATGAAGGTCAATAAACCAATCATATGCCTCATCTCTAAGAGTAAAAAGAAATAATATAAAGGAAACATCTTCATGATTAACATTTAACAATCCTAAGGCAACTTTAAATAACTAGATGTGCTGTTCAAAAGTAACAACACCTATAGGACTAAAATAAGGCAAATAACTTTAAGGTTTTTGAGGCAAATCATGTACCTAACCAGGCATATTGATATAATATACAATGAAGACCTTAATTATGGCCATCCCATCTCCAAATCCTATTCACAATACAACATAGAAACCAAATATTTGCAAAGACAAATGGATATTTAAATCTTTGCAAACATTTCACATAGATATTCAAAGAATGACTATCTTTGTCTAAATAAGCATAAAGATTGGTCTAAAACCATCAAGATAAATGATATTTACACAAACATGCTTAAATAAACACAAATATGAAAAGAATAAATCAATGTTTGAAAATAATTCACTAAAATTAGCAAAGATATTTCAAATTTACAAAGCTTTAGCTAGGCCCTCCTTCTAGCACCAATGAAGCCCTTCTTGTTGATACTTGAATATATATCACAGGTGCCCAGAGTGTTTAAGAAACACTTATTATTTTTGATTTCCTAATAATTCAATGCATGATTTGCAAGTTGTGATAATCTTGTTATCTATTGATAGAATATAGGCAAAACAAGTGGCCTATATTACTTATTTATATTAATTTGGTGGTTGGGAGCCATCATGGCCAAATAACTAATATGTGTAAAATATGAAGTATTCTTCATTGAGAACAATTAATTGTGATAAAAATATAATCTAAGAAATAATATAAGATAGATATTTACAATGACAATTAAACTAGAGTGATCTAGTCAAAAAAGTAGAAAAAGGAAGGATAGGGTAGAAAGAAGGATGTTGATGGTCTTTATCACAAACATTATGACAAAGTTCATCTGAATATAATTTTAACCAATGTTTGACATGAAGTGGCATAATATAAAATCACACCATACATCAGATAAACATCTAAGGATAGAATGAAAATATAAAAATAAAATTTGAATTTACTTTAAATATTTCCCCCTTACAAGCAAAAAACATTAGCCCAAATGAAACAAGAGAAAATAAAGTGAAGCAAACCTAAGAACATTCAACTATTCTAGAATTAGCACAAATTATCAACTCTTCATTCAAAGATACACATCCAAAATCCATAAAAACCATTCAAATCTGAACATTAAACCAAAAAACTAAGGCAACAACCATGATAACAAACACACAGATAAATATTGGACAAACTTTTTAGAATTCCTTGCTTATACTACTCTCTCTAAGTTTACAAAGTAATTTTGGCTCTAAGAACCCCCTCTCCCTTTTACAATGGAAAATACCTCTTTTATATAGATAATTCATGAGATATATTAGTCATTCCTTCTCAACATGTAATTAGATAAGTGTCAACATGCAACTAGACCAATTACCTTCTTTAATTGTGAATGATAGGCCACAAGCTTTATAAAATACACATGATATAAAAGAATATTCCTTCTCAAATTTTTATACAATCTTAGTTACCAAAGGAATATTCCTTGTCTAACTAACTTTGGGACCCATTGGCTAATCAAGCCCACTATTTATATTATAAGACTTCTTGGCTCTTTGACACTCTTGGATTTTTGTAATCTTCTTCTTTGTTGTTTAGGATTATATCCATAATCCTACTATTGTTCGTCCCATATTTCTCTTAGATCTTGCTTCTCACTTCCTACATCTGAGTTTATATAGAGTTCCATGTTCTCTCAAGAAACACCCTTTCAAGTTGCCATGGATGAAGATTCTATTAAATTTCTCAGTAGTGAACTTTGGCTCAAATTATGTTCACACAAGTTATAATTCAGTTCCCCTCATCTCAATTACAATGCTAACAGGAATGAATTAGGGCATTTATAAACTTTTTAGGGATTCATTTCAAGTAGGTATGTAGGGAGCTTTAATGACATCTGTGAGTTCAAACCACAAGATTCATGCCTTGAAATGCATTTAGATTTGCCTATTTATACTTTTGCATCACCAAGTACACAAAATATTCAAGTTTGTCTTTTTATGCTTGTGTGGCATCATTTTGGCATCCCTATTCATTTATACTCAAAATATGATCATTTGTCACTTTTGGACACATTTTAATATTTCATTAGCTCTAAGCCCTTTGAAAATTTATTTTTGCCTTGCACCATCTGACCATCCTTGTACGAGTTAATACACTCTATAAAATCTTGTTCTGAGGGGTGGAACACCAATGGCTATTCACTAGTATTTTACCAAAATGGTGACACTTGGTAGCTCTATGGGCTTTCTACACTCTATGCTATCAGTTCTACCAGGATAAAATGCTCTTGCTACATGATGGCATATTATTTAGTCTAAATTCCTTTTAAAATTTAATGCCCATCTCGCACCATCAGATCATTTCTATCTAGGCAAATGTGCTCCATTGGATCTTCCTTGTATAAGTTTCTATAGTGGTGACACTTCTCACCCTCTCACTCATCTCAGGGCTAGGTTAAATTGTTGACTCACTACACTCTATTGATCAGATTATGTACAGTACATTGCACACCATTAATCAACGAGAATATACTCAATCTTTATTATGAAATATGAGCTTGACTTTTTAACATTGATCTCATGTCTTTATATCTTTCCCATCTAATTGAATGTGTGCCATAGATTGTGAGTTGGGTAGTTAAACATAATTAGTTCCTACAAATAATAAGAAATATTAAATTCAAATCTTGGGAATAATATAAAATTTAAGCTAAAGTCTTGAACCAAGGTTTTCATTCATATTAATAAATTTGAATAAAGCTTTAGGCTAAAGTCTTAAGCTAAGTTTAAAACATATTAAAGGGGACCCCATGAAATAAAAGACATAACATAAAGTTTTAGCCTAAGGTTTTTATTGTATTAATAAATATTTTAAACCTCAGGGTAAGGATTTAGGCTAAGCTTTATAACAAAGGGACCATGAGTTGGTTAGACCACGCCAATAATAAAATAGACCAAGGGGTCACAGGACATAATGGGACCAAATATAAGATTTTTAGACTAAGGGTTTGGTCATGTTGAAAAACATGACTAAGCCTTAGGATAAAAATTAAAATAAGTACATGGCATAATTGAGGTGTTTCCATGTAATTTATTTCCACATAATTTTAAATTTAATTCAAAAGGGACCTAGGTTTGAAACATTAGACTAGGGTTTTAACATGACTAAAAATAGATCCAATTAATCTTTGACAGATCAAAGGCTAACAAAAGATCAATTTAATATTGAAGTACAAAACCCTAAGCATTTTCAATCCCAAATGAGATTCCATTGAACCTGTAATATAGAAACACAAGCAACAATTTTTAGCAACATTAGAAGGGGTGAAACCATGATCATCTGACAAAATGTCCATTAATCCAAATGAGAGTTATGAACAATGTGCAAACATGCTAGCTATATTTTGATCAAGTGAATTTTCAAATTTAAGGTATAAATTTGCATAATTTGACATGTGTCCCTATTTTTAGGAATGGGGGTATGTTGACCTCAATAAAAATATGGATCAAGCAGATGATAGATTTTATAATAGGAAGTTTATTATGGGATTAAAAACCCAAATTGATTATGAGGTGGATGTAAATGGGCCAGCTACCATGGATAAGGGATTCTAAAAGTAAATTAAGTAGGATTAGAAGCTGAAATCTATTGCTTAGGTTAGAGATAAATTCAAGAAAAAGTTTGGTGGTCCTAAAATGACTTTTAAAAAGGAGAATTAGAAGAGGAGTGGAGACTCCAACAACCAGTTTAAGAACTATAATGCTAAGTTTAATAGTAGCTCAAGAAAAGGAATCTTGGAAATGGTTTTAAGGGAGGTTTTAAAGGGAACCAAAAGTTTGATAAGAGAGGACCACCTAGGGGATGCTTCATATATGAAGGTGATAATCATTCTAGAGAGTGTACTCAAGGTAAATTAGATTGGAAAAATAAGGGTTTTGCCTCACAATAGGTAAAATTTCAACAAAGAATTCATGCAGATGTTGATAAACATCTAGCTAAGTTCTAAGCTTCTCCTATTAAATTGACATGTATTTTATTTGACCATCCAATTTTAATTTTTATTGACACTAGAGATACTAAATGTTTTATTGATCTTAGAATGCTTAATATGTTGTATAGAAAAGATGGGATTATGGAAAATACATGGTCAGTACAATATGGGAATGAATTAAAGGTTAAGGTTGATAAGTGTCTAGTAGAAGTTGAGATTAAGTTACCTAAATTTACTACAACAATGGATTTATATGTTGCATTACTAGGGTTATATGATGTGATCCTAGGAGTAAATTGGATTTCTAAGCATAAAGCTAAGGTTAATTGATATCTCAAGAAGGTAGAATGTCAAGATGATTTTTGAAATTAGACATAGTTTTAGGGTGAGAAAATGGAGTTAAAACTTAAGAATATTTATAAAATTCAACTCAAGAAGGCTCAGGGAAAAGGATGTCAGGTATTTATTGTTAAAATAAATGAGATGGATGAATCTAAGGAACTGTCCATTGAGGATTATCCTTTTTTTAGGATCTTTCAGGGTATGTTTCCAAAGGAATTTTTGGGATTACCACCTAAATGTGAGTTTGATTTCTTGATTGACATACTACCTAGATCTAAACTATAGTCCAATGCACCGTATAGGATGATAACTAAATAATTTTTTGAGTTGAAATCTCAACTATAGGATTTATTATCAAAGGCATTGATTCAACTGAGTGTGTCCCCTTGGGGTGCACCAATAGTGTTCATTAAGAATAAATATGATACTCTTCACTTGTGTATTGATTATAGGACATTGAAAAAGGTGGCAATCAAAAATAGGTATCTGTTACCTCACATTGATGACTTCTTTGATCAAATGCAAGGGGTAATAATTTTCTTTAAGATTGATTTTTGAGCAGGGTATCATCAACTAAGAATCCAACATGAGGATATTCCCAAAACAACATTTAAAACCTAGTATGGGAACCATGAATTTATATTATTGCCTTTTAGGTTAACAAATGCTTTGACAATATTTATTAATCTCATGAACACTATGTTTATTGATTATATAGACCACTTTGTGTTAGTTTTTTGGGATGATATCCTCATATATTTGAAGAATGAGGAAGAACATCTTCAGCATCTAAAACTAATTTTGTAGCAATTTTAGAAGCACAAATTGTATGGTAAGTTATCAAAATGTGCATTTTTCCAAAAGAAAGTGTAATATTTAAGACACATTATCTCCATAGATGGGATTTCAGTTGATCCAACAAATATAAGATCTATAATGGAATGGACAACATCTAATAATGTGCATGAGGTGAGAAGTTTTATGGGATTAGTAGGTTATTACAAGAAATTTGTTCCAATTTCTCAAAAATATCTAACCCAATTACCTCTCTTCAGTGGAAGAATCAAAGTTTTGTTTAGTCAGACAAGTGCGAAAAAATCCTTTCAAGAACTACAAATGAGGCTTACTTTGGCACCTATGCCAAGAGTTCTAGATCTTAATATCTAATTCTTAGTAATTACTAATGCATCTAGGGATAGACTTAATGGATTTCTTATGCAAGATGGTTTGGTTATAGCATAGGAGTCCATAAAACTTAAGCCTTATGAGTTAAATTATGCCCCTCATGATTTATAACTTGCTGTAATAGTGCATGCCTTGCATGTTTGGAGACATTATATATTGGGGAACCCATTTGAGCTCAAGACTAGTAACTTGGGACTCAAGTATATCTTTACCCAATAAAACTTGAATGCACATCAGAGATGTTGGTTAGAATTATTATCTGATTATGATTTTGTTATTAACTATATCAATGGTAAGGAAAATAGAGTTGTAAATGACCTAAGTTATAAAAGGTACATAACAATGCTATCTACTATTGAGATTAATTTCCATGATTAGGTAATAAAATTCTCCCCTAAATATGAATTCTATGAGTAGGTTAATAAATATTTGTCAAAAGATGCTCAAATCCCAATTTTTAAGGATTCAAGTGGATAAAGATGGTCTTTTTTAGGTATAATGGTAGGATGCATGTGCTTGATAGAGAGAATTTTAGGATCATGATGCTAAAGGAATTATAATATGGCCCTTATTTGGGATATCCTAGAGTAACTAAGCTCAGGGCTGAGATAAGACCTCTTTATTTTTGGAAAAGGGTTAAAAAAGATACAACAAATTTTATATGTTATTGTTTATAATGTCAACATGTGAAGGCTGAGCATGTGCATCCAACAAGATTGTTATATTTTCATGATATACCATAATGAAAGTGGAAGGTAAATATCATATAATTTATCCAAGGTTTGTCAGTATCATGGAACCATCATGACATGATCATAGTAGTAGCTAACAAACTAACCAAGCTAGCTCACTTCATACCAAGTAATATGAATAATGAGTCACCAATGCTTACAAAGATTTTCCTGAAATAGGTGTATCAATTGCATGGATTTATGGAAAAGATCATTTTTGATCAAGATCTAAGAATGAATTCTAGATTTTGGTTTATTTTAAATTTAGATTTGGGCATGTAGTTGAATTTTAGTACTGCATATCACCTAGAAACAAATGGATAAATAGAGAGGATTAACTAAGTTTAGAATATCTCCTTTGAATGTAAAACATGGATCAATAATACAAGTACCTTACAATGGTTGAGTTCACCTTCAACAACTTTTACTAATAGACATTGAAAATGGCTCTATTTGAGGCATTATATGGGAGAAGGTGTAGAACACTAATCAATTAAGACACGTTAGAAGATAAAGTAGTCTTTATAATTGGAATACTTGTGGAGATGGAAGACCAAGTTAGGAAAATTAGACAAAGGTTGGCTGAGGCCAATGATAGACAAAAAAGGTATGTTGATATGAAATAATAACAAGATAGTTTTTTATTAGTGATAAATTATTTCTATGGGTTAAGCCCCAAAAAATCTTAATTAAGTTGGAAAACCAATGAATCTTTCACTAAGATTTGTGGAACCCTTTGAGGTTTTAGAATTGATCAATCTTGTAGTGTATAGGTTTGTTTTTCCATCAGATCTAGCTCTCTTGCATAATGTTTTCCATGTGTCTTATCTTAAAAAGTATGTTACTAATACTTCTCATGTATTGGATTGAAATACTTTATAGGTACTGGATCCCAAGGTGATTATAGTAGAACCAATCAGAATAATTGACACTTGTAAACTCGAATTTCATAATAGAAAAGTGTCATAGTGCAAGGTGCAATGGGACCAATATTCTAAAAATAATGCCATCTGGGAGGATTTTGATGAGTTCTATAGGATGTTTCACATTTGTTACTTAATATTTTTGTTAGATATTATTTAATTTTCTACTGAATAATGTTTAATTTTAGAACAAATGTTGGAATAAGTTTCATTAGGATGATGACCAACTTTAAAGGGAAGGATGTTACATCCTAAATCTTCTCTAGAATTGATAAAATTTTGATTAGTGGATTTTATGGTTATTGATTAGTTAATTACTATTTTGATAAGATAGATTTTATATACTAATGTATAGAAAATTATATGTTGCTTATTTGCTTGATCACTAACTTATTGAGTTAGTTGTACTTGTATGTTATGTACAAAATGATCATGATTACTTAGTTCATTGTAGTAATATATTATAAATTTTATCTTGATTCAAGATAACTATCTTTTTTATTCTAAGGTGGATGCAGGATAGAGTCCATTCCTCAGACTATGGTAGATGGATAGTGTAGAGTAAAATTTTACTCTACATTGCATTTGAATTTTCAATCGAGCACTACAATTTTGGTTCCAAAAATACCTTGGTCATAGCAGCAGAATTGGAGTAGGGTGTGGGTTCATTCTCCATCAAGTATCAAAGTCTGCGGAGGCTGCCAAGTGGCATCATTTAAGAATGGGCCTTTCTTTCTCTTCTAATTCTTTGTTTCAATTTTGCATTAAGTGTTGAATTCGTGTGGAAGCCACCATGTGGTGCCTTCCAAAGCATGAAGCTAACCATCTGGCATCTTCTGAAGCCCTTTTGTAACTTTCTAGAGAATCACAGAATGTGCCACATATCCTAGTGGCAGTTAAGAGGAATGCACCACATGTCAGCGTCTGAGTCTCATAGAGGCACCTGTGTTTCATTCTACCTTTTTGACCAAGTAGCATAAAAAGCAGAAAGTGCTAGATGGCAGTTGCAAAGACCCTAAACTACCTTTTGACGAAGCAACAAAAGTCTCCACGTGTCAACTACCGAGAGACTTTATTTCAATTTTTGGATCTAGTGCTTTTATTCAACGCATAAAGGCATCATTTCATTTTTCTAAAGTACTGAAGTGCAGCGGAGGCTGCCAAGTGTCACTTTCTGAGTCCCTCTCTATCCCATCCCAAGCGGAAGCAAAAAATGCCACGCAACTCCCTAGAAGCAGTGGAGACTGCTATATGCCAATTTTTGAGAGACCATCTTTGAGTTTCATTGCTAAATAAAGGTTATGGTGGGCCCCAGATGTTACTTCAAAGTCCATAGAAGCTGCCACGTGTCGCTGTCCATAAGAGTCTGATATGAGTCCCAAATAAAAACTACAACACAACCAAAGAAAAGGAGAGAGCCACGTGTCTTTGATGAATCTAGCAGAAAGCACCAAGTGTCATTTTTTGATGCATAAAGGATTTTTAGAAAATTGACTAAGTGCCCTCTCCCAATTCAAAAATAATAGAGTGTTCCGTGTATCTGTTGCTGCAAAGTGAAATGGAGGGAAAATCGGCTGGAGTTAATTCAAGTAGATGGAACAGTTCATCTAGTAGGTTTTTGGGGCCCCCCAAAACATTGAGGACACTGTCTATTTGTCCCATATGAGTGAAGGATGGAGAAGATTGTGTGGTAAAGGGGATGATGAAAGGAGTGATCCGAGGCTATAAAAGCAGGATTGTAAAATCAAAAAGAGGGGGGCAGAATTCTATAGTTTTAGACTTTTTAGAGTTTTGACCAATAATATCATTTGATTTTATTCCATTTTCATAAGTTGAAAGGTTTATATGACTGTGTGTGTTTTTGCATATTTTGTATGACTAGAAGATCCAATAATAAAGTTGAACACTATGCCCTTGTTGATGTTATTTGTGTCAATTACAAAGTAGTTTATGCAGTAGATTTTCTAGTGTTGTGATTGGAAATGTTATTTGCTTTTGTCTCATTTTTTGGAGTCCAAAGTTTTACATAACTATGCATGACTTCTGTGCCTCTTATGTGATCGAAGGATTCTATTAAGAAGATTGAACACTATGCCTTTGTTGACAATTCCTATATCTCAGCAAAAGACTCCCCTATTGTGAGCCTTTGTTTTTGTTATTCCAGTCTTTTACATTGATCATGCACTTGTCTACTCTTAAATGTAATTGGATTCTATAATAGTCACTCTGCGTTCAGTTTAGGATTAGGATTACACTCAGGCGCATCGCCATAGTTAGGTTTTAATTCCTACATTTTGCGTTTCTGTTTAGTCTCCTATCCCTTTTCCCCAGCCCCCTATAAAATAGAAGAGACTAGCTTCTTTAAAACCTTGAGATTGTTTCAAGTTGCATTGTCCCACAACTTGAAACTTCCCATTGTTGATTGGTTAAGATCTAGCATAATTTTATGCCATCAATAGTTTTTGGCACGCCCGGTGGGACAAGTCTTGAAGTTTCTATCAAGACCGCATGAACCAGAGAGCTACGAGGAGTCAGAGCTATGGACCAATCACTAGATCGCAATCTACCGCAAATCCAAGTATTATTTTACCACCTCTAGTAATTAGTCCAAGGAGAAGAGCTAACTAGTTTCTACCAATACCAAACATGGGAGCCAATGTCCCTCCAAGAAATTATGTGAGCTAGAACACTGGTAGCCCCTTAATCCTCCCAACACCACCAGCTATTTGGGACCTTATTCTAGGAAATTATCTTAAGGCTTTGCCCAAATTTAGTGGGCAAGACTCAAAAACACCTGTGGAACATCTTCAAGATGTATCAGATGTCTGTGCCATACATGGTGTCACAGAGCAAAATGTGGTCCTAAGATTGTAAGCAGCCTCATTCAAAGGGAAGGCGGTAGAATGGTATCAGTATTTGACCCCAAACACCATTTATACATGGGACCAGCTTGGAGATATATTTTTTGAAAGATTTGTAGAGAAGGGTGATAAGTCTTCCCTGTTACAGTAATTGATCACTATCCAAAGGGGACCTCAAAAGGATACGACTAACTTCAATACCAGATTCCAAAAAACTTGGGATAGAATCCCTATTACAGCTAAGCCACCCCCTGGTATGGGCATAGTATTCTATCTCAAAGCTTTAAATTTAGATATATCTGTCATGATTCAGTCACTTGGAGGACACACTTTGCCAACAGCTTATGACCTTGCAATCAGAGCTGAAAATCATTTAATTGATGTCAAAAAGTTACCTCCAAGGCCTCCCATGCCCATGTTCCCAGAAATCTCCTTTCCTTTACTTCAAGAGGTTCCTAAAACTGTAAGCCCCCCTGTGTCTATGTATACTTACCCTTCATCATCTGTGAAGCAACCGGTCCCTGCTCAGTCATCTGAGATGGATGATATCAAAAGTATGCTAAGGATATTCTCTAATGAGCTGATTAATATGAAGAGGCAGCAAAACACTTTCCCTAAGCCTCCTTATCAAGGCTATCAAGGAAATAGGTTTGCATCCCAACCAAACCAATATCAAGGCCCTCCAAGGCAAACCAACCATCAACCAACAAATCAATTAGTTGCAGTTCCCACACCCTCACAGACCCTCCCTCCCAACTCAAATAGGGAAATGGTTCCGAGTCAAAATAATTATGTGGATGATACTAATGCTTGGTGTTTCCCTTAAAACAATGCTCACACACCTAGAAATTGTCCTAGGGGTAACCTGTAGCAAAGGGTAGCTGAGAAGAGAAGAATGGATGGCCAGTTTGCTAGTACCAGTAACAGTCAAGCATACCAGTCTCCCGACATGTAGAATTTGGTTTGAGTGGCTCAAATGCAAGGAATGTCTTTACAACAAGAGGAATAAATAGCCCTAGAACATGCTTTGTTCTCATGGGTTGAGGATGAGGAAGTAGTTTTCTTGAACGAAGCATCCACTTCCCAAAGGCCAGTATTATAATCTGAATACTATACCAGATCAAAGAGGAAAATGGTGGAGCAACCTGAGGTTGTAAGTGATCAAGCAAAGAATAATCCTCCATCTTAGAGGTAAAGGAATGCTTTGGTTAGACAAGAAGTACCCCAACTGATACAAGGTCAAGGGATCCCTGTCCATATTCAAGAAAGGACAAGGTATCCTTATTTCCAAAAAACTCAGTCTTTGGTACCGATCAATGTAGTGGGCCAATTAAAGAAAACTCAAGCACAAGTGTCGATATGGGATATTCTAGAAATTCTTGAACAAAAGACATTACTACAAGAAGCTCTACAAGGGCAAGCAGTGCCTAAGGATGCTATTACCAAGGAAGGACCTGCTGGAAAGGAAAATCTCAAAGATCTGGTTCCTCCAATGACAACAACCTTCGTGAACAATGCAACACAAGTAAGTAAATCCAACCTAGAGCCTTTCTATTTGACTCTGATAGTTGGGAAGAAACTCTTGCATAATGCATTGATATATTCAGGAGATAGCACAACTATGATGCCCAAACAAATAGCTGATGTCTTGAAAATAAATTATGAACCCCTTGCAAAAGGAGTTATGCAGTTAGACGGCAAAATAATGCAAACCATAGGGAGAATTAAACAACTCCCCCTGTAATTATTCACATGCCCTAACGCAATTATCAACTAGGATATAGTTTTCATAGATATACCTCCCATATTTGGTTTATGTTTATCTCAAGACTTTATGGTGAAAATGGGAGGATATATGTCTCTTGACTGGGCTCACCTCAATTTGAGAACCAGGGATGGTTCAAAGATGAAAATTCTATCTAAACCATTGTCTAAAGACCACATCACCAATGAACCAACAACAAGATTAGAAGCAGATCATGCCATGTTGAATAAATAAGAACAAAATTTTGTCGAAGAATTAGGAGACTAGACTGAGCATGATCAAGAAGAAGAAAACAACCAGTTGTTGGCTATGATGCATAGCGATCCATATGGGAACTATGACTCTACTGGTTTGGGTACGTATGTCATTTTTGATGAGGATCAAGTGATCCAAAATGTTATAAGAGAAGAGGCACCTAATGCTCAAAATTTAGAGCACTAGACTTTGAATTTTGATGGGGCTAGAAGTAAACATGGTGTTGGAGTAAGGATTTGTCTTACTGCTCCAAATGGTGATAAAATTTTAAGGGATATCTGATTCTAATTTTCTTGCACTAATAATGATGCATAATATGAATCTTTAGTACATGGGCTCTTGTTAGCCCATAAAAAGGGAATAAGGAACCTGAAAGTAAAAGGAGATTCAAAACTAGTAGTGAAGCAAATACAAAAAAAGGCAGTAGCCAAGAATGTGAGAATGAGGTCCTATAGGCATAGGATTTGGGATTTGATGGAAGATTTCAACACCTTCAACATTAAAATAATCCCTAGAAGCCAAAACACTGAGGCTAATAGGATGGCTCAAATTGGCTCATAGTTTCACCTAGCAACTGGCCTATGGGTCAACAATGAGTTCGTAAAAGTTATAGTGAGGCCAACCATCCCAAACAATGATGAAAATTGGCAAGTGTTTGAAAATGATGCTCAGATAGTCTCTTTCTTACAATAGTCAGATGAGTTTATAGATCAGTTACAAACTAAAATTGAAGAGGCATATGGTGATTAGATTATTCAATTGAGGACTAATAAGCTCCCTAAGGGATTGATCACCTTAGAAAATTTGTTTGACCCAGAGGATGTAAGCCTAGAAAATAAAAGGTTCCAGGTAGATAAAGCAGACTATTCTAAGGTAGAGGTGAGTGATGGGAAAAGACTAAAGGTAAAAATTTTTGCAACTCAAGAAGAGAAGGAGAAATTAATCAAGTTGTGCCAAAAGTATGACAGGGTCATAGCTTGGAGCTATGACGACCTTCATGGATACAATAGAGACATTATCCAGCATACAATAGAGTTGACTGAAGGATCCAAACCCATAAAGTAGAAACAGAGGCTAGTAAATCCAAGGATTGAGCCTCTAATGGTAGATGAGTTGTAGAAACTTCTAGATTCCAAAATAATATTTCCAATCAAGCACTCAACTTGGGTATCAAATCTAGTCCCAGTTAGGAAAAAGAATGGAGATGTAAGACTATGTGGAGACTTCAGGGATCTAAATAGAGCATCTCTAAAATACCACTATCGCTTGCCCTCCATGGAATAAATTCTACAAATTATGGCTAGATTAGAGAGGTTTTCTTTACTTGATGGTTTCTCTAGGTATAATCAGATTTGGCTAGCAGAGGAAGACCAGTATAAAATTTCCTTCACCACCAAATGGGGGACATTTTCCTACACAAAGATGCCATTCGGCTTATCAAATGCAAGAGCCACTTTTCAACGGGCGATGGACATAGCCTTTGGCAAACGAATCAACAAGGTCATCCTGGTCTATCTGGATGACCTCACTATTTTCTCAAAAAATGCTAATGATCATTTTGATCATTTGGAATCTATCTTCAAAAAATGTCAAGATTTTGGGATATCATTGAATCCCAAGAAATGTATTTTTGCTGTACCTCAGGGTAAACTGTTGGGGCACATAGTATCTAAGGAAGGGGTTTCTATAGATCATGAGAGGATCATAGCTATAATGAACCTACCCCTTCCAACAAATAAAAAGGCAGTCCAGTCCTTTTTAGGGAAGATTAATTTTGTCAGTAAATTCATATCTGATTTTGCAGGATTGGTCAGACTAATGACACTCTTGCTTAAAAGGGATCTGGCCTTCAAGTGGTCTATAGAAGGAAGGCAAGCTTTTGAGGGGGTCAAGAAGGCCATTTCAGCAGCCCTAGTGCTCAAGAATCTAGATTTTTCCAAGCCCTTTGTGATGTATGTCTATGGAGGGGAGTCAAGTATTGCTACTGTCCTGACTCAAAAGAACGACAGGCTGGAGGGGGAGCACCCAATAACCTTTTTCTCAAGAAATCTTAGAGATTATGAGACCAGGTATAATTTTGTGGAAAGACAAGCCTATGCCATGGTGAAAGCCCTCAATAAATTTAAGCATCTAATATCAAGGAACAAAATTTTGATACTTGTGACTCACCCAAGTGTCAGGGAATACATCATGGAATGAGAGATTACCGAGAAGAGAGCTAATTGGATCACTAAGATCCTTGAATATGATGTGGAGGTCAGACCCACCAAGCTAGTTAGAGGCAGGGGTCTAGGCCAATATATAACTCAAGAGCTGGAAAAGATGTTACTTGAGGAAGTAGATTCAAAAGGAGAGCTAGAGATAGTGCTAAAGTTACAAGAGGTTGATCAAGAGTCTTGGGTCACAAGCAGGGTCCAATTTATGAAAAATGGGATTTATTCGAGAGAACTTCCTCGAAACAAGAAGAGATATTATAGGATATAGGGAGTTTAGTTTGTTTTAATTGAACAAGTCCTTTTCAGGAGAAACTCTGATGGAAAATTATTAAGATGTGTAAAACATGCTAAAGTTAAGAGGATACTACATGAGATGCATCATGGAACATCAGGGGTGCATTTTTTTACAAAAACCATAGCCATAAAGATAAGTGAAGCAGGATATTTTTGGCCTACTTTATTTGCAAACTATTATCAGCTGGTTAGAAAATGTCAGTCTTACCAGTATTATGTGGGGATGCGGAGGAATGCAGCCATGCCACTGAGTCCTATAGTTATGGATAAGCCTTTTGCTCAATGGGGTCTTGAATTCATTGGGATGATAAATCCAGTGTCCAACATGGGTCACAAATGGATATTGACTACCACAGACTATTTCACCAGATGGACCAAAGTAGTCCCACTTAAAGAAGCAACAAAGAATGTGATCCTAGATTTTCTAGGGGATATCGCTACTCCCTTTGGGGCACCTCGTACCATCATTTCAGATAATGCTAAAGCATTCTTGGGGTCTAAAGTATCTAAATTTACCTTGAGACATGGAATACATTTGAAAACTTCATCTAACTATTACCCTTAAGGTAATGGTCTGGCAGAATCAACCAACAAGAACCTGATAAGACTTATCAAAAGGATAAGGGCTGATCATCACAAAGAGTGGCATAAAGTGCTTAATGTGGCACTATGGGCTGATAGAATCATGCCCAAATAGGTGATCAAAATGTCTCCATATGAATTGGTGTATGGAAATTCTGTCATGATTCCCCTAAGCATGGAAATCCCTACTCTCCAGCTAATCAAACAAATTGAGATTGAAGAAAATGGCCCCATGCAGGTCAGACTCGCAGAACTTCTCGAAGTTCAGGAGAAGAGGGATATAGCTCACGATTCGCTAATCAAGCATCAGGGAATGGTTAAGAATTATTTTGATAAAAGGACTTTGAATCCTAATTTTGAGGAGGGCTCAATTGTTTTAAAATGGGATGTGAGGGCCACCAATCTGGGTCAACACACCAAATTTGAAGCGCTATGGACTAGTTCGTATAGAATTCGCTCATGCAAGCAGTAAAATTCTTGTGAGCTAGATTCAATGGAAGGAGAACCTGAAGAGATTCTTGTAAATGGAATCTATTTAAAACATTTCAATTGATTTGGGTCTCTCATGTATTATGGTTAAATAGTTCCCCTTCTTCGCATTGTTTTCCATTGTTTTCCTACTTTGCTTTTGAATAAATGTTTTAAGCATTTGTCGATGACTCTTTTGAAACTGTAATTTTCAAAATTTTGATTTAGTGAGAGGTGGAGTGTTCTTTTTAAGTAGGCTCAAAAGTCTTGAGGGTCATTAATAACTATAGAGTAAAATTTTACTCTACGTTGCATTTAAATTTTCAATCAAGCACTACAGTTTTGGTTCTGAAAATACCTTGGTTGTAGCAGCAAAATTGGAGCAGGGCACGGGTTCATTCTCTGTCAAGTATCAAAGTCTGTGGAGGCTACCAAGTGGCATCATTAAAGAATGGGCCTTTCTTTCTCTTCTGATTCCTTGTTTCAATTCTGTGTTAAGTGTTGAATTCACGTGGAAGCTGCCACGTGTCACTTTTTGAAGCATGAAGCTGACTAGCTGGCATCTTCTGAGGCCCTTTTGTAACTTTTCAGAGAACCATGGAACATGCCACATATCCTAGTGGTAGTTAAGTGGAATGCACTGCATGTCAACATCTGAGTCTCATAGAGGCACCCATGTTTCATTCTACCTTTTTGACCAAGTAGCATAGAAAGTAGAAAGCACCAAATGGCAGTTGCGAAGACCCTGAACTACCTTTTGATGAAGCAACAGAAGTCTCCACGTGTCAACTACTGAGAGACTTTGTTTCAACACCTAGATCCAGTGCTTTCATTTAATGCATAAAGGCATCATTTCATTTTTCTAAAGTACTGAAGTGTAGCAGAGGCTACCAAGTGTCACTTTCTGAGTCCCTCTCTATCCCATCCCCAACGGAAGCAAAAAATTCCATGTAACTCCCTAAAAGTAGTGGAGACTACCATATGCCAATTTTTGAGAGACCATCTTTGAGTTTCATTGTTGAATAAAGGTTATGGTGGGCCCTGGATGTTACTTCAAAGTCTGCAGAAGTTGCCAAGTGTCACCATCCATAAGAGTCTGATATGAGTCCTGAATAAAAACTACAGCACAACCAAAGAAAAGGAGAGAGCCACGTGTCTTCGATGAGTCCAAAATAAAGTGCCAAGTGTCATTTTATGATGCCTAAAGGATTTTCAAAAAATTGACTAAGTGTCCTCTCCCAGTTCAAACATAACAGAGTGTTCCGTGTATCTATTGTCGCAAAGTGAAATGGAGGGAAAATTGGTTGGAGTTAATTCGAGTAGATGGAATAGTTCATCTGGTAGGTTTTTGGCCCCCCCCATAACATTGAGGGCACTGTCTATTTATCCCCTGTGAGTGAAGGATGGAGGAGATTACGTGGTAAAGGGGATGATGGAAGGAGTGATCTGAGGCTATAAAAGCAGGATTGTAAAATCAAAAAGAGGGGGGGAATTCTATAGTTTTATACTTTTCAGAGTTTTGACCAATAATATCATTTGATTTTGTTCCATTTTCTTGAGTTGAAAGGTTTATATGACTATGTGTGTTTTTGCATCTTTTGTATGACTGGAAGATCCAATAATAAAGTTGAACACTATGCCCTTGTTGATGTTATCTGTGTCAATTACAAAGTAGTTTATGCTGTAGATTTTCTAGTGTTGTGATTGGAAATGTTATTTGCTTTTGTCTCATTTTCTGGAGTTTGAAGTTCTACATAACTGTGTGTGACTTCTGTGCCTCTTATGTGATCGAAGGATTCTATTAAGAAGATTGAACATTATGCCTTTGTTGACAATTCTTGTATCTCAACAAAAGACTCCCCTGTTGTGAGCCTCTATTTCTGTTATTCCAGTCTTTTACATTGATCATGCACTTGTCTGCTCTTAAATGTAATTGGATTCTATATCACTCTGTGTTCAGTTTAGGATTAGGATTACACTTAGGTGCATCACCATAATTAGGTTTTAATTCTTGCATTTTGCATTTTTGTTTAGTCTCCTATCCCTTTTCCCCAGCACCCTATAAAACAGAAGAGATCAGTTTCTTTAAAACCTGGAGGTTGTTTCAAGTCGCATTGTCCCACAACTTGAAACTTCCCATTGTTGATTGGTTAAGATCTAGCGCAATTTTACGCCATCAACAGATAGTATCATCAGAGAGGGTAGAGTAGATGAAGGTAGTTTAGGGGATGATAGAGTGAAAATAGGGAACCTTGCACACACCACAAATAATAGAATCTACTTTTTAATCATTGTTTGATTTAAATAGCTTGTATTTGATTACTTGTTTTTTATTTGTGTTTGTTCTTTTTTTTTGTTAACTAAGCTCTCCCTAGTGTCTAGGCCTAGAGATGTTATGCTATTAGTGTGTTTATTTCATTTTAGAACTAACACCATACTAACCATCCTCTCTTGAGTCAAATTCCTAGATCACATAATGGCATGCCCAATGGGATGAGACACATCTCACACTTGACGGATATCATTTTTTAACTTTAAAATATTTATTTGAGCCTTTAAAACTCTTGCAAATTGATTTTATAACTTTATTTTACCATTTTTGTTTGCCACAATTTTACATAGTAACCGACATTAGTAAGTAATACTAACATCAGTTACCTGGTTTAACCAATGTTAGTTAGCAAAACCAACATCGATTAGATCTTAGTTATCCAAAGTAACTAACATTGGTGGTATTAACTGACATTGGTCACTATGCTTTTTTAAAAGCACAGACTTGAGAGCTACTTTTTCAAAGTTCATTAATTCAAGCTAAAAAGAGCTTCAAAGCTAAAGGACATGCTAACAATTTTGTTGCAGGACCAAGCTTGATATTTGTTCAAAACATATTTAAATCACTTTTGCATGCTTAAAAATCAATTAAGAACCTTGATTTGGTATTTAACAAAGGACTTAGATGTTTTGGTAAATGTTTTCAAAGTTTGCAACTAAGACCAAGGGATCAAATGAACACCATCAAATCTTTCATTTTGGGTTTAAAATTCAACACACTTGTAAATTATTGTTTGAAATTGTTATTTAATTAAATTTTTGTTTGGAAAAAAGAGGAATGTTGCATGTATGCTCTTTCATTTGTCCCCTATAGGGAACCCTTGTAATCAAAATCACCATTCCTATTACAAGTAGCCTAGTCCAAGGCTTAGAAATAAAGTCATCTAAAGCACTCCCCAAAAACTTGTCAAAGTTTGGGTGATCTTGAAAATGACCCTAAAGTCTTTCTACTTTCATGCTTTATTTATTTATGCATCTTGGCTTGTGAGGGAGACTTCATCACCTCTCACAAGTTCTTTAGGGAAGCTTTGACCCAGGGTTTCATCTCCCAACATTTACTTCATTTCACTCCTTTAAAATTGTACACGAGACATAGTGGCTCTTTAGACATCTCATTACACTGAACAAATAATAGGATGTAGTGGTTGCAAAAAGGACTAGACCTTTTTGCAACAAGCCAAGTGATACAGACCCAAAATCCATGCTTTTCTTTTGCATTATTTTGCATGAAATTCATTGTGCAATTGATTCCCCTATATCATTCAAAAACTTGTTAGATCTTAAACAAATCCCCACTTGCCACAAAAGTATTGTTGGTGGAAGGTATGCCTCAAAGTCCATGTCATAGTACTGTCATTTAAGAGAAGGGGGGTATAAAAACCCTACTATATAATGTGCATTTACTTTTTGATGAGCACTTAAAATCCTCTCAAATGACATATATTGACAGATTCCAATAATACCAAGTAACCTTGTCAGTTTAGGATCTAAGGGTGATTAATTAGTTGCTCTTGTCCTAGATTAAAGTCTTGTTTGGATTCAAAATTTGGTGTAAACAAATAATCCAAAACCAAACACATAGTCCAAATTTTCCTTTGAACAAAGAGGTGTTATGCTGTCTGCATGAGATCATTAATTTTCCTTGTTAAAAAAATCATCAAAAGCTTGAGAGTCATATCATCCACTTTGGTGCAGTTATGCTACCCAATTGAGCCTAGACCTTTACCAAAGTTGTTTAAGTCCTTCACTTATAATCTAAATTTGGAATTACACCTTTACAATTTCATAGGGTTGATGTGCTAAGTGGGTTCACCATTTGCACTAAACTTGAGGGAACTTAGGTTTAATTTCCAATTTAGGTTGAAGGTCATTTGAAGACTCATAATCATTATCAACATTTGATAGACTTAAGCCATTTTATGCTAAACACTTGTACTTTAAGTCTATACACCATAACATTTTGAGTCAAGAAAGGTAGTGTTATGCTGTCAACATTGTAGGAAAGCATCTTTACCATAGAGAGTTTTTGAAATAAACCTTTTTGTCATACCTTTTGAGTAGTATAGCATCGTTACGTTGCCCAAAACATTTCAAATATTATTTCATAGATCCTCTTGCATAGAGTTCCAAAAATATTCCTACATTTTTAGACTAATCCAAGTGTACTTTTGTAGTCCTTTGTCTAAACCAAAGTTATACTCTTCACTTTTGTCTATCTTGTTTGTAAAAAATTATCTAGTTTTATACCATTTTTAATGAGAAAATAAACTATTGCTAAAGTGACTTTTGTTTCATACCTTATACCTAGTTGATCAAGTTCATGTCCAAGAATCAAATGCCTATTTTTTGCTATAAGTGTTTCAAATCTGTTAGATTATAACTTTTATCTATTTTCAAAGTCTAGCCGTTGACATTGTTTGGCCAAGAGTCATAGCACATGCCTTGTTTGAACCTAACTTTTGATGCCATATTTGGCCAAAAGACCTAGTAACTTTTAAATTCATAGATTAGACTAATTTGAAACACTTTGACCTTAGAGTTTGGCATTTTGATTTTTAGGACCAGTTACTTGCTTATCTTTGTGTGAATAGTGAAATGTTATATACTTCACGCTAGCTTGTTTCCTCACAAAACTTTGCATAAAATTTTTGATCCTTTTAAAAAATCAAGACCAAGTTGGGACATCATATGTTTTAGATATTATCCTTTTTAGAGTTTGTAAAACTCTTTAACCTTTTATCGCAAAAGCATTGACTATGAATCCCAACATGTATTCCTACACTCATAGTGGACTCATGTATAATCTAGGGATTAATAGTGTGGTTGCGTAGGAAGAAATGGTGCAAGACCCCTATGTGTCAAGATCTAGACAATAAAAATTGATTACTTTTGCAAGCAACTAAACACGAAATTAAACCAGAATTGAAAACAACTAGAAATCAGAATCAACAAAGAAAAAGAGATACAAGAAACCACCCTGAAAACTTATATTAAACTCTTGGAAATACAATTGAAGAAATCTCTCTTTCTTCCACACCTCTCTCAGATCTATAGATCTCTTTCTAGATCTCTTTCCCTCAAGAGTTCTCTCTCTCAATTACAATCAACTCCAACAACCTGGATTGATTCACATATACATATATTGTACAATTCTTGTACTGTTCTATAATAAGCTATGAAGATCTATCCCTATTATATAACTTTAGGGATTCATGAGCATACAATCACAACCATTAGATGCACCTCCTAATCAAGGGCTCAAAATAGTCCTACTAAAGATAGAGATGCAGACTTAAGACTAACACTTAATCTTATCATGCAAACATTCTGTTCTATCCACAAAAATAGATTCTGAACACACAGGTGACCGATGTCGGTCCCTGCCTGTCTGCCTGTGACCGACGTCGGCCGATCCATGACCGATGCCATTAGCCTCTGGTCCATTCTTGACCATTGTCAGTGACTGTGTGACTCTTGCAACTTTTGCACTCGCTCATTTGGTGAAGCTTTTAGCTCCACACCTTAACAATCTCCCACTTGGAGATAAACAACTGCACCAGTACCTGTACAACAACATCTTCTAGCTTCTCCATCTTCAAACTCAATCATGAAGACCAACAAAAGTTGAATGAAGATTCAACTTCTCCTTTATTACTGGCTTGGTTAACATATCAACAGGGTTCTTATCTGTATGGATCTTCTCGAGCTTCAACTCACCATCCTCCAATACCTGTCTAATGAAGTGGTACCTTAGCTATATATGTTTGGTTCTTGAATGAAAGGCTGAATTCTTAGCCAAATGAATTGCACTCTGACTATCACTGTATAATCTGCAACTCTCTTAGTCCTTTTCTAGCTCTACCATGAACTATGTCATCCATATCATCTCTTTGCTAGCCTCTTTGATTGCAATATATTCTGCCTCTGTAGTAGATAAGGCAACAACCTTCTGTAACTTTGAAATCTAGCTAACCGTCATTCTACCAACAGTGAAAACATATCCTGTGGTGCTTCTCCTACCATCCAAGTCACTTGCCATATCTGAATCTACATATCCATGTAGATAAGTGTTTGACCCACCATAGCACAAATGCCTACTTCTGGTCCCTCTCAGATATCTAAGGATCCACTGAACTGCTTTCCAGTGCTCCTTCCCTGGATTGGCCATATACTTACTTACAACTCCCACTAATTGGGCAATATCCGGTCTAGTACATACCATTGCATACATTAAGCTCCCAACTGTGGAAGCATATGGATATCTACTCATGTACTATACCTCATCAAATGAATTAGGACACTATTATTTACTTAAATTGAAGTGTTCAGCCATAGGTGTGCTTACCGGTTTTGCATCCTACATATTGAACCATTTCAACACCTTGTTCACATAATCCTCTTGAGACAAAATCAACTTGTGATTTTTCCTGTCTCTCTTAATACTCATGCCAAGGATTTTATTTGCTGCTCCCAAATATTTCATGGCAAATGTGTGAGCTAATTTCACCTTAAGCTCAGAGGTATCCTGCATGTGTGATCCTGCAACCAGCATATCATCTACATACAACAATAGAATAATATATCTACCATTATCCAATCTCTTAAAATACACACAATGGTCAGATTGACACCTATTGTAGCCATGCTCAGTCATAAACCTGTCAAACCTCAAATACCACTGTCTAGGAGCTTGCTTGAGACCATACAAGCTTTTCTTCAATCTGCACACAAGTTTCTTCTTACCTTTGACCTCAAATCCTTCCGACTGATCCATATATATTTCTTCATCCAAATCTCCATGAAAAAACACTATCTTAACATCAAGCTGCTCAAGATGCAAATCCTCAATAGCAACTAAAGACAATACAGTCTGTATAGAAGTCATTTTAACTACAGGAGACAAAATCTTACCAAAATCAATACCTAGTTTCTATGCAAATCCTTTCACTACCAACCTGGCCTTATATCTCATTTGTCCATTCTCACCTTCCTTCAATCTGTAGATCCATCTATTCTTCAGTGTCTTCTTTCCCGCTGGCAACTCAACCAAATCCCACATTTGGTTCTCTCCCAAGGAATCAATTTCCTCATTCATGCCTAGCTCCCACTAATTCTTGGATTCCACCTGTATTGCTTCATCAAAACTCTCTGGTTCTCCACCATCAGTGAGCAATAAATAAAATAATGAAGGGGAATATTGAATTGGAGGTTTACTTACCCTTTCTGACCTCTTGATGGGCATCTGAGACTCATTCACAACACGCTATCTACCCAAATTCTCTGACAGTGACCGACCTCAGTCACCTCCAAGCCTATAACTGACTGACGTCGATTCCACATGACCGACGTCAGCTCCTATTTGACTGATGTCAGTCCCTATCTGATCGACATCAGTTTCTATATTACTGATGTCAGTTCTTGCCTGATCGATGTTGGTCTCTGTGTTTTTCTATCTATGATTATTCTTTTCCTTGAGCTCATTTTGGATCGTCACCTCGTCTAATTCTCCATTGCTCTGCTTAGATTGATTCAGCTTCTTGAGCTGATCACTATACATCACTTTTTCATTAAAAACAACATCATAGCTCCTAATTATCTTGTTAGTTCCTAAATTCCATAATCAGAATCCAAAATCGTCAGAGCCATAACTAATAAATGTGCACCTCATAGACTTAGCATCCAGCTTCTTTCTATTTTCCTTATCAATGTGCACAAAAGCTTCATAACCAAAAACTTTGAGAAATGAAAGATCTACCTTTTTACCTATCCATGCCTCTTCTAGAATTCCACTATCCAGCACTGTAGAGGGTCCTCTATTAATCAGGTACACTACAGTATCCACAGCTTCTACCCAAAATTGTAAGGGCAAACCAACATGCAATCTCATACACTGTGCACACTCCATTATTGTTCTGTTCATCCTTTCAGCAACTCCATTTCGCTGAGGTGTCCTTAGAACCATCCTTTGCCTGCGTATTCCATGTATATAACAATACCAGTTGAACTTGTAGCTGCATAACTCACCACCATTGTCAGATCTAAGGCACTTCAATCTCCTGCTTATTTCATTCTCAACCATAGCTTTCCAAATCTTAAAAGTGTCAAAAACATCAAATTTCTTCTTTATACATTAGACCCATACCTTTCTTGTAGCATCATCAATGAAAGAAACATAGTACTGTGATCCTCCAATAGAAGCAACTTGAGCTGGTCCCCACACGTCTGTGTGAACAAGCTCCAACTTGTGCTTCTTCTTTGTTGACCCAGTCTTGAGAAAACTCACTCTCTTCTGCTTTCCAAACACACAATGCTCATAGAAATCTAGATCTATGCTTTTCAAATCTAAAAGCTTACCTTTTGACTTAAGAATAGACATTCCCTTCTCACTCATGTGGCCAAGCCTCTGGTGCCATAACTTTGCATCTACATCTAAAGTAGATAATACAAAAGGAGAATTATCAGTAATATAATTACATAAATAGAGTACCTACTCTCTTACCTCTGGCTAACACAAGTGTACCCTTGGAAACCGTCCAAGATTTAGCTGTGAGAGTTACTGTACAACCCTCATCCCTTAACTTTCCTATAAAAATTAGATTCCTCTTCAGGCTGGGAACATGCATGACATCTCTCAACACCCATGTGTTGCCATTCTGCATTTTTAGCTGCACTTTTCCTTTGCCAACAATTTTACAAGGCTCATCATCCCCTAAATAAACTATTCCAAAATCTCCATGGACATAGTCACTGAAATATTCTCTATTAGGGGTTGCATGAAAAGAGGCCCCATAATCTAAAACCCAAGATTCTATATTATTATGCAAAGAGAATATAAGAGCATCTTGTGCAACTATACCTGCAACTTTTGCTTCTTCTTTATCTTTATGCTGATTGTCCTCTTTAGGTTTCGACCAGCAATCTTTGCTTATATGCCCTATCTTTCCACAATTTTAGTAGGCTATCCTCCTGCCATTTCTAGATTTAGATCTACCTCTCATCTTTGACTTAGACCTTGATCTCCTATGCTTGCCCTTCTCTTTTTTCCTTCCCTTGCTTTCAAAACTTAAAGCATTCCTTGATGTTTTCTCTGTGCTTTTCCTATGAATTTATTCATTCAAGATCACACTAACAACATCATCTACTTTTAAAATATTTGAAGCAGATGCAGTATTACTAGCTACCATTACTAAGTTATGCCAGCTTTCAGGCAAAGAACATAATATTAAAAGAGCCTTAATTTCATCATCAAACACTATTTTGACTAAATTTAATTGATTTACAATTCCATGGAAATCATTTAGATGATTAGATACAGATCCACCTTCCTACATTTGCAAGTTAAATAACTGCTTCATAAGATATACCTTATTTAAAGCTGAGGGTTTTTCATATAAATTTGCTAGAATAGTCATTAACTCTACCATTGACTTTGCCTATGATAAATTAGATATCATAGTAGATGCCAGACTCAATCTTATGGATCCAAGAGCCTTTCTATCAAGAAATTCCCATTCTTCATCTTCCATGTTTGTGGGCTTCTTTACAACCCCACCTAACGGTAAGTATAGATCTTTCTGATACTGATAATATTCTATCTGCATTCTCCATAATTGGTAATTCTTGCCATTAAACTTCTCCATTCTCAGTTTACTTTCTTCTGCCATTGCTAACTCCCACTCAAACAGAAATCCCTGCAGAAACTCCTGTGAGTGTCTTGTAATCAACTCACACTAACCAGATCTGAAACACCTGTTAGTGAACCTGAGCTCTGATACCACTTATCAGGATCTAGACAATAACAATTGATTACTTTTGCAAGAAACTAAACATGAAATTAAACCAAAATTGAAAACAACTAGAAATCAAAATTAGCAAAGAATAAGAGATACAAGAAACCACCTTGAAAACTTGTATTAAACTCTTGGAAATACAAATGAAGATATCTCTCTTTCTTCCACACCTCTCTTAGATGTACAGATCTCTTTCTAGATCTCTTTCCCTCAAGAGTTCTCTCTGTCAATTACAATAAACTCCAACAACCTGGATTGATTCACATATACATATACTGTACAATTCTTGTACTATTCTACAATAAGCTATGAAGATCTATCCCTATTATATAACTTTAGGGATTCATGAGCATACAATCACAACCATTAGATGCACCTCCTAATCAAGGGCTCAAAATAGTCCTACTAAAGATAGAGATGCAGACTTAAGACTAACACTTAATCCTATCATGCAAACATTCTGTTCTATCCACAAAAATAGATTCTGGACACACAGGTGATCGACATCAATCCCTGCCTATCTACCTGTGACCGACATCGGCCGATCCATGACCAACACCAGTAGCCTCTGCTTTATTCCTGACCATCGTCGGTGACTGTGACTCCTACAACTTCTGTACTCACTCATTTGGTGAAGCTTTTAGCTCCACACCTTAACACTATGTAGATAATATTTCTTATGAGATGGATTCTTATCCCTCTTATAATACTCAATCATGGGCACAAAGACAAGATCCATTGGCCAAATGTCTGGTTAACACACCACCTTATTTAAAATTGGACCAAGAGCAAATCACATAATACCTATCTACAATACCTGTAGTGGATGAGCCAATACTTCAACATTCATATTCTACTAATACAACTTCCACGTATGATCCATTTTTGTTTGAGTGACATTTTTTAGAGAACAAAGATGATATTTTGGTTAGAGCCATAGATGTAGGGGATAAGTTTCTAGAAGACTTCCCCCATGAAAATTTACCAAGTCTAGTAAGAGTGCCCCATAATATCATTTAAAATCAATAAGCTTCTTCTAGCAATCCTATGGCTCTAGTCCAAACAACATACCAAGGTCCTAATGTATCTGATCAAGGAAAAAACATCATACAAGAGCACTTTAACCAAAGATAGATAGCATATCAAACATACCTGAATCTAGCACATGATTTCAATTAGATGAACATGGTAAGTAAGCCTCTCATTGACCTAGTTCCTTCAACAAGAGTGTTGATAGAGTGAACTAGACAAGATAATCTGAGTCTTGACCCATTCATATAAACCACTTCAATAGATAACTTGATGCATATGCCCATTAATGAAGAAGTGTCTTTGGCCTCTACCTTGAATAGTGAGCTAATTGTAGTGGACAATGTGCAAATAGCATCCAATCTTGATTAGATTGGTACTCAACTAGTTGCTTCTTCAAGTGTAAAACCTATGGGATTAGGTAATCAAACAATGGCTAATGTCATTCCTCAATGACAAAATGTGATGAACCCTACTCCCCCTCAATAAGTAATGAGTAATATTCCATAATAGCAAGCATAATATAGTGTATCAATGTAACAAAAGATAAATACATTATCACCTCAATCAAGGGAAACTAATATTCCACCTCACTAGGTAATGATGAACATACATTTTTAGTTACATACTAATATGCCAATTCAAAAAAACCAAGCAATGACTAGTCAACAGTTTGAAAATATTGGTCAATGATAGATGCCAAATCTATAAGCTACTTTTACTTCCTCATAGGGATTCATACAACAAGGAGGTCCTCATGTTTCTCAGGTACCTACTAGATAATTGTTGGTTCAAAATATGCCACAAATCCAAGTATAAGTTCTTGATACACAAGTTCCCACTCAACAACAAGGTTCAATTAATCAATAACACGTCTCTTTTCAACCATAATAGGCAAAATATAGTTATATCCCTCCATCCCAACCATAAAATCCTCCAAATCAAACCTTTATTTCCAACCCAAACAAGAATATCCAACAATAAAATGTGCAATTTCATGTTCATCCTAATCCATGTATGTGTATTCCTGGTCCATTCCCCAATCCAACCAATATACCCCAATAGATATCTCCATCGTACCTTGGTCAAAGTGTTCCACTTGTGACCTCCCAACCATTTATCCAAACCCAAATTATCCCTCAAACTAATATTCCATCTAGTTTCCTTTCTCAAGAATTGCAACAGATGAAGGATGCAATTGCTACCATTCAAGCTGGTAAACAAACTAAAAATCTCAAGTTAGATGACATATGTTCTTATCCATTCAACATGGAGTATTTTTGGATACCATTTCCTCCAGGATATGAACTATTAAAATTTGATAAATACAAAGGCAAAGGTGACCCTAAGGCTCATTTCACTGAATTCTTTATTACATGTCAACCAGTGGTCTATAGCGACATATACCTTTTGCTATTATTTATAAGGAGATTGATTGGACAATCCTTGGAGTGGTTTTTAAATTTTCCCAAGAATTTAGTAACAGACTTTGATGATCTTTCTAATAAATTTGTGCAACACTTTTCCTATAATCTTGAGCATGAGATTTCATTAGTGGACTTGACATAAATAAAGCAAAAATTGGGGGAGATTTTTTCAAGTTATTTACAATGATGGAGAGCCCTTACAAGCTATTTCACCCATAGTTTACCAGATAAACAATTAGCCACTATGTTTACCAAAATTTTATATAGTGAGATAGCATATCATCTAGAATTGCAATGTGCACATACGTTCAAGGAGATCATTGATAAAGGTTTATTTATCGAATGGGTGCTCATAAATAAATAAGTCATCAAAATTAATTCTACCAATTATGGAAATGGCCAATAGTAACATCCTATTCAAGCACAAGCATCGTAACTAACACATGCCAATAACCCAGAAAGACCAAGGCAATTCAATTGAAATAGAAATGTTGTGGGAAATGGAGTAATAAAATCTTGTCATGTACAAACTATGAAAACATCATCTACACCACTTTTTTAGCTTAATCCTACCTAATAACCTCTCTAACCAATGTCACAAGTACACCATCCAAAACATACACAAGTATAGTAGTATTTACCATTGAAAACCCCTCTTAAGAGAACCATGCTTACACATCATGTCTTTAGTGACCTAGGAAAACCTATTGAATCTATCTTTCATAAGCCTAATACTGCTAATCTGATTAGTTGGCCTATACCAAAGCATTATCCCTAAGGCATTCCCTATATTGATTGGTACCATAAAAATGAATTCTATGACTATCATCAGGTCAATGGATATAATCTACAAAGATGTGTCCAAATCAAGCATTTAATTGAGAATATGTTGGAGAATGGTGAGATAATATTGGATAATGGTGCTTCCACTTCAAATAAAACTCTTGGGATTTATCAAAACCCCTTTCCCTGACATGATAATCAGTAATAGAAAAATAATCAGCATCAACAACAATAATAGCCAGTGTAGTAACAAAATCAATAGTATTAAAATCAAAGGCCAAACCAACAAAATCAGAAACAAAACCCATAATAATAGAATAATGGACAAAACCAAGGTCAGAATGGTAACAACCAACAAACCTACCATGTAGTTACATGTGACTATAATAGGGTTATATGTCATATTGTAGGGGTAGCATTAATACCATCTGCATTAATCTTAGACCAAGCACTAATCAACCTAAACCATTGCTAAACAATTATATTCAACAAAATTACATGGATAATACTTATTTGATCTAGAAATGCATATAGGCAAACCAAAAAATTAAGACTTCCCCTTTTGGGACTTATATCAACAACTCATTCTTGCCATGTGACCACATGCAAGTGCACTACCAATTGAGACTTGTCCTGTCTGGTCCCACACCATTTCTAACATTGGTTAGTCATAATGATCTAGTATTTAATTTTTATTATGAAATCATAACTTAGAGGTCAAAGATTACTATCCCAGGCCCACGACCATCTACCACTTTGCCTATCATCCAACCAACCGTTTAGCCTCAGAATAAACCATTCACTACTGAACAAGACAAGAAGTTTGATATTGTGAAATAATTGTAGAAGACACTATCATAAATTTCTATTTTAGATTTTTTATGGACGTAAATAATCCACAAAAACATCTTGAATTAGTTTTTGACCCAATCCACTATTGCTAGTGACATATTCCCTGATAACTTTAAAGCTTTGGTTGGACACCTAGCTCCAACCCAACAAGTCACTTTCAACCAAAGTGATATGTCTTCTCTTGGCCCACTCCATGATAACCCATTTCACATAGAAGTTTGTATTAAATGGCATAAATTGAAATGTGTCCTTATTGACAATAGATCTGGCCTCAACTTAGTGTCTCTAAATCTCATCAAGCTTCTTGGGTACACAATGGCAAATCTCTAACTAGAAAAAATAACTATCAAAGCCTATGATAATCAAGAAAGAGAGTACCAGGGCACCATTGGTTTTCCAATTATCATTGGGATTTTAACCCATGATATACTTTGCCATGTGCTAGATCTTGAGTTATCATACAACATGATTCTAGGTAGGCCTTGGTTACATGAGATTTGTGTAGTCCCATCAACACTACACCATTGTATCAAGTTTTCCCACTTAGAGATGGAAGTGAATATTCTAGGAGATTTACACCAGTATGAACACTGCAAGCATCTTGAGTCCAAATTTCAAAGCTATAATTATTAGTACTATATGAATCCAAGTTCTAAACAAGATAAAGGAAATGCTATACTTATTGATCCTTCACTAGATAATTGCATAGATCCTAATACCTTGGATTCCCTTTCTTACATGCCACCTCTTGAAGCTTCTAATCATTTCACCATTTTAGATAATGGATCAAGAGAGTATGTGACCCATGATACATTTCATATTACCAATCTTCCTCAAAATCTAAAAACCTTTGGGTGACCTAAAGTCATCCCACATATGTATTGGTAGAAAAAGAACAAAGATAAGGGACCTATCACATTTATACCATCATTTGGCCTAGGACCTAACCCTCTTGAAGGGGATGAATCATGGTTATACAATGAAAATCAATCTGATTACTATAAAAATGCAAAGTGTCCTATTCCCAATAGGATCATGGAGCATCACAATTATGAAGGAAGAGGCCTTAGACCAAATCAACAAGGAACTATCATGCCAATTTCTATGACTAAGTATGAAAAAACTTATGAAATTGGATTTAAACTACTTGGGGGTGACCCCACATATTTTATTCAAACTCCATCACCAATGACTAGTGATGATGACGTTGATAGTGAAGTAGAGTCTGATTATAGCCTCACCTTTGATAACCTAGCTGAAACCAACCTGTTTGATAATAATACCATTTGTACCCTTACCTTGGTCATTCATCATAACCCTTTTCCATTATATTATCCTCAACTGATATAGTGGGATCAACAAGAATCTAGTCTGTTAATTAATAAGTTATATAATAATGAGGCATTCTATGCTTTCTTAGGCCTTAGAGATAACATTCCATTGGGAGATCACAAATCAAGATTCTAAATTACTTTGGATCTTGCAGCCTATTTTAGAGAGCGAGTGAACACCCTTAGCCAAAAACAAATAAGTAAAACATTAAGGTCCCAAAGTGAAAACCTCTATAAGGCACTTTATGACCAGGGAAAAAGTAAAGATAAAGGCTAGTCTAGTGGTGAAAACTTGTTTCAAGCACCGTTAGATGGGGATGTTCATTTTTATTTGAATTTAGATCAAGAGACCACCAATGATGAACTTACCAATAGATCTGAGTTTAGTTTTGAGCAATAACAAGAATTTGATCAAATTATTCAAGAATTTATGATTATCTTTATCACATGGCCAGATCTTCCATTAGGGGATTTAGATTCATCATGCCTAGGATAAGTTGAGGAGCAAGTCTTAACAGAGGATCTAGACATAATTCAATAGTTTAAGTCATTGCCTACTATCCTAAAAGATGGTTTAACCCTTCTAGTCAAATATAGAACAAAGGTAAACATCAAGACTCCATCAGACTTGAAATAGATAAAATTAGGTGCATCCCTCACTGAGGAGGAACATGATGTATTTATAGCTTTATTGAGATAATTTGTAGATATCTTTGCATGGGCATGTTCTAACATTCCAATATTAGACCCTAAACTAGTTTTGGATTACCTTATGGTTCATCCTGATGCCAAATCAGTAAAACAAAAGTTGTGTAAGATGCATCCTCATATTGTTGTATTGGTAAAGAAAGAGTTGGAAAAACTCTTAGAAGTAGGATGTATCTGATCCATTAACTACTATGAATGGATCTCTAATATAGTACCTATTAGCAAAAATCTTGAAGGAATAAAAATTTGTATTGATTTTTGAGCATCAACAAAGCTTGTCCAAAAAATGATTTTCCCTTGCCTAATATTGACATGATCATCAACTCCATAACAGGTTATGAAATGATTTCACTCATAGATGGATTTTTAGGATACAATCAGATCAGAATCGTGTTAGAAGATTAGCATAAAATAGCATTCACCACTCTATAGGGAACATTTTTTTATCAAGTGATGCCATTTGGCCTTAAGAATGCTAACTACATATAAAAGGGCCATGAATATCATATTCCATGATATGATACATGATATTATTGAAGACTATGTCAATAACATATTAAGAAAATCCAAAACTAGGGTTGGCCATTTAGTAGTGCTACGTAAGATATTTGAAAGATTATGAGAGAACAAAGTTAGACTAAATCCAAAGAAATATGTGTTTGGTGTAAATTTAAGGAAATTATTAGGATTTATCATGTATTGTATAGGTATTGAAGTAGATCCAGCTAAAGTCCATGCTATAACTGAGATGCCACCACTAACCAATTTGAAGTAACTTCATAGTTTGCAGGGTAAGATCCAGTCAATCTAATGCTTCATCTCTTAGTTAGTAGATAAGTGCAATCCATTTACACACCTTTTAAACAAAGGAGTTGCATTTCACTAGGATGATCACTACTAAACAACTTCTCAATAGCTCAAAGACTATCTTATCAATCTACCTATTTTATTACTCTCTATGTTAGGAAAGCCATTCTTATTATACCTATCAGTTATCGATTATGCTCTGGGGGCACTCTTGGATCAACATGATGATAATGGAAAGGAACACATTATGTACTACCTAAGCCATACCTTGGTCACATACAAACATAACTATGCACCTATTGAAAAATCTTGTCTAGCCATGGTTTTCACAGCTCAATAACTACACCATTACTTGTTGAATAATAAAACCATGGTCATTTCAAAAGTAGACCCACTCAAGTATCTAATAACTAAAATAGATTTTCAAGGTAGACTAGCTAAATAGATCATGCTTCTCAATGAGTTTGACATAGAGTATGCCAATCAAAAGGCAATCAAAGGATAAGTTCTTACATATCAACTTGTTGAAGCACTTCTCACAGACACATAACCACTCACATTTCAATTTTTTGATGAATCCATGATGACCATCATTGACACACCCATTGAAGAGTATCCCTAGAAGCTTTATTTTGATGGTTCATTTACTACACATGGATCAGGGGCAAGCCTATTGTTTTTTACACCACAGGGGGATATAATCCCTAAATCATTCAAAATTGGCTTTCCTTATACAAATAGCATGGCCGAGTATGAAGCACTTGTTGTAAGCCTTCAAAAATAAGTACATTGGAATATATTTCATCTTTAAGTTTATGGTGATTCTTAGTTAATCATCAATCAGGTCATAGATCATTTTTAGACCAAAGATGACAAGCTGGTTCTGTATAAAGTCATGGTCGACACTCTTAAGTGACAAATTGCTAACATTCAGTTTGAGCACATACCAAGGGCTAGTAATAAAATGATAGATGCCATGGATACTATTGGCTCTCTGATTTAATAAATAGATAAAGCTAGAGAGTATCAGTTCCTTATAGAAAATTTGTCAGCATAAACTCATGAACCTTCAACCATTGCCATGATTTGTGATATTATTGGTCCTAATTCTATCTAGTACATTGACCTTTACAACTACCTTCATGACCAAGTTATACCACGTAATCTCTCTAAAAAATAAACTAAATCCTTCATGCATCATTCTACTCATTATACTCTACTTGGATCCACCCTTTATCATCATAATTTTGATGGAACTCTGCTTTGTTGTTTAACTTTGATAGAGTCTACATTAGTGTTAATAGAAGTTCATGAAGGAGTATGTGGAGCCAATTTCAGTGGGATAGTTCTATCCAAAAAGATTTTGTGTACTATTTATTATTAGCCCATAATAGTTGCAAATGCCACTACATATGTAAATAAGTGTGATAAATGTCAATGGCATGCTAATTTGATTCATGCCCTAACAAAAAATATAAAATTAATGTGAAACCATGGCCATTTTCTATATGGGGACTTGAACTCATTAGGAAGATTAACCCCACTTCATCTAATGGCCATAAACATATCCTTACCACCACTGAATATTTCACTAAGTAGGTTGAAGCTATACCCCTCACTTATGTGATTGGAAAGTAAATTTCCAAATTCATCTTCAACCATCTCATCTGTTGCTATAATATTCCCTCTAACATTATATTTGATAATGGAGGATCATTCAAGAACAAAGATGTAGACCAGCTATGTATTGAATACAACATCACACAAAAATATTCTATAACATATGACCCGCAAGGTAATGGCCAAGTTGAGGCATCTAACAAAACCATTGTCAACATTCTCAAAAAGATTGGCAATGATGTTGATCATGATTGGCACCTCTCGATATTCCCTGCTTTTTGGACATATGATACCAATCATCGTACCCCCATAGGAGCCACTCCATACTCACTTTTTTATGGTAATGAATCCATCCTTCCTATTGAGGTATAATTACCTTCACTATGCATCTCTTTTAGGCCTGTCCTGGATGATCATGACTATTGAGTAGATCACCTACAAGAGTTAGACCTACTTGATGAGAAACACATAGTCATGCTCAATAATATTCAAGCATATTAGAACTGACTCAAAGGCCACTATAATCAACATGTTAATTATAGAAAATTTGAACTTGGTGATCTTGTTCTTAAAGAAAACCAAAAAAATACCACAAATGAGAAGAAGCATAAAGGGAAATTCAAACCAAACTGGATAGGGCCTTTCATCATCACTACATATTATGAAATAGGAGCATATAGGCTTACCACACCAGATTGAGATGAACTTCTTGAGCCAATGAGTATTATTAATCTCAAGCGGTACTATGCTTGAGTGCTAAGGTGTATTGTCTATAAAGACCATTTCAGTTATGCCATTTTATCACTATTCTTCTTTATATAAATACCATCCTTATCCATCCTCTTCATCGTATCTAATTTTTGCTACCGACCTATCAACCCATTGTGTTCTAATGCCTAGCCCATTTGACCTTGGTTTTTATCATTCAATACATAATTTTAGCATCAAAGTATCTCATAAATTCATCAATTCATTCAAGTACTTTAGAAAAAGAGCATATTTTGGGATAGTATGATAGAAATTTCAGTAGTTGCATCCTTCGTTTGTTAGTCTTTTCTTACCACCAGTCTTGCTACTAATTATAACCACCTTTGAACAAATTAGTACCATTTATCTATGCCATTGTCTCTTGGTTATAACCACCTATGGGCAAACTAGGGGTAACATAAATCCTTGATGTATCAACTTGCCACTTTCTATGCCATGCTATGGCTTTTTACCAATTGTGTCTATTTTGTTTGAATTGACTATTGCACTAGTCAAATTCCTCCACTAAAATGGTAGAACTATAGTGACTTGAGGTCCTACTCTAAGACTATGTATGCAATGCTCAATACCTGTGGAGGTCATCTCAGTCACCCCTAAGCCACACTCTCATCATTTTATGAGCAAACTAATCCATGCCCTTGCCATTTTGAGAGCTTGAACCATTAGTGTCTCATAATTCTCAATTGAGTTGAGATACCTCCAAAAACATTTGTAAAATCCTTAAAAAAAACCAAAAACATTTTACCATTTATTTTCCTTAAAGATTCTAGGAACCCTTACTAAGTTGCAAGCAAATCACTTGTCACTTAGTTTTTCCATCCTTTTTGGCCTTTTTATCTCACACACTTACCATTTTACAAGACCACTCCTCTTCTTATATCATATCCATTCTATTTGTTTTCCTTAGTTATCACATTCTTTCCATTCCTTGGGAGAACTATATTTGGCCTAAAGTTTTTTATTGGATATTACATCCATAGAACTATGTAGGCAGCATCCACTTGCCTAGTGCATATGGAGACAACTCAATTTCCCCCTTCCTTTTATTTTATTCCCCCATTTTGTTTGTTTGTTAAGTTGTCACCTATTTTCTAGGGGAAATGTTTGTAGGGTTTCTATTGCTTTATTTGTTTGTTTGTTTATCTATCTATTTGTTTACTTTCAACATTATTGCCTTGATTTAGTTTATGTCTGTTCATTAGGTGATTCCTTGCCCACACTTATACTTGAATCCATCCATATTCATATATTTACATTGTCATCATGGTTTCTATCATTGGTGCATTATTTTCTATTGAGTATTGGATTATGGGAGTCAATCCTTATGCATATTTTAGCCAAGTCCTCATGATGTTATACCATGATGCCTACTGACACGTGCTATAATAAATCTCAGCTTCAAGAAGTCCATTTAACAATGGTGGCATCTTTTTGATACTGACATCTCAATTCCATCCTAATCATATCCTAAATAAAATAATTAAACATGAAAGAATTTCAATATTTATTAGTTTAGATGAGCATATCCCTACTAGCAGGTTGTTTCAATTCATCATTACCCTCTATGTTAGGTTATCATCATCCTTGACCAATTTTATCATGTTTTCCATAATCAAGATCTAATGATTATAACTACCTATGGGAAAATCATTGCACACCATCCCACTTGTATTTCTTAATGCTTATAACTACCTTTGGGTAAATCATTGTGTTGTCACCACTTTAATTTTTTTACCTATACAAGGGCATGTTATTATCTTGTTTGTCTATCCTAATTGGGGTAACTCCATTTTCTCAATGATTATAACCACCTTTGGGCAAATCATTATGTTATCATACCACGTTGCCACTATCAGGGTATAATGCGTATAACCACCTTTGAGAAAATAATGGCACATTGTCCCACTTACATTCTTAGTGATTTTGACTGATTTTTCAATATCATTATGTTTTCACCCCATCATCTTTCCTTTCTTTGGTCCTCTAATTTCACTTCTTTATTTTTGAGGGACCGTTTGCCAACTTTCTTGTGCCAACCATTCCCTCGAGGAGGCATCATACAATTATTTTATCATCATTGCAATTATAGGAATATAATACCTTTTCATTCTTTGAGAAGATGTTATTATTCTTATATCTTGTAATGCCCTTCCAAATAGGGGGAAACTGTAGACACCTAAATCTAGCCACCAATATCATCCAATCAGGGTTTTGGCCAATTTCCACCAAAAATGCATAATTTGGCCTAGAAACACTAAAAAATGATAAATGATGTGAAATTGAAATATTCAAGTGCCAATTTTATCTAGGGTATCCCTAAATGGGGTAATGTAATTAATGGGTTAGCTAACTTTGATCAGATCATTCTAAGTCAAAATACCAATTTTGCACCTAGGTGCTCTGGATTGATCTTTCCTATCATATATTCTACATAATATGCATGCCTTTGTTATTTATTGTTAGTAACATCCTCAATGTGAATCCAATTCTAATTCATCTAACATATTCCAATTTCAATCCAGTCGAATTTTGGACCAATAACAATGCATTCTGATCAATCTGAGTAATTTGTACACAAAGTGCTTAATCATGTTTACGAGATAATTAACCCAAATCAAAGCCTAATTAAGAATTTCATGGAAACTTGTTGAATACTTATTTTTGGAAATGAATATTGAATATCTACATCATCAGGTGACCTCATTTCTTGGAAAGACATCCCTAGGCCATAAATGCCACAAATATCAAGATTCATGCCCTCCATGCCTCATCAATACCTTCCATGATGCCCTCCATGCCTCTTAATTTACCCTTACTCAAATTTCATGATGAGGATAATTACAAACTTAATTACAAAAATTGAATTAATCCTCAACCACACATCTCAATCTTGAGATGGATGGTTCAGGTTGATTTTGATTAAATCCAAAAATATATAAATAGAGAGGCCAAGAACATCATTTCAAAAAGATTTTTTTGATGCAAATTCACAATCACAAATTGATTCTAAAATATTAAATAAACTATTGTTACCATGCCAAATTAATTCCAAACCAAGCCAAGCCAAGCTACAAGCCAAAGGTTCCAAGGAGAAGAGGATATAGCCAAGCCTCCTTTGATGAAGACTTCACGAGCACAAAATTGAGCAAGCCACTACTACAGAGGCATTTAGAGCATCCAAAGAAGGTGAAGGAATTCTTGTGTTTTATTCCTTACTTTTTAGTTGTGTTTGTCATTTGTTTTTGTTAACTAAGCTCTCCCTAATGTCTAGGCCTAAAGATGTTATGCTATTAGTTCCTCCATTATAAGGGTGGAAATATAATGACTTGAGGTCATACTTTGGGACTATGTAGGAAGTGCTCAATACTTATTGAGGTTATCTCAATCACCCTTATCCACCACACTCTCACCATTCTATGAGCAACCTAAGACATTCTCTCACCATTTTATGAGCAACCTAAGCCACACTCTTACCATTTTATGAGCAACATAAGCCACACTCTTATTGTTTTATGAGAAACTTAAGCCACACTCTCACCATTTTATGAGTAACCTAAGCCAAAATCTCACCATTTTGTGAGCAACCTAATTTTGAATTCTCTCACCATTTTGTGAGCTTGAACCATTTGGTGTCTCATCATTCTTGATTGAGTTGAGACACTTCAAAAAATTCTAACAACATTTGTAAAATCATTAAAAAAACCAAAAATATTTGACCATTTCTTTTCCTTAAGGATTCTAGGAACCCTTATTAAGTTGCAAGAAAATTACTTATCACTTAGTTTCCCCATCCTTTTTAGCCTTTTTATCTCATGCACTTGTCATTTTTCAAGACCATTCCTCTTCTTCTATCATATCCATTCTCTTTATTTTCCTCAGTTATCACATTCTTCCCATTCCCTGGGAGAACTACATTTGGCCTAAAGTTTTTTATTAGATATTAGATCTATGGAACTAAGTAGGTAGTTTCCACTTTTCTAGTGCATATGGAGATAGCTCAGCCACCCCCTTCCTTTTCTTCTATTCCCCCATTTTGTTTGTTTGTTAAGTTGTTACCTATTTTCTAGGGACAATGTTCATAGGGTTTCTATTACTTTGTTTGTTTGTTTGTTTCTACTTGTTTTATTTGTTTGTATGTCTATTTGTTTGCTTTCAACACTATTACCTTGATTTAGTTTATGTGTGTTCATTAGGTGATTCCTTGCCCACACTTATACTCAAATCCATCCATATTCATATATTTACATTATCATCATGGTTTCTATCATTGGTGCATTATTTTGTATTGAGTATTGGATTACAAGAGTCAATCCTTATGCATATTTCAGCCAAGTCTTTATGATGTTATGCCATGATGTCTACCAACATGTGTTATAACAAACCTTAGCTTTAGGAAGTCTATTCAACAATGGTGGCATCTTTTTAGCACTGACATCCCGATTACATCCTAATCATATCCCAAATAGAATAATTAAACATAAAAAAAATTCAATATTTATTAGTTTAAATGAGCATATCCCTATTAGTAGGTTGTTTTAATTCATCATTACCCTCTATGTTAAGTTATTATCATCCTCGACCAAGTTTATGATGTTTATCATAATCAGGGTCCAATGATTATAACTGCCTATGGGCAAATCATTGCACACTATCCCACTTGCATTTCTCAATGATTGTAACTACCTTTGGGTAAATCATTATGTTATCACCACTTTAAATTTTGTACCTATACAAGGGCATGATATTATCTTGTTTGTCTATCCTAACTAGGGTGACTTCATCTTCTCAATGATTATAACCACCTTTGGGCAAATCATTGTGTTATCATACCACGTTGCCATTATAGAGGTACAATGCTTATAACTACCTTTGGGCAAATCATTACACACCATCCCACTTGCATTATCAATGATTTTGACTAATTTTTTAGTATCATTATGTTTTTACCCCATCATCCTTCCTTTCTTTAGTCCCCTTGTTTCATTTCTTTCTTTTTGAGGGACCGTTTGCTAACCTCCTTGTGCCAACCATTCCCTCAAGGGGGCATCATACAATTAGTTTATCATCATTGTAATTATAGGCATACAAGAATTTTTCATTCTTCAAGAATATGTCACCGTGCTTATAGCTTACAATGCCTTCCCAAATAGGGGCAAATTGTAGACACCTAAAATTGGCCACCAATAACCCCCAATCAGGATTTTGGCTAATTTACACTCAAAATACACAATTTGGCCAAAAACACTAAAACATGATAAATGATGTTAAACTAACATATTCAAGTGCCAATATTGGCTAGGGTATCCCTAAATGAGGCAATGCAAGTTATGGGCCAACTAACTTTGATTAGATCATTCTGGGTCAAAATGCCAATTTTGTACCTAAGTGTTATGGATTGATATTTTCTATCAAATATTATACACAAGATGAATGCATTTGTTATTTTTTGTTGGTAACATCCTAAATAGGAATATGGTTCCAAAACATCTAACATTACCTTCCAATTCTAATACAATCAAATTTTAGACCAATAACAAGGCATTCTGATCAATTTGATTAATTTATGCACAAAGTTATTAATCATGCTTAAGAGATAATTTACCCAAATCAAGGCCTAAGTAATAATTCTATGGAAACTTGTTGAATACTTATTTTTGGAAATGAATATTTAATATATGCATCATTAGGTGACCTCATTTCTTGGGAAGACATCCCTAGGCCATAAATGACATAAATATCAAGATTTATGCCCTCCATGCCTCAGCAATACCTTCCATGCCTCTTAATTTCCCCTTCTTCCAATTTCATAATGAGTATAATTATAGACTTAATTTCAAATTTTGAATTAATCCTCAACCACACATCTCAATCTTGAGATGGATAGTTCAGGTTGATTCTAGACATTCTCAAAAATCTATAAATAGAGAGGCCAAGAACATCATTTATAAGCTATATTGGTGCAAAGTTATAATGTACAAATATATTTAAAAAATCCATTGATACTAGTGTTACCATTCCAAGTTTATTCCAAGCCAATCCAAGCCAAAGCCAAAGGTGCTAAGGAGAGATGGAGGTAGCCAAGCTAAATAAGCCACTACTATAAAGGCATTTGGAGCATCCAAGGAAGGTGAAGGAACTCTTGTATTTGATTCCTTGATTTTTAGTTGTGTTTGCCATTTATTTTTGTTGACTAATCTCTCCTTAGTATCTAGGCCTAGAGATTTTATTCTATTAGTGTGTTTATTTTATTTTGTTTTCATTTTGGAACTAACACCATACCAACCATCCTCTCTTGAGTCAAATTCCTAGATCACAAGATGGATTCCACTACTTAATTAGTTTCACTAATACATAGAGATGGTGTAATATGATTAAGTGGTGTATGTGAAATTGATTTATCCATGAGATCAAATAACTATAATAATAATTTGGCAAAAGTAGTGTTTTTGGTTAAACATTATCAATTCATCTGTTTGATTTAGTTTACATGTTTTGTATAATATCATGTTATAATACATTTATTTATGATATGATACATGTAGTAGTTATATTATAGCATATAGGTTCTATTTGTCACTCTTTATTCTCACACCATTATTATCTACCCATCTATGAAGGGAGGGTCATTCCCTTTTTGGGAGTTTTTGTAGGGGATCGATGGTTCATGGTTGGTGTGGAAAAGCACTTGGATGATGCTCTCCCTCCCTCAATAGTACTTCACTAGAGACTACACTCATGATTACTTATGGATGTTTCAAGTTCAATGAGACTCACATGCTTCGTGGAACATTGTATAATTGTAAATTATTATTAAACCATGTATTATGTTGAAACTATACTATTATCTTATATTTAACCACTTCAACAGTTGGTTGTAATATTGTATCAGTAGTGGCTGAATTTGTAAATATAATTTTATGAGTTAAATATAGTATTCATTTTCTTAATCAATATTTTACTTGATATTATGATCATTAGCTACATATATTAGATCTAGACCTTGCTAATGGTTAACATAAACTAATGTATTTAGTTAAATATCAATGTGTTATGATTTTATTGTGATGAAATATGTAAATTGAATTAGTGTAAATGTTTTTTTTACCTTATTATAATAAAACCTAGTGGGATTGTTATACATAGCTTACTCAAAATTGTGATGACTTGTGTATGAACCTACAATGTGTGGGTACCACTCCTATGCTAACCTACTATCCACACACCCTCACACTATGGATGAAATATGATAGTGTCAAATAATTAATCTTATGCACCAACCTTTCATATCACACCATATACATATGCATACTCTAGTCATTTCAATCTCAGGATCACCTATATATATCAACAAGTGATCAAAAGTGTTTATTATACTGAATATGAGATATACTATAAATATTATGCTACCTATAATAATTACCTTATGCTAATACATGTGAACATTAGAATCCTCCATAATAGACATGTACTTAAGAACTCTGCAAAAAACTATGCTTGAATCCTCTATATGGGGCTTTATTTAAAATATAAGGATATCCTAATCATATCTATCAATAATGTTTTACTTAATCCTAATATAAATATGAAAAATTTACTGTGCTCATATGCCATAAAATAATACAATCAATATATGTCTCTTTTAGAAAATAACCTTACTCAATGTCATGAATCAATAAGAAAAGCTATGAAACTATCACTTGAGACAAGGATCATGTGAAAATTGGGGAACCTCCCTCTTCTACATAAACACACAAATATTTATATCTCATAACATAAATATTTATTGATGTAATCATGGTCTAGGTTATAAATTAAGGGATGCCTCTAACCACATAGTCTAACTCACACCCACATAGAATATTCACAACAAATATATAATGTTATTATGTTCATTCATTAAAAAGAGTTTAAAAGATATTATTAACTTCTTAGTTATTGCAATGGATCTCTTGAGTCTACTCATAGTCTAATCCTCAAATGTAGATATACCTCTCTCTTTTTTAATACAAAAATGGAGTCTCTCATATCTCCATGGAGTCACTCAAGGATACATGCCTTGTTCTCTTGAGCTTGTTCCTCTCTGTTTTCAATATAGCATTGTTTTCCCTAAAAATGTGAAGCTTTTCCTAAAGGTCATCCAAATTTCCTTATATAGTTGTCAAACTCTTTAAATTATCCTCTAGATCTATGCACAAAGATAAAAACTTCAATTAATGGTGTACTATTTATCTATGGTCTTTTTGGAAAAATATATAGGTTTATGTTGTAGCATAACCACTGTGAGGTCCTTGAGCTACCCAAAACTGATCTTCTTATTTGTCAAATTTGTGCATAATTAACTAACCAAAAATTATCTTGGGTGTTTAATTTTCTTTCACACTATAAGTATAAACCCTATAATGACTAGGTATAGGTCCATGTAGTTGAATAAATGCTACATGTTGATAGTTCTTTGATCACCTTTATGCATACATACTAGCTTTTGTATTTATCATATGAGTGTATTTTGTTAAGATATAAATTTTTCCTTGATATGATTATGCCCTGAAACCTTATGAAAATATGCAAAGCTTTTATTATACAATACTAAAACCCAAAAATTTGATGAAATCAATGTGTTGACCCTATTTACATATATTTTTGAGCATGCCTATTTCCTTGTGTTTGCATTCCCTTCACACTTCATTATGAAATACAAATTTTGTGACCATCATCTTTGTGCCAGTCCAAACCTTGAATATACACTCCTTGGCTACTGTTCACAAGTATTTAAACATACATTTGGTTTTGCAAGCTTTAATTTTCATTGATTCATAAAATTTACCACCTCATTTCTTCACACAATCTATGTTTTCAACAAAACTTGTCCAACTTCTATTCCTCAAACATATGCATTATTGTCCTTACACTAGAGGTCTTACATATATACACAATTGATTCATTCTACTTCCATTAATGTATTGAAATAATGTGTCTAACTTTGGCTTCCTCCTTTTTGCCATTGCAAGTGACCAAACACTTGAGTTTTTGTTTCTTCCAAGTTAGAACCTTTGTAAAACTAGAGTTGTCTATCCTTGGAGATGCAAGATTGTTGATTTCCCTAGATTACTCATATATCATCTATACCTTCAAAAATATAAGGTGGACATATGAAAATTACCTAACTAAAATGAAACACACGTATATCCCCTATAAAAAAGTATGTATGTATGGATGCACTAACATAAATCCATCGTCACATGGGGCATACTAACACATCACATTATTACCAACTATACAAAATTTTAACATGCAACATGAAAATCTATAATGAAATATGGATGTACACTTTATTATGTTCCCAAATTGATATACCTATCAAAAATAACATGAACCTTAAATCTAAAACCTACACCTTAAATACATATTATATTGGTACTAATATCACTATAAACCATGTGCTAACACAAAAAATTAGATTACATTCACTAGTAAACACAATATTATATCTAATAAAAACCCATCAAAATATGTCTGATCATTAAATCATCTTATATAAATAATTAAAAAAATAAAAACAAAAGTGACATGGTGGAAGACACTAATATGGTCACATGAAAACATACATATAAAGTAATTTATAACCTAGATATATTACATCTTAGTGACCAAGAGTTATACTTCAATCAAATTTTTTAGAATAGGTCATCATGGAATAGATAGGATGGTTTTGCCATAATGTATTGATACATGATGTTGAAACATATATAAAATACATTTTAATGACCATAAATTATTCTTGGATCAAAAACACATTTTGGGATTAGGCAAAAACATCACAAGAGGAAATAGGATGGTCGAGCCAAAACATATGGAAAACATATCAAATTCATATGAGTGACATAAAAATGTTACATATACTCTTTACATTGTGTTATTTTTACACATAATATCTTGATGAGGAATCCATGAAAGTGCCCGGTATGATTGACCCAAAGTGGAAAAAACATAACACCTTATAAGTACCTACAACAATAAATACATAGATAAAATCATCATTACCAAAAATCTATTCCAAACACATCCATATGAGGTAAGAACCTTGAAAACCTTGATCCCATTTTTTTTTTTTACCTCATATAGCAAAATAAAAACATATAGGCAACCTAATGATCCTCTACAATCATACTTACATCTCCAAATCCATCTAAAACACTAGATGATATCTAGAAAATAGACTCAAAATCTTAACTAAAATTAGTTATGCATGTTGACCCTAGAATTTAAATTAAGGAAATTATACAAATATTTTCCAAGTCTTGATGAATGAGATGCATAAGAGACTCTTAGAAACTTATAAAAGAGTGTACCCAAACATCAAGCATGAACAAAGGAGGACTCTATGCATGTACCATGATGTAAAATTCATGGCTTGTAATAAACACACTGATGGTGAAAAATCACACATGATGAAGGAAAAATTGAGACATGACACTCACCTAGATAAGGAAGCTACAGATTATGAGGGATCAATCTAAATTGGACAAGAATATGCTAGGAGGGAAAAGAATATTCCACCACATAGATAGGTGAATATATCTAAAATGGAATATTCTAAGATGTGTAGACAGTTAGTAAAAGTGATGAGTTTGAAAAAACTAGAAGGGGTCTAAGGTGTCCATTAAAATATATAAATAGGGACCTTATCCTCCCATATGAGACATCGTAGCAATTTAAATGTTTACAACTGGGAGGTAAATTGTAGATCAAGATTAGGGTTTGAAGGATAAGAAAGTGCAACCTTTGATGTTCATAAGTAAACATCAACCTTTCACGGGGAGCAGTTTAAACCATATGATGTATGACTCATAGTTAATTTACATTGATGTGAATACAAATATGTATTCTATAATTATGATGACTCTTTTCATATTATTATTTATTTACGAGGATGATGCTAACTATCTTTGTTTTACAATATAAGTTAATGCACATGTGTAGATTTTTATGCTTTGTTATCATAAAAAGGAATCTTAGTATTATATTTTTGCACATAAGGTGTGTACTTAAGTGTTTAGGTTTAACTGATACAATAGTTCCATTAGTGTGAGTGTCATCTTATCTCTTGTGTAAGATTAAATATGCATGAGACATTGAATGCTTTAAAAAATGTGGTTTCATTGTTGGGGCCTTAATTTAATGAAGTATGTAGATTTATATTTGGGATGGTGGGATGTGTATGCATGGGGTAATATGACCTGTAGATATCCTATTTATATGAATATTCTAAGACTCTAATAATGTCATAACAATATAGCTTACATATACTTGGATGATTTGGTAAGAACCTAGAATAATTGTAGACATATCAGACGGTAATTTAAAATAAAATGTTAAGAGGAAATGGTTCTAAAGCCTAATCCTATGATATGGGGTATAAATCTCACTAGGGATCGATGATGGGTTAGTGATTATAAGAATATGAGTAAAATTAAATGATGGGTAAGTTTTTTTAAAGAAAGTAAGGTGAAGTGATAAACCAAATGGAGGTCTATACAAACTAAGGTGATAAATGGTAATCCTACGCAACCCTATATCTATACCATCTTATGTGGTATAAGGAAGAGATTAATCAAGGATACACACATACATCCATAAAGTAATAAACCAAGTAATGTATAATATACAAAGTAAGTAAAGGAAAGAGTATAGGGATAAAAATACTTAACTTTTGGTGGACCCATGGATGCTTAATCTCCCCCTTTGGAAAAGTTATAAATTTGAAAGAGATGTTGTAGGCTGAAGACCTAAAATGGTAAGATCAAGGCCTATATATCCTTAGTTAGGAACTTCAAAGACCTCTCATATTGGGATTCAATGACACCACAAGACAAGACCTCAAAGATAATGTTCTAAACCTATAATTCTCCTAAATACTACTTAAGATCAAATATTTAGGTACAAGAAGAGTGTATGAATGTGATATATGTTTTAGAAATGAAATATGAAACCTATGTATACAAATTCAATACATAAAATTACCCCAAAAATTTAAGACGAAGGTATTGGTTGTGTCGATAATAAATGCTACTTATTTTACACAATTTTATGTCACATATGCCTCACCACTGTATGTCATACAATAGTTCATTTATGTATAGTAACTAGTACTTATTTTACCTAGTTTTATATCATATATAGCTGGAAAATATTGGCTGATATAGTGTGGTATTGGCTAAGATAAAATATTATAAATGATAGAAGATAAACCCAAAACTATATCGTGTTGGTTGATTCTTTGCATGAATGATAAAATATGACCAAACTGAATCAGCTAAGCTGATACAATACTATATATGGAATCTAGTAAATCTAGACAAAAAGTAAATAGAAAGGTAAGATTAAAATATATTTATAAGAGGTCAGATTGATATGAATTATTTTATGAAACAACCCCAATTTATTTTTGGGGATTTTCTAAATTATAGAGTACACAATAACACTGTGTGCATAGACCTGCACACAAACTGAGGTTAAGAGACAACTTAATAAATGGTTTCACACTCATGTTATTTCAACCAACATTTTATTAGGTGTAAATGAACACTCAACTAGGATTACCAGATCATCAAAGGGTTATATAATATAACTCTTCATAAAAATGGTGGATATAGTTTGGGGGTGTATTGGTGTGTGTGTGCACACCAATATATGCCAAACTTTGTACTTAGAATAGAAATCCATCATAGGACCATTTAACAATTTTATAATGATACTTAAGCATCATGGTCTCCTAAGAGAATCAGGTTGAAGGTTCAAAGGGTCAAACCATACCTTCATGAATCCACCATAATGGTGACTAGATCAACTAAGAAAACTTGGGTATAACACCCCAACACCCATCTCAAGTTAGACATTTTCATAAGAGAGAATGGTAACATGATCACTTAGGTGAACATCAATTCACCATGATCCAAATGACCATGACATATAGGCATACTTAGGGGCATATTATATATTATAAAAACCATTATTTAGGAAGAGTAAATTCCAAACATAAACATATCATAAGATTACACATTGGGTTTCCTTTTTAGAAACCAATTAGGTGTTTTTTTAAATCCCAATGGTTTATCCAAAACAACATTGGTGGCATTAGTCAATGATTTGCACTTGGATTTCCTTTATATGTATGAGGTTATTCAAAATAAACTTTTTCACATCTAAAGTCTTCATAATAAGAACAATTGATATTTCATGTGATTGGAAAAGGGGAATAATATCTCCATCCATATCATGTTAACCACATGAACAATAGGCTTCGAAGCATCATTTTAAAAATCATGCTTCAATGTGCAACATAGCAAAACCAATATCTTTAAAATTCATGCCAAGATTGAACATGAGAATGACAATAGGTTCACAAAACACAATGAAATTCCCATTAAGGAGTTCATGATTTTCATAGCACTTTGATTTTTCCTTAATTTAATTGCTTAAGAAATATAAATTCATAATGAATTATAGCTATGGCATTTAATGGTAGCCATCAGTATCAAGACCGATACCCATCATGGCTCAATATAACCTTTGGAACATAAAGTGAATATATATTAAAAGAGTCACCAACAAGGAATATTAATTTTGACATAGTAAGTTTTCCTAACTCTCATACACATTAGAGAGAAGTAATCAAACTCAATTACATAGGTTGTCCATATAATTAAGTGAATTAGCATATAATGTGAGGTAAGGTATTCATGAAAAATTCAACTTTTATTCGCAACCATGCTATGTACTATATTTTATTTCTAGCATTAATTAAGGTGGATGTAATCACCCAAAAACCTAACCAAGGTAATTAATGCGAGACTATACAACCATTGATTAAAACAACAACTTCCAATTAAATTTAATATCATTAAAACATTTTCAAATCTTAAAATTGTAGCCTAAGCAATTGTCTCATATGCAAATCACTTACATGAATTTAATTTATTTATGAAATAATATGTACTCAAGGTAAATTTTGTAATATTTTCATACCCACTAAGAAGGAAACAACACTTCTCACTTGATATCCAATCCTTTTGATTAACCAAATGAAGTATACATTAATCATGGATCAACAAGAGTATTAAATCATATTGTTTAACTCTTAGTTTGTACTAATACACCCAAACTACCATAACAAAAACCAAGGTATTCTTACAACCACATTTGGTTTCCTCATAGAGTAAAGTCACATCACAAGGAGGTACACTCCACCTTGAGCATAATTTAATAAGGGTGTCAATCATAATTATCATACTCAATAATTAATGTGGTTTTCCATAACAATGTTAGTATGAAATTAACTCATTATTACAACTTTAAATAATTATATAGTTTTATATGCAACCATGTACAATCTTGTAACAATCTAAAATTTACAAGTTAAACATGTAATTCCAAATCCAATCAATGTATGATATATCCATAATTATATAAAAATTCATATATCAAAATAATAAACATGTATGCCAAGATTTGAAAGATAAAACCTTCCATAATGGAAATCAAGATAATTTAGGACCAAAATAACACTACAGTACATATATAGGATCATTAAACATCTATTACCACTATAAGTGTGATCAACTATTAATTCTAGATATACTTCAAAATAAAAATCAAGTTTACATAAGCATTATTACATTCATGGAAACTGCTATTAGCATCACTAAACCTCAAAAAGTACACAATACACTAAACTCATTAGAACAACCAACCACAACATGAAAATCCAAAAATAGTAGAAAGGGAGTACTCAATCTACAAGATGGCCACACCCAAAGGTCTAGCCTAATGAGCCTAACCATCAATGGCCCTGACCATCCCAACTATTAGCTAGATGGTGGAATCATGCATCTAGGTTTTACTGAGTAGAGATGAACATACAATGACACAATCCATGGTCCAACTCCTAAATAGTTAAAAAAACCCAAGGGTAAGCACCAAAAAATTAGAAATAATAAAGAGGTTCCAACACAACCCACACCCACAAAGGTAGCTGGCCTTCATTATAAAATTTTAATAAGGTAGTAATTCATTCATGACTCACATACATAGTCAACCAATAAAAGAGAACCAAAAATGGTCATACGACACAATCATAACAACCAACCACCAAAAAGGATTATATTTAAGGTCATATACATAATGGAATCAAAATCTACAATCCACAAATGGTCCATTAGTTCATGGGTTTGCATTTGTATGAAGCAAGGTAAGTTGGGCATTCCATTGGCTAACTGGTTAAAATTTATGGGCAATGATTTAATGCTAAATCAAACCCCATCAATCCTTAGATTTTAATAATTGAAATAATTCATCAAAGTCATTTATCATGGCCAATGAAATTTCAATAATTGGAGATTGATTCACAAAAGAAAACTACTCAACCAATAAAATTGGAAGCATTTCAACAAATAAGTCAATTAGTAGAGTTTAACCAACATTGTATTTCTCCCACATACAACTATATAAAATTTCTATAGTCCTTTAAAAATGTAACAATAGTTAATAAAATGGATATGATTACATATAAATTAATTTGAAACATCACCCAATAGGGTATATACACATAATATTTTCAAACTTTTATTGATTATTGACACTTTATATCTTGCAGGAACCTATCGGGTCTCAATCTCTCTAAGTGCACATCCTAAGGGGCTCATTGAGAAAGGGGTGGGTATACCATCAGTGATTCATAATATTGTTGTCCCTTTTTCTACTTTTCACCTATACACTTGTCTCCTAAAACCATATACCCTAAGCTTATTCTTCTCAATCTTACCTCTTCCAATATTTTTCCTCTTTTCATTATCTTTTTATTACCTTAACACCCTTTTAGATAGTCATCTGTATTGGGTCGATTGGGTCAACCTAGTACAATTTATGGGTATTTTTCACTTTCTTGGTTTGTTAGCCTTTCAGTTGATCTAGCATAGACCTAGTGAATTATCCCTAAAAACACACTGAGTCAATTGGGTCAACCCTATACAACCAACATTCCTAGGAGGATTTAGGGAAATATATACCTATATATACAAGTTCATTTCCCACCATTTCATAAGATAATTATTAGCAAATAAGTGCAAGTAGACATCTGCTTATTGACCATTCTACTTGAAGAATAAAGCTTAAAGTTCCATACTTTATTTAGAGATATGAATCTTGTCTTGTGGAGATGTCTTTTAGATGCCTAGATAGGTTGTGTAGCCCAGATATGATTTATCTTGGTTATCCTTACATACCATAACAATCTATTGTGAAACACCTTGTCCAAAGGAGAGATTGAGGCTCGACAGGTTCATCTTCAAAGGTAAGTATTCCTGACTTGATTTCTCCTTTGTAAGAGTAGATAGATAATGTATTTGTATTCTTCTCCCATGTATCAGGAGTCCATATAAATTTATGTGAGTATATGTCTTCTAATACATGTTTAGTTTAGTCTGTTTTATTATTTCTAACCCCCAGGTTATGCCACAAGCTTTGCTGTGCACTAAATTAGATTTTACTTTCTTGTTATTAGAATAGAATGAATGTTTTAAACCTCGAGACTCCATTAGGGTTATTGTGCAATTATGTTAGACTATAGGATTTGGAACCCTTCCTAGCATGATATGTTGTGATAATTGATCCCTTGATTGAGTCTAGAAGATCCCCATATTGGTCATGCTCTCGCTTAATAAGTGTATCCCCAATCGAAAGTATATGTATGCTTTATCTTCTCCAAGCTAGGATTGATTTATAGACATGATGCATTTATGATTACATAAATTCTAATGAACCTAGTGTGAAACTAACCCTTGTAGGATTTCTTTCACTTTTTCATGCTTTTAATCATTCTTTTGATCATCAAAATAATCATATATTTTGACATACTGGATTGATTCTATCGACCTATCTATTTTTCTCTATGTGTAGGTTTTCAAGAATAGATAACTAGATCAAGCCAATCGACCCAATACAAGTTTTTATCCTTTTAAACACTAAATTCAGCCTATTAGGTTGACCTAGTTGACTGCTTATAGTGTCATCACTTTTTTAGCAAGTTCTTGTATAGCTTGATCGATCATGTCAATCTAGTTTATAGGTTTTTAAATCATACTTCAAGGTTTTTCATCATAAATATTCCTTCATTGCATCTTTAATCCACCAAGGTTTCTTTCTACATCTCTATTCATTTCTTTTTTATATTTCCTTTCATAGTTTGTAGTCTTTAAAACTTCCTTTGCACAATCAACTAAATCGACACTACAGACCCAGTTCTATGTTCTGTGTGTTGTCTAAAATAAGTAGATCAACATTGTCAACCTAGTTCATTTTAAGACTTTACTTCCATAGTGCATGTTTAACCCTATTGGCCCAATTCTATATTTTTTTCATAAAGTGTCAACACTATACCTTGTTTTAAGTTATAATTTAACCTCATATATGTTAGTAATTAATTCACACTTTCTTTTCCTATTGCTTACATGCTTAAAATAGTTCACATAGTCTAATTAGGGTATTTTTAAAATTAATTACTTAGTTTCATTATTTATATTTTATGCACACATGACCAAATCACAAAAACATAAACAAGCACTTTAAAATTTTATTTACCCTAGGCCAACCTACTTGGATTTCATCACCAAGGGAGAAGTTGACTTGATGCTTTGGTCAAGTATAAAGTGTGGTTAATGGTATATTATGGATAAACACTTGACACCCTTATTGTTGTAGTGTGTGGAGTGAGGGGGTAGACCCTAATACCAAGCTTGTATCATTACCACTATAGTCCCTTTCAACCCAAACTACCTGAAACCATCCTTAGATTGCTATCTAGTACCTTACTTACAACCAACTTCCAATCACATTAAAAAGCATATCTTAATAATCTAATAAACATTCAAGTTGAACAATTAGTTAGATCTTTACTTTTCAAGTTTATTTCTTACTCTTTGATCAATTATGTGTGCAAAAACTTGCATTACCTAGTGTTAGTACAAGGTTTTGCTTTATGTGCCTCAATTAGATTGGTTAGTGTTGATCTAATTAACTATTTATTTCATTTTAGCACTTAATTATTTACATTAATTACAAAATTTTATTATTCACAACTTGCTATCAAATTTCTCATATTCCTTTTTTGCGTTCTCTACATCATCATGAATCTAATGTATTTTATAGTTTGTAAAATATATGAGTAAAATCAAAGATATAGGCAAAATAAAAAATCTCTCTAAATCTAGCCTCTATTCACTATACAGGATCGACCCAATCAACCTTGTACTATCTACATACCTTTTTCAACCTCTATCTACTATATAAGATCATCCTAGTTGACCCTATACTATTTATAAACCTTTTTCAATCTCTTTTTGTTGTACAAGAGCGATCCAATCAACTCTGTACTATTTTCTATCACTTTTTGTTCCCCTTTGTGTGGTTATCTAGTCTTATTTAATCATGATGACATATTTTTAGCTTTCTCTTAGTCCAAAGCATTTCATAATCAAGGATTTGGGTATTAATCTCACTTATTTCATTACTTTAGATGAAATTATCCAATTTCTTCCTTCCCCTTCTCCTAAACCAAAACCACTCACTACACAATCTAATGTAGTTGAGGTCATTCATCCTAATCCTCCTCCCAATACCAATTTTGGGAATCCTCCACCTACAAAGTATCCTCCTCCCACCAACACAAATAATCCTTTTCCTACCAACACTAATACCCCACCTTCAAATCCACCTATTGATACAACTCAACTTCTTACACAAGTCATAAATCAAATGAACATCATGAAAACAACCAATCAATCTCAACTAATGAACATGCAACAACATTTACTACACATGACTAATCAACACCTCAAGTCATCATGTCTCAACCAAATCAAAATTTTGTCCCTCCTCTTAGAGAGACCAATGGGAATATCATCCCTCAACCTCCAATGAATAACAAAATTATTCAACATCTTAAAAATGAACCTTTAGCCTTATTCATTGCATCCATATATATTGGAAACATTTCTCCAACTACAATATATAATGGGACTAAGGACCCTACTATCTTTCTTAACTCTTTTATAAATCTCTATAAGGAATGGGTCCAAACTAACACCTTTGCTAACACCAAGATCTTAGCTAAAACCTTTGTTGGTGATGCACTTGAATGTTAAAACCAACTTCCTAGACATTCCATCTCATAACTAGAGGATTTAGTCAATGCTCTTGTAAATTAATTCCAACATGATGACCTTCCTAAAAATTACCTTAGCCATTTCATCAATGCCAAACAACTTCTTAATGAATCTTCTCATACTTTCATCAAAATATGGAAGTCTCTCTCTCATAAAGTAGACCATAACATGAATGATGATACTCTTTTGAAAATATTTGTCACCACTCTTAAACCTCCCCTTTAATATAAATTTCTTGTCACCTAAAACTTTAGAAGATTCCTTAAACCAAGAAAAAAGACAAGACTTTCTTATGACTCAATTTGAACCATCTCAAACAACTACTAAAACATCTTTCCAATCATTTTCTCAAAACATTGATTCATCCAATCCTTCCCAACCTCAAATTGGAGTATCCACTTCAACCAATTTTAACCCAACGCACCCACCCTTGAGTCTAGAACAACTTAAATAGAAATTGCCACCATCTAAACCCATGAGTTTTGATCCTTCCAAACCTCCTCCAAAATGGTACAATCTTGATAAATTTTGTTGGTGGCATGCTACTATAGGTCATTCTAATGAGTCTTGTCATGATATTTAATGTTTAATTATTTATTCCTTGCTTGGTCTACATTTCAATCTTGATACTCTAACAAAACAACATTATGAAGACTATCTTCAAGCTTCTCAAAGTCAATATCAAGAACCAAAATCACATCAAAATAAACTACCTAATCATAAAAAACAATCATCCCATACCCATACCTCATCTTCTAATTTTTTTTAAACTATATTTGATCCTTCTTCCTACACCAATAAAGAAAAGATAGCTAATATGAACAACTTTAAACATATTGTTGCATCCATTGCTGCACCCCAACCTCTTAGGTTACCTGAACCAAAAGAGTACCTATTTCAAATGCCTACTCTAAATCATATCATACATGGTCCTCCTTTACCTCCTTTACATCTTTATACCTCTCCTACACATCATATGTCACATTCAACATCCCTAAAATATGAAAAACCAACATATTTATCTATCTCTAAAAACACCTACCAACCCAATACAAATAATTTTAATGGTTCAATGTTACCTCACTCCAAATCACATGTTGGGGCATCTTATGATGCCCGTCCACATGTCCCTTCATACTTTAGGGAATCTTTCAATGGCCATCCCTGCATCTACTTACCCATTGGGGCATATTATGATGCCCACTCTTATTCTATAATGCATAATAACAAACAAATCTAGCTTTAAGAAACCTTTAGAGACTTATAGACTTGTATTTCACATGCTTATCTTTGATACAGACATTAACATAGGCCTTACTTGTTCTCTTGTCTCATGTTTCTTTATTTTTGTGCATTTTTCTTTCTTTCCTTCCTTTACTTCATTTTACTAGCATCATTGTTTTCCTTTACATTCTTTGCTTTTCTTCCACATTACATTTGGCATTTATTTAATTTTTTATCTTTATATACCTCTTTCATTTGTATTTTTATGTCACTCTTTGCCTTAGTATCTTTATGATCAATTTTTCCTCTTTCTTTAGCATTTACCTCATGATGTACCATAGTCTTATGTATATTTTGATATTTCTCTTTTGGCACCCCTGTGGGTTTTTATTTTGTGATCTGCTTCGTAAGATCGTGATATGACCTGACACTCCTCACAAAATTACCATCCTTTTCTTATTTTTCTCACTTATGTTTTACATTTCTCTTATCGTGCGCTTTGGGTTTCTCTTTTATGAAGTTGCAATGTAAGGCCATGGATAGGACTCAGAACTCCTCATAAAATCACCATCTTTTCATGTTCTTGATCTTTATTCTCAACTTTAGCTTTTACTTCTTTTGTTAGATGGAATCTACAAACAATCTATGTTAGCATGTTTTCTTCCATTTCTCTCATTTTTATGATATGGAATCACACCTTTTTTTATCATTGTATCCCTTCTCTTTGATATTTGTCACATTTTTTGAAATTTGAAGTAATTTAAATTGTTCCATGTGTCATTTCTCTTGATTTCCCCTTCCTTTCATCTCTGTATTAGATAAAATAAGGTCAAAGTCAAGATAGAACTTTTATTTCACCTAAATTTATGAGACTCTTAGACCCCATGCTCTTTGAATTTCTCTTTCTTAGCAACCTTGTCCCAGGTATTCAAATGAAAGTCATCTTTAGCACCCATGTTTGGTCTTCCAAATCTGTATGGAGGAGGAATAGAAAAACCCATCAAGAAATTTAAAATACAAATCATTTGAATCAAAAGGAAATGATATCTAAAAGGCAACATACAAATTTCAAAATTCAACATCACACCAAAAGACATGATTACAAGCACATCTCCTATCTCTAATTAAATCTCAAACTCCATAGTTGGTCTCACATAGAGCCAAGGTCCTTTGGGGTGTGGTAGGATAGTAGATTAGAATAGGGTATTTTTTTTAAAAATCTCTGGTGCTACCTAATTTATCATGCAAGTAACCAATCTTCACATTAGATTGACAACTCTATAAGGGGTCCTAAAGAATAGGGAACACATTGTGGGAAGGTAGGTACATTTTAATTTTCATGCATTTATCCTTCATGGGATAATCTATATACTTCATTTTTTGACCTAAGACTTGTGTAGCTAATAGAATTTCTTCATAGTCCTTAAGGTCAAATGTCCTCTTGTTTTGATAAACCTAATTTGAGTGTCTTGACTTCAATAAAGAATTCCTCCACCTTGGTTTTTCCTTCATTCTCCCCTCCACCCATTTCATTTCCCCCCTTGATAGGCAAATTGTGATTTCAAATCTATTTCCCCTCTTCTTTAAATTCCTTCTTCTCCACTTCTTAAAAACATGCTAGCATTACTTTGTTTCAATTTTATCTATCCTTAGAGAAAAATAATATGTTTGAGTAACTATAGATCACTCTTTTGTTTCATTTGTTATTATTGTATTACCCTTCTACTGTGGACAACTAAGTTTGCACCCTTTTTCCATTATTACATATATGCCTTCTTCATGTTTGGATTCCATCTTCAATTACATTTCATTTTTTTTATTTCATGTTTTCCTTTTTGCCTATCTTACATGATCTTACTTTTCACTCTCTTACATATCTTTGTTCAAGTTGTGTTGCATTGGCATTCCTTTTTGTCATTTCTATTTTGCATGCTTTCTAAAATGATTTAGTATGTTTTCCAATAATTTGTCATTTATTTCCTATCATTTGTCATTCATTTTCCATCATTTGTCATTCATTTGTCAATCATTTGTCATTCATTTACCATTATTTTGTCATTTATTTGCCTTCAATAGTCTACAATCCTTGCCTTAACAATCCTGATTTTCTAATTTTTTTCTAATACCCTTATATCTTTACCTTTAGTCATTTTACACTATCACATGCCTATTTTACAAAAATTTCACTTTTTGGCTATTTTTTACACTAACTTCTATAGGTTCGTCTAGTGTTCTCTACATTAGACACCTTCAAATTTTTTAAAGTCTACTTCTTTATCTACGACACTAAGGTAAGTTAGAAGTATGTGTTTTTCAATTCAATCCTTTCATTTATCTTATTTATTGCTTACTACACTTTATTTAGAATCAACACTGTGTGTTATCATGTTCTATCTCAAATCACCATCCCATGTTGCACTTACGTGATACATGATGAGCTTTGAGTGGGGCATATGTATACACATAATATTTTCAAACTTTTATTAATTATTGACACTTTGTATCTTGTAGGAACCTATTGAGTCTTAATCTCTCTGAGTGCATGCCCTAAGGGGTGCATTAGAAAAGGGGTGGAAAGACCATTAGTGCTTTGTAAGATTATTGTCCCTTTTGCCACTTTCCATCTACACACTTATCTCCTAAAACCATTTACCTTAAGCTCATTATTCTCAGTCCTACCTACTCTAGTCCTTTTCCTCTTTACATATTCCTTTTATTTCCTTAACACCCTTTTAGATAGTCAATTATACTAGGTTGACTGGGTCGACCCAATACAGTTCAGAGATATTTTTCACTTTCTTGGTTTGTTAGCCTTTCGACTGACCTAGTACAAACCTAGTGAATTGTCCCCAAAAACACACTGGGTTGACCCTATACAATCGAAATTGCCAAGAGGATTTAGGGAAATATCTGAATTTATATACAAGTTTATTTCCTATCATTTCATAAGAAAATAACTATTAGTGAAGAAGTTTGAGAGAACATCTACTTATTGACCATTCTACTTCAAGAATAAAGCTTAGGGTTCCATACTTTCTTTGGAGATATGGATCTTATCTTGTGGAGAATTCTTTTGGATTCTTAGATAGGTTGTGTAGCCTATATCTGATTTATCTTGGTTATCCTTACATACCACAATAATCTCTTATGAAGCACCTTGGCAAAGGGAGAGATTGAGGCTCAGTGGGTTTGTCTTCAAAGGTATGTATTCCTAACTTTATTTCTCTTTTGTAAGAGTAGATAGATAATGCATATGTATTATTCTCCCACATATTAGGATTCTGTATACATTGACATAAGTATATGTATTCTAATACATGTTTAGTTTAGTTTGTTTTATTATTTCTAACCCCCACTTTATGCCACAAGCTTTGGTGTGCACTAGATTAGATTGTACTTTCTTGTTATTAGAATAGAGTGAATGTTTTAAACCTTAAGAATCCATTAGGGTTGTTGTGAGATTGTGTTACACTATAGGCTTTATAACCCTTCCTAGCATGATATGTTGTGACAAGTGATCCCCTAATCAGGTCTAGTGGATCCCCATATTGGTCATGCTCCTGCTTAACAAGTGATTCCCAATCGGAAGTGTAGGTATGCTCTATCTTCTCCAAGCTAGGATTAATTTATAGACATGATGTATTTTTGATTGCATACACAAAGTACCAATACTAGTGACTTTTCCTCATCAATAAATAGAGACATACAATAATATATGTAATCTCTTGAATATAAAGCATTTGGTCCATTTGTAAGGATGTGTTTACCTACAACCATTTAGATATGGATAATAACATGTAGTCTAAGATATTTGATTAAAAATAGTTTCTAATCTTCCCTATCCCATACCAGGTCAAATTATTAAAGAGAAATCTTGTAACAAAATTAGATAAGGAAGAGAATGCTAACAGCTGGAAGGTATTCCACTTAAGTACCATTAATTAATTATTTATGCTTACCATCAAGGAGTTAAGACAGAGTAATATGTATACTTAATTAAAAATGGGTTTTGTCTATTAACTAAAATAATAAATATAATATCCATGCTACCACATTCAAGCCTAATGGCATTCAAAATAGCTCCCCAACCCCCAAACTACTAGAGTCATCCATCTCAATATTATTTACTAAATGGAAAAATAAGGGAAAAAGTTGTAGCCCTTAAGATATGCTGATTTGATATGTCAGGGTTTATATTACCATTGAATTTTTTTGGTCAACACTCAAAAATTTTGGTCAACAAGATAATTAAATTTCACCATTAACTAATGATTAGCAACTGAGGGCATTGTAGTGTTTTAGGAGGTAGAGCCTTATGTGAGGTTTTATGTTTATTCTAAATCACTCTAGTGTGAAAATATATATTTGGATATTGTAATAAAAAATATTCCCAAGCTTGGTTAAATGATTCCAACCCCATTAAATTTATTGGGGTACATTAGGGTTTATTTATACCAATTTCATTAGGAATTAAAATGCAACATAATATACATAAAATACAAATGAAATCAAAATTCACTCATCTTCTAAAATGGAATGACCAGTTGGAGTCCCATTATCTTTTTTTCCATTGCCATCCCTCTCAATATGCCATGGATTTCCCTTTTGCCTAAAATCATCATGCTATGTAGTTTTTGGACCTTCCAGGTAGGGGTTTGATGCCCTTCCTATTACCTCCTAGAATGTGTATCAAAGTCCCCACCCTCTCCTCTCCAAGGAATACATAGTAATTTCTAGTGAGGCATTAGGGTTCTCTAAAAAACTCTTGTCTAATGTCTCCCCCAAAATATCCATCCAATCACCATAATAAAAATCTATTTCAGATTTTGGCATGCTTCCCAAGTTAAAAAATTACCCCCCCCATAAAATAAAAGTCAAATGGCTCATCGTGCAACTTAGTTCCAACCATAATACATAAATTTGAGGCAAGATAACATTCCACCTAACATTTGATATTGCATTAAAGAGGAAACATAGTTTCCTTCCTATATTTACCATTTCCTTCCCTAACTAGAGTATACATAACTTTCCAGCATTGACTACGAGTCAAGGGGGGAATACAATGTTTCATTTGCTTTCACTTCAGTGTGTGTGGAAAATAATCCACAATAGAATATTATGTAATATGATACCCCCATAAATTCTTCGCATGTCTTCCAAGCCAAAACAATACCACAACAAAATACAAATAAAAACTTTTACCAAGGATTTGGTGTGGGGAAAAATGTTGACCTAGTTAGGAATAAAATAATAGCAATGGGGCATTGGAAGGAAAATAATAATCCAAGATGATAATTCACAATAATAATTTTCACTTAAATCATTGGTGTGGAGTGTAGCCAACTAAAATATGATCATAAAATTAAATGTTGACCTAACATCAATAAACCCCTCTATGCACATAGCTCAAGATGCCTAGGGTACAAGTCATGCTCCACAAAGGCATATTACATATTGGTAATTCAAATCCAAAGCATGGAATCAAAACTGCTTAATAAAATGGGGTCTTAAGCATAAGTATAGACATGCATACAATGGGAATAACACCCAAACATAAGAAAACAATTCTAAGTGTAAAGACAATGGAATAAGATAAATAATAGTCTTAAGAATCCACTAACTCAAGCAAGGAATAAAATAATGATTGACATATATGCATATAATTAGCAACCTATACCACAAACCACACCACACAAAAGTAATTAAATAAGGATGGACCAAAACAAGCTAGAGGACCCAAAATGAACCATGGATTTTAAACTTGTGTCACCTTATAATTTACTTGTCGAGTGACTTCTCATAACTCCTACCCATTATCATCCTAGATACCAAAATCTACTACTAAGTCTAGCTCATTGACCTATTCTTACAATCACCAATGTAGAACATTAATAGTATCTATTCAAGAAATAAATAACAATAATAATAAATTCTACTATGTATAGAATATGAGACATGTCAATAGTGAATTTAAGCATATGCATCCATGACAATAATAAGTCAATTAGAACTATTAATAATGATAATCAAAATCATACATCTAAGTCATAATAATCAGCTATAATAATAAGTAGAATGTTAATTAGAGCTAGGCTAAACCTATTAAACCAATGGGTTAATAATGACTATAATGCACTGATTTGGTGAGGTTATGATATCCTCCCCCTCTTAGAGAGGAGCCATTATGGTGACTATTTTAGAAAACTATGGATCACTCTACCCAAAAAAATAATCTTATCATGTGTTTACAAAATATTTTGTAACACAAAATATCAATAACTATATCCCAATAACAATGCAACCACCTAGTAAATCCTTACCAATTACTTAATCAAAAAGGTGTTATGCTAACTACAGATTTACATATTTTAGAAATAAAACCCAATGAAAATATATTCAAATTACCTCTAAGTAAGACATGAGGATGAAACATACTCCTAACATGGAAACATTCAACATTACTTGCCAATATTCTAAATATCATCCTAAGGACAGTCAGGTCCCACCATAGGAATATCTTATTAGTTCACATGTCATCTCGTGACATCATAGTGAACATATGGGGAGTTGAGTGCTTTCCCATCACTAAATTTAATGTGTCCCACTTTAGGAGCATACTTTTTTCCCCTCATTATGACATACACATGACCATTTATGAATATAATTATTTAACATCACAAGCATACAGTGTTCCAAAACATAGTAGCTTACACTTACCTTAAAGACTTCCTAGTAAGAGTGATATCAACACTTCTAAGAAGAAACATGTAGTTAAAATATAATGAGTTATAACTTGACTGTCTAAACTAGATTAACAATCTGAATACAAACTTTAATAGGGTCATAATCACTAGTATCAACACCATAGACATGCAACATGAGGTCAACAATTATAATCATCCAATCACATTAGATTGCAACCAGAATCCAAATTAAGAGTGGAAATCTTCTACTAAAAACATTATGCCACATGCATAATCTTAAAAACATTCATTATAGAATTTACTTACACAAAGGTAGTAATCCATACTATTATGGTTACTCCACTACATCATCAATGGTTCAAGGCTTAGTGTAGCATCCCACACCAACCATAATGAACATCAGAGAAGCCATACCAGGAATCACATGCAACCCAAAGGATTACAACATGCTCTTAAAAAAAATTGTGAGCTCACATTATGGTTAAAAGGATTATAATCCCACCATATTACTTCACTTACTTCTTGGCAGTATTAGAAAGTACATAGAATTCAAAAATCAACCTAATCAGGACTTAACATTGCTCCTCCCAAGCATGAAATTAGCATACATACAATTCATGACTTAAAACAAATCAAAAATATTCATCCTAGAATATATCTATTAGGTATAAAAAAAATAATACCTCATCCATTTCATGGTTGCATTTACATGCCAACACATGAATGAATTTCACCAAGTACCACCTTTCTGATTTTACATAATGTCCAATTAACAAGTCCTATTAGTGCTTCACAAGGATATAACAATAATATTTCACACAATTTTTTTTTCTTTATAAAAACCTCTAAGAGGTAGTTTAAGGAACATTAAATCTATAAAGTGACCATTATGCACTAAGATCCCATGACCAACATGTGATACACGTGGTGCACACTCTGAATGAATCATGTGGCTACTTGTGCAAAGGGGAAAAGTAGATTTTTAGACTATGAGAGACTCCACTTCCTAGCCCATACCCAATCAAAATCATTATAGATGTAGTGCTTCTCTACCCTCAACCTCATACTTACACTAATACTCAATAATAGAGTAATGATGCAGGATCACACCACATAACGCAACATTATACCTTGGTAAATTAAATCAATAGAAGATGGTTTCAATAGGTAAGACACATCACATGAGTAGTTACAACCAAATAACTACATATTAATATGTTAACAACATATGGCCATATTTATTCTATGATATGAACACAAAAAACTCATACAACTTAAAAAACACAGATCAAAGTAAGGTTCACATGATTGATTTCAAAAATGGGAGAAATCTTACACAAGTATTTTTTCCATTATTCATACATTCCAAAATAAAAAACATACCATCATGTATATAAGTGATCATACAATAATATAGGTATCAAGAAGAAAAGTGAAAATCCATAATGTTAACTACATGTACAAGGTATAGTAAAGATACAATTTTACATGATTTAACAAAATCAATGAAATGTAGAAGTTTACAAGATACATAATAGTTTTACATACAAGGAGGAGCCACATGAAATAGATCATGCATACGTGACTCAGGTGTTTTAATAATTATGCCAAGGTACTTTCACATCATAATAATTAACACATATAATAGAGAAGTAAAAAGGTACATGACTCCCATCATCATCACCTGATGTCTAGATGCCATCCAAATGACACCAAAAATATATCATATAGTACAACATGATCAGTCCCAAAGATCTCATATTAAGATCACCTTCTCTCAAGGAAGGTTGTGTTCCAAAAAATGCCATAAAATCTATCTCCATGAGTTTTCAAAATTTTACCAACAATGTTTGTGCATAAGGGATAGAGGGCTCACACTGCCTGATAATTGTAATAGATCCCTAAAACCCTCTAAATTTTCCAAGCAAGTTAGTCACATTCACCCCAATAGGCCCTCCAAGCTTATGCCACACCCTTGGACCTCCCAAGACATTATACCTTAGCATCATCAAATAGATTACTCCTGCAAGTTAGCAATGACCACTAAGGCATTATCTCATGATTCCAACAATAATCTTATATTTATATTCTTCAAATTGACTTAACCCAACAAGTCAAAGGTTGAATGTTGATGCTTATTTTGATGTAACATTACTTTAGGAAAGGGTGGGCTTAGCCAAGGCACAATGTGAGTGCTATATCATTACCATGGGAATTAAAATTTCCCACAATCAACAAGTTTAATTTAACTCACAATAAACATCCACATGGATGTAGGACATATCTATATCATAGTAGACATCCCATCAGTCTCAAAACATAGCCAAGCTCCAATTAGGCATCCTTATGGATGCATAATTCAGCCATAATAAAAACAAACATCCCCATAGATGTAAAACATGTCCATGGTTATCATAGAATCATCATGGAATCAATCTATCCATGATCAAAATAACTATCACCAAGGAAAAACATATCCATGATCAAAGCAACATCATAGATGCAAAACATGATCAAAATAAACATTCCACACATGTATTAACTTTTGGCCTTTTAGAGTTACAAAGCCACATGCTTTTCTAATTGAATCAAAAGAGGCCAAATGCATAAATAAGACCAAACTCTTATTCACTCAAGATTCTCCCTCATAAGTGGAGATCCCAAACCTTCCTGATTTACCCAAGTAAATCAAATACTCTCACCCTATACAACCCTCTGGGTTTAAGCCTGACCCTTTTTTTTTAGGTCATAAATTTTTAAGCATCTACTGATGACTTGCCCATATAAGTCAACAATAGATACTTAACATTATTTCTTCAATTCTAAGGGTGAAGTAGTGATCTCCAATCCCCCATAAACTTTCTCATACAAGTTAATGGTTAACAAGTGATGCTTTACCCTGACATAACTTGATCAAGAAAGGGTTGATCAAACCAAGGATAAGGGTAAACATCATAAATTCATTTAATAAATTTATTGATTTTTTCACACACCTACATTCCATAATGCAAGTATTTCTAGAACTTCAGGCTTGCATAAAAAAACATATTTAATTCACCCAAGAGGATAAGGGCCTTTATAAAGGTCATAACATAGACTTCTCAAGAATATAAGACATATATATGTCCACACAAAGTATATAGCTTTACCCATGATTGATATGCACTCAATCATGCAATGTGCCAATTTAATCTTAGCAAGGAAACATAACCATACAAGCATTATTTATCCATCTACAAGTATACACATACATGCTAATATAAAATGAGCCTCCACAAGGATATGTACATTTACATTAGGTGTATTTACAACCACTTAAAAATATATTATGCAAATAAAAACCTCTATAAGGGTACAAACAATCACACAAAATCTCAACCATATTTTAAAGTATATGCTAAAATTAGTTTAATATGTCCAAAACTCATCCAATACGTTTAAATCATCAGCTCTAATACTAGATAAAACAACCCACAAAAAAATTATGGGAGTTGATGAATTATAGAGTACATAATAGCATTGTTTGCATATACCTACACATAAATTAAGGTCAATAGATAGCATACTAAATGGTTTCACACTCATGTGCTTTCAACCAACACTTTATTAGGTGGTGGTGAACACTCGACTAGGATTACCACATCATCAAAGGGTTCTATAAGAGAGCTCTTCATAAAAATTGAAGATATAGTTTGGGGTGTATTGGTGTGTGCATGCACACCAATATATGTTAAAATTTGTTCTTAGGGAAAAAACCTCTCATAAGATTGTTTAATAGTTTTTTAACCCTACTTAAGCATCGTTGTCTCCTAAGAGAATTAGGTTGAAGGTTCAGAGGGTAAAACCATACCTTCATGAATCCACCACAATGGTGAATAGTGTAGCCATGAAAACTTGAGTATAACACCCCAGAGTCTATCTCAAGTTAAGCCTTAGTATGAGAGAATGGTAATAGGATCACTCAGGTGAAAATTGATCCTATTATCCATGACCTATAGGCACACTTAGGGGCATATTATATATTAGAATAGCCATTAATTAGGAAGATTAAATGCCAAACATAATCATATCATAAGATTACACATTGGCTTTCCTTCCTAGACACCAATTGGGTCTTTTATTTAAAACCCAATGTTTCATCCATAACAACATTAGTGGCATTAGTTAATGAGTCATACTTGGCCTTCCTTTATATATACAAGGTTATTCAAAACAACCTTTTTCACATTTAATGTCTTCATAATAAGAATGATTGATATTTCATGTGATTGGAAAATTGGAATAATAACTCCATCCATATCATGTCAAACACATGAATAATAGGCTTTGAAACATCATTTTAAAAATTATGCTTCAATGTGCAACATAACTGATATCCTTCAAATATGTGCCAAGAGTGAGCACATGATTGAAAATAGGTTCAAAAAACATAATGAAATACTCATTAAGGAGTTCATGATTTTCATATCACCCAATTGGCTAATTCTACATACTTCTTCACTTCAATTTTTCCTTAATTTCATTGCTTAAACAATAAAAATTCACAATAAATTATAGCTATAGAATTTAAAGGCAACCATCAGTATCAAGACTGATACCCATCATGGCTCAATATAACCTTTGGAACATAAAGTGAATATGTATTAAAAGAGTTACCAACAAGGAATATTAATTTGGACATAGTAAGTTTTCCTAAGTCTCATACACGTGAGAAAGAAGTAATCAAACTCAATTAAATAAGTTATCCATACAAGTTGAAGCAAGGCATTCATTCCAAATTAAAATTTTATTCCCAACCATGCTATGCACTAAATTTTATTTCCAGCATTAATTAAGGTGGATGTAATCACCCAAAAACCCAACCAAGGTAATCAATGTGAAATTATACAACCATTGATTAAAACAAGAACTTCCATTTGAATTTAATATCATTAAAACATTTTCAAATCTTAACATTCCATCCTAAGAAATTGTCTCATATGCAAATCACTTGCATGAATTTAATTTCTTTATGCAATAATATGTACTCAAGATAAAATTTATAATATTATCATACCCGCTAAGAAGGAAACAACACTTATCACTTGATATCCAATCCTTTCGATTAACCAAATGAAGTATACATTAACCGTGGATCAATGAGAGTATTAAATCATAATGTTTAACTCTTAGTTTGTAATGATACCCCTGAATTACCATAACAAAAACCAAGGTATTCTTATAACCACATTTGGTGCCCTTAGAGTAAAATCACATCACAAGGAGGTACAATCCACCCTAAGCATAAATTAATAAGGGTGTTGATCATAATTATTATACTCAATAATTAATGCAATTTTCCATAACAATGTTAGTATGAAACTAACTCATTATTACAATTGTAAATCACTATATAGTTTTATATGCAACCATGTGTAACAATCTAAAATTTGTAAGTTGAACATGTAGTGCCCAATCCAATAAATGTATACTATATCCATCATTTGATAAAGTTTCATATATCAAAACAATACACTTGTATGCCAAGATTTGAAAGATACAAGATTCCATAATGAAAGCAAGATAATTTAGGACCAATAAAACACTATAGTACATATCTAAGCTCATTAAACATCCATTTCCATTAAAAGTTTAACCAACTATTAATTTCAGCTCTACTTCAAAATGTACATGATAATGTAAGTTCTACAACCAAACAACTCAGAATAAAAGTCAAATTTACATAAACATTAATTACATTAATGTAAATTGGTATTAGCATCACTAAACCTCAATAGGTATACAATATGCTGAACTCATTGGAACAATCAACTACAATAGGAAAATATAAAAATAGTAGAAAGGGAGTACTCAATCTATAATATGTCCACACCCAAAGGTCCAGCCTAATGAGCCTAACCATTGGTGGCCCTAAACACCCCAAACATCAGTTAGATGGTGGAATCAAGCATCTAAAATACCAGGTAGAGATGAGCATACAATGACATAAGCCATGTTCTAACCCATCAATAGTTAAATAATCTAACGGTAAGTACCAAAAAGTTCAAAAATAATAAAGAGGTTCCAACATAACCCACACCCATGAGGGTAGCTATCCTTCAACACAAAAGTTTAATAAGGTAGTAATTCATTCATGACTCACATACACTATCAACCAACAAAAGAGAATTGATAACGATCATATGACATAATCATAATAACCAACCACCAAAAAGGATTAGCTATAAGGTCATACACATAATGAAATCAAAATCCAAAATCCACAAATGGTCCCATTAGTTCAAGGGTTTCCATTCATATAAATCAAGGTAAGTTGGGAAACCCATTGGCTAACTTGCTAAAATTCATGGGCAATGATTTAATGCTAAATCAAACTCCATCAATCTTTGGCTTTTAATAATTTAAATAATTCATCAAAGTCATTTATCATGGCCAATGAACTCCCAAAAATTAAAGGTTGCTTCATGAAAGAAAACCAATTAATCAATAGAATTGGAAGTGTTTAAACAAATAAGTTAATTAGTGGAGTTTAACCAACTTTGTATTGCTCCCACATACAATTGTATAAAATTTATACAGTTCCTTAAAAATGGAACAAAAGTTAATAAAATGGATATGATTTCATATAAATGAATCTGAAACATCACCCAATAGGGTACCAACAAGAGTGATTTTTTCCAAACAAGAAATAGAGGCATACGAAAATATATATAACCTCTCAAATATAAAGCATTCAATCCATTCATAAGGATATGGTTACCTATAGCCATTCAGCTATGGACAATAACATGTAGTCTAAGATATTTGTTTAAAAACAATTTCTAATCTTCCTTGTCCCATACCAGGTCAAATGATTAAAGATTAATTTTGTAATATAATTAGTAAACATTCAGATAAGGAAGAGAATGCTAAGAGCTGGAAGATATTTTTCTTGAATACCATTCATTAATGATTTATGTTTACCATCAAGGAGTTAAGATAGAGTAATATGTATAATCAATTAAAAAAGGGTTTTGTCTATTAATTAAAATAATAAATGAACTATCCATGCTACCACATTCAGGCCCAATGGTGTTTGGAATATCTCTCCAACCCCCAAACTACTAGATTCACTCAACTCAATATATATTTATCAAAAAATTATTTACCCAATGGAAAAAGAAGGGAAAAAGGGAAAACCCATAGAATATGATAATTTGATATGCTAGGGTTTATATTACCATTGAATTTTTTTGCTTAACACTCAAAATTTTAGGTTAACAAGATAATTAAATTTCACCATTAACCAATAATCAATAACTGAGGGCAATATAGGGTTTTAGGAGGCAGAGCCTCATGTGAAGTTTTTACATTTAATCCAAGTCACTCCAGCATGAAAATATATATTTGGATATTGTAATAAAAAATATTCCCATGGTTGGTCAAAAAGTGTCCAACCCCACTAAATTGATTAGGGTGCATTAGGGGTTTATTTATATCAATTTCATCATGAATTAAATCTCACTAGAATATATGTAAAATAAAAATGAAATCAAAATTCACTCATCTACTAAAATGAAATGACAAATTTGAGGCCCATCATCTTTTTGTCCATCACCATCCCTCTCAAGATGTCATGGATTTACATCTTGCCAAAAAATCATCATGTTACACACTTTTTAGACCTTCTAGGTAGGAGTTCAATGCCCTTCCTACTACCTCCCAAAATGTGTATCAAAATCCCCACCCTCTCCTCTCCAAGGAATGAATAGTAATGTCCAAGGAGGCATAAGGGTTCTCCAAAAAACTCCTATCTATTGCCTACCCTAGAATATCCATCCAATCAACATAATAAAAATATCTTCCAAATTTTGGCATGCTCTCTATGTTAAAATGCCACCCCCCAACAAAATAAAATTCAAAAATATATAAAACATATTTTATTTATTTTTTCCCCAGTGGCTCATCGTGCAACTCAGATCCAACCTCAATACATAAATATGAGGCAAGATAATTTTCCACCCAACCTTTGATTTTGTATTAAATAGGAAACATAGTTTCCTTCCTATGTTTACCATATCCTTCCCCAGCTAGAGTATACAGATCATTCCAGCATTGACTGCAAGTCAAGGGGAGAAATATAATGTTTGTTTTGTTTTCACTTCAACATGTGTGGAAAATAATCCATAATATAATATTAAGTAATATGTTTCCCCCATAAATTCTTGGCATGCCTTTCAAGCCAAAACACTACCACAGTAAAAGATAAATAAAAAATTTTACTAAGGATTTGGCATGAGGAAAAAGGTCAACCTAGTTTGGAATAAAATAATAGTAATGGGGCATTGAGAGGTAAATTATAATCCAAGATGATAATATACAATAAGACTTTTCACCTAGATCATTGGCATAGAGTGTAGCCAATTAAAATATGATCATAAAATTAAATGTCATCCCAACATCAATCAACCCCTCTATGCACGCTAGCTCAAGATGCCTAGGGTCTAAGCCATGGCCCATGGAGGCATATTATACATGGGTAATTAAAAACCAAATCATGGAATTAAAATTGCTTAATAAAATGAGGTCTCGAGCACAAGGCTAGACATGCATGCAATGAGAATAACACCCAAACATAAGAAGAGAATTATAAGTGCAAAGATAATAGAATAAGAGCAATAATAGTCTTAAAAATCCAATAAATCTATCAAGGAATAAGATAATTATTGATGCATATTAGTATAATTAAAAACCTAGACCACAAACCACACCACACAAAAGCAATTAAATAAGGATGAACCAAAATAAGCTAGAGGACCCAAAATGAACCATGGATTTTAAACTTGTGTCACCTTACAACTTACCTATAATATCAATCCAATTGCTCATAACTCCTACCCATTATCGTATTAGTTGTTTAATTCCACCACTGAGCCTAATTCACTTGACTTGTTCCTACAACCACCAATGCAGAACATCAACAGTATCTACTCAAGAAATAAATAACAATAATCATAAACTCTACTATGTATAGAATATGAGACATGTCAATAGTGAATTTAAGCATATGCATCCATCATAATAATAATTCAGCTAGAATCATTGATTATGATAATCAAAATCATACATCTAAGTCATAATAATCAACAATAATAATAAGAGAAATGTCAACTAGAGCTAGGCTAAACCTATTGAATCAATGGGTTAATAATGACTGAAATGTATTAATTTGGTGGGGTTATGACATTTTATTAAAGAATATTATGCAAAATCTCTCACAAATTTCCATGAACTCATCCCACTACATTCTCGATACACCCTTTAAGGCATGCATTAAAAAAGTTTGATGCAATAAAAGCCCCTACAAAATAAATCTTCTTGACTAGGATTCTAAGGCTTATTTTGATTTATGAAAAGAACCTTTAGAAAAAAGATATGAGAAAAATATGGATTCTTATAGTAAATAACTAAAAAATAAAAAAAATGAATTTTTTACTATAAATAGGTTAAAATTTTCATTTTTTCATTTTCTATTTTTATATATAAAAATAGAGCTTAGAGTGCCTAAAAATAGTATTACAAGGGATGATGGCTCATAAATAAGGAGGCAAAAGTGTATGAGGTCTCATCATAATAGTTGTTAAAGATCTCAAGGTAAGTGGTGTAATTAATGTTCCATTTTTTATTTTGATAAAATGAACTAGGTTTAGGAAATCTAGGCATTAGGCAAATTCATGCAATGAAAATTATCCCAAAAAGTGTCAAACAAAAGATAAAATTAGGATGCGTAATAGGTAGTTGATGAAAAGTGAACATTATGGATAAAGGGATTTATTAGGGTTTAGGAAAGAAAACTATACCCTTGGACAACTATATCAACTAGTCTATAGTTTGTAAGGTGAACTTTCCAAATATTGGTTGATATTATAGGTTATGGCCAGTATAGTTAGAAAATATGTTGGCTGATACTATAGGGTATGGTTGATGCAATAGGAAAAAAATAAGATGGTTAATAACATATTAAATGTATGGTACCATTGAATAAATAATGCATGGATAGTATAGTTATGTACTGGTTGATACAATATAGAATGTAAATCATTGCTGATATAGTAGAAGACTAATTTTGGATGGTACCATGGGGTATGGCTAATGTATTATAAACATGTGTGGACTAATATCATAGGGTATAGATGATGTAGTATAAAAATGTTTTTGGCCATACTACAGGGTATGGATAATGTAGTAAAAAATTAAGGGTGGTCAATAGAATATAATAGTGGCTAATATAGTATAGAATGCAAAAATGGTTAGTAAAATGTAAAATGTATGTGGTTGGTGTAGTAGAAAATTGATAAATTGGATGGTATAGTATAATTTAGGAACCATTTTTATTTTTAATTTTATTTCTATTTTAGTTTTAATTTCATATTTTTAGATCAAAACCTAATCGGGTTTTATTGTTTAATATTTTTTAGTGACAAAGATGATTATGGAGGAGTGTCGATGATAGTTAGCTATTATATCTTTTGGATACACTATCAAAAGTAGATATAGTACAACTAGTAGCCCTATGATTTATTGGATTTATCAAGATATTTTGTGTTATTCTAAGCATAGAGGTCATCCTCATATTTTGGGGGTAATGGAAGAGTATCATAGTCACTTATAAATGAAAGGTGGAGGGCGATACCATAGAGGTGGTAATCACCCTAGAATATGTCAACACCATATTAAGACTACCTATTATCAACACTCTAATGATATGAAATAATACACAATTTATGGAAGAGAGATGAGATATAACCCAATGTGATACAAGATTTGATTCATACAATGAACATAAACTCATTATACAAATTTTTAGGTGTACGTGTTTGGAATTCTAGATATCTAGAAGGCCCACATTAAACTTATAATTATGTGAGTGTTATGTTATAAGTCATTTATGGCTATGCTAATGTACATTATAATTATGTGTTGGTTTGTGCTAAAGTTGGGTAATTTGTACATTATGGGAGTTACAATATAGGTGCAACTCATATATTATTTTTACATTACATCGAGTTAAGGTTAGCATACTATGGATGTCCTTTGATTATATTTTATTTCTAGATATACAAGATGTTTCACATGTACTAACCTATGGGGTTACCTCATGTGATATATGAACATATATCTAGGGTTAGGAAATGTGTACATGGTCATATAGTGTGATAAAATCTTCATGTGCCTATGTTGGAGACCATTATGATGGATTAGATAGTATAGATTCCATATAAGAGCATTGTGGATGCTCAGCCATCTTTTCTAGCCACATTGTATGTGAGGGATGAGATCAAGGTCATAGGGAAATACTCTTGGTGGGTTGAGCTACATCTATGCAATTGTGTACCTAGACAATTTAGATTTCCACATCTAGTGGTGCCTTTGGTTGTTCTATCGTATTTGGCAAGACACACTAGGGATCCATGAGGGATATGAGGATGAGGCATGTCAGATGTGGTCCTAGTAATGAGAATTTTTCATCCTATGATAACAAAGTGATGATTATAGAAATATTAAGAAGAATAAAGAGGATATGTAAAATTTAGGTAGTAGTGGCTGCTCTTCAAAAACTTGTTTACCCCTAGGTAGATCTATAGGTGAGATGAACCATATATGGTCAGACATGGTATTCAACTCAATAGGTTATGGTATATATTCAAGGGAGATGGAGAGGATTCACCCCAACTTAGAGACATGATGACATAGGTATGCTATGTGGGAACACTGATGGGGTTACAATCGGTATGAAAATTGTGATTAAATTATGTTATCACTTTTATTTTATTAGAGATATAGATATACATGATAGGTAATAGTGATAGATATGCTATAGATTTAGATATATATGAGATATATTTATTTTTATTTTATATTCATGGTAGCAGATGTGGCATGATGGAAGACTTTGGTAGAGAAATTGTATCATGAGATCTTAGATTTTGTGCTACCAAATCATGACACTACTAGGATGATATATCATATAATACCCTTAGTCAAACATCATGCTAGTTGGTTTAGATTTGTTATAGAAACTACTAGAGATATTCAACATTAAGAGTAAGATGCAGCTTAGGTGATAACACTAAAAATTAGGGGAGGAGATGTAATAGCAAAATGGTAGGCATTATCCATAGAGCAAGCTACACATATGGTGACTATAGGATGAGTGGTGAAGTTTCAAGCTCAAGTGGCCCATCTATAGGGATCTGTTTAGGGCATGTAGTCTCATACTTTATTATAGATGAGTTTTAGGTTCTTCATTCATGAGCATCCATGGCTAGTGTGGTACCTCACCCATGAAGGAATGAAGGTGATCCATAATCCTAGAGAGCCTACACTTTTTACTCTAATGTATTATGCTATATCATGATGTATTATGTAAAAACCTAAGAGAGACTCAAGTATATTTATATATATCATTTTTGGCTCATTTTTTACCTACATATGTAAAAATGTTCTGTGTTATTTATTTTATAACATGTACTAAGGTTTTAATAATATGCTATGAGAAAATGTGATATGCATTGTATTATTTAATAGAAAACATGATCAAATGCATGGTCAAAAAGAAAAATAACTAAGTAAAATGACATATTAAGTAGATATAAAATTCAACTAACAAAAGATGTAAAAAATAAGATGAATGTAAAACATACCCAATATAAGTAAGACACAAATCTTAAGATAAAATATAAGATATGTAAAACATTGTAATTAAAAATTTATAAATCACATTAAAATGCAATAAAAATTTAATCATAATATGTGAAAAATAACTATGAAAAGAGATATCCAATGTATAAAATGTAAAAGATAATTAAAATAGAATATGTGAGAGAATGTCTGAAAATGTCATCCAATGTAAGATAAGTAAAGTTAAATAAATCAAACATAAGGTAAAACAAATATTATTTTAAGGTACATCCAATGTAATAAATGAAAATACTCAAATCAAATAAGGACCTATATCAAAATAATCAAAAGATCTGAATAAGTGAAAACTCAAAATCAATGCTTGTACTTAAGTAAGATGTAAGAAAACACAACCATCAAGAGACATACATATCATGGTCGAGATGGTGTGCATATTTTTATCCTCCAAAAATGTTGTTGTCCTCCAAAAAATAGTAGTCATTTTTGGGACAACATTTGAACTATTTTGGTCTTACAAACCAAAATTGTCTCTTCCATTTCCAAAATTTGTCCTAGACATTCAAATTCCTCATTTTCCAAGCTTCTCAGAAAATCTACAAATTCTTCAGCAGGAAGAGAAGTCTATGGACTCTATAGACAGGTTCATTTACACAGGTTCAAAGATTTTTGCAAGTGGTTTTAGTTAAAAGAATCAGTTTTCAACACTTAGTCATTCTCCAGGATTGGTTCAGAGCTTTGGTTCAGTTGAAAATCTTCATCGGCAAGCATCTGAGTACAAAAAGAGACTTGAACCATTAAACCATTGAACCATTGAACCACTCTGGTTCAAAGGTTCAACGAGTTCAAGGTTCAACAAGTTCAACATCTTTGGCAAGAGTTAAGTGCTTCATCAAGGTTCAAAGTTCAATCGCTTCAATTAGTTCATCAGCTTCAAGACACTTGGCAAAATTAAGGCAGCTTGAACCATTGAACCGTTGAACCATTGAACCACTTTGGTTCAAAGGTTCAATGGGTTCAAGGTTCAATGGTGGGTTTAACCAAAGGAATAGTTCAATGGCTCGGTTCAACCAAGTGGTTCAATGCCTTTATTTCACTCAGTTGGTTCATTTGTTTAATTCATCCTTTGGTTCAATGTCTACAGGTTCAATAGAAGGTTCAAAGACATTTTTCAAAGCTTTGTTTCAAACGTTGAACCAAAACTTGGTTCAACACCTTGGTTCAATGAAATGGTTCAACTATTGGTTCAAAGGCAAGTTCATAATGGCAAGTTCAATGCTTAGTTCATTCAGTCAGTTCATTCATTAAACCATCGGCTTAAACCATTTTTGGTTCAACCGATTGGTTCAACATCTTGGTTCAATGGAATGGTTCATCACCAAAGTTCAAAGGGGTGGTTCAATGCAAAGGGAAGCTCCCTGAAGGACAAGTGCCATTGCGGAGGACACTTAATCAATAAAGCACCCTTCGAAAGGGTCATTTTTCAAGGAAGCCAAAAGGTAATTCTTTCAAATTTGTTTAAGGCATTTAAAATTGGCTAAGGAAGAATTCCTTCAGATTTTTTTTGAAGGAATTCCTCCAGACAAAAAGCCTAAAAGAATTCTAAGTGGTAGCAGGCACGAAAAATCCAAAGACCAAAGACTTTGTAGAATAAATTTCCACAGACTTTTATTTGTGAGAATTTTCCCCAGACTTTTTGTCTGCGGGAATTTTCCTCAGGAAAATTGTTCGCATGAATTTTATATGGGACAAATGTCTACAAAAATTACCCATGGGAGAAAACACCTAAGAATTTTCCTGAAGGAAGCCTCAAATAGAAAGCCTGGGGATTTGTCCATGGGAATTGCCAAGGTAAAGAGCTGCCGAAGGACCCCGAAGGGCAAGTGCCCTTGCGGGGGACTCTTGATGGCCAAAGTAAAAGGCTATTCCAACTCAACACAGGTCATTTCTCAAGGCCCGAAAGGGCAAGTCCAATTTGGAAGAATAAAAAGCCAAAAGCTGAAACAAGATCAAGGAGTGACGTGCCTGAAGATGTCAAATTCAACACAACCGACTAGCTGTTGGAAACATAGTAAAGTCCATGCAAACTTCAAATTGAAGACAATGAAATAGCCACTGATCCTTTAAATTTATAGACCTTAATGCATTCCCAAAATTCAAGACCAAAACCAGTTGAAAGCAAGGAAAGATAGAACAATGAATGAATCCAGGGCCTGATTTAATTAACTAGAAAAGGAGGAATGATGAAGACAAGATCAGACTGCTAGGTGGACATTGAAAGTTGCAATCTTTCAATTGTGTGGCTTGTTTATCTACATTGAGAAGATCAAATGGGTAAAATTCCCCAAAGTTCTAGCTTGTCTTCCTAACAGTTCCCAACGCATCATGATGTATTACTGTTACTGAGTCCTTCTTGAAGTGGCTATTTAAGGGACCCTCTCTTATTGTAAAATGATCTCTTTTTTGACAATCTGAATGAAACTCTACCCAAACTGAGAGGCATCATTGAGACTTTGTGCTCAGTCTGTTAATCATATTTTGTTACTAGAATAAGAAAGCAAGGGACTTTTTTAGACTTTGTGCTGTGATACCTTTGTTATTAAGGAAACTATTCTTATGTCTTTTTCCTTGATATATTTTTTGTTCCATTAATTTAACAAGCAAGATTAGTAAAATTAGTCAAGAAGGTGTCCTGAAGAATTAATTATGGAGAGACTTTCTGCCCCCATAGCTGCCTTCAATGTGTTTTCTTTTCATTGCTGTGTAAAGGACTTTGAGAAGACTTTGTGCCCTCATTGTCCTTCGTATATTACTCTTGAGCATTTCAGGTAGAGACTTTATGTTATATCTCAATTTTCTGGTTACTACACCCTCAGTCACATTCTACTTTTATTTCTAGGAGTATTCTTGTGGCTAGCTGAATAGTTCTTCTAAAAGAAGAGGAGTGTTGTATGTCATTTCCCTTGAGTTTTTCCTTTGTTTTACACACATCATCTCTGAAGAAAGAGAGATGGATGGCTTGTTCTACCCTTGAGTATTATTTTCTATTTATACATATATATATATATAACATATCCATAGGGAACCTCCCCTTGATGAGAGGAGAGAGCAGTCTCCTTTTGATGTGATAAACTTACACATTTGGATGACTAATCTTCCTATTTTGGTTGATCAGACCTATTTTGTTTACCAGTATGCTGATAGAAAAAATATTCAACCAACAATTTTTGGAGACTCCATTGGGAAAATACCCATTAGCCATTTATAGTCTATCCATTCACCTCCACATTAACCAGGAAAGAATGCACAATTTAAAGCCTCAAGCTTCAAACTGAAGCAAAGTCAAATCTTTTCCATTTTTGTTTCACAATCTGGCAGATTCAAGGTATACATGAAGCCAAAGGGCTAAAAAATATTATTGACCATGTGTTTGAGCTGGTACAACAAAGTGATTTTGATCTATTTCCTTCACCATCTCGTCTCCAACGAACCAAGAGCTTCCCTCCTACTAAAGCCAGATCTCCATTACCAGACGAAGTATCTACTTCTACTGTTGATAAAGTTGTGCCTATAATTACCCCTTTGAGATTTGTTATCCCTCCTTTTTAGAATCCTATAATGGTAGTTCAAGGCCTCTGGGGTAATGCTTTTGGTCCTCTCAATCTTACTTCTCCTCTACATGAACTTCCATGTAGTTCTAGAAAGAATTTCCCTAAATTCTATGGTGATGGGAAAGTTCATCCTAATGAACACATTACAGCATTCAGTATAACTTGTGGAGTAATCAGAGTAGAATTTGAGGATGTAGCAGTCAGGGTTTTTATTGAAACACTCCAAGGTGCTGCTACAGATTGGTTTTACCATCTACATGATCGATTTGTGACTGATTGGAATACTCTTAAGGCTAAGTTTGAAGCCAGATTCAAACCTACAGAAGATGCACATACACTTCTGGCTCAACTTACATAGATGAAGAAAGAGCCTCATGAGCCTATGAGAGACTTCATAGATAAATTTGACAAATTGAGAAACAAAATCCTTGTAATTGCTAGACCTATAGCAGAGAATCTCAAATGCTTTTTCATTAATTCTCAGCTACATGAAGTCAGTTTTCTCTTGAGACATGCTGGTCAATTAGATCTCGTTATAGCTCAACTTTTGGCCACTGAAGTAGAAGATGATCTCATCTTAGCAGGGAAGATAAGAAGAGATCCAAATAGAAACAGAGATTCATCATCTTTTGAATTTGCATCTACAAACACCATAGATCCAATGGTGCAGAAATTAGCAAATGAGTTGCTTGCTCTTAAGAAGCAAATGACTCAAGGAATGTCTTCTGCTCCTACATATAAAAGGACATTCCCAAATCAGTCATATCATAGCAATATTGCCAAGAACCATGGGCAACAATATCACCTTCCTCCCCCACAAGGAAAACTTGCCCTAGAAGCTCCTCCAACCAATTTAGTAATGGGATACCTTGAAGTAGAATCAAAATTTTCTTTCCAACCTGAATTGAATCAAGAAAATGATGTTGATATCATTGAAGACAATCAAGAAGAATCAGCTAGTGACTCCCGCATTGGTTTCTTGAATTACCAAGATGAACCTAGAAGCAAAGGAGAAGCTTTAAATGGATCATATGCAATGTTTACCAGATCTAAGAACCAATCAGTCCAGTAAGCTGATAAAGAAAAGAGAGAGGAATAACCTCAACCAACAATCACAATTGATAAACGTGGGATTGCTCTACCTTTTCAATCAAAAGATCTGGTCATCACCCAAAAGGTAAATACATCCATTTCATCTTCACCTTCTATTTCCAATTTTCAAACCAACCCACCTCCCATCCCTCTTAAAACTCAAAAAGTTGAAGTACCTTTCTCTGTACCTAGTTTAATTCAGCCATTTGACATAATTGATCATGTCAAAAAGACAAAAATATAGATGTCTGAATTTGAATACTTGAAGTCCAATCCAGATCAACTGAATAAGCTGGTCTAATATGTTAAAAATCAAACCGTCCCTACAAGACAAAAAGCTAAAAAAATAATTCTTGATTCTCCAAAGAATACACCTATTCCAAATAATTTGGTCATTACTCCTCCAGCTGCTCCTAGAAAAGTAGAACCCTTCTATGTTTCCCTATTAATTAATGGCCACAAACTGAGTACCTATATAATAGACTCAGGCACATCTGATAATGTCATGCCTACTAAAGTCGCTGAGTCTCTTGGTCTCACACTGACCAAGATATTTGGGAGATGTTTCTCCATGGAAAATAAGCAAGTACCATTGTTGGGGCAAATCAAAGATGCCTAATTTGCATTTGCAACCTTTCCAAACAAGAGAATTAAGATGATTGTCTTGGTGGCTGACATCCCAACATCTTATGGCATTTTGCTTGGACAAAATTTCTACAAGAATGTGGGAGGAGAACTGAACATGGATCTATCTGAGGCAAGGATACCTGTCTAAGGTGTGATGAAGAGATTACTCTCTGAAAAGGAAGAAAAGTATGTAGTCACCTAGACGTCAGCCCCTGAAGCTCAAATCCTTTTTGAATCCATAGGTATGGGTAACTACTTTCTATATACAAATGAAGAAAGACCCTCTATCTCTAATGAGGGAAAGTTTGAAGAAAAGTTAGTGTCTGATGAGATTTGGACTTTGGAATTTGATGGTAGCTATTCTTCTACTGGTTCGAGAGTTGGGATTGTCTTAATATCTCCTCAAGGAGATATGTTTCCTTCATCCTATAAATTGTAATTCAGCAACACTAACAATATATCTGAATATGAATCTCTATTTCTAGGCATGAAGGCTGCTAAAAAAGAGGCATCAAGTTTCTTCATGCCAAAGGGGATGCTAAATTAGTGGTCTGTCAAGTGAGAAATCTATATCAGACCAAGAATGAGAGGTTACACCATTACCACAACTTAGTTTGGGACCAAATTGAAAGCTTTGATGCTTTCAATATTTGTGCCATACTCAGAGAATCTAATGATAGAGCTGATGCACTTGCTGTTTCAGAAACTTTTTTAGTTCCTCATTCAGATTTCAAAGAAGCCAAGTATACCATTGAGCTATTCTATAGACCAAGTGTTCCTGACAAATGCTGATCATTAGCAAATATTCAATGATGATCATCAGATCATTGCTTTCTTGGAATGAAAAGGCAATTTTGAACAGCTATATTTTGAAGGCAGCAAATCTCAGAAGTCTGAATCTGTTTCTGAATCCAGTTCAGATATGAATGAAGAATTCCTATAGCTGAAAGGAAACAAAATTCTTAAAGGCCTGGTTTCTCTTGAAAATTTATTTGACAAACATGATAGATTCATTAAACAATAGCAAATAGATTCAAGTTTTTCTCAGGGATTTGACCAAGTAAATTTGACCAACAAATAAAATCCCAAGATGGTCAACATTGATAAGTGCTACACCCCTAAAGAAAGATTCAAGTTCACCTCTTTGCTTCCTCAATACATTGATGTCTTAGCGTATTCTTATGAAGACCTAAATTCTCACAGATCTGATGAAATCTACCATCACATTCCTCTCAAGGCTGATTCAATGCCCTACAAGCAAAATCCAAACAATATAATCTAAAAAATTTAGGTACTATTATGTCTGAGATACAAAAAATGTTAAATGCTAGAATCATCATCCCAATCCATCATTCTACATGGATTGCAAACATAGTGCCTGTAAGGAAGAAAAATGGTGAATTTTGCATTTGTGTAGATTTCAAGAATCTGAATCAAACATCTCTGAAAGACAACTACCCTCTGCCAATCATGGACTAAGTGATTTAAATAGTAACAGGATCAGAGATGTTATCAATGTTGGATGGCTTCTTAGGTTATAATCAAGTTGAAGTTGGTGAAGCAGACCAACATAAGACTGCATTCACCGCACCTTGGGGTACATTTGCATATAAAAAAATGCCTTTTGGCTTAATAAATGCTGGTGCTACTTTTTAGAGAGCTATGGACATGGCCTTCAAAGATGAGATTGGCAAATTCATAGTGGTATATCTTGATGACTTAACTATCTTTTTAAAGCATCGATCTAATCATGTACACCACTTACAACAAGTGCTGAAGCGCTGCCACCAGAATGGTATTTCCTTGAATCCTAAGAAGTCTATTTTTGGAGTAACAAAATGGAAACTCCTTGGACACATTGTGTCCAAAGAAGGCATAAAGATTGACTCAGATAGAGTCAAATCTATTCAAGAGCTGAATTTGCCTACAAGTAAAAATGTTGTTCACTCTTTCTTCAAAAAAGTGAATTTCTTACAGAGATTCATCCCTGAATTTATTGAGAAGACAAGACACATTGTGAACATGATGAAAGGGAAGACTACCTTTAGCTAGACTAAAGAAGGTAAATCAGTGTTTCAAGATATCAAGACTGCCATTGCTCCCCCTACCTTGATTTGTCTAGATTACCACAGAGATTTCATTATATACAGCTATGTATCTGAGCACACTCTTTCAACAATTCTTGTTCAATAGGACAAGGAAGGTATGGAATCTCCCATCTCTTTAATGAGTTGCCCTCTCAAAACCCATGAAATAAAGTATTCAAATATAGAGAAACACACTTATGCATTGGTAAAAGTAGTCAAACATTTCTATTTCTATATTCTAAATTCACACACTACTACCTTAGTTCCTGACACTACAGTCAAGTCTATATTAACTCAGTAGGAGTTTGGCACAAAGAGAGGTAATTAGATTGCAAAAATCCAAGAATTTGATCTAGATATCAAGCTAACAAAGCTGATTAGGGGTAAAGGCCTTTGCCAATTAATGGCTAATAATAAACCAGAAGATACACAATGTGAAGAAATTAAAGTGGAAGATACGCCAACAGTCCTTTTTGTCTCCACTACCAATGAATGGTACTCAGGTATTGCCTATTTTTTTACTTATGGTGAATTTCATACTCATTTGTCTTACAAAGAAAGAAGGACTATCAATTTGAAAGATGCCAATTTTGTCCTTTGGGATAACGGCCTGTACAAGAGAAGCATAGATGGAGTTTTTCTTCATTGTGTAGACAAAGAACAACAAACCTAGCTTTTGAAATCTTTCCATAATCTAGCTTGTGGAGGACATTTTTTTGCTCCTGTGACTGCTCCCAAAATTCTACGAGCCACGTATTACTGGCCAAATCTTTTCCAAGATGCACATAAGTGGGTGAGGAAATATGAACTTTATCAGTAATTTGTTGGAAGACCCAAGTTGGCTGCCCTGCCTCTCAAGCTAGTAATCACAGAGGAACCTTTCCAGCAATGGGGACTTGATTTTATTGAGACAATAAACCCATCTTCAAGTGTTGGAACTGATTATTTCACCAAGTGGGTAGAAGCAATCCCAACTAAGCATGCTACTTTAGAAGTTGTATGCAACTTCCTCAAAGAAAATATTATTTCCAGGTTTGGAGTTCCACTCAAAGTTGTTACTCATAATGTAGTTTGTTTTACCTCTCAAGAGATTACACAATTCTATTTTCATTATGGAATTACACTCTCTCATTCTTCTAATTATTTTCCACAAGGGAATGGACAAGCTGAGTCCAGCAATAAGAATTTGGTAACTATTATCAAAAAGCTAGCAGATGATAATCAAAGGACATGGAATAAAGCATTGGTTGATGCTCTATAGGTAGACAAGATCACACCAAAGAGGGTGATTGGTATGTCTCTTTTTCAACTTCTCTATGGTATTAATGCTGAGATACCAATCACCTTAGAGTTGCTAGCCTTGAAATTGGCGAAGGCCATTGAAGATTAGACATATGAAAGTTCTCTTGACAAAAGAATCATGTGCCTGACTCAGCTAGAGGAACAAAGAACCATGGTGGTGGACAAAATTGCTGCTCATCAAAGTCTGGTAAAGAAACTCTTTGATTAGAAGGCCAAAAATTATGATTTCCAGATTGGGGATCAAGTCTTGTTGTGGGACAAAAGAAGAGAACCAAAGGGGATGCATGGAAAGTTTGACTCCCTTTGGAGAGGCCCATTTATAATTCATCAGCACATTGGTAAAAATAGATTTCTATTGAAATACCAAGATGGCACACTCTTTTCTCTACCCCACAATGGGTAGCATCTGAAACACTTTAACTCTTGAAGTATCAGATCATTGCCTCTGTATATATGTATATTTGTATAATTTTAATTCTATTTTTTTTGTTTATTTTCTTTTTGATGCCTTTCATTTTTGGGTAGTATGACTCTGAATCCCAATGGTACACATGAAGACACTGGAAATTCTAGATTTTACTCCTTTTAATTCATTTTGCAATTGACAGAAGTTCCCCAACTGGAGCCAACTGTTGTCTTCCAAAAAATAGCAGTCATTTTTGGGACAACATTTGAACTATTTTTGTCTTATAGACCAAAATTGTCTCTTCCATTTACAAAATTTTTCCTAGACATTCAAATTCCTCATTTTCCAAGCTTCTCAGAAAATCTACGGACTCTTCAGCAAGAAGAGAAGTCTACGGACTCTATAGATAGGTTCATTTACATAGGTTCAACGATTTTTGCAAGTGGTTTTAGTCAAAAGAATCAGTTTTCAACACTTAGTCATTCTCTAGGATTGGTTCAGAGCTTTGGTTCAGTTGAAAATCTTCATCGGCAAGCATTTGAGTACAAAAAGAGACTTGAACCATTGAACCGTTGAACCATTGAACCACTTTGGTTCAAAGGTTCAATGGGTTCAAGGTTCAACAAGTTCAACATCTTTGGCAAGAGTTAAGTGCTTCATCAAGGTTCAAAGTTCAATTGCTTCAATTGGTTCATCAGCTTCAAGACATTTGGCCAAATCAAGGCGGCTTGAACCATTGAACCACTTTGGTTCAAAGGTTCAACGGGTTCAAGGTTCAATGGCGGGTTCAACCAAAAGAATAGTTCAATGGCTCAGTTCAACCAAGTGGTTCAATGCCTTTATTTCACTCAGTTGGTTCATTCATTTAGTTCATCCTTTGGTTCAACATCTACAGGTTCAACAATAGGTTCAAAAACATTTTTCAAAGCTTTGTTTCAACCGTTGAACCAAAACTTGGTTCAACACCTTGGTTCAATGAAATGGTTCAACTATTGGTTCAAAGGCAAGTTCATAATGGCAAGTTCAATGCTTAGTTCATTCAGTCAGTTCATTCATTAAACCATCAGCTTGAACCATTTTTGGTTTAATCGATTGGTTCAACATCTTGGTTTAACAGAATGATTCATCACCAAAGTTCAAAGGGGTGGTTCAATTCAAAGGGAAGCTTCCCAAAGGACAAGTGCCCTTGCAGAGGACACTTAATCAATAAAATCACCCTTTAAAAGGGTCATTTTTCAAGGAAGCTGAAAGGTAATTCTTTCAGATTTGTTTAAGGCATTTAAAATTGGATAAGGAAGAATTCCTTCATATTTTTGTCCGAAGGAATTCCTTCGAACAAAAAGCTCAAAAGAATTCTAAGTGGCAGTAGGCACAAAAAATCCAAAGACCAAAGACTTTGCAGAATAAATTTTTGTGGACTTTTGTTTGTGGATATTTTCCCCAGACTTTTTGTCTGTGGGAATTTTCCCCAGGCAAATTGTCTGTTCTATAGACTTTTGTCTGTGGGAATTTTCCCCAGACTTTTTGTTTATGGGAATTTTCCCTGAGCAAATTGTCTACAAGAATTTTATTCCGCAAAGTCTTTGGTCTTTGGATTTTCTGCACCTGCTACCACTTATAATTCTTTCGGGATTTTTGTCTAAAGGAATTCCTTTGGACAAAAATCCAAAGGAATTCTTCCTTAGCCAATTTTAAATGCCTTAAACAAATCTGAAAGAATTACCTTTCGGCTTCCTTGAAAAATGACCCTTCTAAAGGGTGATTTTATTGATTAAGTGTCCTCCGCAAGGGCACTTGTCCTTTGAGAAGCTTCCCTTTACATTGAACCGCCCCTTTAAACTTTGGCGATGAACCATTCCATTGAACCAAGATCTTGAACCAATCAGTTGAACTAATCAGTTGAACCAAAAATGGTTCAAGCTGATGGTTCAATGAATGAACTGACTGAATGAACTAAGCATTAAACTTGCCATTATGAACTTGCCTTTGAACCAATAGTTGAACCATTTCATTGAACCAAGGCGTTGAACCAAGTTTTGGTTCAATGGTTCAAACAAAGCTTTGAAAAATGTCTTTGAACCTGCTATTGAACCAAAGGATGAACTAAATGAATGAACCAACTGAGTGAAATAAAGGCATTGAACCACTTGGTTGAACCAAGCCATTGAACTGTTCCTTTGGTTGAACCTGCCATTGAACCTTGAACCCGTTGAACCTTTGAACCAAAGTGGTACAATGGTTCAATGGTTCAAGCCACCTTGATTTGGCCAAGTGTCTTGACGCTGATGAACCAATTGAAGTGATTGAACTTTGAACCTTGATGAAGCGCTTAACTCTTGCCAAAGACATTGAACTTGTTGAACCTTGAACCCATTAAACCTTTGAACCAAAGTGGTTCAATGGTTCAACGGTTCAATGGTTCAAGTCTCTTTTTGTACTCAGATGCTTGTTAATGAAGATTTTCAACTGAACCAAAGCTCTGAACCAATCCCAGAGAATGACTAAGTGTTGAAAACTGATTCTTTTGACTGAAACCACTTGTAAAAATCTTTGAACCTGTGTAAATGAACCTATCTACAGAGTCCGTAACTTGTCTTCCTACTGAAGATTCTGTAGATTTTTTGAGAAGCTTGGAAAATGAGGAATTTGAATGTCTAGGACAAATTTTGGAAATGGAAGAGACAATTTTGGTCTGTAAGACCAAAATAGTTCAAATGTTGTCCCAAAAATGACTGCTATTTTTTGGAGGACAACACATATGAGTGATGATAATATTTTTATATGAATTCATGTTTTTATTCACCAAGATATTACAATGCAACTCACAAACTGATAAAGCTAAGAGCCACTATAAATGGAAGCTAAAATTTAAATATTAAGCAAATAGATAAAAAAAAAATAAGAATGTAAAGAAGAGGGACATGATAAACTAAAATCAATAGCCATAAAATGGATATTTGGGAATACAAAATTGAGATAAAAATATGCTAGGAAACATAAGAGTGATGCAAAAATCCTAAACAAAGATAAAACACTCTAATCAAATGGGAAAGGTTAAGAACTATCAACATCAAGGACTTAAATAACCCCACCTATCAAGTGTAAGCTTGGGATAACAAGTGAAGTATATATATCATCCCACTAATGATATATGCATGTAAAATAAAATAATTCTCCCTTCCCACAACATGTTCTTGATCTTCAAAACCCTTGCAAAGTCATCAGTCTACTACAAAGATTGGGTACTTGTCTGAGAAAGTAGGTGGTACCAGAATGTAGGAATATATAGGTAGATAATGATGAAATGAGACCTCTTAGCCTATTGTATTGGCCTAACACACCCTTATGGACCTTGAATCTATCATGAGGGAAACTATGAAGTTTGAATTTAAAATAAAATGTATGTGCTAAAAAGATCACATCTTTAGGTGTGATCTAACTTTTAAGATATAATTTAACTTTTAACATTGTATTTTCTTATGATTTGGATTTTAACTCTTTTGTTTTTTAATATTTTTCTCCTCCATATGGATTTGTAAAAACCAATAATATGTGATAAATATGATTAACAAAAGAGAGCCTACACCTAACTGCTAGAGAAGAGAACCTAAAGATAAAAATGCCTAAAGACTCTAAGACTTGCACCGCAGGAAAGAGTGCAATCTCAAAATAAACCCAAGTGTGCCTAAAGTGAAATTATATGGAAGATGGGGATGATGGAATATCCATCCATGTGAAAAGGTGATATAACAAGAAAATTCTAGTAGTTGACCACAAGAAGGGAGAACTTTACTTCAGAAGTGACTAGGCAAAAAGTAAATTTAAAAGTACATGGGAGTGTATGTAAAATTTTGAAATGGAAACACAAAAAAGGAAAAATTTATTAAAAATGGTAATCATGTCACTAGAGAATTAATATTATCCTACATAGGGTCTAGCACAAGTATTGATATGAGATATCACCCAAAAGAGGGGGAATGCAAAAAGATACCAAAGAATCAAGAGGAAACTAAGGGCAACTAAAAATGGTGAAATATAACATGCGATACATAAATCCAATGGTGATACCTAATATCCACAAAGGAAATGAAGTTCAAATGTAAATAATCCCAAAGTAGGGGTAAGCTATAAATAATAAAAAATTTAAACCTTAAAGTGCTACCAAATATCCACAAGCAAAATTAATGTCGACTATAAAGTGATATACGTGTTGAAAAAAAAACCCAAAAGTGCTACCTAAGATCCAAAAATTAAATGAAGGCCAACTAAAAAATGGTGTAAATGCTTAAAATAAAATCTAAAGGTGATACCTAAGATCCAAAAGGGAACATAATGATGACTATAAAGTGATAAAAAGTTATAAAGTAAAGATGCATACTTAAAAATAAAGTGTTGAAAAGTAACGATCATAATACAAGAGAGATTTTTACAATGAGCATCATGTATGCTAAATATAAAAATATAATATTAAATCATGTGAATAAATGTGAAATAAATATGAAAAAATGTAATATCTTCTCATAAAAGACATGAAATATATATACACATCTTATCAATAATATATTTAAATTCTCACTATAATTGATATCTGCCTCAAACCATAGTCTCTTATACCTTTTACAAGAGTCATGCAAGGATTGCCTTGTGAACAAACTCCAAGGAAAAATATAGAACTAAAAGGAGGAGGATGGGGGAATCTCAATGAGAATGACATAATAAAGGAAGAGAGGGTGGAATTTTATAAGGAATGGGCCACACATCACCAATTCGAAGAGGAATTTATGATCATAGGGGAGGTCGTTCCTCCATCCTAGGTGGACCATGCAAATTTTGTTGGGAAACTTTAAGTGGGAGCCTAATAAAGTATCTAAATGCTACTCAATGGATGTACTCTTATCTATAAAATGTATAAACCATTAGTGTCAAATAAAATACACCTCCTCATCCTTGGGGTTATAATTAGGTGTAATATTCAGAGGTGACATGTTTAGTTGAAGGGGTAAATTAATGGCATTGAGATGGAGTGCATTTAGAACTATTTAAGTGATTGATAATAGGTCAAATAATTTTTATTAGTTCCATGGAACTAAAAAGATAGTATAATATTATAATACTAAGGTGATCAAATATTCATGGTTGGTCTATATAGTCTAAAAAATAAACAAACTGATTAATTAGCCAAATAGTACCAAAGTAAGCAAAGCAGGAAGGTATTATGATGTTAGGTGTGTTTGACTTGTAGGGTCTTACATATACTAATAAAAAAACCTAAATGGTGAACAAGGTCCAAAGGGAAATATTTATAAAGGATTCTATCATAGTTTAACCTCATTATCCCATCTTTGAGGTACATCCATAGTAACTTCTTGGGGCTAGGTGCTTACCATTGCATTACAAAATTAAATGGTTGAAATGATTCCTATTGGATGAAAATAAAACCCTATGAAATTCAAATATACCATGAGTTACATGGAAGCTAAAATCCATATATAGTGTTATCTAATGGCTTGAGTATTGGAGAAATACCCCTCACATCATAACTTAGGTAAAACTAATGACCACTTTGCCTAAAATGATAAATCCAATGAGTTTTAAAAATATTAGAACACAAGTATAGATCGATATATATATATATATATATATATAATTGATTCAAATTTAAATAAAAAATATGTAACATACTGAAGGAAATAAACACTTAGAATGGTATCAAGCCAACCAATATAATCGAGAGAAAAACTATTAAACTAAAATGTATTGAGCTATCCAATATAGTTGACAAGAGGTAAGAAATTGTATTAGGTTTGCCAATATAGTTAGGAAAAATAAATATTGTAGCAAGCTAGCCAATTTAGTTTTAAAAAAATAGGGAATTTTATTGGGCTAGTTAGTACAGTTTCTAAAACTAATAAAACATTATCAAACTAGCCAGCGTAGTTGGATTGAAAACATAAAATGGTTTTTAATATGCCATTAAGAATATAAAATGAAAAATGTGAAAATGATCCTACTATAGGTGAGATAAGATTCAAGTTAGGTTCACTAGAATGTATGTATGGGATATGATGGCATGTAATTATCCTCTTTATCTTAATAGACTAAGACTCGATTAAGGTCATAAAAATAGAACCTGCATATAATCGGATGATCAAGTAAGGAAATAAAATAAACATAGACCTAATAGAGGGAATCTACACTAAAATTTTAAGAGGAAAGGATTGTAATGTGTAAGCCTATGTGATGGGGTATAACTCTCACTAGGGTTAAATGATTGGTAAGTGATTGTAATGGTGCAAGTAAAATTAAATGATGGGTAAGTGTTTGTAAATAAGGTAAGGAACAATGTTAAACCAAATGGAGGTATATGAAAACTAAAGTGATAAATTAAAATCCTAATATACCTTATATTTATACCAGTTTATATAGTATAAGAAATAACATAAAGATACATGCATACATCCACAAAGTAATAAACCAAACAATGTATAATCTACTAAGTAAATAAAGGAAAAAGTATAGGGATATAAATACATACATTTGAATGGACAAGTTGACACTTCAATCTCCCCTTTTGGATCAATTGGAACTTTGTAAGAGATGTAGGTTGAAGACCTCAAATGGTAAGATGAAGACCTAGATACAATTAGTTATAAACTCTAAAGACATCTCCTATTGAGCTTCAATGACATCGCAAGATAAAACCTCCAAGAGAAGGTTTTAAACCTCTAACTCTAAAAAATATTAATTAGGAGCATAAATTTGAGTGAAAACATATTATAACAATGTGATATATGTTTTAGGAATGAAATATGACCCCTATATATACAACTCCAATATCTAAAACTAACCTTGAACTTTAAGTCGACAGTATTGGCTAGGACGATATAGTTGCCTGACATAGTATGGTATTAGAAATTAAAACATAATATAAATGACTAAATATAGAATTAAAACTATATCATGTTGGTTGATATAGTATATGGAAGACCAAGTACAAATAGACTGTATCAGCTAGGCTAATACAATAGGATATAGGGAAACTAGTAAATCTGGATAATAGGTAGATGGAGACGTAATATGAAAAGAGAATCAAAGGAGGTTAGACTAATAGTAATGATGGTATGAAAAAATAGTATGCAAAAATGTCTCCATCTCACCCCATTATTAGTTTACCCTTTAAGGCATGCACTTAGGGAGATTGATGCACCAACAAGCCCCTATAAGAGAACCCATTAGTAAAGTGATAAATTGAAAAATATTATGTTTATAGTTTTAGGAAAAATATTTAATATTTCCAAAGGATACAAGTATAATTAAGGGTTTTAAGCCAAAGAATTAGCTAAAATAAAATATCCAAAAAACTAAATGATATTTTCTTCTATGATTTACTATAGCACTTCCATAGATGGTTAAAAATGTTTGTGGTTTGGATAAGTTGAAAGCTTAGGATAAATCATGCTTTTATTGAATATCAGGTGAATGAGTTGAAATAATTATATAAATAATGGACATGAGCTATGGATACCTAGTGGGGAGCTGATTTTAATAGCTGCTTATTATAATTCTTAGTTTCAATGTAATCATGTCCATAAGAGGCATTATTTCAATTTATACAAAATCCTAGAGGCTCATTTATTACATATATTATGATCTAGATCAAAATTCTCACATTGATTTGGGAAATTTAAACATGATAATGAGTGGTTATATATTCTCATACTTAGGGCTAGGAAGAGTGTGAAGAAGGCTAGAGTGGAAGTTGTGCAAAGTTTTTCAAGAAGATATTTTTTTGAGACAGGGTATCCTAATGAAATGAAAAGAAGCATACAAAAATATAATGAAAGTAGGTAAAGCAGGGAAATGGTAATATATAATAAATATCCTCAAAGGAAGGGGGTCATAATTAAGGAAATGTTGTTGAAACTCGTAAGAAGTTGAGAAAAAATGTGATTAGCTCGTGTAAAAGTGAGAGACACTCTTATGAGTTTGGTGATGTGCACTTGAAGTATTACCTATTTAAGGAATATACATGGGTAGAGGATTCATGGATATTGAAATATGATGTGGATGAGGTTGCACGATGTGTATATAGTGAATGAGTTTGATTTGTTAGATGCTAAAACCCATATACATTGATATTTATAGGAGTAAATTGATCAAGGAGGGTAAAAAGTGAAAATATTTTATTGGGATACCATGAGAATGTAGTGGTATAATAAATTATGTTTAAGAGCTTGATAGAGAAAATGAATGCACTAGTAGGAAAGGAAGTTGTGCAAGATAGTGGAAGAATAAATGTTGTATTGTAAATAATAGGGACTGATGCACATGGTCTATTGGTTGGAGTGAGTAGTATAATATAAAATTCCAAAGTTTTAATCTAAGGAGGTTTAATGCAAGGGATATATGAGTTAACTTCAAATACAAGTGTAGGGAAAACTAATGGAATAAGGGGAGGTATTGCATCAGGAAGCAATGCTCAACATCAACTATAACAAATGATAATTAATCCAAAAATTGTTTATGAGATGCCAATGAAAATAAAATAATACATAGGAATAAAATATGTTACAAACCACATTCATAAATGTGATATTGCATGACATGTAAAAAGAGTAAATGCTCCAGAAAGGAAAATAGTCTAGTTTATGACAACATTATTGGATCATGTACACGTTTGGTATCAAATTATGTCCCAAATAAGACAATGGTTGAATTTTATGAGTTGAATAAATGTTTTATAAGGGAATTTTATATCTCATATCTTGAGCAACAAAACATGTCTATACTCAAGGACATTAAGCATGATAAAAGTGTTAGGAATATAGAATGTAGAGCAATATTAATGAAATAAAGATAGAAATAAAATACATAAAACACAATATAATAGAGACACAAATTTAACATATTTCATCCAATATGGGCTATGTCCACACACAAACAAATAGTTCTCTTATTTATTCCAACAAATGAAGGGATAAACCTACAATACATCCACTATAATCACTTCTTCACTCACACACAATATGCCACTATGATTAAAATTCCATCATATCAAAGGAGGTTTAAAAATTAGGGCAAAAAATGTACCAACATAATTTATACCATTAGATCTATGAGTTAATAGTGAACAGTCCAGATTTACTACAAAATTACAATATTTTACAATGCATTTTTCAAAAAAAAAATTCTTTGGGGGCACTACCCCTGAACCCCCACCAGGGGGCACTCTATGTAGGTCACCTCCCCACCCCCCCCTAATTTGGAACTAGACATTCTAATAAGATCAGGGTCCACCATCCAAAAATAAGTGAAATCATGCACACATATGATGCATGGTTTAAAACATTTTTGTCAAAGCTATCTTATGAGATACACCCCTTATAACTTCAATATGTTTTTTGTGTGGATTATTTATAGTATTTATAAGGCACCTGATAATGATGCATGTGAAGCATTAGATGCCAATTGATAGTGTATTAGGATATGTGTGGCCAACTTATGGCCAACATAACCTTTTACTTAGTCATATAATACTTTATATTTCTTCATATTGGTAATAGTGTCGACCTATAGAGTATCCATATCCTAGGTAGGGTATATATAGGAGGTAGTTGTTATTATTGAATATTCATATTAAAAATTATGTAATTATTGTAAGGTTGTAGAGGTTTCCCCCTTGAATTAGTTCAATATTATATTTAAAATATTAGAATATGATATTAATCACATGTGTGGATCTACTCTTTATTATTTATTGTTTCTCTATTACTGAATATCTATATTTCCATCCATTTTTGAGATATAGTTTATTAGTGTTTTTTTTTTAGAAATTCAAAAACACACAACATTTTAACTAAAAGGAATTTGAGGTTTTAGTTTGTACCAAATATATTCACATGTTTTTAAAAACAAATGAATATGGAAGTATTTCACACCCTTGCACACTATAATAGGGATTAATCTCAATGAGATAGTTATAATGTTATAAGCCTATGTCAACCTTTTTTTATGACCCCCCTAAAAAGAATAATAGTCATTATATTCATCCCAATGAGATGATATAAATGGTATAACCCTATAGTAACCTTTTTTTTCCCAAGTCATCCCTAAACCTTAAATCTTGAATATTGAATCCTAAATCCTAAACACTAAACCTTAAAACTTGAACCCCAAACCCTGAACCATAAACCCTAAACACTCAATCTTAAACCTTAAATCATAAACACCAAAAATTAAATCCTAAAATATTAATCTTGAACACTAAAATATTTTACATGAAAGGACCACACATTTGGGTAGGAATACAGGGTTCTAATACTTAGGAAAAAACTCTTAAAGAAAGAGATGGATTAAAAAAGAGAATTAATGGAACTTTAATTCCAAGGTTTCTTCGATAGATCATAGAGTGAACCAACTTGATTATAATGTGAAAGACATACATTATATAACATCCAATAAATTATATATGGAAAAAAATATTTATTAACTTGATCAACTAGGGCAAATATTCATTCAACTATTTTATTTACAATAGAGTCCAAAAAACTAGCCACAATTCACTAATTCACTACCTAACTAGGGTGTATCTTATAGCCAACCTAATTCAAATAAAAATATAGTGTAACCTCATCCCTCATCTTGATATAATTTAGAAATTTAGAATATGATAAAAAAAAGTGGAAATGCATAGGTTTTATGGGTTGGATCTTCTCACCTGGATTAACTAAATTGATTTTTTTGATGTACACTAGATTCCATGTGGATAGGAAGGTCACAATAGAATCCTTTCATTTAAAACTAAAGAAATTAATATAATTTTGATGATTTTGTGTTAAAAATAAGAATAAGACTCTTAGTTTCACTTGGTTAGTTTGTATTAAGGAGTTGTAGGTGTACTTTATAATAGTTTGACAAAGAATTATTTTCATCAATTAGAAAAACTGAAACAAACATGACTAGTTAAGTATTATATTTAATAATTCTAGAATTTGTCCTTATGAGTGGAGGTAATATAAAATGAGATTATCATGATATATTTTTAAGGGGACTCAAGGATAACATCTAAAATGAGGTATGCATGTTTAATCCACTTAGTATATTTGATTATTTTATCATGCCACACATGGTGGAGGAAATAATATGGCTAATAAAATGTAGGGCTTCAAAATAATAAGAGATAAAACACCCTAGCTCCATCATTTCCTCAAATTAAAAGGTTGAATCCTATAAAAATTGAAGAGAAAAGGGAAAAGGGTTTTTTAAACCATGTTGACTCATAAAAAATATAGTCAAGGACATAAATGTGCTAAAAATAAGTTATTTTATATTAAAGGTGCTAATGAAGATGAAGATGATCAATAATTATATCAAAGGTGGGTGATGATCCAAATGAGGATTCATTAGATATTGAACAAACTATTTATTTCCATGAACTTTAGGCATTAACACCCCATAAGCACTCAATGTAGTGGTTTTATTAAAAAATAAAGGGTGACAGTGTTGATTGATTATGGAAATACCATAACTACATAAAAAATAAGTTGGATACTAGATTGAACTATTTTGTTTATCTAGCTCAAAAATTTCAGGTCATTATTTTTGATGATGGTATATTCAGTTGCACATGAAAATTCTATAGTATTCTAGTAAAAATGGGAGACTACCTTCTATATTGGCCTATATTCACCATTCCTATGGGTAGAGTAAACATTGTAGTTGGAGTCAAATGACTTACTACGTTGGCCATGATTGAGTTAAAATTTTAGGAGTATTTGGGTGGATCTTATAGTTTCTCTAGACCCATCTAACTAGAATTTCATCCAATCATGCATTTTTGATCACAAGGAAGGAATTTTGAATTATGTGGGATGCATACGAAGATCCCACTATTAGTTATTTCTCATTATATGAAAAATATTATTAAAAAGTGTGTCTATGGGTGCTTATGGCATAATATTTCTCCTAATAATCATAATAAATAAGGTGACTGCACTACCAATCTACAAATAATTTCCATGGGGAACTCAATAATTTTTGGAGATAAACCAAAGTTACTACTGCCCAAAAGGGATCATGATCATAAAATTCAATTGGTACTAGGGATCTATCCACCCGAAAATAGACCTTATAGGTACCCATATGTACATAAGAGTGAGATTAATAATATGGTACATGGGTTACTCGAGGTAATAAATATCTTGCATATAAAAATTTACTATTTTTCTCTAATGGTTATTGTGCATAACAAAGATGATACCTAGCACATATGTCTCAAATACAAGGAATTCAACAAGTACATGATCAAAGATAAGTTTTTAATTCCTATAATTAATGATTTTATATATAATTTAAATTGTATTTTATGTTTAATGAAGCTTGATATTTAATTAGGTTATCATTTGATTAGAATTAAAGATGATGATATATATAAATTTTTTCAAAACCCATGGTGGCTAGTTTAGTTTTTTAGCGATGCCTTTTGGCCTCATAAATGTACCATATAAATTTAAGAGTTCAATGAATTCTATCTTTTGGAAATTTTGTATAAATTTTTCTTGGTATTTTTTTATGACATCTAAACATATTAAAAAAACATGGGGAAAAATGCTTTAGCATGTGAATTAAGTTTTTGATATTCTTGCACAACATTAGTTGTATGCCAAGCCTCACAAGTTTGATTTTAGATTCAAGAAGTTGTAGTGATTTGGAAAAAAAAATTACCATGAAGGAATAAATTTGGACCCTCATAATATCAAGGTCACAGTTGAATGGAAGGAGCTTAAAACCCTCAAGCACCTATGGGGCTTCTTAGGGATCAAATGTTGCAATTTCCAAAATTTCAAAATTTCTAACAACATAACATCACCACTCATTTATTTTTGGAAGAATAAATAATTCCATTGGAATGAGGTAACCATTAATTCATTTGATAAGCTTAAGGATTCCATGTACACCACTTAATTTCTACCTACCCTAAGTTTGTAAAAAATAATAAGTATTGATTGTGATGCTTTGGGGTTTGGCATAGGGAAGTACACATGCACGAAGGATGAAATATTACTTTTGAGATTCATCAAGGGTAAATTTTTTTTGAATCCCATTTATGATAAGGAAATGATGGATATTCTTAATGCAATCAAATAATATATACCTTATTTTATGGGATGACACTTTCAAGTGAAGATAGATCATGGTAGTCTTAAATACTTTTTAGACCATAGGTTATCATGTTAGGAACCAAAAAAATGGGTCATAAAGATGTTGAGATATAGATTTGAAATTATATAAAAGAAAGGAAAGGATAATTTAGTGGTCGATGCACTATCTAAGAAGCATGAGTCCACAAAATCACTATTTTGTGCCATATAAATATATAATAGGTAGATTGTGTGGAGGAGGGAAAATAAGAATGGGTGAATGACACAAATACATAATCACTCATTTATAAGCTCAAAAAATATTTGAGAAATTTAGACAAGTTTTATGGAAAGGGGCTGATCTATGGCACAAGAATAATTTTTCCATGTGTAGGAACTCATTTTTTAAGAAAAAGGTTTTTGAACACTTACATGATTCATTATTTGTTTGACACTCACGATTATTCAAGACTCATCATAGAAAAAACATGATTTATTTGGGAAGTGATCAAAGGGGAAGTCCAAAAATTTATGGAAGAATGAATGGTGTGTTAAAAAATAAGGGTGAAATAATTAAGACCTCATGTCTTCTAAAACCATTGTTTATTTCTATCCATAGGTGGGAGGAGGTGTCCATCAATTTAATCGAAGGGTTACCCAATTTTGAATGGAAAAATTTGATAAAGGTTATCATGGATATACCAAATATTCCCTTTCCCTTCCACCGCCCGCCCCCCCCGCCCGCCCCAGTCACATCATTTTGTATCAAGTCCATTAGAATTATATTTTGTGTATATAATATAGAACCTACATGTTACCCCAAAGATCATATTAAGTGATTGTGATCCTATATTCACTAGTAATTTTTGGACTAATTTATTTTATTACTTAGGTGCTTAGTTGGCTCATAGCTCATTATATCATCCCCAGTATGATGACCAAATTGAGGTGGTCAACAAGTTTTTGGAGGGTTATCTCTGATGTCTTGCTTTGGATAAAAAAGAGAGATGGGTTCAATGGCTACCACTAGTAGAATGGTTGTATAACACTTATTCCCATACTTCATCTAAAATTTCTCCATTTTTGGCATTGTATGGGTACCAAAAACCATCCATTGCCTCATATGTGAGGTTAAAGCAAAGGTTTGAGAATTTTAAGTTAAATTTCAACACTAACATGATGTACTCTCTAGTATTAGAGATAATTTATAAATGGTATAAAAATTAATGAATCATCAAGATGCCTAGGATTGTATGAAACAATATTTTGAATTAGAAGATTGGGTTTTTATATGATTAAAATCATATAATAAAATGTGCATGGAAAATATAATAAGTATAACAATGTTTCACCTAAGTATTATGGACCCCATTAGGTCTTAAAATAGACAATAATTTTATTATATAAATTAGAGTTAGCCCATTTAGTGAAAACACATCTAGTATTTCATGTTACCTGCCTTAAAAAGGTGATTAGACAAAGAGTTTCAGCACACAAAAATTACTAAATATTGATAAGGAGGTAAGATACATTTTATAACTTGACGAAATTGTTGTTCCCAAAATCCGTCACTTGTTTTTGTGGACAACATGTCAATCATTTTGGTCTTGCAGACCAAAAATGATCTCTTCCTTTCTAAAAAAAATGCTCTGAGCAGTCAAGTTCTTAAATTATTCAAGCCTTTGTAGTTAAGGAAATCGCATGTTCAATGATGGGCTTTTGCAAGGAGAAGTTCAAAAAACACTTAAGGCATTTTATGGAAAAATTTTAGGGAATGAACCATTGAACCATTGAACTCCACTTCAATGAGTTTAAAAGGTTCAAAGTTCAAAGTTTAAAGAGGTCAAAGCTTCAATGGCGGGCTTCAAAGAGTTGGAATAGACCATCAAACCATTGAACCATTGAACTTCAACAAGTTCAAAAGGTTAAAATTTTAAAAGGTTCAAATGAGTTCAAAAGGCTTCAAAGAGTTTAAAGGGTTCAAAGTTCAAAATTGAAGCGAAAGAGTCTAGAAGATGTTTTCAAGTGGAAGATTCTAGAAGAAAAGTTCAAACAATTGGTTCAACGATATGATGAACTCCTTAAGAAGACTAAGTGAACGTGAATCTTTGTCAAACATAAAAGATTGAACTACCGAAGTGCCTAATAAAATTTGAACCATTGAACCATTGAACTGATGAATAGAAAAAAGGTTCAAAGGTTCAAGGTTCAAAGTGTTTCAAATGACCAATGACCAATGACGTCCTTGTGGATGTCAAAATCAAGGTAATGAAATAATGGTTGATTTTCAAAGATGTAGACCTGAGAATGAACTAAGAAACTAGTCAAAGAAGGAGTTGAAGGAGCTAGCAGAAAGCAAGAAGAGAGCATGAGAGCTCAGAACACTAGGAAGAGACAAAATGTTACAGGAAATCTAGAAATATCTATAGAAGAATTATTCTAGTAGGTGGAACAATCCACCAGGTGGACACCAGAGAGTGCAAGCATTCAAAGGCATGGCCTATTTTTCTTCATCAAAGTAAAAGCAAATGGATAGCTATGTAAGCATCATAAAGAAGACCAAGCTGCCCATGCTTAGTAGGAGACATTTGAGTTGATTAGAATGCTAGAGTCTAGGTTGATAATCGGCTCCAACATGGCCCCTTTACAGAATTGTTAATGCATTCAATGCAGCATGGGCCATTTCATGAAAACAAGCACCCAAGTCTTTCTTGGGTTGCTATATAATGTAATCTCTTAGTTTGTAAATGGGAGATCTCTCAGTTATTAGAAGCGAAACTCTACCCAAATTGAAAGGCATTCCTAAGACTTTGAGCTCAAACTGTTAATCATATTTTGTCATTTGAATAAGAAAACAAGTGAACTTTTAGACTTTGTGTTGAAGTAGCTTATGTTATCTAGGAAATTGTTCTTATGTTTATTTCCTAAATACAATCTTGTCCATTTAATCAAATAAGCAGAACTAGTGGAAATAATCTAAGAGGTGTCCTAAAGTTGATTGTGGGAGACTTTGTGCTACCATAATTATTTTTAGTTTGTGTTTTATGTTTGAATGAAAAGGATGTTGGAGAGACTTTGAGATCCCATTATCCTTCATAACCTTTTATCTTGTTGTAGTTGAGATGGAGAATTTGTGCTACACTTCATTCTACTATATTACTATGTCTTGAATTAGTGAGAGGAGCAATGAAAGACTGTGCTTTTGTGTGTTTCTTGTGGTGATAGTTACTACCCAAAAAGTCTTCCTCTAGTTTTTTTGAACATCATTTTTGAAAAAAGAGAAATGCCTTCAGCACTTACGTAGGAATTCTCTTTTTCTTTATGAACATCCTCTCAAAAAAAAGAGAGATGGATGGTGTGATTTCACCCCTAAGTCTATTTTCAGTTTATATTAGTATATAGTAGCTTATAGGGAACCTCCCCTTGATAAGAAGAGAGATTTATCTCATTATGCTATGGTAAACCTACACATTTTACTGATTAAATCTCCTTATGCTAAGGTTGATATACCTATTTTGTTGTTAGTTAGCTGGTGACAAAATATTCACCCAACAATTTTTGGTGACTCCACTGGGGATCAAACACGTAGTTTGAAGCCTCAAGCTTCAAATTGAAGTAGTTTTAGTTCTTTTCCATTTCCATTTTGCACTCTAGTAGATCCACTATACACGTGAAGATAGAGAGCTCAAGGTATTGTTGATCTTATATTTGAGTTGGTACAATGAAATAATTTTGAGATTTTTCCTCCACCATCTCGCCTTCAACGAACCAAGAGTTTTCCTCCTAGTAACGTTAGGTCATCAATACTAGGCAAAGCTTCTCTTTCCTTTGCTAACAGAGCTTTGTCTATACATGCCCCACCAAGATTTTTTATCCCTCCTTTCCATTGTCATATCATGGCAGCCCAAGGCCCCTGGGGTAATACTTATAGTCCCCTGAATCTAACTCCACCCTTACATGAACTACCTCACAGTTAAAGGAAGAATTTTCCCAAGCTCTATGGCAATGGGAGAGTTTATCTTGATGAACATGTTGCAACCTTCTGCATAGCTTGTGGTGTGATAGGTGTGGAGTATGAAGACATGATAGTTAGAATGTTTGTAGAAACATTGTAAGGTACTACTGTAGATTGGTTTTATCACCTTCAATCTCAAACTATAACTAACTTGAACACTCTCAAAGCTAAGTTTGAAGCTAGATTCAAATATACAAAAGATGCACATGCCCTGTTAGTTCAATTCATGCAAATGAAGAAGGAACCTCATGAGCCTATGTGAGAATTCATAGCTAAATTTGACAAGCTGAGGAATAGGATTCCTACAATTGCTCAGCCAACACCTAAAAATCTTAAATGCTTCGTCATAAATTCTCATCTTCCTGAAGTGAGTTTCCTATTGAGGTAGGCTAGCTATATAGACCTTGCTACAGCTCAGGATTTGGCCAATGAGGTTGAAGATGATCTTATCTTGGTAGGAAAGATAAGAAGAGATCTTAACATAAATAAATCTTCTTCATCTTCTAAAAAAATTTCTACAGGCACCACTGATCCTATGGTGCAAAAGTTGGCTAAAAGCAAATGGCACAAGGGATGCCTACTCCTTCTTATCAAGATATACCAAGGAGGACATTTCCTAGCCAGTCATATCAAGGCAATGCTACTAGGAATCAAGGGCAACCAAATCATCTTCCTCCCCCATAGGAGAAACTTGCCATTGAAGCATCACTAGCCAACTCAGCATTTGGATATCTTGAAACTAAATCTGATTTCTCTTTCTAACCTGAGTTGAACCAAGAAGATGATGCTAATATCTTCATATAAGGAGAAGAAGAATTAGCTGGCAACTCTAACATTGGTTTCCTGAATTACCAAGATGAAGCTAGAAATAAGGGAGAAGTGTTTGAGGGGTCATACGCTATTCTTACCAAGTCCCAAAACTAGTCGACTCAACAAGCTGATAAAATAAAACTAGGGGAAGGATCTCAACTAGCAATTTCAATTACTAAATGAGGGGCTTCTTTGCCTTTCTAATCAAAGGACCCGGTGATCACTAAAAAATTAAGTACCTCAAATATTCCTTTTCCTTCTGCTTCAAATTTTCAAACTAGTACCACACCCCATAAAAACCAAAATGATGGACTTCCTTCCTTTGTTCCTAGTTCTTTCTAGTCATTTTATATAATTGACCATACTAGGAAGACCAAAATCCAAATGACTGAGTTTGAATATTTACAAGCCAACCCTGAGTAGTTAGACAGGTTGGTTGAGTGTGTAAAGAACAAAACTATCCCTATAGGATAAGATGTTTCCAAAGTAATCCATAATCTCCTAAAGAACACCTCCACCTCAAATAACCTTGTCATTACTCCTCCTATTGCCCCTGGGAAAATAAAACCTTTCTATATTTCCTTGTTGATAAATAGACACAAGCTGAGCAACTGCATAATTGACTCGGGAGCTTCAGACAATGTCATGCCTACAAAGGTAGTAGAATCTCTTGGCCTCACCCTAAATAAAAATTTTGGGAGATGTTTGTCCATGGAAAATAAAAAGTACCTTTGTTGGGTCAAATCAAAGATGCCTAGTTTACATCCGCGGCCTTCCCAGAAAAAAGGATTAAAATGACAGTCCTGGTGGCTGATGTTCTAGCTTCCTATGGCATTCTATTGGGACAAACTTTTTGCAAGGATGTTGGTGGTAATTTGAGCATGGACCTATCTGAGGTGAGGATACCTGTGAAGGGCATCATGCAAAGGCTACTCCCTAAGAAGGATTCAAAGTACAATATCACCCAAACATCAGCCCCTAAAGCTAAAATTTTATTTGAGTATTTAAGAATGGGTAATTATTTCCTATCCATAGAGGGTGTTCTTATGTCATCAAATGAAAGTCCTATAGGTGAAAATCCAAAAAGTTTAGATAGGAAACTAGAAGAATTAGTAGAGCACAATTCATGTGTAAAAGGATCTCCCCTCCCAAATGAAGAAAAATATGACAAGAGATCAGTTTTTGATGATGTTTAGATTCTAGAGTTTGATGGTAGTTGTTCTTCTACCAGTTCTAGAGCTGGGATTGTGTTAATATCTCCTCAAGTAGATAAATTCCCTTATTCATATAAGTTGTAGTTCAACAACACCAATAACATTTCCAAGTATGAATATTTATTACTCAGGTTGAAGGTAACTCAAGATAAAGGTGTTAAACTCCTTCATGCCAGAGGAGACACTGAACTGGGGGTTTGTCAAGTAAGGAACCTGTATCAAACCAAGAATGAAATATTGCACCATTACTACAATATGTTATGGGACAACATTGAAATTTTTGATGCTTTCAGTATCTCTACTATGCCCAGAGAGTTCAATGATCAAGTAGATTCATTAGTTATTTTTGTGACCCTCATGGTTCCTCACCCTAAATTCAAAGGGAATAGGTACACTATCAAACTAATCTTTCAACCAAGTGTGCCTAATAATGCTGACCATTGGTAGGTATTCTATAGCGATAACCAAATCATTGCTTTTTTGGAGCAGATGAATAGCTTTGAGAAGCTTTGTTTTGAAGGTAGTGAGTCTCTACTATGGGAATTAGCTCTTGAAACAAGTTCAAACACTGGTGAAGAATTCCTTTAGCTTAAAGAGAATAAAATCCCAAAGGGATTGGTTTCCCTTGAAAAACTATTTGATAATCATGATAGGTTCGTCAAGTAGTGACAAATAGATTCAAGTTCCACCCAGGAGTTTGATCAAATAAATTTGAGTACTGAAGAAAATCCTAAGATGGTCAACATTGGAAAGTGTTGCACTCCTGATGAAAAGCTTAAATTCATTATTTTTCTTCATCATTACATTGATGTTTTGGCATATTCCTATGATGATCTAAAATCTCTCAGGCCTAAAGAAATTTAGCATGAAATTCCTCTCAAGATTGGATCATTGCCTCACAAGTAGAAATTGAGGTAGTACAACCCCAAGATATCAGGTATTATTCTATCTAAAATTTAGAAAATGTTAAAAGTGAAGATAATTTTTCCAATCCATCATTCCACCTAGATTGTGAACATAGTCCCTATGAGAAAAAAAATAGAGAATTTTGCCTCTGTGTTGATTTCAAAAATCTAAATCAATCATCTCTAAAGGACAAATACCCCTTGCCCATCATGGATCAGGTTCTACAGATAGTGACTAGTTTGGAGATGTTATCAATGTTAGATGGTTTTTTAGGGTATAATCAAGTGGAAGTTAGTGAAGTAAACCAGCATAAGACTATTTTCACTACACCTTGGGGCACCTTTGCATATCACAGAATGCCTTTTGGTTTGATCAATGCTAGTGCCACCTTCTAGAGAGCCATGGATCTTGCCTTTAGAGATGAAATGGGAAAGTTCATTATGGTATAACTCGATGACCTAACTATCTTTTCCAAACATCATCATGATCATGTGAATCATCTATAATAGGTGTTGGAATGATGTCGATAGAATGACATTTCCCTTAATCCTAAAAAAATAGTTTTTGGGGTTATAGAAGGGAAACTTCTCAGTCACACTGTATCCTAAAAAGGCATAAAAACTGACTCAAAAAGAGTCAAATTCATCCAAGAACTTACTCTACCTACTATTAATATTGTAGTTCATTCTTTCTTTGGAAAGGTGAATTTTCTATGAAGATTCATTCCTGAGTTTGCAAAAAAGACTCACCATATCATCAATATGATGAAGAAAAAGGCTAATTTCCACTGGACTAAAGAAGGCAAGTTAGCATTTCAAGATATCAAGGAAGCTATCACCCATGCCCCAATCTTGGTTTGTCTAGATTATACCAAAAATTTCACAGTGTACAGCTATGCTTCTAAACACACACTTTTAGCCATTCTGGTTCAACAGAACAAAGGAGTGGAATATCCCATTTCATTCATGAGTTGTCCTCTCAAATCTCATGAATTAAAATATTTAAACATGGAGAAGCATGCTTATGCTATGGTTAAGGTAGTGAAACACTTTCATTTCTACATCCTGAACTCACACACTATTGCTCTGGTGCCTGATACAACAGTAAAGTCCATTTTAACTCAACAAGAGTTTGGTACCAAAAAGGGCAATTGGATTGCTAAAATCTAGGAGTTTGATCTTGTTATCAAACCTATGAAGCTTGTGCGAGGAAGAGGCCTCTGCCAATTAATTGTTGATAACATACCAGATAAAATAGGGCATGAAGAAATAAAGGTTGAAGGCATGCCCACAGTTCTCTTTGTCACTACTACAAATGAGTGGTAGTCCAATATCACTCATTTCCTTACCTATGATGAGTGTCCTACCCACATGTCTCATAAATAAAAGAGAACTATTAAATTGAAGGCTGCTAACTATGTCTTGTGGGAAAATGGTTTATATAAAAGGAACCTTGATGGGGTATTCCTTCGTTGTGTGGACAAAGTGTAGCAGTCCAAACTTTTAGAGTCTTTACACAATCTGGCCTATGGTAGACATTTTTTTGCACCTATGATTGCTCATAAGATTCTACAATCTAGGTATTATTGGCCTACTCTATTTCAAGATACATACACATGGGTGTGTAGATGTGAGTTGTGTCAATAGTTTATTGGAAAACCCAAGTTGGCCACATTGCCTCTCAAGACGGTGGTGATCAAAGAACCATTTCAACAATGGGGTATTGATTTCATTGGTGCTATAAACCTATCCTCAAGTGCTGGACATGACTATGTCCTCATATCCACAGACTAATTTACCAAGTGGGTGGAAGCCATTCCAGCCAAGCATGCTACTTCAGAGGTGTTATGTAATTTTCTCAAGAAAAATATTATTTCCCATTTTAGAGTCCTAACCAAGATTGTAACAGACAATGTATCTTGTTTCTCTTCTCATGAGATTACCCAATTCTATTACTATTATGGGATTATCCTCTCCCCCTCTTTTGACTATTATCTGCAAGGAAATGGTCAAGCTAAATCAAGCAATAAGAACCTAGTGACCATTATCAGGAAGTTGGTGGATGACAATCAGAGAACCTGGCATAAAGTATTATTTGATGCTTTATGGGTAGATAAGATTACACTTAAGAGGGCAATATATATGTCACCATTTCAACTTCTATATGGTTTGAATGCAGAGATACCAATCACCCTAGAACTACTAGCACTGAAGTTGGCAAAGGTGGTCGAAGATCAAACATTTAAAAATTCTATCGACAAAAGGATCTTGTGCTTGACTAAACTAAATGAGCAGTGAACTATGGTGGTGGACCATATTGCAGCACATCAAATTCTAGTAAATAAGATCTTTGATAGGAAAGCAAGGATTCATGATTTTCATATTGGAGATAAAGTCTTGTTGTGGGACAAGAGGAAAGAACCAAAAGGAATGCATGGAAAATTTGATTCTTTGTGGAGAGGTCCATTTATCATTCATCAGGTTTATGGAAAAAATAGTTTCTTATTGAAATATCAAGATGACACACTATTTTCACTACCTCATAGTGGGTAGCATCTGAAGCACTTCAATTCTTGAAGTATCAGATAAGTCCAATTATACATTTGTATAGTCTTTATTTGTTTTGTGTTATTCATTTTGTTTTTTCGCATATTTATCTTTTTGGGTGGCATGACTTCGTAGCCTAATGGCATAGATGAAGGCACTTAGAGTCTAGTTTCTACTCCCTTCGATCATTTTTACAATCGATGGAAGTTCCCCAACTGGAGCTAGCTATTGTTCCCAAAATCTGTCACTTATTTTTTTGAAAAACATGTCAATAATTTTGGTCTTACAGGCTGAAAATGGTCTCTTCCTTTCTAAAAAAATGTTCTGAGTAGCCAAGTTATTCAATTATTCAAGCCTTTTTAGCTAAGAAAATCACAAGTTCAATGGTGGGCTTTTGCAAGGAGAAGTTCAAAAAACACTTAAGGCATTTTATGGAAAAATTGTAAGGAATGAGCCTTTGAACCATTGAACCATTGAACTCCACTTCAACAAGTTCAAAAGGTTCAAAGTTCAAAGTTCAAAGAGTTCAAAGCTTCAATGATGGGCTTCAAAGAGTTGGAATAGACCATCAAACCATTGAACTATTGAACCATTAAACTCTACTTCGATGAGTTCAAAAGGTTCAAAGGTTCAAATGAGTTTAAAAGGCTTCAAAGAGTTTAAAGGGTTCAAAGTTCAAAATTCAAGTGGAAGAGTCTAGAAGATGTTTTCAAGCAAAAGATTCCAGAAGAAAAGTTCAAACAATTGGTTTAATGATATGATGAACTCCTTAAGAAGATGAACATAAAATATTGAACTACCAAACCACCTGATGAAATTTGAACCATTAAACCATTAAACCAATGAACAAAAAAAAGGTTCAAAGGTTCAAGGTTTAAAGTGTTTCAAATGACCAATGACTGATGATGTCCCCATAGATGTCAAAATCAAGGTAATAAAATAACCATTGATTTTCAAAGATGCAGACCTGGGAATGAACTAAGCAACCAGCCAAAGAAGGAGCTGAAGGAGCTAGAAAAAAGTGAGAAGAGAGCTCGAGAGCTCAGAAAACTAGGAAGAGACAAAATGTTATAGGAAATCTAGAAATATCTGCAGGAGAGTTATTCCAATAGGTGGAATAGTCCACCAGGTGGACACCAAAGAGTGCAAGCATTCAAAGGTATAGCCTATTTTTCCTCATCAAAGTAAAAGTGAATGGATATTCGTGTAAGAATCATAAAGAAGACCAAGCCACCCATGCTTGGGAGGAGACATTTGAGTTGATTAGAGCGCAAGAGTCCAAGCTGATAATCAGCTCTAACATGGCCCCTTCATAGAATTATCAATGCATTCAATGCATCATGGGCCATTTCATGAAAACAAGCACCCAAGTCTTTCTTGGGTTGCTATATAATATAATCTCTCAATTTGTAAATGGGAGATATCTCAGTTATTAGAAGCAAAACTCTGCCCAAATTGAAAGGCATTCCTAAGACTTTGAGCTCAGACTGTTAATCATATTTTGTCATTTGAATAAGAAAACAAGTGACCTTCAGACTTTGTGTTGAAGTATCTTGTGTTATTTAGGAAATTGTTCTTATGTCTATTTCCTAAATATAGTCTTGTCCATTTAATCAAATAAGCATAACTAGTGGAAATAATCTGGAAGGTGTCTTGAAGTTAACTGTGGGAGACTTTGTGTTGCCATAATTATCTTTAGTCTGTGTTTTATGTTTTAATGAAAAGGATATTGGAGAGACTTTGAGCTCCCATTATCCTTCGTAACCTTTTATCCTATTGTAGTTGAGATGGAGACTTTGTGCTACACTTCATTATATTGTGTTACTATGTCTTGAATTAGTGAGAGGAGTAATGAAAGACTTTGTGCTTTCGTGTGTTTCTTGTGGTTACAGTTACTACCTAGAAAGTCTTCCTTTGGTTTTTTTGAACATCATTTCTAAAAGAAGAGAAATGCCTTCAGCACTTACCCAAGAATTCTCCTTTTCTTTGTGAACATCCTCTCTGAAAAAAGAGAGATGGATGGTGTGATTTCACCCCTAATTCTATTTTCAGTTTATATTAGTATATAGTAGCTTATAGGGAACCTCCCCTTGATGAGAGGAGAGATTTATCTCATTATGCTGTGGTAAACCTACACATTTTTCCAATTAAATCTCCTTATGCTGAGGTTGATATACCTATTTTGTTGTCAGTTAGCTGGTGACAAAATATTCACCCAACAAAAATCATATATAAATGCACAAAGAGGTTTTATATGAGGGCTATTACTACAATTTTGATCATGTTGAAGAATTTGGCTAGTGAGGATGTGACATGGGAAGATGAAACATTCTTGTAGTAGAATCTATAGGTCATCAATTCTTGTTTAAAAGGGAAGGGCATGGTACACCCTTCATAGGTAGTGTGTATTATGATTTGTATGGTTGAATTGTGTCTATCATAGCCTTTTACTTAGTCATATGGAAATTTTTGTATCTTCATATTGGTCAAAGTGTCAATATATAAAGTATTCGTATCCTTAGTATAGTATATGTAAGTGGAAGTTGTTGGTATTAAATCATAATATTTTTAATTCAATCCTTGTTTTAAGGTTATGTATGTACCCCAATTGAAGTGGATAAATGATATATTTATATTATTTTTGTTTAACTATCAATATTTGATGTGGATCTTCTTTAATATACTCTTATTATTATGATATATTATTATTATTGTTTTGAGATTGATATTTATATTTTCATCCATTGTTTTGAATTTTATTTATATAACTAAGTAATTTCATTAAAGTTATAGTGACTATGTTTATTTTTAATACATGCCTCTTCATGATTATGCTTCTTTAGATGATGAAAATGCTAGTGAGAATAATGATAAAGTTTGCAATAATATAACTCCTAGTAATGTATATGTACCATATATTGAGGATATGAGTGAAATAATTTTAGATAAATATCTTTATATTATCCCTAAGGAACTAGATGATATGATTTATTTAGTTATTGAATCAAAAATCAACAATTTAAGAATAAATAACCTAAAATTGAGACTAATCCTATAGATCCTTTCAAAGTTTCTAATATGTCAATTGGAGGCCCTACATCTACATTGGGTGGTGAGGATACTGATATTATATCTCTTAATCCTTATATTTATACACCTAGTGTTTTTAATCCTAATATTATTATAAACCTAAGGATTATATGGTTACTCCAACTATCAATCCAATGACCAATGTGCCTAATTCTTATATTTCATCTCTTAGCCTTAGACATAATCAAAATAAAAATCATGTCTCAATTACTACTAATGCAAATCATACAAGGGAATCCATTCATACACATACTAATGCTAATCATTTTTTGAATCATGTAGTTCATCTAAAGATACATTAATTGAAAAAAACATAGTGTTATGAAATTAAAAATTACACAATTATCTCAAGCATCTAAAAATACCATTCACGTGGTTTTATCTAATAAAATATACACAACCCATTGGATACCAAATATTATTTATCCTTTGCCATCTATATTTTAGTTCATAAATTTTATTTATATAGTGGTAATGGTGATCCTTTACATCATATTTGAGCTTATTTTTCATCATGCTTTGGTTTTGTTCATAATAATTTACTTATGACTAAAGGTTTCCCTAGAAGTCTAAAGGAATATGTTGTAGATTAGTTTTATGCTCTACCTAAAGGCTATATGCATAGATTCAATAATTTGGCCAATATGTTCTTAACTTATTTTTAAATCAACACTAGTCAAAAGGTCACATTTTATCAAATTTATCAAATCAAATAAGGACCTAGCAATAATTTTACTAATTATGTGCTTAAATTTAATAATATGCTTACAAAAATGTCACCCAAAATACTTGATAGTGAATTTTGAAGTATTTTCTCAAATAGTTTGCTTAGACCACTTAAATAAAAATCCATGTTTTCAAATGACCAATACTTTGACAAACTTGTACACATTCTTGGAAACATTGAGATTAAAATTTTAGAGGAAAATATACTTAATTATACATCTACCACCTATAAATCTACTACCTCCAAATATCATAGAAAGTTAACATGCAAAGATAATACTAATGATGCACCTATCTTTCAAGATAAGAATGAATCCAAATAGTAAATGAAATTTTACAATAGTTGATAGGTTAGTGCTTCCACCTTCTAGGAACATGTGAGAGTTCACATGATTACCTAGTCAACCTAACAAAGTGCTTAAATTATTTCTTGAATGTAACTTGATTACATTACCTAAGCCATATTAATTGTATACTATTTGAGATTTACCTAGAGGATATGATGCCAATACATATTTTCACTACCATAGAGCTTCATAATAGTATACTAACCAATTATATAAACTATGGAATAAGATTAAACATATCATTGGTAGTAACACCATTCTAATTTAAGGCCATAATTATGAATTGAAAAAAAATATATTGAAACACCTAATCATCACTTTAAAATATTCAATAATCCATTTAAAAATAATGACACTAAAGAAAGACATTGTGCATATGACAACATGTATATAATATTAGATAATTACATAGGATCATGAGATTGATAATATTATTGGAATGGTTTTGAGTTATAAAAAACAAGCATCATATATTACATTATATGACCACAAGATATAATTTTATGATTCACACAATTGTCCTTCTTATACATGATTTTGTTGATTACATTCCTTAGATCACACATAACATTATGATTGATTATGTTTTTAGAGAAAATCTAATTATAATGTCATTAATATATATCCAAAGCTACACTAATTAGGATTTTCTTGGTACAAATATGATACTTAAGAGATATGATGACATTGAACATACATCTCTAGGTGGTATTGATTTACCAGTGTTAGTCAGTCCTTGGACCTTATTAAAAGGGTTTGACATAGTGTAATATACTAGATCATATAAATTATTTATTGAATTCCCATGTATTATTTAGATGAGAGAAACTTATTTTACATTACATCATTGTCTCACATTTTTTCATAATAAATAAATACATCCATTTAGGGCACAACTTGCGAGCTACCTATCCTACCTCAAGGGCCACATGTGCAATCGTATAGGCCAATTCATATGGATAAAATTATTAAAGCTTATGGTATTTAATATAGTTTCACCACCTATTTTTTGATTTATAATAAATTTATATCTAAGACATAACATTCTAGAGTTGATATTCCTATAGTTACATCTTGAATTCCTACAACACCTACTCATTCATGCCCAAAGAATGGTTAAAACCTCTTGTAGTGGATCATATCCAAGCACTTAAGTCAACTATAGTTTCACCATGATGTATTAATATGAGTTATTTTTGATAGGTTACAATGACTCTTTGAACCCACCATCACCATATATTTTATTGATATAATGATTTCAGTCATTACACATCTCGAAACTACATCTATGAAACTTAAATGGATGCATCTTACTCCCCTAATATTAGTATTTCAACTTATAGATGAGATCATCAATTAGCTATGATATCCTCTTCTTGTGCATGATTGATACATCATTATTGTATTATAGTTTTCTATTGTACATAGATTTTTTCTTTTATATGTCATTTTTTTCATGTGCCTTCCTCCATTGATTTGATTGCATGCCTCATAATTATATTAAATTTGATATATATGTTTTTGCATTCTATTTACCTCAACATCATTCTAAATAATTGGTTTTCATTATTTTTTATGATACACTAACCCTTATACCTTAATTATTGATCCCATTTGAAACACTTATGGATATTTATTGATGATTGCATCATATATATTTATACCTTACATTATATTTTAAACTAACTTCATAAGGAAGTTATGAATTGTATAGAATATTCCACATCTTATTATTTTCACTCCTTGGTCTATCTATTTTTTATTGTCACTATTTTTATGTCCCTTTGCCTACCTATTTATTTATTAATTAATTGTTACCCTTGGAATCTTTTATTTCTTGTTTGAGTTTTTATTGATTTCAACTATTGGTCTTCCTTTTTTACTTCTTGTTAGAAACATATAAAATACAAAAAACATTAGAAATGGAAAAATAAAAAAAATATTTTATTTTATTTTTATTGATTGACACATATCATGTATATTCACCTATATTATATTTTTTAATATACATGTTTAGACACATGACTCTCATTGTATTATTTAAGTAGGTGAAATGTATTATATACATGTTTCATATGATAATGGACTATCAGATATTACACCACTACTTTCATGCCCACACCCTAGGGTCTTTATCACATTGGTGGTATGCCTTGTGTCAGGTGAATATCTAAACAAAAAAAATTATGGTGATATCTTTCTTGATTTCCATTTATCAAATAGATCCATTTACATTGACTATATCATATATTACTAGTGATTATATCTTGTTTGTTACATGGATATCTACATTATGATGTTTATATTTTTATATTGTGTATGTGCCTATATTTATTTGATTTCTTGCATGTGTATGATTATGTGTGTTTGAGCATGTTGATTATGTCAGTGTCTTGTATAGTCAATGTCCTTATAATATACTATAGTCTTCATGTCATGCCATGTCATTTTTCCATGTCTTGTGTTCTTTACAATTATTTCCTATATGTAGCTACATAATTTTATGATTATTGTGTATACTATGAAATATTATATATTTGGTTATAAGATATTTATCACAAAAAATACTATTTGTTGTATTATCATGCTTAGTGCTTACATTTCCATGGTATTTACCATGCATCTATTGGAGTATACTAGTGTGTGTGATTTAGTAATTTGTCATGCCCTCCTACAGTCCCAAATACAACATTGGGGGCATGTTCTTTGACTATATATTTCTTTTCCATTTGGGGTAATTGTACCTTTTTCTATCTCCTCAAGCTTATGACTATATATATTATTCAAAGCATTAATTGATGGAATGCTATTTTTTACATCTTTCTTATCCTCACATGAGTTTGCATATTAATTTGAAATGTTACATGACAATACTTTAAAATGGTTACATACATGTTTTTTTATGATTTTCAATGATTTTATCAAACTTTGGCTATATATTTTGTAATGAAACATGGTATATTTGAAATTTTATTTTGAGGTGAGTGATTAAGGAACAAGTTTTATAATATCTCACCTCAAAAAGTGAGGCATATATCCAAATATTTTTATATTTTCAAGATTGATAAAAATATATTTAAGATTAATAAAAATTGAAAAAAAATGAGCAAAACATTGAGTGAATTAAGGAAATTGATTGAAATGAAGGTGCAAACTATGGATAGAAGACATGAATCTGTTTCATTGATCAAGAAGTATAATAAAGTTGTCAAAACTTAATTTTCAAGTTCTAATTGGAGTCAGTGTTAGATAAGTGAGAGAATATGTTTTTTTACATGGAAACATGGTTCACATACAAAAAAGTGTATGCTTATTTTTTATTTTCATATTTTATATTTGATACGCCATGATATGACATTGACTACTTGTATGCAATTGGCCATTACTTTTAGGTATTATAGATTTTCTAAGAAACATAATCATAGGTGGGTGGAATCAATCTCAAATTGTAATTTTATTCATCCATTCTTCCCTAGGTAATTCAAGGTACACTCTTCAATTCATTATTGTTTGTAATTTGATAACTAGATGCATTAACATCACATTTATGCATATAAGTAGGAGAATTATGTAGATACTTAATTATGGTACAAGACCCATTTAAATCATGTCTTTTACCAATTTTATCAACCTTGGTTCACTTTTATATATTTTTCCATTTTTTTAAATTTCTTAACCCACACTAAACTCTTTCTAGCCATTGAGACTTGTAAATGTCTTTAAATTTCATCTGTTTTATAATTTAATCCTTATTTATCCATTTTTAGGATTATTTTCTTAACTTTGTACATTATTTTATATATGGAAAAATTAAATTATTATAATTTAACCACTGATTCTTTCTATCATGGATTTAGTGGGTCCTCTACATTATTTTGGTATTTCCTGCCTTGGCTTAATTTCCTATGCCATGACTCTAGCTTCTTAAAATTTTCCATGGTTGGCCATTGCATGTCATGTCCTAGAGAACCTTATATATATAAACCATTCATATTTATTTACTAATATATATTAATTATATAATTATATGGAGGGTATTCCTTAATTTAGAGAATATATTAATCAAATCTATTACTTCACTTGAGAGGGAACTTGCACATTGAGCCCCTATTGATTTTTCATCATTTCAAGCCTTTTGATATCATAAAATTGTACCCATAAATGTTTTAGGATAATGTACATATTTTTTTAAATGCAATTCAAAAAGGATAGGAGGTGATCTCATTACTTTAAATTCCACTCACATGATCTAGAGAAGTACATTGACTCTAATTCCCAACAAGTAACATATGTAGGTGCAACTCCATGAGGGGTACATCAAGTCAACTATTTTCACAAAATTTTTTTAATGTTACTTTAAAAGGTTAGGTCAAGTATTAAAAATAATAATAAACATATAATTATACCCTTGAATTTAACATTACAATCAGATACACTATATGATATTTCACAGGACATGGGCGCAAAAGAATATAGAATCCAGAAAAGAGAAGATTAAAAATTTGGTAGCATAGAAAACATCCACTAGTTGTAGAGGTTCTTATTCCATGGTATATCAATTATTACCATGGCATATTTGTTCATTGCATTAGAAGCATTGAATTTGTCCTTTTATTTTATGACATATTTATTTGACACAAACCTAAACAATCTCTTCCATATCATTGTTCTATTATTATAACCCAAATATTCTACCTAGATGTGTTAGATTATTATCTCCTTTTTCATTTAATTTATTTTGACTTGTTACAATTATCTATTATCCCATTTGTTCTTATTTTTATATCAAAAATTAAGGTTATAGTTTAATTTTTAGAATGTATTATCTTTGATCCCCCTTGTGCTAATCTATTTGCCTAAGTTTTCATTAAGTTATTTTCCCTAGTAATAATTTTAGGTAAATAGGTTAGTATATTTAAAAGTCTTTACCATCCACCTATTGGGTCATAATATTATTTGTGTGTGTGATTAATTTCTATATTTATTCCTCCTAGGGGAACATTTCTACATGGGATAATATAACTTGTCCCTACCTTATTTTTCCATTGGGGGAATAATATTGTTAGAAATCGCCTTGAGCTTATTATCATCTATATATTACATATACAAAACTACATTAGGGATTTAAATTTTCCCCCATCACATCACTATATTTATACATATTTCTTGTTCCTTATTCTCTCATCTTCACACAAGGTTTCATTTTAATGTTGTTCATTAGATGATGAAATTTATGATTGTTACATATGTGTTTAAAATGATTTTTTATATATTCTAACAACTTATCTATATTTCATGATAATATGTGACATGCATTTATATTTATTTTGAGATGTGTGATTGTAAGAATAAGTTTACAATCCCTCACCTCAATTCATGGGCATACATATCACATATTTATACATTAATATCTTTCAAGTAGGATAAAAAAGTTGAGGAAAAAATAAGTTCAAAGAAATGATAGATATCTGCTTCCTTGATCAAGAAGTGGAGCTGAATTGTCAGAACTTACTCTAAAAGTTTTAGCACCTACGAAATATTTGATTTTAGTTTTGGTTACTATAAATAATAATATATTTCATGTACTCTTATGTGTATTCATTCCTTTGTTCATTTTTTAATTTATATTTAATTTAGTTACATTTACAACAATTTCTCATGATATTGACTATTTTCAATTTTTTGTCAGAGCTATCTAGATTAAATGGCTTTTATATGAGCTATCATTGCATGTGGATGGTGTCTCACCCAATAATCTAGTTTTTACATCCATATTTACATAGGTAAGTGTAATTATGTGCTTTAATTTATTGTTTTAATTTGATAGAAACATGTATTCAAATACACACATCAAAGTGGGGAATTATATAGACACCTAATTTTGGTACAATACCCTTTTCCATAGCATATCTGTCATGCTTTAGCACATTTTGTACACTTATGTGTATTTGGAAAATTTTGGACATATTTCACCCTCATTAGTATCCTTTCAGACTTGATTTAGATACATATCCTTAGATTCATGTCAATTTTTTAATTATTAGTTTTATTAGCCCAATCATTAATTATATGAGTAGTCTTGTCTCCACTATAAGCTTTTTTGCCTTCTAGTATAGATTTAGTGATCTACCAATTTTGTCATGTACAAAACTAGTGACTTGATGATTATATCCCTCTTGATTTTGTGGGTCCTTACCACCTTGGATTTATTTCATCCACCTTTGATTCCACTTATCACATTATTCAATGGTTAACCTTTACTCATCATATCCTAGAGAGCCATAAGGTATATATATATACAAGTCAAGCCTTATACATTTATTAAGTATAACCCAAGTGGAATTTATCCTTAAGTTTGAGTTGTAAATTCATCTTAGCTTTTTATATGTTTATGAAGTATCTTTAAAATTGAGTCTACAAAGCATCTAAATAATTTATAGGTCTTGTGTTATCATCATATTATACAAAAATAACCTTATAATAGAAATTTATTTATCTAAGAGAGGAGGTGAAACCATTACTCTCCCTTGGGTTATATTACACTCAAATGCACAACATAACTACATTGAATCAGATCCCAAGCATGTTAGATATGTAACTAAAAATTCTCAAGGGGTAGCTTGAGTTAGCTAAATTATAAAAACATATTTTGTTGTTGAATTTGTGGGTTATTTCAAGGCATGAAAGGGAGAAAATTTAGCACATTCTACCTAAAAATATTATAAATTGATCATACAACCCTAATTTTTATATGTCAGTGCACATTCTTATGAATTTGTAGAATTAGAAAAGGAGTAGAGTAAAAAATCAAAGCCAAGGTACATATTACAAAACAAAAGGGTACATATTTTATGGCTTGTACAATTTACCATGTACACATTAAATGACCTATCTATTATTTTAAAGTACATATAGCATTCCATATTTCACACAAAGAATTAAAGTTAGCTATCGAGGCTAAACGTAGATTCAAAAACCTAATGCAATCATTAGTTATGTTAGTTTTCATCTCCCTTTATCTTTTCATTATTATTCATTGCTTGTTCTTTTATTTGTCATTCCTTTAAATTTAATTTTTTATAAAATTAGGGTTCTAATTTATTATTTTTGATTATATCATCTTAAATACCTGTATTCACCCTATTTACCATTTTTACTTTAGTATTATCCTACTAGTGTCAGCATTTGTTAAAATAACAATCGAGTCACAACTAAACATGATGTAACATGATAAATAGGCCAAAGGACCCTTTATCAACATGACCACTATTGAAATGGTCCAATAGTGATCATAATGATATTTATTTTTTGGATATGAGTTAGGTGATTGAAACCCTAAAAAATAAATACTTGATAAACTAAAGAAATATCTCAGAGCATCTTGAGGTAGGATAATGGTAGATATGAAGTGTTCAGGAGTGAATGGTGATATAAAATTTAACCCCAAATGCCTTGAAAGGTTTTCTAGAGCTTAACATAAAGGAAAATATTCTAATAAGAGTCTCTTATTAAAATTATTTAGGATATTATATAAGAGTTTAATTTGAAGTAATGACATATATTAAAAAAAAAACACTAATAACATTTAAATTACTATGTATATACATAGATTAAATGTCTACAAATTTATCAGTTTGTACTTTATACTATAAAAATTGGAGTATTATCCAATCATGGAATTTTACTAGATTAATATGTTTGTTTTTTTGGGAGAGGGCCTTTTATTACCTCCTTTGATCTACCAAAAAATATTTATGAATTGTTTTTTAAGACTCCTTGACTATTCATTTATAGATATAAGTTGTTGATTAGGTGATTATGCATGTCTTTTGATAATATTAGAGACCACCTAGATATATTAGGTCAAATAAAATCATGTTAGTATAATATTTATGACCATTTAATCTGGTTGGAATATAAAGTAAGGAGGTGTTTTAACTTGCTATAAAAAATAAAAAATATCTATTTTGATCAAAGTTTTTTAACCTATATAATATTTATGCTCTATTAAAATCCTTATTATTTTCATATTGTTTAAATAATTGAACATCATGAAAAAGAAAAATTGTGTGTGTTTGAGAAAGCAAATTTAAGTTTCCAACTAAGTGTTTTGATAAAAAACGGTTTAAGGTCAGGGACCCTACACTAATTATGAAAATAGAGGATGCACTTTAATTTTGAACTAATAAAAAAGTATAACACTAGGTAAATGTGTTTTAAATTAAATAATTAAACTAAATTAAATACTTGAAACTTGACAAATGGGGTTCTTATAAAGATACATGGATTTAGACTTATCTATCCATTGTTAGAGGCTGAAAATTATTGAAAAAAGGACTAGAAGTGATCTAAAAAAAATCCATATTTTTTATGTAGATCAAATAAGTAGAAAAAAAACAAAATCAAATTACTTGGTTTTAGTTTTAACCAAAATCACATGTTCAATCTTGGAAAGCTAAAGTTAGATTCTGGTCATAACATTTGATGTTAGTCAAATGATGATAGATTCTAATGAAATTTTATGAGCACCTTTTCTTATGTCTACTAATTATAAACATCTATTAGATTATCAAATTAAGTTGTATATCTTTAAATTTTGCTTCTCCTTTCTTATAAACCCTAGTTGGATACAAGACAACTTGTAAGAACATAAAAAAATTAGATTAGTTGTGAGGGACCTAGACCAGTCAAACCCCTGTTCCTAAATAGTTTTGAAATCAACAATCATGCAATCTAGCAAGTAGTCATGTGTAATATTAAAATATCAACCCTTATCCTTATATATCAGATGCAAGTAACTAGTGGATTATATATGACATTTACCTACTTTGATTAATATTTTTGTATAATGGAAACTTACACAGTAATAAAATTATACTTATAAATTTCAATAGATGGCTTATTAGTAAAATCATATAGTGTTATCTTTATGAATGCTTGTCTTAAATGCATCAATGCACTCATTTACTTATAGAATTATCAATCTCAAATTGATACCTTATTTACATGCAAGATAATATATAAAAATAAACAAAATATGATAAAGAAGTATAAATTAAAGATAAAAAGTGAATCAAGGATGAAGGAACCACAAAATAAAATTGACCAAAATTGAATGGATCTATCTTGGTCATGACCAAGATTGAATAGTTTGATTTTGGTCAAGATCCAAAATTGACATAAATGAATCAAAAGAAAAAAAGAACCAAAAACTAAAAAAAATTATGAGAGAGAAAATAATAAGAATAGAGAGAACATAGTTGCACATAGAGGAATAAAAAGTCTCAAAGAGAATAAAAGAAGTCAAAAGAGTTAAAAATTAATATAAAATTATGATAAGATCCTAATTTGATTGAACAATCCAAAAACACATAAACATAATAATACCATAACAAATAACTATTATTGTACCAAAACTATCTGTCTAAACTAAGGAGGAAATGGAATAAATTGGCAAGACCTAGAAAATTAGTTTTCACATGCCTACTTGGACATTAACAATAGACTAAGTGATATAAGAATGGAATTTTATAATTTTGTTTTAATTCTTAACAATCATGGTGATATTGTGGAAATTTGGGTTTTTCTTGAGTACTTTATTCCAACAAAATATATGCAAATCATTCCCAACCTGAATGCCTTCCCATTAGGGAATGGTATTATATGTTATATACATTGGGCTTGAACCCTATTTATTGGTTAGGTAGGTGGGGGATCATTGATCTATAACTAATAATTATCAATGTTATTCTCTACCCTTAATAATATAAAAATAAGAAAATGTATAATTTCATGTCAAATGCAAGTTATCCTAATATACCAAATTATTACACAATTTAATTTATAAAATAAAACCTAATTGGTATTACATTTAGGGTGTCCCTGTCACTTAATTATCCAAGGAAAAGGATTTTGAACAAGTAATATTTTGAGATACCTAAGTTAAAAAATAATAAATAGCACATCACTTTTTTCATTAAAGTAGATATCTAAGATTATATTCCATATTTCCTTTCCTTCAAGTAGTAATCAATCATTTCAAATATATAAGTATAAATTTTTATACAAGAAGGAAGATACATGAAAAAACTTAAATTTAAATATTATTATACTTTTTATACATAAAAATTAACAATTTCAACAAGAAAATTTTGTTCTTTTTACTTTTTAAGTGCAAACCATTCCATAGTATAAAAATACTATATCAAATTGATAAATAAAGCTATGTTTTATTTACTAAATACACAAATACATTATATTCCATCTATGATTACATTTTATAACTTAATTGTACAAGATCTCAAAAATACTTCCATATTTATTTACACAAGACACACTACCACAAATATGAACACTCCTCTATTTCAAAACACATTAAAAAATAACAGTCTACACAAGCATATTTTATAACAAGCCCAAGGGGGAATCACTCACCTTTCAACAAAATTATGTAATCAAGATTTATTTCCTTGATAACCCTTGAGTCCAAGGGAGTACACATGTACCATAAACAACATTTCACACATGTTTTAACATTATTGGGGAATGATTGTAGGATTTAAAGGGTTTCAAACTTAGGGAGGGTATTGAGGTAACTATATACATGTCCTAAAATAAAAAATGAAAAATGAAAACACATTCCAAAATACATACACAGGGGAGGATAGGAAGGGTATTTAAATCCAAATATCTAATGCATTTTTCATATAATACAATATTTTATCCATAGTTGGTTTCTACCAAAAAGGAAAAGGGAGGATATGAGTCAACTTGCATCCTAACCCTTAAGACTAAAAATCCATCTCTTACAACTAGGTGAGTTAGCAAGAATCCTCCCAAAGGCCCCTAACTCAACCTGATATCCCTCATCCTACCCCGACATAGAAAATACTACCCCAAACATGGAAATTGTTCATAATTAAAAAACCACAATTATATTTCATAACATAACCCATAAAAATCCATATTTTTTTAATAGTAAACCCAATATAATTGGTCAAATTAAACATTAAAAATTTAGACAATTTGTTCTCCAAAATAAAAATAAAGGAGGCAAAAATGGGCTTCAAATCACATATGCAAACCCTAAATTATAGAATGTAAAACTATAATTTAAAATTACCATAAAAACAACATGGAACTTGCTTGGTTGTCTTCCACTTGGTGATGCCTCTTTATCTTTCTACTCCTCTTTGATTTTTTCCTCTCCTCTTGCTGAGAAGTGAAAAAATTGAGAAGGGTAGGTAAAACAAAAAAATAGAGATGGATTATTATGATTAACACCCAATAATGAATAAATGTGTGTCCATACTCATGGGTTTACTTTGTAGAAATATCCATCTAAGGCACATCGAGGGACCCTTACGTAGGGATGTATAAAACCTTGAGATACACATTATTGCACATGGTTCAAATCCTCTTTCAATGGGCATAAAAAAAAGAGGGAAGTGAAAATTTTTAAACTTACTATTTTTAGACATATTATAATACTAAATTTTGCCTATTAAATATGGAATGGGTGACTTATGGAAATGATGAAATTTAAAATTTAGTATGTCACATGGGATGCCCACCAAGGTATAGTGGGCTCTAGACACATTGTCACAAGGGGCATATTAACATGTTAGGGATTGTGTAGGCCCATCATGGGAAATGGTTAAGAAATAATTATGGGTATACATAGGCACATAATACTCCATTTTCAACATTCTATTTTTACCACCTATTCCTACACACTCAAGGCACCCATCAAAACATCTAAGAGAAATATATACAATATAAACACAATAGCGATATAAAACCAATGCATAATGTAAACATTTCATAAATTTGAAAATAAAATCATTAAGATTCCATTTTTAAATATAAATATAATATAATTAATAGTGATGCTAGTAAATTTACACCTACTCACAAGGTGTAGATAATTCCAAGCACATGCATCTCTATAAATCAATCATAACTACACAATATATTACAAAATAGGTACCATATGAAAATTACTCATATATACATATGTGTGAACACACACACATGCATATATGTAGATATGTCTATGCATATACATATGTGCATATATACACATCTAGATATGTACACACATGTGTGTGCATGCCTATATATATGTGTGTGTACATATCTAGATGTGTATATCTACACATATGTATATGCATAGACATATCTACATATATTCATGTGTGTGTACACACACACACATAGATTTTATATATATATTTGTAGATGTGTGTGTGTAGACACACACACATATCTATATACATATACATATCTAGATATGTATATATAAATATATATACATACATAAATATATAAAGCCATGCTAATATTTAACTAAATGAGTAGCATAATCCACGACAGAATGAATCAGTGGTACATCACATAATTTACATGTGTGTGCATGCCTATATATATGTGTGTGTACATATCTAGATGTGTATATATACACATATGTATATGCATAGACATATCTACACACACACACACACACACACACACACACACACACATCTATATACATATACATATCTAGATATGTATATATATATATATATATATATATATATAAAGCCATGCTAATATTGAACTAAATGAGTAGCATAATCCATGATAGAATGAATCAGTGGTACATCACATAATGTTCATGTAATAAATCATGTATGCCAAATGCACATCATATCAATGATCACTAGCCAACATATGTAGAAAAATAAATATGAGGAATAATAAAGTATCTGGGTGTCTTATTCTATAATATAACACTAAACAAAATAATTAGGTGGATAGAGAAACTACAAGGTAGATGTGATAAAATAATATTTGGAGCTCAAAAATTTCATCTATTAATAAAAACAAGAGGTTGGGATATATAAATTTATTCATGCAAATCACCATTAAAAATGCACTCTTAACATCCACTTGATAAATAACCCAATGCATATGAATAACTAGAGATTAAAAAAACTTTATTTTTTGGAATATTAGATACAAGAGTAAAGGTTTCATTATAATAAATTCTTTAAACTTGATAAAAACATTTAGCTACTAATCTAACTTTATTATTTATCTTCTTGATTATTCGAAGTAAATTTAGTTTTAAAAAATTTATACAGCTAATCAAATTACATCCTTTATGAAGGTCTTAGTCCTAAGATGGATTATATATTAAGGAATTGTATAAATCATTCATATTTTTAACCCATTAAGGGTGAAATTTATATTGATCAAGTTTGTATTGATCATTGTTATCCATAAATTTTAGATATTAGAGCATAGTTACAAAATTGTCTCCTTGTCTTAGGAGAATCATTAACATCTACAACAAATTCAAATGTTTATTTAGTTATTATTTCCAACTTAAGCACATGATTAGGTGAAAATACATCAGTAGAATCTATAGTATCAGTCACACCACTAACATAAATATACATATACATACGTACGTACATGTTAGGATCATACACTTTATAAGTGTTAGTTTGCACATCATAACCAAAAAAATATGTGTTTGATATATAATCTATCTTCTTAAATTTTTCTTGAGGAATATAAATTTACCTTAATCTTTGTAACCATATGGTCCCATTATTTTATCTTTTATTTTCTTCATTTGTGTCATTTGATTTTTTTTTCTTTCCACCATAGTGCCACATGACCTTTCATCTTGGTTTGCACCACCTTCACATAATCTGGGTCACTAATATTATCAAACTCAAAATATTATTATATGTATGTGATCTAATCTATGATTTATGTCAAGTTAAAACTCCATAATAAACATGGAAATTCCACATCGGTACCCGGTATAATCTATAAGATAGCTCTCAAGAGTCTACCTTCACCTACATATTTTTCTGCCTTGTCATCTTCATCTTCTATAGTGCCTTAAGTGAAATGTTACTCTTTTAAAAATCACTATGTTCATCCCTTATCACAAATAAACAAAATATAATAATGATTTTACAATGCACAACATGTCCAATACTTCATCAAGTATTCTAATCACATTGTCTATAATTGTGCCTCTTTTGACAAATCTTATAGGTGGAATATTTCATATCTATGTATTAATTATATAATTTATATTAATTTCAAGTAAAGGCTACATTGGTTTATCCTAAGGTATAATATATAGAATTTTTTAGGTTAGAATATACAAACATGTGAGCTTTATATATAATAACTAAGTCTCTTAGATATCCTTGTAACACACATAAGAATGTAGGCATTATACATGAGCTCAATATCTCCTTATTTTATAGATGGGAAAAATTTCTCCTTCAACTATATTGTTTCTCCTTCACTATCCTCCAAAATGAGAACCTTCACACATTTATATAAGCCTTTAAATATGTTATGTCAAACCATGTAAGCCCACAAGTTTCCATGCTTTATTTTCCTTCCTTACATGTAATCATTAGAATTGCATTAAACTCATTAAACTATATCATTCATGGTATCTATGTACGTCTACAAGTCTAATTCCATTCCATAGGAACCTAAAAAATATCACATCCTCTAAATGTGAACTACCTATTCAAATATTTTTAACTACATTTAATTTTCCAACTCCTACCTTCTGTGTTAACTTGTACTTCACATAACTAAATTTGGGTCTAGGTATTCTTGTTTTAGGTCCATGTTGGCTTTGCAATCAAACGTATTTTATTTTGGATTAAATATTTCACAAGAAAGGGTTTTGTGTGGTCCTAACTTAATAGGCTTATTTATTACTCTTGAGTGTATTGTTTCTTTGGTTTCAATTGGACACAATTTATTTTATTTTATAGATTCCCTTTGCACTAATCCCATGCTCACACTCCTTTAAATAAATTCTGATTTTGAATCTATGTAGGCTACTAATATTTATTTCTAATATAAGTGCCTTAAATATCTGCATGCTTGCACACAGTGCCTCCCTTCACAAAATTAAACTTAGCCATCCTTGGTGATGTAAGATTAATTTTCACCTAAGATGTTCTTCCATCAAGATTGGTTATAGTAAATACACAATTTTGGTGTGTTCAACTATCCCATTTACCACAGGTAAGTGATTCTTTGATATATTTTAATTATGTGTTAATAAAGGATCTATTGTATTCAATACACCCCATCCTCAATTTTTTTGATTAGGAGCTCATTACAAGTATACAAATCTAGGTTTGGATTTAAAATTCCTCTTCATTATAAATCATACAAGTGATTAGTAATTTTTTATGTCTCAAAGCTCTTAATTCTCATGTTGATTGTTCTTGTTAATTACATTAAAGTATGTCAAATGTAATTGATATTTTCCCATATCAAGATCATTTTCACTTTGTGTGCTTTACTCAAACTACCATATTAATGGATTTAGAAATTTTTGACATGCACATAGGGTTTTCTCTATTTGAAATAAAATTATAAACATAAAATACTCTCAATATTTTAGTTTCAACATTTTTTGCATGTCAAAAATTTTGGGTTTCACGTGTTCACAATGTCACATATTTTTGGTCTTCATAGTTTTTAAACATCACATATTTTATCTTCATGACTTTTGGTCATTGTGAATTTTACATGTCACATATTTTGGAATTTTTATACTTTCATACTTCAAAACCTTCAAGTTTTTTATACTTTTAGTTTTTTTGGATTCAGGTCTTCACATATTTTGGGTCATCACATGTTGTGTCCATAGTTAGTTTTGGTCTTAAAAAAGTTTGATCTTCATTCACTTTGTCTTCATGTGTTTCATAAAATGATAAAGGAATATTTTGGAAAAATTTACATGTGAAATCCATGAGTCTTTGAGTGTTTTTGCATCTAGGGCATCTTGTAATATAACTAAATGGAAATTAATAAAAGTCTTAACACCTAACTCTTGACACTGCATCACTTGGTATAACTACATCAACCTCAAAATAGTGACCAAAGAACACTTGTCTAATAGATGATGGTGGGGCATCCTCAAACACATAAAATTACATGTGGTATACCCACCAAAGTGAATAACTAAATTTGAATTAAACAAGCAAAATAATCTTAAAGACATTGGACATTAATGGCATATGAGTTGAAGTTAATGAAGACACCTTCGAGATAAATGATTGACTTATAAATAGATGTATCTTTATCAATTACCAAAGATCTCACATGAAATTGAATTCTATAGAGAGATGAAATCCCTATGTTTTTGCATTTATGAATTACTTATAGTGATCAATCAGTTAAATTATCATGAAAATTATACAAGTAAACTAGATACATAATGGCTTCACCATCTAAGGCATTCAAGGGAGATTAGAACCATAAAAATTATACATCAAGGATTATACTAAATACACTGATAAAGTCTTTGAATCAACTATATTTGATGGCCAATTTTCCAATTACATAGCTATATGGGATGTTGTGGAGAGCATTGATGTCCACATATGCAATAGAAGTTTATCAGCTAAGGAAAAAACTTGTTGATTTACTACCATTAAAATATCAACAATTACACTTTGTAGTAACCAAGCCTGAAGTGATGCCTTATATCAACCTATTTTGAGACTTGTTCTTTGTAATAAAATTTATCTAATGGCTTTTTGTATCTTATTAATCATAAATTAAGCATGGCCTAAATTTTGGGAGATGATTTCCAAAGATAGCTAAGGCTTAAAATTTTAAATGAAACATGTTCAAAGACACTTTGAGGAAATGGATAATAATAAGCCAAAATATAAGTTTCAAAAACACTACTCCCATGCCCATCGCCAAATTTAGGATCAAAATTCATATCAAAATGACCCTAATGAATAGGTTGTATGGATGTGTTAATATCCATTACATTTTACTAGAGTGGGTACCATTTGCTATACCTATGAATGACTTTAAAATTGACCTTTGCCAAGATAAAATGAACCAAAAGGTTAAAACACCAATTAGAGGTCACTTATTCATGATGTCCTATCTAATGGATGTTAGCATGGCCATAATCTATGTGCATAATGGATTGATCTAGATCCCAACCCTATACTATGTGAAAAATAGAGTATGTGACTTCTATTATTTTATGCATATTTATTCTTACATGTGAAATATTGCTAGGATTGACTAGAACATGTATCCTCAAGTTTGGAGGTAATTTCATGAGAATCCACTTGATCGAGTTTTTGAAAATATCAATAACACATTATGTCCAAAGGGGGGATACTAAATATACCCAAAATTAAAAATAATAATTATTGTGGGAACTAATGTTTCACCATTATATTTTCCCAAGTATGTCCTATATAAGCTGGTGGAACAAGAGATGTCATACCAACTCTAGTGGAGTAATGATGAGGACATGAGGAATAAACATAAATGTCTATTCCATGGGTCTTCCATTATCATAGGCCAAATGAATTATATAAGTAAAAATCACTTTAGTGATATTGGAAATATAAGATAACTATATTAATTAGCATCCTTATAGCATAGGGATTAGGATCCACATGGTAGCATCCAAAAGCATGTAGTAGGCCTACACATCCCTTACCAACATGATCCCTAAAAACATGAATTTATTTTCACAAATGATAAAGATGATTCCAAGGTTTTATCTAGGGAACAAGGGGTTGGGTTGATAGAGGATATCCTAAGAGTAATTTAAAGGGATCCCTCAGTTATAATTATAGATGTAAAGGTCTGACTTCCACACCTAGGTGGATGTGTTACATCTGACTATTGGTCTTCATATCCTTGCCAATTGGTTCAATTAGAGGGGGATAATTTAAATAAACACCAAAATATGTTATGAAAAATACAAATCTAGATCAAGGTGTGGAGGAAGCCACTACTACAAGTCCATTTGAAGGACCATAACAACCAATAGATCTTGATTCTTCTGACTCTATAGATTCTGGTCTTCTTGTTATAAGTGTAGCACCTACTAGTTCATAAATAGAGGTTTCATATTCCAATATTAAACATCCCAATACATAAATTAAGAAAACCATACTTTATTATAAGAGGAAGCCAATATCCCCTAGTGACCCTATGAGTTCAATTGTTGGGGCATTATCATAAGAGACTACTATGACCTAAGGGAAAATAATAGAAGATGAAGATGAGGAAGAAGAACTTGAAAGAGCTAAGGTTATAAGTCTTTAGGTACTCAAAGGGAAGGAACCAATGGAAATAGACAAATTATGTGATGTCCCTACTATTTTTATTTCCAATTGACCTTCAACAACTATCTTTGTCTCTTCCCAATTATTGACAAGAGCTCTTAGGGGTAGGAAGGTCCACTTCAAGTCAATAATAAGAATCTCAATTTTGGATCAAAGTGTATAATTTTATTTTACATTTACTCAATCAAGTTTTTCTATGCCATATTTAGTTACAACTCAACCAACTTCAATTATATCATCTACTATAGCTGGTAAGAAGATAACTTGCATTGTATACCTAATTCCCTAGGTGGGTAACTTGGATTGGTAGAAGATCATTTTTCCATCTCTGTTGGACCCAATACAAATAAGTACACCCATAATTTCTTAAGAAGTTATATATAAGGCCACTACTCAATATTTTCAGTCAGTTGACTCATGGGAATTGGTAATTCCATAGTGGGTAGTAGACTTGAAAGCCTAGGTTGCCTAAAAACCCAATCTAGTGATCACATAGATTCCCATTGTAAGTTTTATTTTTGATAAATAAATAGGGACAGAATATAGGGTTAGGAAAAGTAAAATTTAAGATGAACCTGAAAGGAGTTTAACCCTTGAGGAAGCACATGATGTCTTTTCCCTATCCAAGAGGAAGAATAAGAGAACTAGAGAGTCTTCCTACAATGAAGATTTTGTAACTTACTTGGGAACCCATGTCGAAGCCTTTATAAAACACCATAGAGGCACTAATATAGGGAAGAGCTTCTTTATGATTTAAATCAATTTATAGATCAGCAACAAATTATTTGTGTTCCCAAATTAATAGAAGATGATGTCCAAAATGTATCCCTTAGGCTATATAACATTTTGGACACCGTCAATACAATGAAAATAGAGATGTCTCCCCATTTGATTGAGACATCCAAATTATTTAATTATTTGAAAGAGGATGTGAAAAAATTGAATTTTATCATAACATAAACTAATAATAAGGCCTTTGTCCATATAGATTTGATGACTCCTCTAGAGGCAATAAATTTCCTCAATTTTGTGGTTATCAGGTCCCAAGAAGCCAAATAATCTCTATATAGTGCACAAGTTTTAGTTCTAAACCTAATTGAGCATGAGAAATAGGTTATAAAAAATTCATAAGAATTAAATTTTTCTAAATCAAGAGACATTTTTGGAAAGTTTATAGATAGGGATAATTTTGATAATCTAATCCAACAGACATCTGTAAATTTCAAACAAGGTCTTTAGGGGTGTTCATTGCAATAAATTGAGTAGGAAATTGGTTTTGAAAAAAATAAGGTGATTGAAGTAGAGATATTTTGAGTAGATTTTAGAACTACAAAATTATATCATAAAAGACTATTGATGTAAGTATATAGAGTGCATAGTCCATCCCTTATATAAATATGGACATAATCAAGCCTCAATATGATCGGGCACACAAGGGCTTTTAAGATAAAATGGCAAAGATGCAAGCCACAATAGGAACTTCAAGTTCAACTCCACCTACCACTCTAGATCAATAAATAAATTCAAATGGAACTACCTCAACCGTGCAAGCCTTAATGATGAGTATAAATTATTCTCTTGAGTTAGTATCATATACATATTTTTGCATGAGAGTTAGTGTGCATAAATTGATGTTTTATTTTTATTTGCATGTTATTCATGTTGCATGTAAGAAATAAATATAAATTCTTGTAAAATTCATGCAATGCATAATTATTTAAGTGCATATCTTGATATGAAGATATAGTTTTACCCTAACTAATTGTACATGTAGAGTCTACATTCAAGTGAAAATTGTGATTTAGACATATGCATGTAATTCTCGCTTCATGCATGATTTTGAGGATGAGGCAACTACTTTCCCATACACACACACACACACACACACACACACACACACACACACACACACACACACACACACACACACACACACACACACACACACACACACACACACACACACACACACACACACACACACACACACACACACACACACACACACATGTAATTTTCCTTTTTAAGAATAGAGTTGTATTTTTAATCAATACAAGAAGATATATTTGGGTTTTAATGCAACTACGTAATATGATTTTCTTCTCCAGCTTTATGTGATTTGATTATGAATTTATTTCAAGTTAATAACTCAATATTTCATTATATGAACTAGCAGTTTTGAAGTTTCTTATTTACTTGATTATTGAGGTGTGTGAATTAGAATTGAGAATAGATTATTTTAAATTAACATATATCATAATCATTAATCAAGGTTATTGGGTGATTTAAAATTATGCATAAGGGTCTCTTTTGATACAACCTCCTATTTTTTTCAACAAAAAACTTAGGTTTTCTTAGTGTCTTGGTCATAACCTCCCACTCTGGTTTACAACAATAGTCCTAGTGATAAAAACCTTTGGCTATAATCTAAGAGTTAATTGTGTCCTTTTTCCTCAGATTCCTCATTGTATTCATGGGTTAGTGTGCAACAAAATATAATCATAAACATTAGTTATAGAACCTTGTCCTCTTTAAAATTAGTTTGAAGAAAGGATCAATATTTAATCATGAATTCCTTTTTTGCCTTACCCTCCTTTCCTTTTGAGTTTATTTTGATATCTATCCACCATAGCTTAGAGAATCACCCATCCAACCCAAATAGTATTTTTTTCTCTTTTAGGTTTCACCCATCCATTTATACTTGGTTAAAAACATGCATGCTCAAATCGACTATTCCACTACCTGGTTATTTTAATCCATACCTATAACTTATGTCTTGGACTGGATTTTACCTCCATAGAGATACCAAAATGTTAGAGGATACCTTTTTCACAAATTATGTGTGTATAAAAACCACATCAACATTATATTTTTGGTGATAGGAGTAGGTTCATTACCCTAGTATACCTTACATTTGGGTTGCATTAGAGACACCCAGAAGAATAACTAGGTCTAGGGCTTAAGCCAATATTTTTGTTTCACCCTTATTGACTCATCAAATGCAAATTTATGTCAAGTGTCCCCATAGTAACCTAGGATAGAACACCTTAATCTATGAGAATCATTGAATCTAGTAATAAATTTATGGCTCACCTTTGGTTAGTTGGGTTTTTTATTGCCATTTCATGGGATATACATTATTTACCAAGGAACTATGAGAATTACCTACCTTCTTTCTCCCCTTTAGGAGGAATAACAATTAGAGAGAAACCATCCATGCACACATCACTCCATTGTAACAAACCACATCACTCCATTGTTATTCCACCATGTGGTTAATCATAAAACTAAATACCTAAAACTCATGCCCTAAATCATGTCCTTTGATCCTAAAGAAACATGGAATTTCCCCATCATCATATTGGGTGGATCTAACTCACATCAATAAATTACACAGTGATAGAAAGAGGACCATTTTATACCTCAAATCTAAAACAATGTGGATACACCACAGATACCCACTAAGTCCAACTCCTAATCTATCCCATAGTTACTTCAACCACTGGAAGTTTACTAAAGACTCAAAACAAACTCAACCAAGTTCCCAATCAAATTTTAATCCTCACTAATTTAAATCTATGGATTATTTATCAAGTGCTGGGGTTGTCAAACCTATCATTTAATTAACTGAGTTCAGTTAATATCATATCAAACTAGGATCAGTGTCTAATGGCAATCATCAATAAAGTATAAAATATAGTGGCTAAAATTTATAAATTTGGGGGTAGTTGTGGGATCATTTACTCATAAATATCTAGTCTATTTAATTGAATTGAAATATAATATATTGCTTATGAAATAAAATACACTTGCTGAAATTAAAATGCTTGGAAGGGAAACACACTTTGCTAAGATTTAAATTGTATTAAAGTAAATAAAAATTTAATCTATTTACAAAAATTTAAATCATATAAAATTTAAACACACTTTTAATCTAAGTTTTTGAAATGAAATTGTTATGAAATATAAATGCTCGAAATTCAAATGGTTAAAATTAATCTTGTTGAAAACACACACATAAGCCTACAGGTAAAATATATAACATAATACTTTGAATAAGATAATAAATTACAAATTTTAAAACACATAATAATCTGAAATAAAATATAAATACCAAAATGGATCATGCTTATTTGGTTGAGTGGGCCCTTGCTCTCCCTTGGAATAGAATTGGATCAACACTTAGATTTGTATAAAATTCATGAAATTTTCATTACTTTTGAAAATGAATAGAATATGAAAATGAAAATATTGATATATATTATTTAATTATTTATATAATCTACCAAATCTCTACTAACTCTATGCTAACTCTCATAATGGATGAGAAGATTATATTTATAATACAAATTCTTCAACAAATTATTATTTTAGAGTAATAAATTAACAAATCAGTTTAGAACTAATTTTATAATTTTAACAACTTAAAAAATTAGGTTAGAATTGATTTCCTATCCTTAACAACACAACAAATCAATTTTGAAACTGATTCTTATTCTCGACTAACAACCTAAAAAATAGCAAATTTAATTTTTTACATATTTAGAGAATATTAACAATCTCCATTATTTAAAGAGAAAATAGTGAGAATGGTAGATTCATAAATCCACTATTTTTTTGGTGAATATAGGTCCTTTGTTTTCTTTCTAACAACTTATGATTTTGTTGGAGAGAATCAATCACAATCTTAGTTAATTCAGTTTCTTCCAACAACTTGATGTGTGAGATATTCACAGTAGTTGAAATACTGTAAATATATTGTCTTCTTTGGAAAGACTTATTTTTAGAAATACTATAAATAGATTTCATAAATACTTTATAAAAATAGATAGCAATTATCTCTTTTACTCTCATTTTCCCATAGTTACAAACCTTTATAGTTGTTGATTTTTTATGGTGTTTATTTTTGAAATTATATATATATATATATACACCATGTCCCAAAACATTCCCTCATTTATTATTTAGTCTTACAAACCCCAAAATCAATTCTTTGCATCCTCAGATTCAATTATGTATAACTCTAGAGCCAAATTGATGGACTTTGGTGCTAGACTGATGTACTCTGAAGCTAGAATGATGTACTCCAGAGCTAGAATGATGGACTATGGAGCTAGACTTGTATAACTCTGGGGCCAGATGAAAGGCTTATAAATTTTATAGATGAACTTGGATCAAGATGATTATTTTTTTAAACTTATCTAATTTTTTGAGAGGAATATAAATATGCAATTAGATTCAGGTTTAGAGATATTCTTGATTATTTTTTTTACTATTTTCTATAACATGTCAATTATATCCTTACACATTCATATGTCAAAACATTAAACAAACCAACACAAAAACACAAGATCTATTTTTTATTAATACAAAGTTGTTTGTATGCCTTAGTTGATCAAGCATCAAGAGTAGATCCATCTCAAAAAAAAATTAATAAATTAGGATGTGATTTATATGGGACTTTGAAGCTACTTAAGATATCCATAGCTACATGAAAATTGTTCTTGATTTTATATTTGAGCACTTCAAACTTTGTTATTTACATTGATGACTCATTTCAACTTGCATATATAAAATTTGGTATTTTTTTTAATAACTTTTTATACGTAGTAATAATTTATACTAAAATGACCACTAAAGAATAGACTAGATATATTCATATATTTCATTCTAAAATAAGCATAAGTTCTTGAAACTATATCTAAGTCCACTTTTAGAACATGATTTATGTAAGATAAAATGGTGTCATTTGCTGATATAATGAGCCATTTTATGGCCTCATCATCAAGATCATATATAAACATCCTAGGAGATGTCCATGATTTAACAATAAATCCAAAAAGGTTTCTCCCTAGGTTCACACCTAAAGGAAGATAAACTATTAAAGAACATATAACATCCTTCAAGTCTTCCTTAAGGCTTTTGAATGTTAAACATGAATACCTAGCATGCATGATTTTCCCATTTAATTTTAAAGATTCTGCATATGACTAGTTCTTAAAAGTACTTGAGAATTCTATTAACAGTTGGATTCCATTTCAAGACACCTTTCTGGCTCAATTTGGGCAAGTTACTGAACCCAATATTTTGTACCAAATTTTTTATAAAATTAAAATGGAACCCAATGAGCCAATCAAAACCTTTAATGTCATATTATTAGAATATTTATATTCAATTCACATCTTTTTATGGGCCTAATGATCCATTAGCAATGGAAATGTATAAGAATGCCTTAGACCCCCATCACAATGGTATTTATTAATAGATATGCAATTGTGATCAATTTTACACTAAATTATATTGTAACCACTATGGTAGTTAAACAACTAAAGTTCAAAGGTCATATACTTACAACCATCACTAATATCAAACTAATAATTTTATCCCCGTATCCCATTCCAAATTTAAATTAAATGTTCCATTGATTAATTTGGTTTTGGTCACCAATGTGTTGCCTTTGAGAAACACTAAATTGAAATAGTAGATTGGTCCCTTAGGTGAACAACCTACACCAATCATATCCAAAAAACATAATTAGGCCTTGGCCCTAGTCATTAACAACACCCATGTAATCCTTTAAGAATAAAAAAATGGGAATTACTTGTAATACAATGACTGGTATAGAAACTCAACAATGATTCAATAAGCTTATAAAAACAAATAGGCAATAATGGTGGGGAGAAAGTGAACCAAGACTTCACATATCAAATGTCTGATAGGCCATTTAATCATCCAAATAATAATATAGAGCATTCACCAAATCCACTTCTTGAGATTAACACCTATGCATGAGCCTTGCCCAATTGGTGTAGGATACATTTTACTACTCAACATAATGAAATTAATTATGTTAAACTATGTAATGCTTTCAATATACTTCAAAAATAAATGGAGGTATGTGAGGTAATTCCTAATAAACATAAAATTATAAGCACGTTTGACTCTTAAAATTCATTCTCCACCCATAATACAACTATGATGTTCAAGACTTTTTTTTCCATAGGAGGATAGTGATCTTGAAGAAAACAATGATGAATTACATGACTTATATTAGTATCAAGAAAGTAATTATGCACTAATAAATATTAAAAAAAAAACCTCATGACCTCATCTCCACCAAACAATGGTGTTATACCTCTAGATCCAAAACTAAACAACCCTCCACTAACACCTTAATCCAAACACTAAACCTATCCTTAGTAAATATGGTTATAATATAGTGGAGGATATGGAGAGAATTAAATCAAATATTAGTTTACATGAATTGGCCCAAATAACTGAATAATATGACTTAATTCTAAAGTATCTCATTTATAAACATGTCTCAAACAAACATAAAATAACACATGAAAACATGGTAATACACAAGACAAAGATTGAACTTCCCCATTTTATTATCATTGTGATGGGAAGATCTTACATAAATATTGTTTGAATCAATATCATCATCAAATCTCATGCCTATAGGGATTTATAGAAAATTAGGATTAATTCCCATAAAATAAAATAATATTATTTTTCAATTGGAAAAATCCATGGTCAAATTAGTTGGGGAACAATTGAATTCCCACATGTAACTAGAATCATAATCATGAATTAAATAATTTATTGACATCTAGGCGGTCAAAATTATCGAAGATTATGGAATGTTACTATGTAAGGATTGGTCCAAAACACTTAATAGTTATGTGGATACTAAATTTTTTCATATGTGGATTCTTTGGAGAGGCGTGACCAATAAAATTTGGATTTATAGAGAACCTAAGATTAAATATATGATCATAGTATAAAATGCAAAAAATTAAAAATTAAACATTATATTTTTCGACGTAGGCATTTACACTTTTTATGATACACACTTATAATATATGAAATATGTAGAATATAATGTAGATCAATACAACACAATAGATATTGGTAGGCCAATATTCCCAAATATTCAATATATACAAAAATATAATAATACCTTTAAGGTAGGGCAACACCATACAATATTCCTTTAGGAAAAAATAACTCCACAATGTCTCTTTGAGGGGACAACCTCCAATATCCTCTTACAATAGAAGAATCAATGCTTACTTGATTCCTTTACAATAATATTCACCTCTATTAAATAGAACTCTATATAACTAATAATGGATGGGTAACCTCCTAGTCCCAATGTAGGTCGACCATTACCCATTTCACTAATTTCATAAGTTACTCATTTATCTTAATAAATTGGACCCCTATAACTAACTAAGGGGGTTGTGTGCCAAATATTGACATCTCCATCAACTCATATACATTAATATATCATATCCCTAGGTATATAACATTCCTTCCCTCCTTGATATGTTTTGTCCTTAAAATATAAGAAGAAACCAAATAATGAATGTGCTTCAAATCATTACACACTTATCTCCAATCTCAATCATCTAACCATTTATATGTGATCTTGGTAGGTGATATCTCTCCAACTTTGTTTCCAAAATTTAATGTGCTACTCTGATTCCATTCATGATCATAATTGTACCACCTTGGTGTCTATGCATAATTATTCCTCCTTTAATTCCATTGACCATATTTTATTGCGCTACTCTGATTCTATTCATAAACATAGTAGTTATGCTTCCATGAATAGTCATATTAATTTCCCAAATGATTCCATGTTTAATAGGCCATTGTGCTACTCAAATTTCATACTTGACCATAGTAGTTCTTCTTTGGCTTTTATGCATAGCCATATTGATTGGTACTCTAATTTCTTGTATAGCCAAATTGATTATTGTTATGACACTCTCTCACATGGCTCCATGTTTGTTTCATCTCATGATGATGTGGGTGTCTATATACCTCAATTTTTTTTTATGATACTTTGACCTTATCCACATTTTATTCTACCTCTTCCATCTTTTCCTTTAGTGATACCTTTGTCTCTTGACTATACAAAGTATTCTTTTCTACTTGTATTATTTTTTCATCTATGTCATCATCTGAATCTTTCTTATGCTCTTCATCACCTATTTCAATCTCATCCTCATGCTTTACCTTAAATTTTATTTTTGCCTTTATAACTATGATATCTGTTAGTGAGGTTTTTATTTTTTCCTATTATTTAATTAGGGAAATTATATATTTGTGCATACATGGAGTTTTCCTACATTTGTGGGATAGGCTAGCTTATGTGGAGATGTGTGTCATAGATGTGTCATAGGTGTCATAAGAATGTCATAAGTAACTCCTTTGACCAGCTATTTCGGGTATGGGAGTTACTTCTCTATTCTTAGCACCCTGTCACCACCTTTCATGGAGGAGTTACAGTCTATTCTTGGGGTGCTTTGACCACCTTTTGTGGAGGAGTTACTTACATGCTCTTCTATATGTATTCTTCACTTTTTCCATCTTATGTTAATGGAATATTGGCTTTTCTCCAAATTGTCTATGCAATTGTCTCTTGTTTGATTTCATTTACTTTAGCATTTTGTGGTATTCACTTGCTTCATCCCGTGCAACCACGACTCATGCATCCTCATTATTCAGACCTTGGAAAATCCTTTGATATGGTATCAGAGCCACCCCAGTAACTGGTTGTCTATTTTTCTATTGCTTTCATTGAAATCTAGAGCTTTGTTAAGGCATTTTTTTTGTGAAATTTGAAAATTTTTGGGAGATATTGCTAGTTCTCCATGTTATTATTCCTCCCATGGCTTGCTTGGTCTCTCTATATACATGCAAGCCTATGATCATGATCCTCTTAGCATGGTGTTGAAAGAGTCACAGTGTTCAATATCTGCATGAGAGTTTGTCTCAGACTTGAGTGTAAAAGTGTGGAGTTACATCCATGGCATTTTAAAATAAGTGAGAAATCTGAGCACATAAAGGCTGAGTTTGTGCAGGAAGAAGGAAATAATGTGGTTGGGTTCATAGCTAAGTCACTTGGTGATAAAATGCCAATCTTGGAGCTTTCAAAAAAGGTGTGATGGTAAAACGCAGTCCTACATCCACCTTGGCGCACTTTCCTTGGAACTTTTCAATCCAGCTTTGCGCCCTTTTCTCCTTCTCCACATAAGTCATTTACTATGGTATGCTTTCAAGACAAAGTCATTAAATTCAAGACTTCCTTGGACCTATAATCTACTTTGAATTCAGTGTCTCTACTATCTTTTTTGCCCAGCAAATTTAAATCTACTCTTTCCTCAAACTTTGGCGCCCCTCTCCTTGTTTGGCATCCCATGTGGGCCCTTAAATACTTGGCAATCCATTAAATTTTGTCTTTTACTTTAATTTTTAAGTTAAAATTGACTTGTCCAAAAAAAAATTAGTCAATTTGACTGAGTATTGAGTATTTTAGACAATTTTTAAGTTTTGATAATTTGGGGGTTTAAATTTAAACTTGTATCTTCGCCTGTCGAAAATGAAGGGTGAGGCATAGGTTGGCAGGAGGCCAATTCCCCCTCACAAATACCTCCTTTATATTCCTCACTCTGTTTCGAGTCTAATGAGTGGTTGGAAGGCCACTTTCTCTCTCAAAATAGGCATTTTTAAAATGTTTTAGTGCTATTTTTTTGTAAAAACACTAGTTAATGGGAAATTGAATCTTTAATATCTTGCAAATGGTAGTTCAGATTCAGGTGCCATTTTTTGAAAAAGTGTTTGTATTTCAATTATACATAGTGTAGGCTTGTTATTTATTAAAAATTCACTATTTTATAAATTGCCTAAAATTTGGGTCTCTTGGGACGCATTTTCGGCTGAGTCTGATGTCCTGTTTGCTTAAAGTCTTGCACTAATTGCTCTAAGACACATTCTCAGCTAATCCTAACATATTTTGAGTGTGCACTTGCATATTTTTGGGGGGATCAATATTTTGGTGGGTGTGTGATTTCTTTTCAGCACTTGCAATCTTTGTTTTCATTCTACTTTCTGCATAATTTCACAAACTTGCAATCAACACAACTTCACCTAAATTCAGCTTAAAATGGATTATTTTCAACTTAAACTACTAACACCATTAAAATATCATGAATGGAAGGTTAAAATGTCAATCATTCTTAGAAGTAAAGGGTTGTATAGGATCACCATGGGTACTGAAGTAAAACCCAGCACTGATACTGAAAAGGTCAAGTGGTACAACCGTAGTGATGAAGCCTATAGATTATTGAGCTTGTCCATGTCTCTAGAACTTCTCTTCCATTTAGAAACCTCCAAGACTCCCAAAGACATATGGGACACCCTAGAAACCTTATTTGGGAAGCTTGATGAGATGAGAGGTCATGAGCTCGAAAATGAACTCATAAGTCTAAGTCCTAACAACTTTGACACCCTACAGGAATTCTTCACTAATTTTAAGGCCCTTAGATTGCAATTGAAAGAATTCAGGATAGAGAAGAAAGATGACCAACTCATCCTTTCTATTCTTGCAAAGTTAGGTCCAAGTTATTCAGTCTTTGTCTCCACTTTCCATGCCACAAAAAGTGCCCTTGGCGCTACATGGAAAATGCCTTTTTGGATTCATTCATTGCCAAATTGACTAGGGAGCAAGATAAACTAATCCAAATGGGCACAATGAAGTCTACTCAACCCCAAGCTTTGATAGCTAGAAATGGTAAGGATAAGACTTCAACAAAGGAGAAGAAGAAAAAGAACAAGGACTAGGAGAAGAAGAAAGAAAACAACAATCCTACCAAAAACAACACTGAGTCTTCCTCCTCCAATGCTAAACCTAAGAAGGAGAAGGTTAAGTGTGCCTATTTTAAGAAGACATGGCATGATGAACACAAATGCATGAAGAAACAAATAGATCACCTAACTCATCTTCTAGAGAAGCACAACATAGGTGTTCCTGAGTCCATCAAGCAAAATTCATCTACCCAAGATTCTATCAAGGCAAAATTCAAGGGTAAGGAGAAAGAAAAGGGCAAGGCCCTTGTAGCAACTGTAGCTTCTACATCTTCATGGGTCATTGACTCGGGCGCTTCTCACCACATGGGCTCTTCACTAGTTGAGTTTTCATCTTTAGAGCCTTGTAGCATGACTTCAATTAGTTTGGGTGATGACACAGTAGTTTCTATTATAGAGAGAGGGTCAGTTGAAATGGAAGGAGGAACATTCAATAATGTTCTAAGTGTTCCTTCTCTTTCAACAAATCTCCTATCAGTGTACCAAATCACTCACATTGGTCGGGGCATGAGAGTTGAGTTTTTTCCAGATTCAGTGGCTATCAGGGAGTTGCATAGTGATACTACAGTGGTAGTGGGTAAGGCAGATCACCAAGCAAGGTTATACATCTTCTCACATTTTGCACCTGATTCTTCTCCAACATCATTGCTGACTCATTTAGATGGAGTTAGAAAATTATGGCATGAGTGGTTTGGCCACCTTAACTACCACTACCTTGAACAACTTTGCAAACATGACATGGTCATTGGCTTGCCTCGTGTCCAATTTTCAAAAGGACTTTGTGAGGGGTGCTCTCTTGGGAATCATCCTAAAGCAAAATTTGACAGAGGCAAATCTTGGAGGGCTTCACAACCTTTGGAGTTAATCCACAGTGATGTATTGGGACCCTTTCCCAAATCATCTTTCACAAGGGCCAAATACATCCTCACTTTCATTGATGATTTCTCTAGGTACACTTGGATATATTTTATCAAACAAAAGTCTGAAGTGTTTGAAAATTTTATAGACTTCAAGGCTCTTGTTGAGAAATAGAGTGAGAAATCCATCAAGGTTCTTCGAACTGATAATGGAAGGGAGTATGTCAATAACAAGTTTGAGAAGTTTTGCACCACAAAGGGAATTGATTTGCAGCACATAGTCACTTATAGTCCTTCACATAATGGGGTTGAAAAATGCAAAAATAGGTTCTTAATAGAGATGGGTAGCTATATGATTCACTCCAAATCCTTAGCACCACAGTACTGGGCTGAAGCCATCAATTGTGCTTGCTACATTCAAAATAGGGTTCCTCACAAAGCTTTGAAAAGGATAACACCCTTTGAATCTTGGCATAAAAGGAAACCTGATGTTGAGCACCTTAGGGTTTTCAGATCCTCAGCCATGGCCCACATACCAAAGAAGAAATGCAAATCTATGGAATGTCAGTTTAAGCCTTACATCTTTGTAGGATATCTAGATGGTGTTAAGGGGTATCACCTTCTAGATTTGACCACTCATGAGTTGTTCATTGAGAAAAGTTTCCACTTTTAGGAGAGTCCTAGAGACTCAACACTTGACACTTCTCTCTCATTGGATCTACTTCTTCATGATGATTACTTAGATTCAGATCAGCCACAGCAAGTTCTTGAGCTAGAGACATCTTCTTCTTCGAGTTTAGACAGTGAGGATAGCGATGCAGAGTCATCCACCTCTAGTTAGTTAGAGGATGAGGAGTTAGCACCTGACTCATCCACTTTTGAGCTACTTTGGGCTAGACAGACACTTGAGAGTGTTGGCACTTAGGCAAGAGATCTTGTAGATGACAGATGAACTAGGGGGGATTTTTAGAGAGATCCACATGCCTTCTTTGCTTTAGTTTTGGATCCACAGACTTTTTAAGAGACATCAGGGGTACCTAAGTGGGATAGTGCTATGGAGGAAGAATATTCTTCCTTAATCAAAAATCACACTTGGGATTTGACTTCACTTCCTAAGGGAAGGAAGATGGTTCGATGTAGGTGGATATATCAGACCAAGTTTGTAGCAGATGGGTCAGTTGATAAGTACAAGGTGTGATTGGTCCCCAAGGGTTTCTCACAGGTGGTAGGCATTGACTACTCAGAGACCTTTGCACCCATTGCAAAGATGACTTCTATTTGACTCACCTTGGCTATTGCCATAGCACATGGTTGGGATGTGCACCAGATGGATGTGAAGAGTGCCTTTCTTCATGGAGACCTAGAGGAGGAGATCTACATGGAGCAGCTACCAAGATTTTTTCAAGATTCTTCCTTAGTATGCAGACTTAGGAAATTTATCTATGGCCTCAAATAGGCCCCTTAGGCATGGTACACCAAGATGGATTCCTTCCTTCTCACAGTAGGTTTCACTAGGTGCCATTTTGATCCTAATGTCTAATTTTTATGGTAGGATGACTTGCTCTTGATTTTGGTTTTATATGTTGATGACCTTTTGATCACTGGGAGTTCTTCATCAACTATTGCAATGGTGAAGTCATCTCTCCAAGATAGATTTGACATGATAGACTTGGGTTTGTTGCACTACTTCCTTAGCATCAAGATCTCACAGTCAGATTCAAGGATTTCTTTTGCACAGCCTAAGTATGCTCTTGACTTATTGGCTCAGTTTCACATGGCTGATTGCAAGCCATCTCTGACTCCCTTTCTATCAGGAGTCAAGCTTGAGGTTGACTATTCTTCACCATTGGTTGATGTCACTCAGTATCAACAACTTTTTGGCAGTCTCATCTACTTGACTCACACCAAGCCTGACATATCATATGCAGTGGGACTCATCTCCATATTTATGCAGGAACCTCATGAGCTACATTAGAAAGAAACTAAGAGGATCTTGCATTACATAAAAGGTTCACATAGATACAGGATTCATTATAGATTTGGCATAGAGGTTGACTTGGTTAGATATATAGATTTACACTGGGCTGGTGATTCATAGACTCACAAGTCCACTTCTGGTTACAATTTCTCTCTAGGTCCTATCAGTTGGTTTAGCAAGAAGTAGAATGCTATTGCTATATCATCCATAGAGGTAGAGTACAGGGGAGATATTAATGCATCTACTAAGGTTATTTGGCTTCAGGGGATTCTTTTTGAGTTTGGCATTCCTATCAGGTAGCCCACCATCATTTATTGTGACAACCAAAGTACCATTCAGATTTGTAAGAATTTGGGTTAGCACCAGCAAACCAAGCACATAGAGATTCACATACATTTCATTCAGGGGCTTATTCATAGTCAGGTCATTGACTTAATCTTTTTCCAATCTTCAGAGCAGGTTGCATACATCTTCACCAAACCTTTCACCAAGAGTAAGTTCATTCATCTACAAGCTCTTCTTGGGGTGCGGTCTACATTTGCAGCATCATCATCTTTAGAGGGGCCTTCTAGCCTCTTCATTTCTTTTGCCTCTCTTTTGGGGGGGGAGTTTTTTCCTATGGGTTTTCTCCTTTTCTCTATCTTATGGGAGATTGAATTTGTACATGGGTACCTCATCAGGCCTAGTTGTCGGGACCCATTTTATATTTCCACACTGCCCACCTAAGTTGTCCTTATGGGGAGGTGTTAGTGTAGGTTTTTATTTTTCCCTATTATTTAATTAGGGAAATTATATATTTGTGCATACATGGAGTTTTCCTACATTTGTGGGATAGGCTAGCTTATGTGGAGATGTGTGTCATAGATGTGTCATAGGTGTCATAAGAATGTCATAAGTAACTCCTTTGACTAGCTATTCTGGGTATGGGAGTTACTTCTCTATTCTTACCACCCTGTCACCACCTTTCATAGAGGAGTTACAATCTATTCTTGGGGTGCTTTGACCACCTTTTGTGGAGGAGTTACTTACATACTCTCCTATATGTATTATTCACTTTGGCCATCTTATGTTAATGTAATATTGGCTTTTCTCCAAATTATCTATGCAATTGTCTCTTGTTTGATTTAATTTACTTTAGCATTTTGTGGTATTCACTTGCTTTGTCCCGTGCAACCATGACTCATGCATCCTCATTATTCAGACCTTGGTGAATCCTCTGATAATATCCTATAAATTTACCTTCTTTTTTCTATACCAAAACTCCATGAACTTCTTTTGAACATTAATATTAATTATTCCCAATGTATCTAGTCATGGATATCCAAGAACTAGATCCACACCATCCATATTAAAAGCATAAAGATCTAAATGCAAAACATATTTGTTCATAGTGAGCTTTAAATATCCACAAACTTGAATATTCTAACCATCTATTTGATCCTCTTTAATATTCTTTGCTTGAACATATAGATGTTGAGCCACATCTATTTAATGAAATTATACTTGTTTCTAGGGTTTATGGACACAATGACTTGCTTCTTTTGAATACATTCAAGAAACTAAAAAATTTACTCTGATTTCTTTAGAGCTAAACTATTTAAACCCTTTTCATCTATTTATTCTCCCTCTTCGATATCCTCTATCTCTCCTTTTGCACCATTTATAGCCTCATCATCATCATAATTATATGTTATTTATTTTCCTTCATCACATGTATGCTCTTCCTCATTACCCTCATTTTTTTCCTTTGTTTTTTATTCTTCATCACCTATGTTCTCTTCATCATAATTATTTTCTTCTTTTTCTTCATTCTCTTTTTCTTTTATATCTCATTGATCTAGGAAAAGATGTTGCCTTTCTTCCCATGAAAACTTCCATTGTATTACTCCTAGCTCATCCCATAAAAGGGTTATAGGACCATAAAGAAAATTATTGAAACATATTTTCCACCAATTTTTCTGAATGTTATTCTTGTTAAAAAATATCCACCATTCTCGATCATTAATATCATCCTCCCTTGAAAATACTTGTAACTTCATGATTCATAAAAAACTAAGGTTAATGAAAAACTACTAAAATTTTAATAACTCATGTGAAACTGATCCAAATAGTCCAAAATTTTTAATGTATGTTCCATGTATGATAATGCAAATTTTGTGACAAAAATCCAAAAATTTAATCTTATAAAGTGAATCTTTGAAAAATCATAAAATTATAATAAATCACTCAAAACATTTCTAAAATTTCTAAAATTTTGAATGTAGCTCTCCTTTACTTGGATACAATATCCAAAAAAATTTATAGAAAACTTCCTTATATTTATATAGATAGGACAATATTATTAAAAACCATAAAATATATATAACTTTCTCAAAAATAATCATAAAACCTTGATTTACTTACTGTGACTTCTTTAAAATATTATTCATCTTCAGTAAAAAAAATTGTTCAAAAATTAGCAACCAAATTCAATATATTGATGATTCCACAAAACTAGGGTTTCACCCCACACAAATTACCCAAATTGAAGTTTTGATACCATTTTTTATGATCCACACTTATAATAATTTAAATATGCATAATATAATGTATATCAACACAACACAATAGATAGTTGTGGTTCAAGATACCCAAATATTCAATATATGCAGAAATAGAATAATTGCCCTTAAGGTAGGGCAATACCATGCAATACTCCTTTAGGAAGGAAGAACTCCAAAATGTCTCTTCAAGTGGAAAACCTCCAATATCCTATTATAATATAAGACTCAATGCTTAATTGATTCGTTTATAATGATATTCACCTCTTTTATATAGACCTATATATAACTAACAATAGATGGGTAGCTTCTTAATCCCAATGTAGGTTGACCATTACCCTTTGCATTAATTCCACAAGTTACTCATGTATCCTTGTATATTGGACCCATATAAATAACTAAGGAGGATGTGTGCCACATGTTGACATCCATCAACCCATACTCATTAATATATGATATCCTTATGTACATAGTAACATCATTACTACCATAACCACCAAAGATGAAAGTGATAAAAGGGTCAGTTCACATGGATTTTGGACCCTAAATTTGTATGAGGTCTGTTCTAAATAGGTATTATGTGTAGGCATATTCTTTGTCTATCCTTGTAGATAATAATACCTTACAGCCTACCATTTTTAACTACCTTCCACCAATAACCTCATTGAATATGAAGCTTTAATCCTAGGATTTCAGTTCACTTTAAACCATGGTGTGAAGAAATTACATATGTTGCCAATAGGATTTCCAATATGATTTTAGTTCACTGGAAATTAGATTGTGTGTTTATTTTAGAAATTTAAATATAGCATAAGATAAAGATAATTATCCTTTACCTTCTTTAGAATAAGTTATTCAAATTGTTAGTGGTTATGAGATGATGTCTTTCCTAGATGGTTTTTTATGGTTATGATCAAATCGTAGTTGATGAGGAGGATAAAATCAAAACAAACTTCAGCACCAAGTGGGGAACATTTATTAAAAAATAATGCCCTTTGAATTGATAAATATAGGTACAATCTTCTAGTGTGATATGGATGTCACTTTTAAATCTTTGGTTGGTATGTACGTCATTATATATGGACAATCTTACTATTTTCTCTAAGAACATGTTAGAACATGTGCATCACTTGTAGAAGCTTTTTTTATAAATGCATAAGGTATAGTATTTTGTTAAATCCTAAAAAGAGCATCTTTAACATCATGAAAGGTAAGTTATTGGTTCAAATTATCCTCAAGGAAGCTATCTCTAGAGACTCAAAAAGAGCTAGTACCATTTTTAAGATTTCATTTCCAAATAGTAAGAAAGAATTAAATTTATTTTTTTTAAAAACAAATCAATTTTTTACGCAAATTCATTTATGGATTTGATGAAATTGTAAGACCCTTGAATGTTATGCTGGAATATGATGTATACGTTGATGTAAAATTTGGTCAAAGTTTTCTTATGAAAACATAGTCTGCATAATAATATAAAATCTCAATAATAATGGTCTATTGTATTATTAAATTGGTATATTAGACATATATATATATATATATATATATATATATGAATGTCAATCTTATAAATAAGGAGATTCACCTAATCACCAAATCCTAAAAAATATCTTAATGGCCTCTTATTCCTTACTCACTTATCTAAACACATTCACACATTCTTATTCTAATGTGAGTCATGATAACTCAATTACATATTTCACACTCACTAATATATCTCACATTACTAACACACCTAACTATTATCCTATACAAACACTAATTTCCTAACATTCTCCCCCTTAATGTTAGTATAGGAGAAGAGAATCATACCTTCTAGAAAAGTCTCTTTGAAATTTTTCTTAGACCAGGTAACTCTTATCAAGATGTAATTCCTAAGTTAGATTCCTTGGTTCTTGGACCACTTTCAAAAACTAAATATGTATTATGAAGATTCACAAACTCTAGATAAATCCATGCTAAGTTTACCTTGAAATCCTTCTCGCACTCAGAGAATGGACTTCTATAAAACATGTCTTTAAAAATATCATAATAGGGGTTTATTTAGCACATCACACCAAAAAAATGCAAACAAATATGCCACTAATTCACAATATAGAGTTGTCACTAGTGGTTGATGAGAGGATGTTGAATGTCCTCCAACCTCCATTGCCTTACTCCTCTAATGTGTTTTTGCTTACTCAATCAATTGGAACTTTAAGTTCACTTGTATGAATTTTTTTTTGAGGTAAAATTTCCTGTAGAAGCTTGACACACCCATCGCACATTGGGTTTCATCAAAAACATGTCCATGAGGCATTTTTTTAGACACGTTTAGACTTTGATGATTATACTTTTATATAAAAATGAATCTAACCCTTGACTATAGACGCTAATGCTATACACAAAATAACAAGACAATAACCCTCAATATTAACTAATAAATTTCTTAGTAAACATACAAATATATGATAATAAATTAAGAAATGTGATATTATAAAAATAATGGGTTTGACTAATAACACAACCAATCTATTATATAAAAACAACACTAATCTAAATTAAAGACTCTTATTTATAAACAAATTAATTAGAGACCTAAAAATACATGTTACTCATTAAATATTAAAATAACTCCTAATTCCTATTTTAAAATTTCATGAATGTAGGCATGTAATACTATACATACATATTGACAAAACTATAGGATTCAAAACACTAGTCATTAAAATTCTCTTGATGCCTATTAAATGAAAAAATCTAAATTGAAAAAATGTCAATTTTATTGGGTTTTAGTCATTATGATGAATGTCCAGATAGGAATAGATGCATGGGAAATCAATGGAATTTTCAAAATGATGAAAGGCATATAGAATCTCCAAAACATGTGTATAAAATTGGTGGTGAGCATGTTGATGAAACGACATCACTATGTAGATCTTCAATCCCATCAATGCAAAATAGAGAATGAATGAATGACAGAGGAATGGAAAAGTAGACTAAATGTTGATGTGTCCAACAAGCAATATTACGATATACTTGTCAAAACAAAATAGAATGTGGTGTTATCAGAATTGAATGTTGAACGATAATGGATAATCTATGTAAGGCTTGGCTAAAACACACTTTGGTTGCTATGAAAATGATTATGACTACACTTTTTAGACCCTAAAAAACCTCTAAATAATTTTATCCCTGCAAACTTATACTTGGAACACTTAAATCTCTATAAAATTCCTTTATAAATAATCTATAACTAATATTCAAAGAATTTTAGACAAACTTCCATCCCCAAGGGCGAAGGACTAAATGACTATCCTTACCAATCTATTAGGCTTCCATTGAATAGATATCCTACTCAAATACCAAATTTAAATTTGGTTAGAGATTTCTTATTAAAACAAATTTTGCATAATAATATAAACTCTTAATAATAATAATGGTTTATTATATTATTCAATTGGGCTTGATTACATATATATATATATATATATATATATATATATATATATATATATATAGGAATGTCACTCCTATAAAATATGAGATTCACCTAATCACTAAATCCATGTAAATATCTCAATATCCTATTATTGCTCACTCACTTATCTAAACATATTCACACATTCTTATTCTAACATGATTCATTATAACTCACATATTTTACACTAAATAATATATCTCACATGACAAACATACCTAGCTATTATCCCATACAAACATTAATTTAATAACAATCAAATGGAAATATTTGGAGGCCAAGAAATCATCCCAAGATATTAAGGATGCCATTGTCAAGCACCAATGTTGATTAATCTTGATCTAACAAAGGTTTTTTATATCTTTTTTCATTTTCATTAGATTGTAATATTTTTATTGTGCTCACATATAATGCAAATGATGAGGAACACCCTATAACATTCATGACTAAAAATTTAAAATAATTTGAGATCAAATTTCCATCTTAGACACGTATCTAGGTATGCATTGGTTAAGGTAGTAAATAAATTCAAACATTACATCCTATGTAATAAAATTTATGCAATTGTTCCTAACTCATGTTGAGAAAGAATGAGTTAGGTGAATGAAGAGGTAAATGTATGCTAAAATTTTAGGAATATGACATAGAGATTAAACTAGCTAGAATGGTATGAGTTCAAATCCTCACACTGTAAGATAAAAGTTAATCCCAAGAAAATTTTTATACAAGTAGATCAGCCACAAATCACAGGCTATGATTTGCATGACCATATTATTCATTATTTTCTATAAAAATGGTTCTCTCCATATATGAAAAAAGAATATATAAGATATATTAGAAGTAAATCAGATCATTAAATGATCAAGAATGGAATTTTATATCAAAATTTTTATGAATAAATCTATCTGTAGTGTGTATCAAATGAAAAAGTAGACGAAATCATGAATAATTTTCATGAAAAATTAGGTAGTGTTTACCCCTCTGAGAATACAAAAGAACATAAAACATTATAAATAGGATACAATTGGCTTATATTATTTAAAGATGCACACAACCGTGTTAGAACCTATTACAAGTGCCAAACATTCACTATAATGGAATTTTATGCAGCCATGCCCCTTCAACCCATGATTAAAAGTTTCCCTTTTGATCATTGGGGGTTAGATTTTGTTAGTGTGATCAACCTTAAATATTTATAAGGTTAAAATTTTATACTAACCATAATATATTATTGTTGTCACTTGAACTTATACCCTTTGAGGAGATGAAAAGTCTCTCCTCATTCAAGTGGCACAATAGAACCACTTTAGGGTTGTGGGTGACCAAAAGTTGAAGTGAATCTGTAGATTAGGGCTAGTTCCCTTGATGTATCACTATAGCTCAAACCTATTGCTTACTTTTGGGAGGTGAAAAGGGAGAAGGATAACTAAAAATTAATCTAATATATGGGAGGTGATACACCAAATATATGGTCTACTCACACCACTTACAATTCACTTGGAACCAAGGAGAATCCCACATATACACTTCATCCAATTCAACACTCCTCTTCTGCATCAATGTTTCAAGCATGGGGTCTTGAAGAGAGCTTAGACTAAGAGGACTTAAAAAATAGGTCTTATAGAACACTAATGAATGAGCTAATCACTATACCTACAATCCACATTAGACACTTCCTATTGACCTATAAAAGAGAGATTTGAGTTCAAATAAGGCACTAGGAAGAGTAATATGTGAAGCCAAGAAAAATACACTTGCGTAAGACCAAAAACCAAAAAAATCACTTAGTGAAATCTTGAATGAGGTAAAACAACATTCTCTTTTAATTTAAGGCAAAAAATTTGTAGGGCTTCACCATACCCAGGTGGAGAGATGGATACAATAACCAAAAAGGCCAAAATTTATAGTAATTGTGAGAGGAGAGAGAGAAAGTGAAGCTCAAGAGTCACTAAGACACTTTTTAAGAAAGGAGAAGGAATTATAACAGTCATATAATCTGGCATAAGATAGCATTTTTAATAAAAACAAATACAAATGTCCCTCAACTTGTCTAACTCCTCCATATATGGTGTAGATGCTCTTATGCTTACATAAGAAACTATTTTCATGATTTCCCTTCACCAAACTCATTCTCCACTAAATAGGGTTAGGTCTGATGATTGATATGAAGGGGAGGGGTTACTAACAATCCCTCACATACATTGGATTGGTCCTCAATCATTCATATTCCTCTGTCTAAGAGCAATCATCTCAAATAGTTACAAAATGACTCCTTCTCATGTACCTCTCACACTTGGCACCCAAAACCTTTCAAATTATACAAGTTGATCCATGAACAAGGAGGGATGACACATTTCAATAGTGACTAAGTCATCAAGTTCATCAATCAATCCTTAAAAGGCTTCCCAATTTGAGTTTCACCATTTTTCACTAAGTATTCACTATTTTCCCAATAGACTGGTTGAGATGAAAGAGATAGTAGGCAGACTCAAGAGATTATATATCTCAATAAATGGATACAAGGACCTAAAATAAGTCCTAATATCTCTTCCAAAGGTGTTTTCATCCTTTGAAACTCCTCCACATGTACAACACACAAATCTATCAAAATAATCCCTGGTGTACCCCATCTATATAGGTAGGGTACACCTTAGTTGCATTTTACAATTCCATAAAGAGTCTTATACATCTTAAAATTATTTTCATATCCTTTCCTCTACATTTAGATGCTTCAATTACCTTCTTTCCCCAATCAGGTCCTTAATGAGGGTTTTGGAGGGTTTTAGGGTGGTTTATGTCTTAACATTTGTTCATAGAGTCTATACATTTAATTCATATATAAATTCCATTGAGGTATTATTATATACCCTCCTTAACTCCCTTGATCATGATAAGGTTCCATGAAAAGTGTTGGAGAAGTTTCAAGCATTCCAAGCTAGCCACTCGAGTCATCTCAATGCATTCTATGAGGTCTAAGTATTTTTGAGCCAAGAAATGGCTTCTTGATGCAATATTATAAAAATTAATGGTTCCATCACTTTTTTTAAATCTCAAGGAGCATATCTCAACTATTTTAAATGTCCATTTAGTCCAAATATGATGATGGACTACTTATAGGCACTAGGCCTAGACTAAGTCTAATAGGCCTTACCTAAAACTTAGCCTAGAAAAAATTTCAATGGTTTTTCTTGAATCCCAAGAGTTTAAAAATATGTGAAATAGTTCCCTAAACATTATTAAAATAATTATAATGCTTTGAAAATTCTAGGACTAGAAGTGACTCTCTATTTGGAGTTAGGCTTGTACCCTACCTAATTAGGTCTACCTGAAGGTCTTGTTTTATAGAGCACCTTGTTTGATTTCATACATAATAACAAGGTTTAATATGTTTTATTAGATGTATCCTAACTCCAAAAACTTTTTTTACAAGTTACCAGGCCCTATGTTTGATGCTTTGATCTCCTTTTCCAAGTTTGTAGGTTCTGGTGCAAAGAGAAAGAACTCTACCTCTAAGATAAAACAAAGGCATATTTCCCTATTTTTATTAACAACTTTACCATTATAGGATATTATTTAACAACTAATGTAACTTTTTACCAAATATGAGCTCCTTACTAGGTCATATGACCATCTAAAAGCATAAAATGCAAGACTAGTTCTTTTCAAGGCAGGCTAATTGCAGGGTATGTGGAAATGAACTATATTTTGCATAAATTTAAACTCTCTTAACCTTGTTTTAGTGTTACAATTGTCTCTAAATTTTTTCATCCCTTTTATTAAGGTTTTTCAACCCCTATTTACCCTTCAAACCTACCCTTGTTCATCATATGCATGTTGAAGTCCCCAAATTGGGTTCTCTAATAAAGGACCGAGACACCCCTATCTCCCTTGCTTGTAGGTTAGTTTGTCTTATATAGAGCTAATAAATATCATATCACATTCTTGGACCCATTTTATGCCTTATAATGTCATTAAACTTCTTATTCTAGTGGCATCTCACTTAAGAATGTCACAGTCTTTATTATATTTCATGCTAGTTCAAGACTAAGACACTCTTTTTGATCCCTACCTATAAGGTATCATGGCTTTTATTGAGGAAATAATGGTAAATTAAGACACTTTTGACACCCTATGGAATTTAGATAATTCATACTCCACTTTCACCTAACTTTCTTGTTCAATTGCAACTCAAACTATGTCATTTCCTGACTGAGACCAATTTCTTCAAAACTTTGCCTATAGATGCAACTTTCTAGGCCTATATACAAATAGGGAGTGAGTAAAGTAAGTCAAAATTGATGTAAAATTATCCTTAATTGGTATTTATTTTATCTATACTATCTTAGCTCACATGGGACCATTTAGCCATGTGAAATGATTTTCCATGCAACATGGAAAGGAAAACAACATTTGGTACTCAAGGCTTGTAGATGACACTGACTATTCTTAGTGTATATGAGTTCATGAAACCTCAAAAATAAATAATATGATGATAAAACTTGTGTAGATGACTTAAGACACATATTAAACCATAAAATTTATCAAACCAAATTAAACTATTCTGAAACTAGCTCAAAAAGGAGACCCCTCATGGATGAAGAAGCATAACAAGCTACCTAGCCTCTTAACAATGGTTCATAAATGAGGAGGCATGAAAATCAAACTTATTTCCATGAAAATTAATCTAACTTATACTCATTTAAACTCCCAAGATCACTCCTCCCAACTCCACTTGTATGGCTTGTACCAAGTATGCAAAGTTGACCCTTTTTGGCTTGTGAAGGCAAAACCATGAAATAGAAGAAAAATATGAATTTTTTGACCTTTTATCAGCACACCAAGAATTTAAATGACTTTATGGAGTTTAAGATACACATTCCCATGTTTTTAGCTGAAGGTGAGCTTCACAAGTCCATACAAGTGCCATTAATAGCCTACTTTCAAGGAGAAACTACCTCTTTCTACATGAAAACACTTTTTTCACTAACATGTGACTACTTATTAACATATCCTAACCTTATTCATGTTTAAATTCACCTTTTTGACAAATATGCTTCCTTGAAAGTCTATACAAGTCATTTAATAAGCCAAAATATGACCAAAAAGGCATTTTTCCATATGAGACATGGTAAAGGATCTAATTTATGACTTATGAACACCTTAGAACATATAAATGACCATATTATGACTTTTTAAGACAATTTTAGCCTTTGACCATGTTTGACCAAAGTTGACTTTGGTTTACTAGACTAGTACAAGGAAGTTAGGCTTAGACCAAGGCTAGAGTAAGGAGGGGTGAGATGTTTAGACGAACATGAGACATATATAAGACAAATAAGAACCTTATAAAAGTTCAAAAAAATTAGGGGTTGACCCAATTTGACTAAAATTCAAATTTGGTCAATAGTTTTGGCAATTCTTAGGGGTAACATGCTTGTCTATGTAAGGACCAGTAGCCTTATCCCATTTATTGGGCAAAGGGAGTCAATTTCACTCTAAAATGGTAGGATCAAACCTTGACTTGACCAATAATATAGCTTATTAACCTCAAAACACACAAATGAAATACAAACACATACCAAGACCAAAGCAAACACATAAAGCAAAGGCACACTTTTTCTACTAAGCACTTAGGGAACACAAAACACAAAGAAAAAGAAACTAATTATGTATATTTAAATTAAACATACCTCCCTTCCTAGATCAAAAGGTGAGTACCTTGAATCTCCCTCATGAGATGAATGAGGATGCCAAGCATGCTTCCTTTTGGATGTAGTGTTAGATGAGTCATATTTCCTTTTTTCTCCTTGGCTTGGCATGTCATTTGATAGAGTCATCTCCCATAAGCCTCTAAGGTAGATGAAGTCTTCTTGACCTTGGAAACATGCCTCATATTTTTTTCCTTTTGTCTCACTATGATATATTTTCATATCTATGAAGTTATAGCCTCTTGTAAGTCTATACCTTCTTGAAAGACCTCATTGTCCTCATTTGCTACAATCTCTTCAAAGCCTTCAAGAAGTTTTGTATCATATCTCTATAGCAATGTTTCTTGTTCAAAGTCCTCCTTCATGGTTGTAGGAGCCACTTCACATGAGGTTTTAGAACTAGTATTCAAATCATCTTCAAAAGACTCATAGTCATCATAGATTACTCTATCATGGTTTGGAATCTCTTGATGATGATGCCTTTCAACACATGTTTACTTCTCCACATCTTGGGCTTGTGTTCTTAGGAGTCTTGTCCTCTCATTATATTCATATTATTCTAACATTTGCATATATGTGTGCCACATGTCTTCTTCTTGAAACACATCCTTTTGCTCACCATGTCTTGTATTCAGCTCCAAAGGACTTGTAGGCCCCATGAAACCTTCAACTTCATTGTAAATGTCCTCAAATCTCTACCACAATTCATCATCCTTCTCTTTATTAGCATCATGAAGGGGAACAACAAGATAAACTTCATTCTCTTCTTCTTTGGAAACCAAAATAACTTCTTCCAAGGCATCTTCCTCAACACAAGGAATTTCATCTTGATTATCATTACAATCAAAAGTTTCTTCACAAGGAGGCAGCTCTTCCTCATCATTAATCCAATCTAAAATCTCTATATCTTTTTCCCTCTTAGCGATGCCAATACTAGGCATCTCAAAACCAAGAATTTTTAACACAAGGCTCCCAAGGAGAAATGTAATCCTCACCATTAGAAGGGCAAAATGGATCAGTTAGAGGAGGTGGAAAGATGGGTTCAATATATTATTGAGGAGGGGTGGGAGGGATTTGATTTGTTTCAAGTTTCTCTTCACTTCCAACTTCTCTACTTAAACATGCTTTGTTCTTCTTTTCACAAGCTTCCACTACTTCTTTCCATATTGGGAAGGTAGGCTTAGAGAATTCTCCATGGGGATGAAATGCAAATAGAGGGACAAATTATAGGCTTAAAAAACTTGGGGTTTCCTTGGGCTTGGTATCTTGTTTCCAACTTGGAAAGCTAGTCTTGGGAAGCTCTCCATTCTCTATTGCCATGATGGATTGCCTTAAAAGTTGGTTTTCAAACTCAATCTTCTTGTCAAGATGGGCCTCAAAACTCAAACTTCCTTTCTCAAAAGCTTCTCCAAATTAATCAACATGCTCAATAGTGATGTCCTCCTTCCTTTGGTTGATCTCTTGGATGGACCTCCAAGAAGGAAAACTTTGGGTAATACATGGAGTACTTGGGGCATTTTGAAAAATTCTTGGATTATCATCTTGAGTGGGCAAAGTTGACACACTTGAAGGTTAAAGTGGGGTATATTGGGGCTGCCCAGACTAAGCTTGTTCATGGTATCTCAACCTCTCTTCTAGGTGGAAAATTAGGCCACAAACATCAAGCATCTCATTGGTATCTCTCTCTATAGGCATCCATTCTTTCTTGACTTGCTCCAAAGAATTTCTCACACTCTTGATACAATCACTACAGATGACCTGACCATAACCATTCCTAGTATCAAGGTCTAACATATAGTATTTATAGCCAATGAGAATCTTCTTGAAACTTACAATGGAATAACTTGGAGAATAACTAGGTGGACTAGGTGAAGCACAAGCTTGATAGGGATGATTATAAGCAACATAGGATTGATTGGGATCATGACAAACTTGGCCAAGGACTTATTCATATTGAGAGGGAAAAGGAAAATATGGATATGTATCCCCAACTTGCATTAAGACAAACTCAACATCAAAATTATCCATGAATCACTCATGATAAGTTTATAGAACAAGAAAACAACTTCAATTAGAGTACCTGGACTGCTTAACTAGAAGATTTATGCTTGGAGTCATCATTGGTGCTTAGTGAAATTGTCTCCAAAGGTTGATATCTTGAAAACACCAAAACTCCTCAAATTCTTGGAATAAGTGTCCCATCAGGTGTGCCAAAAACTATTATCACTTGAACTTGTACCCTTTGAGGAGATGACAAGTCTCTCTTCATTCAAGTGGCACAATGGAACCACCTTAGGGTTTTGGGTGACCTAAAGTTGAAGTGGATCTCTAGATTAGGGCTAGTTCCCTTGATGTATCACTATAGCTCAAACCTATTTCTAAATTTTGGGGGTGAAAAGGGATAAGGATAACTGAAAATGAATCTAATATAAGGGAGGTGATACACCAAATATATGGTCTACTCACACCACTTATAATGTATGTGGAACCAAAGAGAAACCCACACATACACTCTATCCAATTTAACAATCCTCTTCTACATCAATGTTTCAAGCATGGGGTCTTAAAGAGAGCTTAGGCTAGGAGGACTTAGACAATAGGTCTTATATAAACAATAATAAATGAGCTACTCACTATACATGCAATCCACATTAAACACTTCTTGATAACCTACAAAAGAGAGCTTTGAGTTCACACAAGGCACTAAGAAGAGTAACATGTGAAGGAAATCAAAATACACTTGCATAAGAACAATAACCAAAACATGCACTTAGTGAAATATTGAATGAGATAAAATATCATTCTTCATTAATTCAAGGTAAAAAAAAATTATGGCTTCACCATACCCAGGTGGAGAGATGGATACAACAGCCAAAAAGGCCATAATTTATAGAATTTGTGAGAGGAAAGAGAGAAAGTGAAGCTCAAGAGTCACTAAGACACTTTTCAAGAAAGGAAAAGGAGTTATAATATTTAAGGAATGTAGCATGAGATATTTCCTATAATAAAAGCAAATACAAATGTCCCTTAACTTGTCTAACTCCTCTATATGTGGCATAGATGCTCTTGTGCTTGCATAATAAATTATTTTCATGATTCGCCTTCACAAAACTCCTTCTCCACTAAATAGGTTCAGGTTTGATGACTAATTTAAAGGTGAAGGGTTATTAACAAGACCTCACATTCATCGGATTGGTCCTCAATCATTCATATTCCTCTATCCATGAATAATCATCTCAAACAGTTACAAAATGACTCCTTCTGATGCACCTCTCACACTTGGCACCCAAAATTGTTCAAATTATACAATATAATCCATGCAAAAGGAGGTATGACACATTTCAAGGGTGTCTAAGTTGTCAGGTTCATTGATCAATCTTTAAAAGGCTTCTTAATTGGAGTTTCACCATTTTTCACTAAATGTTCATTATCTACCCACTAGACTAGCTGAGATGAAAGAGATAATAGGCACACTTAAGATATTATATAGCTCAATAAATGGACATGAGGACATATAATAATTCCTAATATCTCTCCCAAATTTGTTTGTATCCTTTGAATCTCTTCCACACCTACAAAACACACAAATCTATAAAAATAAGCCTTGTTGTACCCCATTTGTATAGGTAGGGTACACCTTAGTTTCATGTGTCAGGTCCCTAGAAATTCCTCTACATATTTAAATTGTTTTCATGTCCTTTCCACTACATCTAGATTCTTCAATTGCATTCTTTCCCCATTCAGGTCCTTAATGAGGGTTTTGGGGTATTTTAGGTCTTAACATTTGTTCATAAAGTCCAGACATTGAAGTCCTATCTAAATTCCATTGAGGACTTCTTAGGGACCCTCCCTAGCTCCCTTGATCATTTTTAGGTTCCATGAAAAGTTTTGGAGAATTTCTAAGCATTCCAAGCTAGCCACTCAAGTCATCTCGATGCATTCTTTGATGTCTGAGTATTTTTGAGCCAAGAAATGGCTTCCTAATGCAATCTTCTAAAAATTAAGGGTTATATCACTTTTGGTATATCTCAAGGATCATATCTCAACCAATTTCAATGTCCATTTATTCCAAATATTATGATGGACTACTTATAGGCACTAGGCCTAGACTAAGTCTAATAGGCCTTACCTACAACTTGACCTAAAATGAATTTCAATGGTTTTTATTTCATCCCAAGCAGTTGAAAATATCTAAAATAATCCCCTAAACATGATTCAAATCATTATAATGATTTTCAAATGCTAGGACTAGAAGTGACTCTCTATTTGGAGTTAGGAATGTACCCTACCTAACTAGGTCTGCCTATAGGTCTTGTTACATAGAGCACCCTATTTGATTTAAGACCTTATATCAAGGTTTAATATGTTTTATTGTATGTATCCTATCTCCACAAACCTTTTTTACAAGTTACTAGGCCCTTTGGTTGATGCTTTGTCTCCTTTTCCAAGTTTGCAGGGTCTAGTGCAAGGAGAAAGAACTCTACCTCTAAGACAAAATAGATGCATATTTCATTATTTTTATTAACAACTTGACCATTGGAAGATTTTATTTAACTGATAATGTAAATCTATACCAAATCTAAGCTCCATACTAGGTGATATGACCAATTAAAACCATAAAATGCAAGACTATTTCTTTTCAAGGTAGGTTTCATGAAGGGTCTATAGAAATGAATAGTATTTTACACAAATTTAAAATATATTAAACTTGTTTTAGTGGTAAAAGTGTCTCTAAATGTTTCCATCCCTTTTATTAATGTGTTAAAACTCCTATTTACCCCTCAAACCTACCCATGTTCATCATATGCATGTTGAAGACCCCAAACTAGGCTCTCTAATAAAGGACTGAGACACCCATGTCTCCTTTGCCTATAGCATAGTTTGTCCTATCTAAATCTCATGAAGATAATCTCAAATTATTTTACCCCATTTATTCCTTATAAGGTCATTAATAATCATATTCTAGTGTCATATCACTTAATAATGTCACAGTCTTTATTATATTTCATGCTAGTTTAAGACTAAGACACTCTTTTTGACCCCTACCTATAGGGTATCATGGATTTTACTGAGGAAATCATGGTACCTGAAGAATATTTTGACACCATATGGAAGTTATACAATTCATACTCCACTTTCTCCTAAATTACTTGTTCAATGGGAACTCAAACTATGTCCTTTCCTGACTAAGACTAATTTCTTCAAAACTCTGCCTGTAGATGCAACTTTCCAGGCTTGTGTATGGATAGGGAGTGAGTAAAGTAAGATAAAATTGATGTAACATTATCCTTAAGTGTTATTTAGGTTATCTATACTATCTTAGGTCACATAGTACCATTCAACCATGTTAAATTATTTTTCATGTAACTTGGAAAGGAAAACAACATTTGGTACTCAAGGCCTGTAAATGACACTGACTATTCTCAGTATGTTTGAGATCAACTTTGCGCATCTTGAACACCCCTCTCCACTTGAAATCATCCCTTAAAACTTTATACATTCATTTTACATTCCAATGGATATAGAGCTAAAAAATTAGGAGCATCAAATGTATTTCTTAAACTGAATTATAAGTTCACTTCAACACCTACAAGGCCTTTATTTTGGGTTTTTAGAGACAAGGGGCCACAACTCAGAATCTTATGCTTGGCAAGGTTTATCAACACCAAGTGAGATACCAATGGGATTTTAAAATTCTTAGATGATAACATACAACCTCAAATTCTTCATGAAGAGTAAAACTAATCCACCATCCTTCTGTACATCTCTAAATTCTACAAATGACACATATAGGTGTATACTAGTTCTATGCATGGCAGTGAAGGTGATATAAGACCAAAACAAGTGTATAAAAGGCTCTCTTATTTATTTTAATTCATATTATACCATGTTTATCAATCGGAGCATAAGAACATCCCCCATATGTCACCATGATGTCATCAAGGGACCTATAGTTGAAGGTTTTGACTGTGTTATGTAGGTAGAGGCATAGAAGGAGCAAGAATATGCAAGGGTAAGGATCTCAAACCACTTAAAATTCATTTTAAATACTCAAAACACCTAATATAACCTTCCATTCCTTCATATTAACATGAAAAACTTTCTTCAAGGCACTTATATATGCATATTTTTAGCAAAAGGTAGCAAGGATGATCTTATGACCAAAAACAAGCCTAGAAGAGGCTTATGAGTTCATGAAACCTCCAAAATCAATAAAATTATGATAAAACCTATGGGGAGGACCTAATACAATATGAAACCATCAAATTCATAAAACTAAATAAAACTATTCTGAAACTAGCTCAAAAAGGAGACCCCTCTTGGATGAAGAAGCATAAAATGCTGCCTAGACTCTTAAAAATGGTTCATAAATGAGGAGTCATGAAACTCAAAAAATTTTCCATGAAAATTAATCTGACTTAGATTCTTTCCAACCCCCAAGATTACTCCTCCCAACTCTACTTGTATGACTTGTACCAAGCATGCAAAGTTGACCCTTCTTGGCTTGTGAAGGCAAAGGGATGAAAGAGAAGTAAAATATTAACTTTTAGACCTTTTATCAATACACCAGGCATGTAAATTACTTTATGGAGTTGAATAGACACATTCCCTTGTTTTTAGCTAAAGATGATATTCACAAGTCCATACAAGTGCCATTAATGGCCTATTTTCAAAGAGAAACTACCTCTTTCTACATGAAACTACTTATTATACTAACATATGACTAGTTATTGACATCTCCTAACCTTTTCACATTTAAATTCACCTTTGTGACAAATATTCTTCCTTAAAAGTCTGTACAAGTCATTTAATAAGCTAAAATATGACCAAAAAGGCATTTTTGCATATAAGACATGGTAAAGGATCAATTTTATGACTTATGAACACATTATAACATCTAAATGACCATATTAGGATATTTTTAAGATAATTTTATCCTTGGAACATGTTTGACTATAGATGACTTTGGTTAACTAGACTAGTTAAGGAAGCTAGGCTTAGACCAAGGCTAAACAGGGATGGGTGAGATGTTTAGACCAACATGAGACCTCTATAAGACATATAGGAACCTTATAAAATTTCAAAAAATTTAGGGGTTGACTTAATTTTAATAAAATTCAAATTTGGTCAACAATTATTACATGAGGTGGAATGAATAAATTACCACAAAGAATAGCAAAACAAAAGAGGTTATCAAGTTCTTGGAAGAAAATTTAGTCACAATATTTGGTACACCATTTTCATTGGTTAGTGACAATGGGCCTAATTTTCAATCAACAAAACTTACATAATAGGCTTATGATAAAAAATAATAATGTTGAATTTTTTCATGTAATTACTACTCATAAGTAAATGGTGTAGATAAATATACAAATAATAACTTGGTTGATGCAATTAAAAGGTCAACTAAAAATAGACCTAGATATTGGCATACCTTTTTGAAATATGGATTATGAGCAAATTGAATAGACATAAGCTGACACTTAAAAGTTCACCATTTTTTGTGATAGTGTTTCCACTAACATTCAAATTTACCATCTACAAATTCATGAAGAAATACATGGAAAACTATTATCAAGTGTAATCAATACTATTGAGCATCATTCAAATGGAAGATGAATGCTAAGAAGCTCTTCACAACTTTAGTAAGCACTAGGATATTGTCAAAAGATGGTTTGATAAGAAACCCAAGGTAAAAGCTTTCAGAATACATACCTAGTCTTACTCTAGGATAAATCACATGATAATAAATGGTAGCATGCCATGTTTACTCCATTATGGATTGGTCCATACTAAATTTTAGAGACATTGGGCATCAATGTTTTTATATTGAAAGATATGTAGGGCAATGATTTATAGCTTTTGGTAAAAGGACAATACTTGAATCATTACCTCTTAGATACACCATAATCCACTAATTTAAAATTATTTTAATTTGTAGTGTAGGTAATTTAGGAATGCAATTAAGTATTTAAGTTAGTTTCTCTTTTACAATATTTTATTTTCCATAGTTAGTTTTGCTTGCATAGTTAGTTATTGTGTTCATTTCATATAACAATTTGTTTTCTTAGTTGTAGTAACAGAATAAGTCTTGCTCAATATTTTAGTGAAGGAACTTTTGGTTGGTATTCATACAAAAAATTATTAATAAAATGGTTGGCATTATTTAGGTATATTATAAAATGTTTAGAATCTCAGAGACTTTATTAAATTCAAGGTACACAAATATTATCTTTGGATATTGCATGACCTTATTAAAATTGATATTAATGTTTTAGAATTAACATGTGAATTAAATAATGGGTTTTGTATCTAATAAGGGTCCCACAACAATTAAATCATTGAATAATTACCTGAGAGGGATAATGTATCATAAATGAAAGGTTTTCTAGATTTTTTTTTTTAAACACCCTTAACTCAGCTATATTGGTTCCCAACCTTATAAATGATCAAAATAATAAATAAAAATTTAAGGAGGAAACAAATTATTCAAAGCATAATTAAAATGATTTATTTTTAAAAGGTGATTTGAGTAACCTCCATCAGGGCTATTGGCACATTGTTGGCAATGGAGAAAGACCTGAAGTGGAGCCAAAGTTATCTCTATTAGGGATATAAATGACTTTATGATAGTAGAGAAATGCCCAAGCCTTCCAACCCAAGTCATTACCATATAAAAATTAATATTAAAAAAATAAAAATTCATAAGATATTATTTAAGAAGCTAATCCTCAGTTGAAACATTCAATCTCAAAGGAAAGGTGTCTAAATCATTACACACACATGTGGCTCTATTTATTGTTGCAAAATCTTAGTATGTCACTTGGTATAACTAAAACTTAAATTTTAGTTTTAATAAGAACATGAAATTTTCAAATATTGTGTTGATTTTCCTCCAAGGTTTAACTAAATATTCTAATTTCTAAATAGTTCACAATGTTTCTCTATAGAAGTCATCACTTGTTGTCATAAACATGTCCCTATTTGATTTGAAATAGAGAACTAATTATCTAAACTAAGCTAATAATAATTTTTGTGTATTATCTTATTTTTATTTCATAAGGTCAAATATGTGCGTAAAAGGTTTAACATCCATTTCATCAAAATTTAGAGCTTTACCATTCACACTTTGACTTATTCAATATTTTATCTCATAATATTCTCTTAGTTCACTTTATGTAAGATTTTATCTATCTTAGAAATTTGATCCTAGATGGGTGTAAAAGTATGGTAAGTAGCTTTGCACTTTATTGGATAGCATGTGGAGTAGAGATCATGAATCTAAAATTTAACATTTTTTCCTTGTGTAATTTGAGTGATACTCATGTTGATATTGGATTTTAATGTATAAAATTTGTGTTAATTTTTTCACATGCACATATTTGCATTATGACACACAAACTTGGTCAAAATTTAAATGACACAAAGTCATTCAGATACATTCCTTGTGCCACATTTCTGATAAATTTCATGTTTAATATATGTAATACACAAATGTATAATTTAGAATGTAAATGAATTAGAAAAGTATACACAACCAAATCACATGACATAAATATTAATGTGGAAAACCCTCAAGAGGTATAAAAACCCACAAAAATGATATTCATATATGAGAAACTATTAACCCCAGTACACAACCTTCATCCTTCTCACTTCTTCTTGATAAACCTTCTTCACAAAGCATTTACAAGATATTTTTCACATGTAAATATCAATTCATTCAATGTTTGAATTTTTCCATTGAGTGTGTTTGATAATTTACAATAAGGGTAAAACCCTATTTATAATGTGGATGGAGGGAGGTGACCATTCTAATTGATAAGTTCAACCATCTTGAGAATCATTTAATTTAACTGGTAAATAATAAATCATAATATTTTATTATTTATTTACACAATATTTTCACCTCATGTTCATAGATAATAAATCATTATTATTTAATTATATACCAAATTATGCTAAGGGTCTAAATTAACCCACTTAGACATTAAATGGTCTAACAATCTCCCTTAATGTTAAGTGGGTATAAATGTAATAATCACCTTAATACAAGAATTATACTATGTACACAATTGAAGGATTTGAAAACTTTCATCATGTTAAACATCACCTTTTGAAACAAAATGAATTATAATCCATAAACTACTATAAATTAAGTCTAGGCTAGCATGATCGTGAGAATATATTTTGAAGTTTCTCATGAATAATGATCTAAGATTTATTGAATCCTTTTATAAAATAAGGACTTTCATTACAATATGCTTTTACTTAGATCACATAACTTCCACATGAATTTTGCAATGCTTTACAATGAGAAGAAGTATAAAGAAGAAGAAGGAACACATGGTTGTTAGGAAGTGGCATTGTCAAACACATTCCCTCTTAATGGAAAATCTAAGAGTCCCAAAATTGTATGAAAATGATAAAAATTGGTAGCACCAAGTGGTTTTGTGAAGATATCTACCATCTATGAATCCATATGACAAAACTATAAATCAATATCACCATTGAATAATTTCTCTTAGATATAATGATACACTTGTAACTTTTTTCGTATGGTACAAAAGTAAAATTTACATACAAAGTTTACTTAGATCACATAACTTCCACATGAAGTTTGTAATGCTTTACAATGAGAAGAAGTATAAAGAATAATAAGGAACACATGGTTGTTAGGAAGTGGCATTGTCAAGCACATTCCCTCTTAATGGAAAATCTGAGAGTCCCAACATTGTATGAAAATGACAAAACTTGGTAGCATCAAGTGGTTTTGTGAAGATATATACCCCCTATACATCCATAGGACAAAACTATAAATCAATATCACCATTGAATAATTTCTCTTAGATATAATGATACACTTGTATCTTTTTTTGTATATCTTTTGATTAAACTCCTTTTAAATCAAATGCTCTAAGGCATATTCTTAACAAAGAACAATTTTACAACATCTGATTAAATAGATAATCACCCGATATGAATCAATTGAAACCCAATAATCATACTTATAATCATGTAATAAGATCTACAATTCCACTTATTACAGTGCCCAATCCTTATGCCCTGTCATAATTCCACCTATTACAATTCCTAATCCATATACACTACCACATGGAGATATTACATAATACATCTAACTATTAAAAAATGTACATGCTAAATACTATATTTGAAGCACAACCATTGAGGCATGTAGGGGTGCATTGGTTTATGGGAAAATATGATGCTATTATTTATAACAAGTAGAGCATAACATGTTATAAATAAATTTGGAAATAATTTTGAAACATAGTTGATAACTCAAGACTATCACACCATGTAAATGACAAAGGTCTAATGCCATACAAGAGAGAAAGAGATTGTAGTCTTTAATTTGATGCCATGTAGTTTAAGCAACAATCAACATAATATATATATATATATATATATATATATATATATATATATATATATATATATATATATTCAAATAACCTAGGTACACAATTGGAATCTTGGCGCCAACAAAGAAATATCTAAATGATTATTAACAAATGTATAAATTGAATTAAGGCAAAGTTTGAGTATCAGCACATGTCAAAACAAATAGCTTAAATTCATCTTGTGGGTAGAATGCATCTACTTAATGAGAGTTTATTCTTTCTTGTATATACCAAGTTGTATGCTATGAGAGTATAGGAATTACTTACTTAATCATTACAACCTTAATCAATCACAAAATCTCTTATTATTATTTGATAATCAGGTCTAGAATGATCAAGTATAACAATTATAGAAAGTCATTAAATAAAAATATAAATCCACCTAATACCCACTAATAGTAATCTTGTTTCTCTGAATAACTTCTTCTGAGTACATATGCTCCTTGACTTGGCTCTGGTCTGCATTCCCTTTACAAACCTATTAAAACTAAAATTTGTATATATTCCTCACAAAATATTAATAACTCAATCAATAAATATACATATCTCACTCAAAATATTGTATTAATAATAATACTCAAATCAAGTGACTACAACCATCAATGTCTGCAACATGTACAACAAATATACATAACAAACCAAAAAATTTCAAGCACACAACTGTGCAAAAGAAAACATTTACCAATTTATACTGATTGCTTACCTTTTTTTCCTAGAACATGAATCATCCATTCATTGAGACAAATCACTAATAAATCACTAAACTTAGGCTTTAGGATAGGTCATATCCTAGACTATAGACAAATTTCTATAAACTACTAACTTTTTGTTTGACTATTTTAGAATCTGACAACTCACACTTGCCAACCTACTTGACTAACTTATTATTGTTATCCCTATTAACTTTCACACACATAAAATATTTAAAATTTGAATAAGTGTAGGAAATAAAAACAATTTGATAATACCCTTGTGTCATAACTATATCTCACTGAACCAAGAACTGGAAGTAGTATTTACCCTTGGTTTTCTTGACAACCTTTTTATCTAGGATGGCTTCAGATTATTTTGGTGGTTTCTTTGGAAATTGTTGATTCAATGGAATTCCCTATTATGATTCATCTTCATAAATCATTTCTTATTCATCACCCTTACTATAAGGATATATATCAACAACATTAAATATAGGTAATATTCCAATGTCTATTGGAAGTTCTAATTCATATGCATTTGCTGAAAACTTCCTAAGGACCTTACATGGTCCAATATTTTTCAATTTTAATTTTTTATATTTCCCTCTTGGGAATCTTTATTTTCTTAGATGATCAAGAATAATATCTCCTACCTCAAATTGTACTTCTCTTTTTTTCAAATCTTCTCTCTTTTTATACTTTTATGAACTTACATGTAGCCTATGGTTTACTTGTTCTTGGAGTTCCTGCATAGCTACTATAAATTCTTCTCCTTACCATTTATTTTCTCTTGTTTTCCTATAACTCTCAATTCATAAATACCTCTAGGATGCATACCATATAAAATTTGAAAAGGAATCATACATATACTCATGTTTGGTGAATCATTGTATGCAATTTTTTCTTGTGTTAAGACTTAATCTCATTGTTTGGGATGATCACTTACCAAACTTCTTGGAATATTTCCTAGGCTCCTATTAACTAATTTAGTTTGCCCATTTGTTTGAGGATGGTATGTAGAACTGAAAGTAATTTTATACCCAATTTATTCTAAAGAAGCCTCCAAAAATGCCTAAGGAATTAAGTATCTCTATCTAAAATAAGGTTGTTAGATAAACCATGTAATCTTACTACTTATTTGAAAAAGAGATTAGATATGTGAGTTACATCACTTGTCTTATAACAGGTTATAAAATGAGATAGTTAAAAAAATCTATCTACTACCACAATGATAGAATCATTCTTTTATGTATTTTTGGCAAACCAAAAACAAAATCCATACTTACAAAATCCCATGGTCTATTGGAAATGGGTAATGGATGATATAACCCTATATTCTAACTTATTTCTTTAGCAAGCTAACATACTCTATAATTTTCAACAAACTTTTTTACATCAGTTGATATACTTGGCCAATAAGAAAAAGTATTTACCTAAGCCAATGTTTTATCCTACCCAAAATGTCTTGCAAGATTGCCTCTATGCTTTCATTTGATGATATTTTCTCTCATAGATACTTTTGGAATGCAAATTTGTTTGTCTTTGAATAACATCCCTTCTCGAAACATATAGTCCATCCAAGGGTTTCTATCCCTGCTTTTAGGATATTTGCAGACTTCATATGCTTCCTTAAAATTTGCATCATTCTCTTACATTTCTTTCAACATATCAAATCATGTAACATTCACTTGTATCTTATGTAAGAACAAACTTCTCCTACTTAAAGTATCTATAACCTTGTCAGATTGGTCACTTTTATGTTAATAACAAATGAAAAACATTTTAAAATTTCCACCCACTTAGCATGATTTTGATTCAATTTGCTTTGAGTGCTTATAAAATGTAAGGCATGATTATCAGTAAATAGAATAAATTTTTTTGACATTAAATAATGCATCCACTTCTTTAAATCTTACACTATAGCATAAAATTCCTAATCATATGTTCAGTATTTATTTTTAGCCTCATTAAGTTTTTCAAAAAAATATGCCATAGGTTTACTTTCCTAACTTAGCACAACTCTTGTGGTGGTTTTAATTATATCACATTCCACTTGGAATAACTTACCAAAATTAAGTAATGCCAATACAGGCTTCTCTATGATTTTTATTTTAAAAATCTTAAAAAAAATATTAGCCACTTTAGTCCATCTAAATGGTTGAATGCTCCCTTTAATGGTTTCTACAATAAGAGCATAGATGCTACTAAAATTTATGATAAATTTCAAGTAAAAGCTAGCAAGGTCATGGAAACTTATTACCTCGAATTGATTCCTAGGTATAGGTGATTCTTCTATAGCTTTTACCTTGTCCTTATCCATATTTAACCCTTCTTGAGAAATAACAAAACCCAGATAGTTTAATTTTGTTTTCAAAAAATTACATGTTTTAAGGTTAGTAACCTTTCCTCCTAAAACTTCTTCAAAACCATTTTTAAATGTTCAAGATACTTGTCTCTTGATTTACTAAAGATCAAAATATCATCAAGGTAATAAATAACAAATTTACCTATGAATGGCTTAAGTACCTCATTCATAAGCCTCATAAAGTTACTTGGAGCATTTATCAAGCCAAATGGCATTATAAACCACTCATACAAACCATCATTTGTTTTGAATATAGTTTTCCATTCATATCCTTCTCTTATTCTGATATGATGATATCCACTTTTAAATCTATCTTTGAAAAATATCTGGCGCCACTCAAACAATCCATTAGATCATCTATTCTTGGTAAAGGAAATCTATACCTGGTAGTAATTTTATTTATATCTCTCGAGTCAGTGCACATTCACCAACCTCCATCTTTCTTTGGTGTAAATACAATTGGAACTGCACAAGGACTTAAACTTTCCTTTACCAATCCTTTATCTAATAACTCCTAAACCTACCTTTTGATTTCCTCATTTTCTTTTGGAGTCATATTATAAGTTGTTCTATTTAGAAGGTTAGCCCCTGGTATCAAATTTATGTGATGGATAATACTTATTTTAGGAGGTAATTCATTTGGTAAATAATCTACTATAATATCCATAAATTCACTGAGTAGATCTTTAATTTTTAAAGGAAATTCATTCAACTTAGTAGTAGTGATTACAATCTTTAGCTTACCAATAAGAACATAGCTTTCTCTTCCTGTTTCACTTATTGAAGAAAATCCTTCCCACTGATAACTAACACCTTTGAATTTTCCTCTTTTATTGTTGCATCATCTTCTTTAATAGGTGTTAGAATATGCTTCTTATCATTATTTTCAAATGTATAAATATTTTGTTTTCCATCATGTATAGATTTCCTATCATACTACCAGGGCCTGCCTAAGAGAACATGATAAACATCCATAAGCATTACATCACAAATAAATTCATCCTTATAACTCCCTATTTGAAATTCTACCTTATATTGTTCATTAACAAGAATCTAATGACCTTTATATAACCAATATACTTTATAAGGAGTAGATGACTCACCATTTTCAAATTTGATTTATTTGCCATTTATGTGGATACCAAATTGTTAATGCTACCACTATTAATAATTACCTAACAACATTTACCTTTTGCTTTGCAAGTGCTTCTAAATAGTGTTTTTTTTTTTTGAGGTGGTTCCTTGATCTCTTTAGTTGGTTTCAACAAAACCCTCTTCATCAACAATTCTTCTCCTACCTCCGAAGCATCTTTATGAGGACGTAAACCTACACTTTTTGCATCTTTAACTTGGGTAAGATGAACATTTCCCTGACTTGTAGATGGACTTTCAAGACATTAAAAAGGCTTATGTGAAATTTTTCCACATGTGAAACATCTACCAACAAACCCTCTACATATATTAAAATGTCTTCTAACTCTAAAGGAATACCTACCTCTTGGTGTAAATTATTGTCTCTAAAAGTTGTTGTTAGCTTGAGAGCTACTAACTTCTCCTTAATGAGTCTGCAACTGAGTCCTTCCTCCTTGCTATCATTTTCCTCTATAAGTCTTGCCTCTACTCCTTACATGTTGAGGTTGTATTCTTTCTAATTTTTATTATAATTTTAAGGCATACTAATATTCCTCTTCCAATGACTTAGGAATGTTAAGACTCATCTCATCCTGAATGGAAAATTTTAAGTCATTTGTATATCTTACCACCTTTTCTACTTCATCTTATACATGCCCTAATCTTATGGTTAGTCATTAAAACTCTTGAGTATATTCTTTGATAGACATTTATTTCGGTTTCAAATTTTTCAATTTGTTAAAAATATTGGCTTGATAGTCTTTGGGCATGAATTTACCTTTTAGTTTGGTGACCATCCTCTCCTAACTTTTGATCTTTGGTTTTCATTTTCTTCTTTTTTCCTGCACTCCATCCCACCATAGGGATTCATGACTCTTTAGTCTTGTCATGGTAAACTTGACCTTTTTATCATCATCAACTCCTTTGTATTCAAAGTATTTGTTCATCGCATTGATCTAGTAAATGAGTTCTTCTACATTAAGGTTACCCTCATATATAGGAACCTCTATCTTGGGTTTTTTACTCACCCCCATAATGGATCTAATCATCCTTTCTTCTACTATTTTTTCATCTACCACCAATTATTCCTCTGGTGGCTCTTCTTCTTTATCACTGACTTCACCCATGTTAGTGCCCCTCCTTTGAGCCATTTCTATATCCTGTAATTTAGATATGAGATTCCTTATTTCTTCTATCATTGCAACTTTCCTAGCTTAATTTGGTTACCTCCTTCCTCTACCTCTTGCTCTCATTTCCATCTTGAATTTTTCTATCTCTTATCTCTTTGATCTTTAGTTTGTGCATAATCTAGGTGCTCTAATACCATAGATGATACACTTGAATATTTTTATGTATATTTTTTTATTAAAATCCTTTTAAATCAAATGCTCTAAGGCATATTCTTAACAAAGAACAATTTTACAACATTTTATCAAATAGATAATCACCCAATTTGAATCCATTAATTGAAACCCAATAATCATACTTATAATCATGTAATAAGATCTACAATTACACTTATTACAATGCACAATCCTTATTCCCTACCATAATTCCACCTATTACAATTCCTAATCCATATACATTTCCATATGGATATATTACATAATACATTAAACTATATAAAAAATGTACATGCTAAATATTATATTTAAAGTGCAACCATTAAGGCCTATAGGGGTGTATTAGTTTATGGGAAAATATGGCACTATTATTTATAACAAGTAGAGAGTAACGTGCTATAAATAAATTTGGAAACAATTTTGAAACATATATATATATATATATATATATTCAAATAACCTTGGTGCACAACTAGATTCTTGGCACCAACAAAGAAATAGCCAAATAATTATTAATAGGTGTATAAATGGAATTAAGGCATAGTTGGAGTATTAGCACAAGTCAAAATGAATAGTTTGAATGCAACTTGTGGGCAGGATGCATCCACTTAATGAGAGTTTATTCTTTCCTATATACGCCAAGTTGTATGCTATGAGAGTATAGGAATTACTTACTTGATCATTACAACCTCCATCAAGCACAAAATCTCCTTTTAGTATTATTTGATAATCAAGTCTAGAATGACCAAGTATAAAAATTAGAGGAAGTCTACAAATAAAAATATAAATCCACCTAGATACCTAGTAAGAGTAATATTCTTCCTCTAAATGTCTTCTTCTAAGTACATCTACTCCTTAACTTAGCTCTGGTCTACATTCCATTTATGAACCTGTTAAAACTAACACTTGTATATATGCCTCACAAACTATTAATAACTCAATCAATAAATATACATATCTCACTCAAAATATCGTATTAATAATAATACTCAAATCAAGTAGATACAACAATCAATCTTTGAAACATGTACAACAAATATACACAACAAACTAGAAATCTTCAAGCACACAACCATGTAAAGTAAAACATTTACCAATTTATATTGACTGCTTACCCTTTTTTCCCAAGATAGGAATCATCCATTCATTGAGATAGATCACTAAAAAATCACTAAACTTAGACTTTAGGATAGGTCATATCCCATATTATTGACAAATTTCTATAACAACTTATTAACTTCTTGTTTGACTATTCTAGAATCTGACAACTCACACCTGCCAACCTACCTGACTAACTTATTATTGCTACCCTATTAACTTTCACACACATAAAATATTTAAAATTTTAATAATTGCAAGAAATAAAAACAATTTAATAATACCCCTATGTTATAATTGTATCTCATTATCAACAAATATATGGATGCTCCTGCATCATATAATACATATGAATTTTTATATGTTTATTTCATTGGTGATACACTAGATTTTTCACTATAGCTATACAAATTTGGTTATCATAATGAATGGTGGTACTATGAGAAACATCCAAATAAATTTCTCATAACAACCTTCATATCCACATGGCTTATTTTTTAGCTTCCATAACACTTTTGTACTCTAATTTTGTAGAAGAGATAAAGATAGTATGTTGATGTTTGTTGTTGCAAGTAATAGTATATGCACCAAACTTAAACACATTTTCAAAAGTAGATTTGAGATCTATAGTATCACCATCATGGTCAACATCACAATAACCATATAAATTAGCATTATCAATGGAAGAATAAAAATAACCAAAATTTATAGTTCTTTTGATATATTGAAGTGTTTTCTTTGTTAAATTTTAATGATCTAAATATGGAACCTACATAAATCTAGAAGCAACATAAACACCATATGAAATATCTAGCCTAGTAATGGTTAGATAAATTAAACTACCAAGAATTTGTCTATACAAAGTAGGATTAGCTTTTTTACATACAGGTCTTGGATCAATAACATCAACTTCAATAGGATTAAATGTAGACTTACAATCAAACATATTAAACTTAAAAAAAATATTATGTGCATACTAAAATTGTCAACAATAGAATTTTTATTGTAAAATATAGTCATTCCTTAGAAAAATGATATAGAATGCCTAAATCAGTCATTTCAAACAATTACATTAATTTATCCTTATATTTATAAATTAAATTAATTAGATCACCAGTAATCAGAAGATCATTAGCATATTAAAAAATTAATATTAAATGACCATTTTAAACTTTAACAAAGAGAACATTATCAAAATAGTAATTAGATAAACCTAGTTCTTTAAATAAAGAAGTAATTTTAGAATAGCAAGGTCAAGGAGCTTGTTTTAAACCATATTGTGATTTATTTAAATTATATATAAAATGTTAGTTGTTAGGGTAAGTGAAATCTTTAGGTTGAACCATATATATTTTCTATTCTGAATCAACATTTAAAGATGTATTTTTAACATATATTTGGTATATAATCTAACTATTTTAGGCTACAAGAGAAATGAGTAATCTAACAATACTCATTTTCATTACAAGAGCAAATGTTTCAACACAGTCAATATCAAGATTTTGAGTAAATCCACGAGCAATTAATATTTATTTAAAATTGTCAATTTTACCAGTTGAATTATATTTGATTTTATAAAACCACCTACAACCAATAATATGCCTTTTAAGTGGAGGTGGAATATGGTCCTAGGTTTGATTTTTAATTAAGGAATTATACTCAACATGCATAACAACTTTCCATTTGTCATCTTGAATGGATTCCTCAAAAGATTTAGGTTCACATTTTATGAAGTAAATATAGAATGAAAATAAGATAAGTAACAAAACACAAATGATCCTATACTAAAATCAATTCAATTTTAATATAGAGCAATATGTGAACTAAAATAATTGTTGAATATTTTGACCACAAATCAAAATAAGTCAACCAACCTATCATTCAAAACTTGATATAGGGTAATATTAGGATATAATAGGGTGTGTTATGGTCCTTTTTATTTCATTTTATGTTTTTTTAACCTTGGTCATAGTAAAATTTAGTCCTAAGTCATTTTGTGTCACATAGGGTCACATTTGAGCCATTAATGAAGGTTGTACAACTTCCCTTTGTAAACAAGTGTTCCAAACTATCCATAAACGTCCTTCATGTCATATTATTATTATTCATGATATTTCTAATTGAAATTGTGTATGTTCCTAAGTCAAATCAAAAAAATAGTTTAAAAACAAGAGGTTTTGATAGTTGTACGACTTATAAAGGAGTGTGGTATGTGTGGAAAACTTATATAGTGTCTCTTCAACTTCCATAAACTCATATTGACACTTGGTTAGCTTTTAAATACTAAAAATAGGATTTAAACCATTTCACTTCTCCATTACTCCATTAGGCATGCAAATATGGTCAATAAGTTTCTTTATGGTATATACAGTAGGAGTTATTTTAGGTCAAATACCTCTAAGGGATGATATTAAACTTAGTAAAATTCCATTTCATGGTAGGATTTCAAAGTTTGATTTCCTGTGATTTATGAACCAATGCTAAGAAGTTAACTACCTCTTTCTTCATGCTAATCCCCATAACCTATAAGTTTTCTCCTTGTCTAAGCTGGTTTGTACAAACTGATGGATGAAAGTTATTTTATAAGGCATGAACATTTTTATCTCATGTTTTCCATCTTTTATTTCATGCTTGGAGGTGAGTGGATTATCCAAACATCTCAAGTTATAGGTTGAGTTTACTAATGGATTTGTAGGATTTTTTATCAACTAAAAAGGTTTTCCTTTCCTATAGTGGTTTCAAGAAAAGTGAGTATGATGCTTACACCTCTTAGATATAATAATGGTCACCTCTCCTTCCAAGCTTAGCTTCAAAAGTTTTCACTTGAAGAACCATCTTCAAAGAGCATGTCAACACAATTAGCTTCCTAAAAGTATCCATCTACAATCAGATGATTCAAAGCTCTGAGTATAGTCATGGAGATGTAGTTAAGAGTTTCAAGAGGTTGAACACATTCATATAAAATGACCAATCAAGCTAAGATTTTTAAATGGTATATGATAGACTATGACAATTAAGGCAAACTCTATACATAGTCCTGCAATCTAATGTACACCTATAGGTGCCCTATAGGAGAATAATCACATTGAAATGAAGCATTTGAATTGGTTTAACTTATTCAAGGTGCAAAAGATCCATTTGAACATTTTGAGAAGGACTAGAATTGGTTGTAAAACCATACACTATGCACATTATCCATGTTCCACCTTCATCACCTTTGTTTACTATTATGTGTATACCTACAAGTCTCCATAAAGGTCTGAGCATTTGGAGTGATAGTGTTTAGACATGTTTTGATATCTTCATATAAGATTGAGAAGTTGGGTAATTAAATAGTAGTCAATAGTGGAGCTATTAAGTGGTAGGAATACTTGAGTCATGTTCATAGTTGGAGAAATAAGGTTTAGGGACGTGTTACCTTAAAAACCCTAAAATAGAGCCTTGGCCATATTTTGTGCCATCATGGAGTAGTGTGACATGAGGTCTAGATAGATCTAAATGCCTCTATAATGAATCCCTATAATAATAATGATTCCTTGAAAAATAGAGTCAGTGGTTTGGCCAAAAGAGTATAAATATATAGGGCTCCCAATTCATGCATTCTTTCACTACACTTGTTTAGTGTTTTAGGTATTACCTTGAACTTCAAGTGACTTTACAGTCCAAAGTGGTAGGTTAAGAGCATGTCCTCATGGTAAGTGTCCTTATTGAAGTAATAATGTAATAGCTCAAATAAAAGTTGAAGGAGTTTAAATTTAGGGTTTCAACTCATATCATAACTTATAAGACATTTTTTGTCCCAAGAAAGTATACCTACAAGTTTCAAAGAAAGGTAACATACTAGAACCTAAAAGTTGAGTACTAGTTTCAAACTTTAGGCATGATATGAGTATGTTTCACTAGTTCAATGAAGTCAAAATATTCCAAAGAATCCTAAACATGATATGGACTATGCATAACATCCTACAAGGGTCCCTTGTTACCAAAGTGGCTACCTATAATGGAGCCATATATTGATAAGACACTAAGGGTATGCAACTTGAAGGTGAACTAGACCTATGGGAAGTGACAAGTCCAAATGACTAAGAAGTGGCCTTGATAACTTCAATAAGGTCTCAAATCATGAGACACAAGGTTTAATATACAAGTGTCACCTATAGGCATCCCTTTTATAAGGAGAAACATAGTACATAGTTGACTGCAAACTAAGCCTATCAAAGTAGAAGGTATACATTAAGGAGTTTGGAAAATATTTTGATGATGAACATGTTTTTAAAGACCCCTAAAACAATAATAACCATCTTAGGATATTACCATATCAAGTAAATAGATCATGGAAGGATTATACTTAAAAACTTATAGTCAACACATAAAATCTTGCAGTCAGTGAGTTTTAAAAAATTTGCCTTAGGTTTTGTGAGGTTTGGAGGTGCTATGAGTATGTTTCAAACCTGAAATTTTGTCCATAGAGTCCTTATTACTTTCTCAAGATCTTCATATGTTCACATATTATGAGAAGATAGGATAAGTGCCCTCTATTTTGCCTCAGATAGAGGGCACTCCCAGATAAACACACCATATAGGTTTAGTAATAAAATAAGGAAAAGGTGAGTTAAATACTTATGAAACATTTTAGAGATGTTTATAAAGTTGTTTTCAACATGAAAAATCATGACTAAGGCCTCATAACACTGAGAGACCAAATAGGGTGGCCTAAACCCATGTAGGTGCAGTCAGACCTGCTAGACCCCTCTTAGGCCTAATGTCTAAGAGGGGTTTAATACCATTTCTAAGGTCATATGAACATCCCAAGGAATTTTATGACCTTAAAGGGGAGATATAATGACTGTGAGAACCTTTAGTTTACAGATAAGGTCATAGAAAATCCATTTCTTGGCTTAGAAACATGATAAGGTGCATAGAATGCAAAGGAGAGTTCAAGAGGCTAAGTTTGAAATCTCACAATAGTATGGATTATTATCATGGGAGCCTTAGGAGTTATTATATTTTTTAGATGGTCATAGACTTGCCTTTTATGAAATTTTTTTGCACTTTTAATTTCAAACTTTTATGAACAATCCTTAAGGGGTAAAACCCTCCAAAACCCTCGATAATGACCTAATGAAGAAAAGGTGGATATATAGGAATCTAGATGAGCTATTTTTTTAGGTAAATGATTTATACTTTCATATTACTCCCCAAGTATCTTTTCCATCAGATTAACTTGTTACTAATTTTTATGGCCAAGGTATAGAATGGATTTTATTGACAATTTTTGATATTTTACAAGTTCAAGGGAGAATTAGAAGATGTGAATCACTTTAAGAGATATATTTATACCTAATATAACTCCTCATATTTATTTATTTCCTCACTAAATCACATAGGTACCTCTACAAGCACCTTCACCTCAGGCAATCCAAAATGGCACAATGAATGAAGAGTGATCACCAAGTGAGAAGGTGATAAATCCAATTGAGAGGCATTTTAAGGTCTACCTAATGAATATAAGGATATTAGGACTCTTTATAGATGTCATATTACCCTCTATATGGATTGGATTGGAAAAATAAAGACCATCTTTGTGCCAAGTGTGAAGGATGAGTGGAAGAAGAGTGATTATGATTGTAGACAATTAAAACACTTATCTAGAAGAAGATTGGTGATTATGGACACATCCAATGCATGTTGGAGCCTATTTATAACCCCCCATTAATATTTAACTATTTCATCTATTCCTATTATATTGAGGAGTGCTCAAGAGAATCCAATGATGAGGGTAATTTCAAGAAGCCAGTTGAGAGACCTCTATGCCAAGTTTGAGGAGTTTGATTTTTCTAAGGGAAATTTGTCCAAAGAGACATTGCATGGTCTATTATTTACTCCATTATCCTATAAAAATAATTCTCTCTCTCATAATCAAACCTATTTTTTTGAATCTTGAGCTTCATTCTTCTCTCTCCTTGCTCACATTCTATAAGTACTATCCATTTTATCTCTTACAGATGAATTACACACCATGTATGGTGAGGCCCTACTAGTTTGATGTTTTAATTTGCCATTGAATAATAAAATCAAACTATTTTTGATTTCATAAACATCTTGTGTAAGTGTGCAAAGTGATGAATGGTGAAGTCTAGTGAGAAGCTTCTATCTTTACTTCTCCTTGTCCTTTCATGTCTAGTGCAAGAATTTCTCATTCTAACAGGTCATACAGAGTGTAAATAGTGTGTTTATCTCCCTTAAAGTGTGAGAGTGTCCTTATAGTCTACAATCTGACCTCTGGTCCACTTACCTTGAGTTGTCTCATGCATATCACCTCTATATTGAAATACTCATGTTAGAACATCTTAGAACTTTAAAGTTAGTTTATAGATCATATTTCTTAGTGAAAGGAGTATGATGGTCTTGTGTAAATACTTATGGTGTATCACCCCATTATATTAGTTTACTTTCATGCATATTTCTACCCATTTTCTCACAAGTAATCAGTTATTATAGGTGATAAACACTTAAAGGTTAATTCAAGGAGCTAGCCCTTAAACCTAGAGTCTACCTCTACTATAGGCAACCCACATGCCTATAGGTATTCCAATGTTGTCCAAATATTAGGGCAGGATTTAAAAACCTCCTATAGGCTATAATATTTGGTGATAATAGTTTTGACATGCTTGGTGGGACTATTGTCCTAAAGACAACTTGTCAAGGTGAATGTTGATTTTGACAACATCAGCTACATATGGTGTGCTAATCAACATTTGACAACTCTATTTAAGGTAAAATTTAGTTGTATATCATTATTTTTTCATATATTTGTGCTCATACTTCATGGTCCTTTTTATGTCATCTTCTAGTAGAGTTTTCAATCCTATTAATCCACCTCTTCAACCTGAACTTCCTTTTGAAGTTCAATACCCTTAGCCTATTCTGCCCTTTGGAGAGGAAGAGGACTTTGCTATCCAAGAAGATCAAGAGAGTGAAGAAGAGCTTAAATAAAAAATGGCTAGACATCATTCCTTCCCAACCTTTAATACTAAAAATCCAATCCATCTTGATGTATATGATGACATTCCCCTTAATGCTACAAAGAGTGTTCCTACATTAAATGGTGAAGGACATGTTACTCCTAGTGAAGACATCAATGATATCTCCAATTTTTATAGTTTCCACAATGTCACTGAGGTTAATATTTCCATTAGAGACCTTTCCATGTCCTTTATATGGAAATCACTTGATTCGTATAGGAATTTGTCTGGTGGTTGCATTACAACATGTGATGACTTTAGAGTGTTTTTAACTTCAAAATTTGAAGACAAGAGTGACCACACTTCACTCAAACATTAACTCAATGATCCAAAGATGCCCCAAGGAAATAATACATGAATTCAATGAGAGGTTCCAAAAGACTTGGCATAGCTTTCCTCCTCCCATGAGAACACATATTCGTTTTGTCTTTCCTACATACTTGAGGACCCTTGGTACTAATATTGCCATCATGTTACAATCCATGGGTGGTTTCACTCTAACTGAGGCATGTGACCTTCCATTAGAGCTAATAATGGCCTCATTCAAGTAGGAAAGTTACCTCCAAAAGTGTTTATGCCTATATTTCCTAATGTTTTTTTTGTTGCTCCAAACATTTCCCAAGTTCCTAATGCAAATGCTAAGTCAAAGTCTACTCCTAAGAAGGCATATGATGCCATTGATGGTAGGCAAGGTCTAACTTCTTTAAGGCTCAACTTAAGCAATAAATAATGAAAAAATGTGTGAATCAAAACCCCTATCCCTATCATCAAAAATATGGTCATCAATATGAGCAAGGAGAGGTCAAGGGCAACCTAATTTCAATAGGCTTGTCAATGCATACAATCCTACTTCAACATCCAACACAAGAGCAATAGTATTGGTGCATAACAATCTAATCCAAGGATAATAATGGCAACAAAGTCAATTCATGGATTCTAATGAAGGTGGTTAGTAAGCTCTAGTTTCTCAAGGAGGAGTCACTCCTCTACTCTTAGTAGAAGATGAAGTCCTAATGTAAGTAAGTGAAGGTTGGCAGCCTCAAGGAGAAAGCTTCACTAACTTCTTAGTTGAAGACACTTATGTGCTTAACAAAGGAACTCTTGTTGAAAATAATACAAGAGCTAAGATAAAGGCTCTAGGGGATGCTAATGGTGTGCCTACAAGCTCAATCGATTCTCCTGTAAGGCAGCAAGACATGACTATAAAAATGGTAGTCCCTAACACTCTTGCACTTCCTTCAAATCAGAATGTTGGAAGGCCTATTCAAAGTTCTTCAATTCCTCAAGTTTCAACCACTTATTTTCCTTCAAGTAACACAAGAGAAGGTAAGCATTTCTTCTCTAAACATTGTAGATTCATTACACCGATAGGTGTTCCCTACAGTGGCATCTGGGAGGGGAGGAGAGGGGTTGTAATGGCACGAGTGGGTTGGCAATTAATTAATTTAAAGATAACATTATTAAATAAATACTAAAATAATTTAATTATATCAAAGCTGACATAATAAAATAAAAAAATAAAATAACAAATGTAATATCCCCAACCAATAGGGACTATAGAAAGACAAAAGCTCTGATACCACTATAATATCCCCTTCAAATAGGGAATATAGAAAGACAAAAGCTCTGATACCACTGTAATATCCCCTGTTTCCCTTGAAATCTGAAACTAAATATTATTGAATTGCTTATCTTTATTCGTGAAAAATATCTTCAAATAGATAAAGTAAACCACAGTATAATCTCTTATTTATTCACTCAGATGATTACAATAGATGTCCTCTGTCAAGTATATAAAAGAATATTAAAAATATAGCCTCAATAGCCTGAGTATTCCACAAACTATAAAATAAATTTGGATCTGGTACGTCTCGGCCTGCTATGTCAAAACACAGTCACCGACGTCAATTATACTGCCATCACTGGTCGACTGGGGTCGTTAACCTGCCAACGTCAGTGAAAGTTCGGCCGATGTCGGTCTCTGTGGGTCTCTGCCTGCTGATGTTGGTGTCTGAACTTTCCGCTGATGCATATGGATTCGCACGGAACTATACGGACTTCGTACGGTCGCCAATATAGCACAACCTATTTGTTGGATCCCTAATATCAAGATATATAGCTCTAGTATAGAAGATCTTTGATCTGTGCAATATATGAATCAAAACCCTGAATCAAGAAAACCTAATAAAATAAATCCCTGTAAATACTTGTGATAACTTCTATGTGAAGTTATCTCTCAACCTGGCAATAGATTAGCTGATATCTCACAGCCTCTAAATCACACACACTGAAAAGGGCACGTTCTTCAATGTAGATAGAATACTAGAACCCTTGGCTTAGTCTTCTCAAGAAAATCCTTATCAAAACTTGTCTTCAAACAATAATCATTCATAATTCAACCCCCTTCCATGAGAAACCCTTATACCTTCAAAAAGATGTGCTTGCCCTAATTAGGGTTTCTTAAATTATAATTAGGGTTTCTTAATTAAAAATAGGCTAAATAATTAATATTTGATTAAATCAATCAAATATTAATATCTCCCTCAATACATATCGGATCCTCAAATCATTCGAAGCTGGTGAACCAGGGAGTGATTCCGCACATGATCATGCCATAACAGGGATGCTCTGCTGAATGCTAACATTCCCTATATAATAGGAGCTCAGACAAATGTGCCTGAAAAAGCCCAAATGAATGCCAACTAAAACAAATTCTGTTAATCGAAGCCAAGCCAAGCTCCATTATGACCCTCTATCCATCCTATCAACCTACAAAGGTCGCATAATAGGCTAATCCTCAACTCTGAAGATGTCAACTGAAAAGGGGACATGACAACAAACACAAGGGTTTAAAAAAATAAAAATCATATAAATATAAATAAATTCAAACCAAAAAACAAACAAAAATATAAATTAAAGAAAGAGAAATAAAAATTAAAGAAGAGTAAAAAAATAGTAAATTGAACTCTCCAGCATATAAAATACAAACTTTTTATATTTAATATTTTAAAGATTACTTATTTTCTCATTGTTTTTACTTTACAATTTGCCATGTTTCTTTTAATGCAAAATTGATTTCTACTTAATTGATTTAATTATATTACAACATCATAATTAATAAATAAATAATCATATTACCACATCATATTTATTATCACATCATAATTTTTAATAATCATAATAATGAAATTGTTTAAATAAATAATCATAATAATTATGGATAATATATAAATTTTAATACATTATATTTATAAATAATTATATAATCATAAGTTATATATATATATATATATATATCACATCATATTTATAAATAATCATAACATTAAATTATAAAAACAATTAATTTATAGATAATGAACTAAATAAATTATCATAAAAAATATTAACACATTATAAACATAGATTTTACTCCATCATATTTATAAATAATCATAACATTGAAATTGTAAAACTAATAATTTATAGATAATTAACCAAATAAATTATCATAAAAAATATTAACACATCATAAACATAGATTTTTATGCATCATATTTATAAATAATCATATTGTAAAAATAGATTCTTATAAAAAATATTATCACGTCATAAATTTTACCACAACATTTTTATAAATAATCATAATAATGAAACTGTAAAAATAATTAATTTATATGTAATAGTTATAAATTTTACCACATCATATTTATAAATAACCATAATAATAAAATTGTAAAATAATTAATATATAGATAATATATATGGATTTTACCATATCATATATTTAAATAATTATAAAAAATAAAAATTATAAAAATAAATTATCATGTGTTATAAATAAATAATATATAAATAATCATAATTTATTTATTTATCATTAAAAAATCACATAATTAATTTATAAATACTATAGATATTTTACTGTAATATATTTATAAATAATCATAATAATAAAATTTTAAAAATAAATTATAATAAAAAATGTATAGATAATCATAATTTATATACATATATATATAACCACATCATATTTATAAAAAATCATAACAATCAAATTGTAAAAATATTTTATATATAGGGAATATAATTATTATATAAGTAATATATGGATTTTACCACATCATATTTATAAATTATCATAACAATGAATTATAAAAATTAATTACCATAAAAATTAATATATAAATAATCATAATTAATTTATAGTGTTGGGGACCGACATGATAAAATAAAAAAATAAAACAAATACAATTATTTAAAAAATACAAAACATATAAATATAAATAAATTCAAACCAAAAAACAAACAAAAATATAAATTAAAGTGAGAGAAATAAAAATTATAGAAGAGTAAAAAATTAGTAAATTAAACTTTCACCAGATAAAATACAAACTTTTTACATTCAATATTTTAAAGATTATTTTTTTGCTCATTGTTTTTACTATACAACTTGCCTCATTTTTTTAAATGTGAAATTGATTTCTAATTAACTGATTTAATTAAATTACAATATCATAATTAATTAATAAATAATCATATTACCACATCATATTTATTATCACATCATAATTTTTAATAATCATAATATTGAAATTGTAAAAATAAATAATATATAAATAAAAAACAAAAATAAAAAAAATAAATTATCATAAAAAATATTATTATATGTAATAAATAAATAAAATATAAATAATCATAATTTATTTATTTATCATAAAAAATCACCACGTGATAATAGATAAATAATCATTATATATATATATATATATATATATATATATATATATATATATAATCATAATTAATTTATAAGTAATATATAGATTTTATTGTAATATGTTTTAAAATAATTATAAGAATAAAATTTAAAAAATAAATTATCATAAAAATATCACCATATAGGTAATATATGAATTTTACCACATCATATTTATAAATAATCATAACATAACAATGAATTATAAAAATCAATTACCATAAAAATTTATTTATTTATAATATAAAAATCACCATATAATATAATAATAGATAAATAATATATAAATAATCATAACAATGAAATTTGAAAGATAAATTATCATAAAAAATATTACCACATGATAATAAATAAATAGTAATATATATTATTACACCATATATAGATTTAACAATGATATTTTAAAAATAAATTATCATAAAAAATATCACCACATGATAATAAATAAATAATATGCATATAATCATAACTAATTTATAGGTAATATATAGATTTTACGATATTATATCTATAAATAATTATAACAATGAATTTAATTTATCATAGAAATAAATTATTATAAAAATATTACCACCTCATGATAAATAAATAAATAATATACAAATAATCAAATATATATTTTTTATTACAAACATCATAATACATAAATATCTTAAAATATCACTAAATATTTATATTAATTTTTTTATGAACAATAAATATTTTTTTACTTTAAATGGCCGCAAGTGCTACTAGCATACATATCTTAGATAAATATATGTAAAATACACCGATAGATATCATTCTTGAGGCAATCATAATTCAATAGGATATACATGCCTCACAAATGATATTTGTCGATGTATTTTACATAGATTTATCTAAGATATGTATGCTAGTTGAATAGTGCTAAGGCATCCATTTTCCTTTGGGATGTCCTTCATATGTCTAGCCAAAAAGAGCTTTTGTAAAAATAATTGTCTACTATTTATGTTAGTCCTTCATATTCAAGCCTTGGTCATGGTCACGTAGATCTTACTAATGTTGTGAAAAACAATGTGGAACCATCTATGAAATCTGAGAAGCCTCCACCTTTCATCCTCACTCTCATAGTGGGGGACAAACTAGTTCATAACTACATAGTTGATAGTGGAGCCTCTACATTAGTGATGCCCAAGGTTGTAGTTGATAAATTGGGCCTAAAGTATGAACCCCATAGTAAAGGAGTGATGCAATTAGGTGATACACCTACCAAGTCAATATGATTGATCAAAGGGTTGAAGGTTTTCGTGCATGATTGTCCTAGTTTCCCCATCCTTCAAGACATTATGGTTGTTGACTTGCCTACCCACTTTGTAATTTTCCTTTCAATAGATTTCATAGCTAAGATAGGAGGATACCTCTAAGTGAATTGGTCTTTTTTAGCCTTTAGGATAAGATAAAGAGCAAAGGTGATCATAAGAACTCACCCACTTGCAAGCTTCCACATTGAGCCTTATGTAGAAGCAATTTCCAATCTCAATTGTGTGATCAATGACAAGGATGAGTTTATTGTAGATGATGGTGATTCTTCCAATCTTGAGGGCATATCTAACTTATTTCTATATGAGTATGGTGCAGATGCTTATGAACATGATCCCTATACATATTTTGAGCAAACTAACCTTGGCACCTATATCATCCATGAAGGAGCATATGAGTAAGTTGAGGTAAGTGTTGAACATTATTTCTCACAAGTTCTTGAAGGAAACTATTTGATCCATGTGTATGATGGTGATATATTAAAGAACATGATAAATCACCATGATGAGAATAACCACGTAATTTTACCTGTACTTGATAAAGCAACCCTTGAAAATGACATACATGAGGAAGAGGATGACCTATGGAAAAAGTTCAATGCCATAAGTCAAGAGTTTGAGTAGTTAGGTAAGGTTATTCTTCTTTCAAATAAGTGTGAATCTAATGATATGTTTGTTAGTGAGTCTAACAAGCATGATGTTGAGTTTTCCATGGAGCAAGGAAGAGAAGGGCTCATTAAACATGAGAGTATATGTCCTAATGTTGTTCAAGAAAGTGTAATCATGGAGAGGCTTAGTGAAGTTAAGGAAGATGTGTTTATGCCTAAAGAATAGTCAATAGATCAATCTAAGGTAAAACCACATTTAAAGGTTTTAAAACATGGTGAAGAGGAACTTAATGATCATACACATCAAGTACATTTTGTCATAGAAGAGAGAAAAGTTGAGATAGTTGTCATCATTCCTACTCTATAATTTGAGGGACACCAATCAAAAAATATAGAGATCAAGTTAGTTAAAAAACCAATCAAGGTCCTAAGAGGGTAGAAGATAACATTTATGAAATCCCAAAGTAGTCCACTTGCATGCATGAGAAGACATAAAGATTGTAAGCTTCTTAACCATCTACATATTCAAGTGGTTGATGATGAACATGCTTCACATGAGTAGTTGCTCTCATGGAGTGATAAGGATGAAAAAGGAACCATATTTGACCCTGGTTGAAGCATGGTAAGTTTTTTTCACCTCAAGAGTGAGGTTTTTTAATACTACATTTAGTGTGTGTATTTGTTTCATTTGTGTGTGTGTTTCGTAGTGTTCTTGAGAACACATGTGTGCTTTCTTTAGTGTGTCTTTTTTTATGTGTCTCTCTTTGTTTTTTGGTGTGGTTTCAAAGTAAATTGATTGTCAAACTCATTCATAGGTGACTCCATGACCCAATGGATAGGATTAGGCTACTGTTCATTAATATAAAAGCATACCACCCCTAGGAAATTGCAAGGCATGTTGACTATTTTGACCACAAGTCAAAATAAGTCAACCACCCTCTAATTCAAAAATTTATATAAGGGTATATTTGGATATAATAGGGTGTTTCATGGTCCTTTTGATTTCATTTGATATGTTATTAACCTTGGTTATAGTCAAATTTAGTCCTAAGTAATTTTATATCATATAAGGTCATATTTGAGCCATTAACGAAGGTTTTATGATTTACCTTGGTAAAAAAGTGTTAAAAACTATCCCTCAATGTACATCATGTGATATTATTATTAGTCATGTCAATTCTAACTAAAAGTTTGCAAGTTCTTAAGTCGGATCAAGAAAATAGTTAGAAAAGAAGAGCTTTTGGCTGTTGTATAGCTTATAAATGAGTGTGGTACATGTGGAAAACTTTTATAGTGGATCTTCAAATTCCCTAAACTCATCTTGACACTTTTTAATATTTTAAATACTCAAAATGGACTTAAAACCTTTTCACTTCTCCATCACTACACTAGGCATGCAAAAATAGTCAACAATTTTCTTCATGGTACGAACAACAAGAGTTATTTTAGGTCAAATGCATCTGATGGATGATATTAAAAAATTTCCACTTCCTTTTCATTATAATATTTAAAATATTGGTTTCCCATTCTTTATGAACCAATGCTAAGAGGTTAATTGCCTCTTTCTACATGTTAATCTCTATAACCTATAGGTTTTCTCCTTGTCTGAGTTGGTTTGTATAAACCAATGGATGAAAGTGATTATATAAGGTATGTAGCTTTTTATCTTATGGTTTCCATATTTTATTTCATTTTTTGAGGTGAGTGGATGAGCCAAACATCTCAAGTTATAGGTTGAGTGCACTAATGGAATTGCAATCTTGTTCATCAACTACATAGGTTTTCCTTTCCTGTAGTGGTTTTAAGAAAAAGTGAATATTATGTTTAAGCCTATTATATATCATAATTATAACCTCTCTTTTCAATATTAGCTTTAAAATGTTTCACATGAAGAACCATCTTCAAAGAGCATGTCAACATAATCAGCTTCCTGCTAGTATCCATCTACAGTCAGATGAATGGAATCTCTAAGTACAATCATGGAGATGTATTTAAGAGTTTCAATAGGCTTAACACATTATTATAACATAATAATTCAATCTAAGCTTTAAAAATGGTATATGATAGACTATGATAATCAAGGCAAACTCTAAACACAGTTTTGTAGTCTAATACACACCTACAAGTGCCCTATAGGAGAATAATCACATTGAAATGAAGTATTTGAACTAGTTGAACTTTTTCAAGGTGGAAATGATCTATTTGAATATTTTTATAATTACTATAACTAGTTTTAAAACCATACACTATGCACATTATCCATGTTCCACCTTCACTACCTTTGTTTACTACTGTGTGTACACCTACGGGTCTCCATAGAGGTCTGAGCATTTGGAGTGCTAGTGTTTAGACATGTTTTGAGACCTTTATATAAGATTGAGAAGTTGTATAATCCCATATTAGTCAATAGTGGATCTATTTAGTGGCAGGAAAACTTGAATCATGTTCATAGTTAGAGAAATAAGGTTTAGGGACTTGTTACCTTAAAAAATTTGAAACAGAGCCTTGGCCATATTTGGTGCCATCATGGAGTAGTGTGGCATGAGTTATAGGTAGATCCAAATGCCTCCATCATGAATCCATATCATATGAATGATGCATTACAAAAGAGAGTGAGTGATTTTTCCAATAGAGTATGATGCTAGAGGGATCCCAATTCATGCATTCTTTCATTACATTTTTTTGTTGTTTTCTATAATGCCTTGAACTTAAAGTGACTTTGCAGTATAATGTCGAAGGATAGGAGCATGTCCTCATGGTAAATGTCATTATTTAAGTAATAATGGCACTAATATCTCAAATAAAAGTTTAGGTAGTTTAAATTTAAGGTTTCAACTCATATCACAACCTACAGAACATCTTTTGGACCAAGAAACTACACCTACAAGTTTTAAAGAAAGGTAAAATAGTATAACCTAAAAGTTGAGTACTAGTTTAAAAATATAGACATGATATGAGTATGTTTTACTAGTTAAATAAGGCCAAATATTCCAAATAATCTTAAACATGAGATGGATTGTGCATAACATCCTACAGGGGTCCTTTGTTACCAAAGTGACCACCTACAACTGAGCCATGTACTAGTAAGACACTAAGAGTATGTAACTTGAAGGTGAAATAGACCCATGGGAAATAACAAGTCCAAATGACTAATAAGTGGCCTTGATAACTTAAATAATTTCTTAAATCATGAGACACAAGGTCTACTATGCAAGTGCCACCTACAAGCATCCCTTTTCTAAGGAGAAACATAGTACACATTTAATTATAAACTAAGCCTGTCAAAGTAGAAGGGATACATTGAGGGATTTGTAAAAGGTTTTTATGATGAACATATTTTAAAGTAAACCTATATAATTATTAACCATCTTAGGATATTACCATGTCAATTAAATATATCATAGAGGAGTTCCACTTAACAACCTACAGTCAACACACAATCTTGCAGTTAGTGAGTTTGAAAAAGTTTGCCTTGGGTTTTGTGAAGTTTGGATGTGCTAGGACTATGTTTCAAACCTAAAATTTTATAAAAATATTACATATGACTTTCCCAATCTCCTCATATTTTCACATTTTTTGATAAGATAGGGGAAGTTCCCTTTGTTCTATCTCAAATAGAGGGCACTCCTAGATAAACACACCCTATAGGTTTAGTAAGAAAATAAGGAAAAGGTGAGTTAAATAATGATGAAACCTTTAATATAGGCTTATTAAGTTTTTTTAAACATTAAAAATCATTACTAAGGCCTCACATCACTGAGATACCAAACAAGGTGGCCTAAACCCACGTAGGTGCAGTTAGACCTATTAGGCCACTCTTAGGCCTAATGCCTAAGAGGGATATAATACCATATATAAGGTAAATTTAACATAAAAAGTAATTATAGGGCCTTAATTTGGATATATAAGGTGTGTGATAACCTTTACTTTTTAGAGAGGGTCATAGAGAAGCCATTTCTTGTCTTAGAAACATGACAAGGTGCACAAAATGTAAAGGAGAGTTCGAGAAGCTAAGTTTGAAAGCTCACAACAGTATGGATGATTAGAATTGGAGGATTAGAATTTATAATATTTTTTATATGGTCCTAAACTTGAATTTTGTGTAATTTTTTCATAAGTTTAACATCAAACTTTTATGAACAATTCTTAAGGGGTAAAACTACCTAAAACCCTCTAAAACCCTTGATAATGACCTGATGAAGAAAAGGTGGATATATAGGAATCTATATGAGCTATTTTGGTTAGGTAAATGATTTTTAATTGTATGTGACTCCCTAGGTCTCTTTCCCATTAGATTGACTTGTACCCTATTTGTATAGATAGGGTACAGAATGGCTTTTCTTAACAATTTTTGATATTTTATAGGTTTAAGGGAAAATTTGAAGATGTGAATCAATTTAATAGATAGAGTGCGACATAATATAACTCCTCATATCAATTTTTTAACTCATTAAATCACATAGGTACCACTACAATCACCTTGACTTTAAGCAGTTTAGAATGGCATAGTGAATGAAGAGTGATCACCAAGTGAAAAGGTGATAACTCCAATTGGGACGAATTTTAAGGTTTTCCTAATGGATATAAGGATATTATGACTCTTTATAGGATTAATAACATCCTTTATATGGATTATATTAGAAAACTAAAGACCAACTTGGTGCCAAGTGTGAAGGATGAGTGGAAGAAGGGTGATTATGACTATAGACAGTGAGAACACTTGTCCAGAAGAATATTTGTGATTAAGGACACATAAAATGAATTTTGGAACCTATTTATAATCCTAGATTCATATTGAAACCATTTCATCTATTCCCAATCTACTTAGGAGTGCTCAAGAGAAGCCAATGATGAGAGCAGTTTCAACAAGCCAACTGAGAGACCTCTACACCAAGTTTAAGGAGTTTGATGCTTATGAGGGACATTTGTCCAAAGAGACCTTGCATGGTATATTATATAATAAATTATCATACAAACATAACACTCTCTCTCTCATATTGACACCTATTCTTATGACTCTTGAGCTTCATTCTTCTCTCTCCTTTCTCACAATCTATAAGAACAATCCATTTTGGCTCTTGTAGACTAATTTTGCACCATGTACGGTGAAGCCCTACTAGTTTGTTGTTGTACTTTTCCTTTGAATAATAAAATAAATATATTTTTTATTTCAAAATAATCTTGTCTAAATGTGCAAAGTGATGAATGGTGAGGTCCAATGATAAGCTTTTATCCTTACTTATCCTTGTCCTTTCATGTCTAGTGCAAGAAATTCTCATTCTAATAGGTCATATAAAGTGTAGCTAGTGTGTTTGGCTCACATCAAGTGTTCAAGTGTCCTTATATTCTAAAATATGACCTCTAGTCCACTTACCTTTAGTTTTCTCATGCATATCACCTCTATATTTAAATACTAATGTTAGAACATCTTAAGACTTTGAAGTTAGTTTATAGGTCTTGTTTCTTAGTGAAAGGAGTATGATGGTATTGTGTAAATCCTTATGGTATCACCCCCTCAGATTAGTTTAATTTCATGCATATTTATTCCCCTTTTCTCAAAAGTAATTATTTAGTATAGGTGATAAACACTTAAATGTTAATTCAAGGAGTTAGCCCTTAAACCAAGAGGTCTACCTCTACTATAGGCAACCCACATGCCTAGAGGTATTATAATGTTGCCAAAATCTTAGAGTAAGCTTGAACAACCTCCTCTAGGTTCAAATATTTGGTGATAACATTATCATGAGCCTCCTTCATTACGATAAAAATTGACTTACTCTTTGAATGTGGTTACTCAATCCTTTCTCCAATGAAAAGGGGAATTGGATAACATTTTTGGTATAAAAATGGACTTTTGATGTCTTGGACTTGCTTGGATTCACTTAAAATTTTGATATCACTTTGTTAACATAAATATGGATGATGAAAGTGATGGCTTGCATGTTAATTTATAGGTTTATGGGAGGTTGATCAGATGATTGAGGATTCTTTGGATCTATTGAATTTTAATAATAATCAATGGTAGTGAATTAGTTTTAATACATAAGGATGATGACTAATTCCATGGGCTAAGAAGAAAAGGAAGTTGGTTGAATGAGTCAGAAATAATGGATCAAGTTAGTCGATTGAGTCATCAAGGAGGTTTAAATGTTCTAAGGTGACTAATAATATGGTTGAATAAGTTGAGGAGGGTGGTTGGATGAGTCAACACATGGTTGAGATAAACATGGAGAATGTCTATGTGAGGTATAAAATCTAGATTTTTAATTAGGTTTAGAATTTTATATGTGCATAATTGATTAATTTAAGAATTAATCAATTATTTTAAATTTGAAAGTAGCCAACATCAATTTGAATTCAAATTGGGTAATAAGAAGATTTAGTGTGTCAAAGTAAATTTTGACACTAAATGGTGAAATTTAGGTGTCTACCTTTGACCCTCTTTGAAATGGTGTTGTGAAACAAAATCATTTTGAAGAATAGTAGACAAATTACAATATTAATTATTATGGCAAAAAAGTTACCCTAGATAAATAAAAATGATCATGATGATGCCCCCTTGAGTGTTTAGGTGGGAAAGTGTATGATCGCTCAAAATAATTGAAGGAAGATGATAAAGTGGTTATAAGGAAATCCATTAATAAATTTAATCACTAAAATTGATACCATACTTACAAGGTTAAAATATGTGTAAAAGGATTTGCCCCTAGTTATTAAAAACTACACAATATATCAGAAAAAGAATATTTCCCACTCATTGAATGCATGTTTGAATGTTGCTTAGGATTCAAGGATCACACGAGCAAATGTGGGAACTATATATCTTGATGAAGGTAAGTTGTGAACCTTAGAAAATAAATATAAAAATTTTGGTGTTTTGGTAAAATTTTAAAAGATTATTAATTACAAGTAGTGATAAATATTTTGGGACCTAGATCAATGGTTGGGTTGAAAAATTGGAAAAAATGGGTGTAAATTTTGAAAATAATGGTTTAGAGGGAAAAATAATTAAATTATGGGTTGTGTATACAAGTTAAATAAGACATATATATAACTTATCCTACTCAGTAATATCTAAGCTCAGAAAAGGTAATCAACTTACAATCTGATTTAATCAGGGTCATGACCAATGATGGATCTATTAAACCTAAACTAAGGGATCTCTTGCCATATAATGGAAAAGGAGAGGTTTCCAAGGCCTCTAGTAAAATTCCATCATACAATAACCCAAGCTAGGTCTTCTGATTGTAATAAAATTAACCAAGCTAATCTACTAAATAAACATGCAAGTTAATTTATTAAATGAATATGAAATCTAATTTAGTGCTCACCAAATCTTGTGGCATAAATGGGGAAGATAATAAACAAGCAAAGATAATTATATTCAAGACAATATAGAAATGATCTTAGCAAGGATAGATACAATTCAATCCATTAGTTTCTACATCATCTAATTATCAAAATATGAAGCACTAGGAGTATACTTACCTTTTTGAAGTGAACTTGTCATGCTTCAATCTCTACCTTGGCCAATGGTGTTTTGAAAAAGGTTGTTTTGGCTTGTAAGGATCACAAGAATAAATTAGTTTTAGGCTATGAGATTTATCTTATGCATTCAATACCTCCACAAGATCATTTTTACTACTCCAAGGTAAAAACCTAAGTAATGAAACCTCCAATTGATAGTATAAGTATATTTTCAAGCTGTAATGATGCACAATTAAATGATGATCCCTTTAAAAATGAAGTTGAAGAGGTATTTATATCCAAGGATTGGCCCTAAACCCTCCTAATAATTTATCTAATAAGGTCATCTAGGTCGACCTTATTTGGAAATAAATAGAGTCATTAGGTCTCGAACAAGGTCGATTATGCCAATAAAGTTCTATAATATGTGTTAAGTCCCAACAAGGTTGACTAGGCTTACATAGTAGGAAAATTAATAAAATGGGGTGTTACTTAGGTATGGGCTATTTTGGATGGTGAATTTATTAGTAGATCATATAAGTAATTTTTTATTATTTAGGGAATTAGATAAGAATATCTTGTAATGGTTTTAGATAATGGTATAGGGGCCAACAATCCTATGAAGCACCAAAGGTCTACCAACCCATTTTGTGGTGCACCCTTTAAGGCATGCACTCAAAGTGATTGAGATTCGACAAGTTCCTACAAGAGAGAAAGCATTAGTAACTAATAAATATTAAAAATATTGTGTATACATATGCCCCACTCAAAGTTCATCACATGTCACACAGTTGTAATACAGGATGGTGCTTTAGGAAAACAACATAACAAAACACAAAAGTGAGCTAAATAAATTATAGTATAAAGTGTAGAAATAAACGAAAGTAAAAAATTTAAAAATGCATACCCTCATTTACCTTTTTTATATAATAGAAGTCGTATGAGAATAAGAAAGAGGCATCTAATATACAAGACATTAGCTAGACCTAAAAATAAGATAAAATTAAAAAAATTTACAAAAATATGTTTTAAGTATATTAAAAAAAATAGTTGTTAAGATTATAGAACTTTTTACGGTTTTGAAAAAGAGCTTGTAGAAACATAGTTATGAGTAAAATATAGAATTTTTTAGTAAATATTTGGCAGCTAAAGAATTCATAATTTTGAAATATAAATAGGATTTTAACTATTCATTTGTAAATTTACTATTTTGAGAAAACTAGAGCTTTGTGAGACCTAAGATATTGATGCAAGATACTATGGCATGGAGACAAGGAGCATGAAGTGATAGACACATAACAATGATGGCTATCATGATCTAGGTAATTAATGTACTTAATTTTGAATTTTTAACAAGTTTAATTGAAAAATAAGGTAGATTTGAAAAACTAGGTGGTGCGGCAAATCCGTGTAGCAGAATTTTCCCTAAAAAAATTTAGGGTAGAGTAGGAAGTAGGATAGTTAATGGGTATGGGGTAAAAATAGTCATTAATGCCAAAGGAATTAATGATAAATGGGTGAAAAACCATCATGTAAACTAAACAGAGTCACCCAAGCTAATGTAGTTAAAAATGGATAGGTGAAGGAAGATGGATTATTATGTATCAATAAGTCAATGTAGTTTGAAAATAGGTGGATAACTATGTAGGGATGGACTAATTTAGTGTAATAGGGTTTAGGTGGCTAACCATGTACATTCTAGTCAATGTAGTAATGTATCTAGATGGCTGACATAGTTGTAAGAAGTGGTCGACATTGTCTAAAGTGGTTGATGTAGTAAAACAATTAGGTTGATTATATATTGAGTGGCCAATATAGTTAGGTTAGGTGGCTGACTTTATATAAAGTGGTATATTTAGCTTTAAATTTAAAATTGGTTAGCATAGTTAGTTATATGGTCAACCTAATAGAAAATTTGATTTTTAGTTGACATAGTTAATTATGTGATCAATATAGTATAAAGTGTTATGAATTTATCAAATCAGGCTGATGAAGTAGTTAATTTTGGTGTAAATGTATTAAATGTTAATTTTTTGTAGTATATTTTATTTATTATCTGATATCAAGGACTAATATGTTGTTTATTGTTTGATATTTTACATAAACTCTAGTTTTAGTCAATGACATTTGGCTATCTAATTTATTGGAGAGATTGATAGCCAATGATTACACATATTTAATGTCATTATGCTTCGAAGGGATTATGCAGATGTGTTACATCCCCTTGATTTTAGACATAGTCACCATATTCTTAGGAGCATAGGAGATACTAACCAACACTTTTAAATGGGTGGTGGATGGGGATACCATTGAGGTGGGTATCACCCTCAAGGATATCCATGCAATTCTTGGAATTATTATTGTAGGCATGCCTATGATTTGTTATATCCTAGAGATAGATGGAGAGAGATGAGCCCTATCTTTATGAGCAACTATCTCTAATATTTATTTTTATGGTTTACATGTACATCTTTTTAATGTTTATATATCTACCTTTATGTATATCCAAAAGGTGATCACATAAATGTTGTGATAGTTCGTGTGATCTATCACAAGTTAGATGGGAAGGTACCATTATATGTGGTCACCTTGTGTCAATCTATTTTAGAGAAGGGTACTCTATATGACCTAGGTTTATTTATTTGGGTGCATCTAGTGCATGATTTATATAGTATTATTTCTCATGGGTAGATGACTATGGGCCCTCTTATTTTACTTAGTAGTTGGAAATATAAGATATTCCCTATGTATTGACCACTTGGTTTTCCCCATGTCATCGATGATAGTTTACCTTGGGTTCTTAGATGGAGGTAGGATCATGTGTTACATGTTATACCACATACCCCAGCACTATAGACTATGACTCATGGTGAAATTGTATGGCATTCATATGTAGGTATTATGACTAGTTAGTCTACTTAGCCCATTATTTATATTCTATTGGCCCACATTTAAGTTAATATACATTACACATGATGGGTAGATTCATATCCTATTTCTCACCTACTTGGTTAGCTCAAGTTTCCACCTCTCGTGGCACCATTAATAGTGCCCACATATTTGGCACATGTGAGGGAGTAGAGGGGCACTGAAAGTGTAGGGATTCCTATAGATGTACCTATGATTTGACTTCATCAAGCTAGACCTTAGATAATATGATGATCATGATAGCTAAGAGAGGATAGAGTCATTGAGGAGGAAGCAATGGTTTCAGTGGAGTATGTTGAGGTGTTAATTGTTATGCAATAGTAGGTGATATAGTTACCACTATGGGTGTCATGATGATGAAGACATCAGTAGGTGTAGAGGCAATTAGAGGTATGGGAGGAGGTAGATACATAGATAGAGATAATTAATCTAGGATATACTATTACACAACCTTCAAAGAGTTGGCCTATAAAGAGATAGATTCAGAGTGGACCATGGCATGCTCATATTCTCCAACCTGGTTTTCCATCACCTTAGAGGCATACTCCAGTGGAGGTTTCTGGTGGACATGTCAGTGGTGAGACTATTTTTGGTAGTTATTTTGTGTTATGTCATGAAGTTGATATTTATGTTTGATAGTGTTAGATATGTGTTTATTTTTATATATTTTTTGGATTGTGTGTGTGTGTATGTATGTATGTATGTATGTGTGTGTGTGTGTGTGTGTGTGTGTGTGTATATATATATATATATATATATATATATATATATATATATATATATATATATATATATATATATATATATATATATATATATATATATATATATATATATATATATATATATATATATATATATATATATCTGTGTGTGTGTGTGTGTGTGTAAGATCTAATATAAATTTGGTTTGGTGTTGCTACATCATGATACTATCGATATGGTTGATCTTGTTGTTCCCTCTTGTGTAGCTTATGCTAGTTGGTTATGATTAGTTAGTGAAGTAACTTGAGAGCTATAGAAACTAAGAGATGTTGCATAGCTACCACTTAGAGTGGGTAATGGGGAGATTCAAGCCTAGTAGATAGTGGTTGAGGAGTGGTTTGCCCATATGGTGACATATAAAGAGTTGGGACATGTTCAGGCCTAGGTGGCCAATCTATAGGGACAACTAGAGGGCCTTCATTCCTAGGTAGAATTAATACAACATAATATTCAGAGGGGATAGTCCTAGACTTTGATGGGAAGTATGGCCCATCCACTAGATGGATAGGGTTGACCATAATTATAGTGTTATTTATTATATTATTCTCATATATTGTATGAAACATTTGATTCTTTGATATGTATAGCTATTATTTGTTTATTATGATTTATGGATTTTTGAGATATTATGGATGTATTAGATTCATTTCTAGCACATGTGTTTAATTTCTTTTATATGATATGAGAAAATATATGATGTAATTTGGATTCATTTCTAGTAATTGTGAAAAAATGCATGGTTTAAAAAGAATGATAGAAAAATATAAAGCATAAAAGTGTAATGTAAAATATAGTAAATCTCAAGAGGATTAGGAGGATCAAGAAGAGGAAGTTAATGTCAGCTCAATAAGAAGAGATAATTGATGAGCAGTCAGTTCTAAAAAAAAATTGAAGCCTAAACAAAGAAGAATAACATGAAGGCATGCCTATAGAATATCCATCCATATAAATGTAGAGATAATATCCTCATCCCTCACAATCAATCATAGACAATCCCTTTGAAGGGAGTCATTTTTTTAATATGGAGGCTTAAATAGATCATAAATGTAGATGACAAAAGTTATAGCACTAAAATACCAAATCTAGAGAATTTTTTTTATTTCTATGGATTCCTACATCACCTCTAGATTCCCATATAAAATTGACTCTAGAGATCCACAGAAGACTAGCTCTAGAGTCACTCACAATACTAGCTCTAAAGAGCCACAAGAAACTGGCTTTGGAGATCAATAGCAGCCTAGTTATGAGGATTGAAAATACAAAATATGTGCACATTGAGATCAAATATAAGATTGAAAAAGATATTTTTATGATATTTTTTTAAAGTTTCATATATAATATTCCCAAAAATAGACATTTCCAGAAATAGGCAAGGTATTTCTAATATTTTGATTTGCTATGAATATCTTTGCCCAATTTGTAAAGACATCATGATAAAAATTAGAAATTGAAATTACTAACATCACACATTATTCTTAGTAGACAAAACAAAATATTACAATCTAATTATTATCCACTTTTATCTGTTAATAAAGTGGAAACTGGTGTTGTTATGACAATTTTACAAATCTAGTTGTAAATTGACTTTGTTGAATTTTTAGTCTTGAATAAATAAATGGTTGTATATATTATATTATAAATAAAACCTTCCAATTCATTAGAATAAAGTAACATATTATTATTATTGAAACCTTGAATTCAAAGTATTATTTAGTTGTAAATATATTGTAAGCACTTTCAAGATTAATGAGAAGTTGAAGTATTCTAGCATTTCCAAGTTTTTTGTTTAATTATTTCTAGTCCTATTCCAAAGGTAGAGCAAGGGCCCACTCCACCTAATCAATAAGGATGAATTGTGTGTTATTTATATATTAGTGTTCTTTCTATTTCATTTCCATATTTAACTACTTTTCTATTATTTTCTTTGTATAAACTACACGGTGTGTTATGTGTTCAAAATTATAGTAATTGTTTGCTTGTATTCATTTCAATATTTATATTCAGCACTTAAATTTCAATTATTTATTTCTATTAATTTCAATTTGATAAGATAAGTTTGTTATTTAGTTTTGATTTTATATTAGAAATTTGTGATATATTTTCTTTGATTAAGAGAGATGAGTTTAATTTGGTTTCATGAATGTCATTTTCAATAGATCAAACTGTTAATTATAAATCTTTTAATCCAATGACATATAGCATTTCAAAACTACCAAGGATTGATATTATTAACTAAGTGAATAGGTTCAAAAAACTTCATCACTATATATTTCTAGAAAGCTTATACTCAAACCAATAGGAAAATTTCTCTCACGCCATGAAAAAGAAAAGGAAAACATCACAAAGCTAAAATCCATCCATCCCAAGACCAAACAAGATATGACTGGAGACACATCCACCTATCAAAGATAAAAGGGCTCATAAGACACTAACAAATAATAATATAAAGGGGCACATTGAAGGCCCAAACAAATATACAAGGGGTAGAGCAACATTGAAACTATTGAAGTATGAGATCAAGGTGATGAAACATACCACCTTGAAGAACTAGGTAAGCTCAGTGTAGCTTTCAGAATCTATTTAGTTCTAGTTTTTAGTTGGCTGATCAATTTTCACCTAGTTGTTTTCTGTAGTTTTGCTTATGTTTGGCTGAAGTACCTCTCTTATGTGTTTTTTTGCCTGTAGGGGTTTTGTCTCTCGACTTAACATCTATCTCTTTTTGTTTAAACTCTATGGTTGTTGGATCCTTCTAAAACTAGCTTTATTTACCTTATCTAATAAAAATAATAATAATTGAATTAATAAAAAGGTATCTTATTAAATTATTAACTTTTAAATATGATGTACATGAGTAGTCATTACTCTAGTAACATTTTTTTCATGTATATTTTTTAATAATTTAAAGGTAAACATAACCCACTTAGTACACAATCACCCAAAGCATTTGTTAGTAGGGGTAATAATGGTGAATATAATCCACTAATTAGACTTCTCATCTTCTAGGATTTTCTTTAATTTAATATTAAAAATTAAAAATTCCTTATTGTAGACTCTTAAAATTGGCCCCTAAGCATTTATCGGTCATCAAATTATATAATTATAACATATCATATTTGTATCACTATCAATTATTAGTCCAAATTAGATATTATTATTAGGCCCCTTATTTAATTAAGTATCATATTCAATCTAACATGACATCCACCTTGGTGTAAAGGAATCATTTTGTAGTGATTAGATGTTGGGAATTTTGGCACTAGTTGGAGGGTGCAGTTTATATATTGTGCCAGCTGGTAGGTAGCTAATTAGTTCTTAGATATTCAAGGCATCTTCAACGATTTGGAAAGACATGGAAACTATAGTGTAGAGTTTGTGAGGTGATGGAAAGGTGGTTATAATGACCAAAGTTTTAGCTTAGTACTTAGTGTGCACATTCCACCCTAGCAAAGATGCTCCTAAGATCTATTTAATATGCTTAATCTAGCCAAAGGAGAAATAAAGAATTTCAACAAAACTCTATCAAATTAAATGCTTTGTATACATTGATTTGGTAGCCATTAGACTTATGAATAGTTTGGAAGCCATGAAGGCTCCATTTGTAAGCACCCAAGCTCGCCTATGAGACTCTAGGTCATTAAGTAGTTTGAACTAAACATTATTATACTAGGAACTCTATACTTTATTTTATTTGAACTTTAATTAATAACAAAGATTGTTCAAGTAAAACATGATATCTAGTTTATACATTTTTTATATTGATATTAGAATGTGTAATGGTTATAATGTCATACTTTCAATACATTTATGTGAAATAATGTTTATGCATGCTTCTAATTTGCTTATTTAATGGATTCCATGTAATAGATGGTGACATAATCATAAATTTATAGAGAGAATTAGTATAGATCATACATCAAGTGTTCCCATACTTGTTAGGAATGCATGTCTAGCATGAGTAGTTTGAGTGAAATTAGCCTTTCGACCCTTCAATTGTGTATATGGCACTAGGTGTAGTCTAACAAAGGCTTGCATCCATATGAAACTAGGCTTAGTCCACGAAAGGCTTGCACCTATGGATCTACCTAGAACTTTCATTGAATTGATAAAGTCCCTAAATTGAAGTCTTGTTTCATAGCACAACTATCCCAATGTAGGCCTCGATTCCTTTTTAGTTCTAATTTAGGTGAGTAAATAAGGCTTGTGCCTTATGTGAATTGATGTCAGCATAGTCAAGTAATTCAATTGTTGAGCAGAAATAGATTATCCCATGTTTGTACCTAGTTGTATTAAACCAAGGACCAACTAAAGATAAATTTGTGCACCTTTTCTACAACATTTTAGTTTCTTTGTCAAGACCGATGTTGAATTTTGTTACTACAATGGTATGATAGAATGATGTATCAAATTTCTCACAAAAACATTGAGTGTTGGATGCAACAGGTGGAAGATAGCTTTGTGCTGAAGCATCTAACCTACAAAGGATAAAAGCTAATTAAATGGGTTCATAACAACCTATATGATGATTTGTATGAGCTCTTTTTCGTGAGCTACGTGAACATGTTTATAAATTCTTTTCTACATATTCAACCCATATAATAAGAAGCTATGGAAATCATTATGAGTGGATGAAGGAGTGCCTAGAGAGACTTGAGACCCTGGATGCCATTTGGATTAGAGTAGTAGATAAATGGTGGCAAGGAGTACTAAATAGCTACATACTTAATTTTGTAGTCTCAACATACTCATGCCCTATAAATTATAAATTTATATATGACCCTAGAAGCATGTTTATAAAGGAATTTAATGTAGAGCTCAAAAATCTAATGGTGGATTATAGTTTTTAAATGTTGGGGATGTAAGGTTAAAGTCCTTCTGCATATGAGTAGTGTAAAAGGGGACAAGGGGATGTGTAGGTGAGGAATAATGGAATGGGATGATAAAATTGATACCTAAGAGTTCAAAAGATAGACCTCTAATAAGAAATGATGCATATTGATGGAAGATATGGAACCTAGAAGTGCTGAGAGAACCCATAGTGAGCAGGAAGGGCATGGGGAAGGATCTATTGAAATATAGTAGTGTGAGCATGAGAGACATATTGAAGTAATAGATCGACCTCAACTCTTGATAGGTGTGAAATTCATTGGGTTCTTAAAGGATTTGGTGACTAGAGATATACTTGATGTGCCTACCCCCTTTGAACCTATGGTGCATGCTCATGCATTGAATCCCCCACTTGAAGAAAATAAAGAATTAATAATTAATTCTATTGATGACCTAGATCTTAGATGGTTTGCAGACTTGGATTACAACTTTGTGATTGAATAGATTATTCCATATAAGGAAGTGAGTGTAACTACCTCTAGACCATTGAGCACTAGATCATCATAATAGAACTTGAATGCAAGCATACCAACTTAGCCTATGTCATCAATCCAAAGTGGATAATAGCCCATAGGAAGTGGTTTGATGCCATAATTAAGTAGTACCACACCATCGACATCAACTGTGCTAGCATTAACAATGGGATAAATGCCTAACCTAGTGGTTGGAGGTGTTGGAGGACCACCACCAAGAAAGATACTAAGGAGACATGTGCTTCAAATACCAATGAACCCCCCACCATAAAACTACTACAAAATGGCTATATACTTTCTATAATATCATGGAATGGAGAATACCATAGAACATGTGTTGAAGTGTGGACTACAATGGTGCACATGAGGTATAACCCAATTGAAGTGCAAGGCTACCCTATTTATGACCACTTTACTTGATCATACCCACACTTGGTATAGAAAATTTGACCCTAACCAGGCTATGGTTGATTATGATACCCTGAAGGATGCATTCTTGAAGGAATTTGACATTCTAGAGTTTAAACAATAGAGTATCACCAAGCTAAAAGAGATTACCCAAGAATTCTCAAAAAGTGTGTACCTATATGATGCAAGGTTCAAAACTCTCCTATCAAAGATCTTATATGATATTCACCCTTCCCAGAATGCACAATGGTTCATTAGAGGGTTCCCCATGACATTTTCAAGAGCACTTTCCATGAAGAATTTTACATACCCTTGAGAAGTGCTTGATGCTACACTCATAGCCAAAGTAGTTAAAAGTGCAGATACTAGGATCAACCCATTTATGGAGGCACATATTACATCTATGGCCTTCCAAATCCAAAATTTTATTGCTATCTCATCATATAACATTCAAAGTGGACTATGGTACACTGACTATAAATTAGAGAGCCATAATAGGACTAACTACCCATGGAGGAATGTGCACACTTTATTCCTAAGTTGTGAAGTCTATCAAGAGGCACAAGATTTCCACAACTAACATTTTTTTCAATACACCATCCATGTCAACATAACCATTTATTTTTGGTTATGTGATGCCTACACCAATACCACTATTTATTGTTAAGTGATTGATGAAATGTATGGAAAAATTGAAAGAGGTACACAACAGACCACCATAGCCATCAGAGGGTAAGTTAACTAAGGTAATGAGGGATATGTCCAAAAAAAACATAAGTTTTGTGATGTAACAAGGCACCAAAGGGTGAGGTGGAAGATGCGGTGGTGTAAGGTTCCCACCATGATCATGTCATAAGTGTGGCTCAATAGAGCATTATCAGCATGACTTCCCTACACATCCCATTTATGGGTATTATCGAGGGTCTCATAAGATTGAAGAATGCCATGAATTATACAAAAATTTAACCCAAGGTAGGATTGTCATAGATAAGGGCACAAGAATGATTAGGCATAAATCAAAAATAGAAAGATGGACCCCAAAATCACTATCGACCTATATATAAATAGTCAAGGTATAGGCAATTACTCACACTAGAATCACCACTCAGTCACTAATTATGCCAATACCTGAGTTATGCTTAGAATATGGGGATAAGGGTTTTAATGAGCATGTAATGAGACCTGAATCAAAATTTGTGCCTTACCTAGACCCAGCATGCCAAAAATATGTATTACACTAGGCTATGAGTATAATCCAAAACCTATAAGGGGAGATCTAATTAGCACAAGACCTAGAAGTATAGGTTATTTCCTCTCGAAAGAAGAAGGATGTCCAAGAATATTAGATACAAGAATTAATTGAGATCCCATGCCTCTTGCAAATAAAGGGAATGCTACCCCTATTAAATAAATTGCTCCTAGAGCATGTAGGTTAAAATTAATTTGAGGTCACTACACCATACATGGAGAGGGCATGAGAATTTTGACATACACAAAATGTAGAGTATGACCAAGAACTCCTTTTGAATGCCATTATTGATGGATGGTTTATATGTGAGCTCCTTGTAGACATAGGCACTGAGGTCAACATCTTGACCAACAATGCCAAGGAGAAAATGGGTAGGCTAGCCTTGAGGCCTTGCCCTCATGTACTCTTCATATCCAATAAGACCCAAGCATATTCGATCATAATTATGAAGAGTGTAGTTGTAGATATTATGGGCATTAAATTCCATGCTGACTTTAAGGTGATCAGGTTAGCAGATAAGGATAACTACCTAAAGCTACTAAGAAGGCTATGGTGCTATGTAAATAATGTAGATATGCACTTCAAAAGGAGCTACATGACATTTAAGAATGGAAAGGAGAACTTATTTATACCCCTCTTAGCTGACCAAAGACCCCCTTATGTCAAGAGTATGGACATCAAAGATGAGATCAACCACATCTAAAACATTATGATGTAAGGCATCAAGACTCTAGACCCAAATGATCAAGGAGTCCTCTCTTGGGAAGATGGATAATTAGCCTCAGACACAATCGACATTTTTTGTGATTGATGGGTTGAGGAATAATATGATACCACTAGTTGAAGGTGTCACTTGGTACACGTGAAGGCATCAAAATTAGTAAAGATAGGCTACGTCTAGATTGATCATGCCTCTAAAATATGGGTCCATTACACTAAGAAGAAGGTAAAAAGAGTGTTTCACCTTAGTAAGGGAAAACTTGTAGTGCTCTCAAGATATGAAGGGAGTAATCTAGTGGAAGACTATGTCTATGACCTCAAATCATGTATCCTAAAAGAGGTAGGTAGAATGGGTGCACTAATGTATACACTGAAGAGCATTGCTACTCATTAGTGGGCAATATAAAGGCCTAGCTTTCCAACTTGATGAGATGTGAAGGCATCCATTTTCACTAGATTTTAAAAGAGTAATGAGGACCTAGACATCTCAACCTACTTTGGCAACTCTGACCCTATATTGCATGTGTATCTTTGTGAAGAAACATACAACATATACATTGAAAATGCCCAAAAGAATCTATGGGTGCATGCATTCTATAGGACCTTGAATACTTGGGCATGAGCATGATACATTTTCAGTGAGACACACCATGAGAAATCCAATTGGGATGCCCTTAAGGAGTAGTTTGTTCATACCTTCTCCCTTTTATCATAAAACCTTGAATTGATTGAGCCACTATAGGTAGTTCAAAGGCTAGTGTTTAAGGACACTATAATATTGGAGGAACACCTAAAAGACATGTTTGGTGAAAATTTCTTGGCACTCCCAAATTTATTCAAAGAGAAAACTCTCAATAGTGACTCTAGTGATGAAAATGATGACACATGGAAGGCACACAACTAGAAGAATTTGATAGGTAAAAGGAAATTAGTGTACCAAGTTGAGGATAGCACCCCAGAAGAAGAATATCCTTCCCATATTTGGGTAAAAAAAATGAGGGTAATAGAAAAGATGAAGACTCACACCAAGAGAAGAACAAACCCTATTGATCACCTTTAAAAACTATCGAGTTAGATATTAGTTCAGAGGGGGAACCAAAGATTGCCACTCTAGGTACCTATTAGTCTAACATGGAGCTGGAATATATTATGGACCTCTTAAAGGAATTTTAAGATTTTTTCTCTTGGAACTATAGAGATATGAAAGGCACACACCCATCCCTCAATAAGATGAGCATCCTAGTTGATGGTGTAAGACCCATTAAGAAGTGACCTTATAAGATGAACTCAAATATTCATGCCAAAGTCAAGATGGATATCGATGACATGTTATCAATAAGTGTCATTTATCCCATGAAATAATTCAAATGGGTTATCCCCATGGTCATTAGCATCAAGAAGAATGGGTGCATTTGAATTTTTGTTGACTACAGACTGTTACATGTCACTTGTGTGACTAACCCCTTTCCAACTTCATCCATCAATGAAGTATTGGATGGAATTATAGGGTGAGAGATATACAACTTTATTGATGGATTCTCATGATACCATAAAGGCTATATTGAGGAGGAGGACAAACCCAAAACCAAATTTATGACTAAATGGGGTTATTTTGCTTACAATGTGATGCCCTTTGAACTGAAGAATGTGCTAGCCATGTTCTCTTAAGTAGTGATCACTGATTTCAAGGACTTAATTTACAAATTCTTCCAAATATACTTAGATGATTATATTGTGTATGGGTTAGTGAAGGATCACTTTGACAACTTATGCCTTATGTTTGAAAGTTGCAAGTAGTTACAAATTTATTTGAACCTCCATAAGTGTGTTTTCACAACACCATTTGGCTCTTTTCTTGGGCACATCATCTGCAAGGATGGTCTACTCATTGATCCGAAAAGGATTGCAATCATCCTTCAGTTCTAATCCCCATCAACATAGAAATATGTTTACACCTTTCTTGGATATTATAGGTACTACAAGAAGTTCATAAGGAACTATGCCAATATTGTAGCATTGCTAGAAGAGATCTTGTGAAAGGATGACCCATTTTATTAGGGTACATCATAGGAAGCTTAGTTTGAGACCCTAAAGCTCAAACTAGTAAGCACACCAATATTATAATTTCTTCGATTGGTAAACTCCCTTCCATGTCCACATTGATGCCTCTAGTACTACAATCAGCACCATTCTAGTGTAACTAGGTGAAGGCAAAATGGATCATCCCATTTCTTTCACAAGCAAAAAACTAACCAAGTAAAAATAGAACTACACCAAAACTAAGCATGAGTTTTTTGCCATGGACAATTCCCTACATAAGTTCTAATAGTAGTTATTGTCCAACCCCTTCATCTTCTTCATTGATCATGAGGCACTTAATTACCTAGTGAACAATTGTATTCTACATGGGTGTATTTTTCAATGGATTTTTTTGTTTCAATAATTCTAGTTATCTATTGTAGTGAAGTTTGGAAAACAAAACTTGGGCCTAGACCATTTTTCCTACATCAACTTTGGTGATGTGATAAAACCTATTAAAGATGATATGCCTGATGCAAAACTTTATAGAGTCTAACACATCCTCAAAGGCATGTCAAAGATCATCACATTTTCAACCTCTATATTTTCACCCTAGACCATGATGACTAAGGAGAATCAACTCACAGTTTACATTTCCCACTTTCAACTCATTGGAAGGGAACTATAAAATTTTAGCCATGATGAAGTCATGCATCGATGTGTCCTAGATCATGAATGAGACTCAGTCTTAAAATAGGTGCATGAGAGAATTATTGGAGACCATTACACTAGAGATTCTATAACACACAAGGTACTACAATCAGGCTTGTGGTTGCTAACTCTATTCCAAGATGCAAAAGAATACACCAAATCATGTGACATCTGCTAGTGCATGGGAAAACCAAACCACCAGGATGAGATGCCTTGCATCCCCATCTTTGCCTAGGCACCATTTGAAAAATAGGCCATTGATTTTGTTGGGCTTATTACTCCCATTGTAAGGTGCATAGGTGCATGATACATTATGGATACCACAGATTACTTCACCAAGTGGGATAAAATAACATTGAATAAATATTATATAGCTTCCATAGTGGAAAATTTTATTTGGGAGAATATCATCAGTCACTATAGATGCTCACTTAGATTTACTAACGACCGTGTTTCATACTTCATCAATGAAACCATTTAGATCCTACTGAGTGAATATATGGTGGTGCACCATAAAACAACACCACACCATTTCAAATAAAATGGCACCACTGAAGCATTCAATAAAATATTTAGAATGTGCCTCACAAAGATATGTGATGTTAGTCACAAAGAATAATATGATCATGTGTCAGGAGTATTACAGGCTTATCACAATATGTATAAGTGCTTGAACAAGGCTACACCATTTCAAATGGTGTTTGGTATAGAGGTCATTTTACCTATGGAATTTATAGTTCCCTCATTATGCATCATGTATATTAGGCAATTATATGACCAATATTTTTTAAGCACAAGCTTGGAATACTTGGATTGTTTAGATGAGACACGTGCCCAAGCAAGATAGAGCCAACAAATAGAAAAGGTGCACCAGAAGCTATGGCATGATAAACACATCAAGTGCAAGGTATTTATAGAAGGTGCATTGATCTTGTTATATGACTATAAGTACCTCAATCTCATAGGCAAATTGCATATTAGGTGTATGGGACCTTATATCATCTATAGTATATTAAAAATTGGTGCATGCAAGCTACATATGTTGATGGGTGAAATGTTCCCTAGGCATTTCAAAGATAATAGATTGAATCTATATAGTCACTAGGATGTTGCTTGTACCATCATATATTGACTTCTTAGTCATAATTCAGTTGGTTTATTTTGACCATAATAAAATTTGGTGCAATCCAAATCTTTCCTTATGTTTGTTTTATTTGTGTTGAGTAAATAAACATGGTGATTTCAGACCCACAAAAGAATTATTATAACATATACACACATAAATCCAGTCAAGTGAGTCAAGCACGGTTCCTTTCTAAGTGCCTGAGGCTAGACACCTAAGTTTTTGGGTGTGTGAAGTTTCCCAAATTCAAAAAATTATGAGTGCAAATTGACAAAAAAAGGCACACAAGATGCTTATGTGCAAGAAATTGAGAAGAAATAATGAAGCATTGGATGACCAGTGGAAGGATTTATCTAGGTTAGGGAAGGTTAAAGCAAGAGACATGAAATCATAGATAAATCAACCAAGAAAGAGAGGCACACTTGTAAAGAAACACAACACTAAGAATAAATGGAACTAACGAGGTTGAGTCACGTGCAAGTGAAGTTATACACCTAGGTTAACATAAGAAGGGTGAAGGTCACACTATATTAAACCAAGCAGAAGAAAATGACCTTCGAGATAGCTAAAACCCACCCAATAGTTGGTGAGAAGTGATTATTTGAATCACTTGTCACTTTACCAAAAAAAAATTAGAAAAATAAATTTTTTGATTATGGAAGTATAAAGATCTATAATAAATGAGCATTTGGTAATGAATTTTAGCAGATTTTATGGGTTTAGTATATTTTAAGAAATCCACATGTCACCAATTAATTAATCACCATCCATTAATGAAGTAGCTGAAAATAGAGTATAAAGGGGCGAATGACAAACTTTAATAGGTTATAAACCTTTTCTATAATTCATAACAGAGCTAAATAAAGCCAAAGCCACTCAAACCATAGAATCTACTAATGAAAAATAGAGCATCCATAGTCCCCCCAAGCAAAAATAGTTGAACAATGACAAGATTGTGTATCCTATTATAACTCTGGTAGAGATGGAGAAAGAAGCATCTCTCATGCCCAAAACTGAGGAGGAGGCTGAAGAAGATAGAGTAGGGACATATATCTTGTAGATAGAATAATGGGAAGAGGATCTAAGTGCCAGGGATGTATAAGAAGCCCTATAAAGTGGCATAACTACCATGTTTGAGGAAATAGAGGAACTAACAAGCCCCTCATCTAACGAATAACCCTCCACACTACCTTCTCCAATAGAAGAGGGGAAGAGAAGGGTTTGGAAGAAAATGGTCTTTAGTGAGGACATTAAAAAGGCACTAACACTTGAATAAAATTAGAGACTTGCCAAGGAAAAAGAATTGGCCAAGGTAAATAAAAAGGCCTTGAAGGTTCCCATAAGCACAAAACTAGTAGTGTAGGTAGTCAAGTAAATTCCATGCACCCCCACTAAGAAGGAAGAAGAAGCTGCACAAGATGCATGCCCTAGTAGTGATGGGGTGCAGAAACAAAAAAGGTGATATTATCACCTTAGAAAAACAAATAGAGACACTAGAGGAACTCTAATAACAAGGCAACACTGGTGTCAAAGGAATTACCTTGGAGGTGAGTATTGAGAAACCTCAAGAGGAAGAAGTGGATGAGGGGGAGAAGTCTGAGGAAGAAACCCCCAAGGATCAAATAGGTGATTCCTTTGAGAAGAAGATAAAGAGAGCAATGGTCCCAGTGAAGAGAAGGACATATAGATAGAGAAGGCCATCATCGAGAAGGATGATAGGAGCTAAACATAAGAGAGAAGGCATTGAAGGTATGGGTTGATGAATAACTTTATATGTTTTACATTATGACCCTCCAAGCTCAACATAACTAGGATGTGCAAACAACTCTCATTTACATTCGATCACTATATGGATGAGCCTCATTTTGATGCACCTTGCATGGATACTTTGAACCTAAAAGAGCTTGATAAGGGGCAAGACTCCCTCCTTATAGACCCTCGTGCCATGAACCCAATATGATCTAGGAGTGTATTGGTTAGAATTACTACTAATTTGTATACTGAAATATAATCAATGATGGTAGGGCAAAAAAATGTAAAAATCTCCACAAAAACCCTAAAGATGAAGCACAGGCCACCAAATTCAAATTTTAATAACTCTGTGAGCACATAAAGATGGTTGAACCATCCCTTCTAGTTTTAATTGATACTTCAAACCTTTTATAGATTGAAAAAATCTATGTGTTGGTGGAGTAGATGCTCTTAAGGTTAAAACCCAAACTGATGCAAGAACAAGAAGATCCATGCATCATAGTGTAGAAAGAGTTGGCTAATAAGCTTAAAGAGGTAGAATACCTCTTCACTAAATTTCAAGAGGGTATATATGCAACAATTACCATCTTCTTAAGCTTCTCAAACCAAGCCTTAGTCATAGACACGTGCCTAAAGTAGGTAAAGGAGGAGAAGGAGAAGCTGATGGCACAAGTGTACTTGAGAAGCAGGTTAGAGTGGCCAAAAATCATGGTAAGCATCAATGCAATCATCAACCAAATCAAGGATCAAGAGAAAAACTTGAAAGCACTCTTTTACTCTCTATAGACTAATGCCTCTGATAAAGGAGCAATCCTAGATGGGAGTGTGGAAAAGGTGAAGGCCAATGTTGGGGCCTTTTGGAAGGAGATGGATAAAATGGATGTGCTTACATTCACTACTACATCCACTAAAATAGATAACACCACTAAATAAATCAAGCTCACCATTAGGGGCTTTGAAAAATACAACATCAAATGCAAGGAAAGTGCACCCAAGTTCTATGATCCCAAGAGCTTGATATCCTAGTCTAAGGATAGACTAAATTTTTTATATGTGGTAATGTTGGGCCCCTTATTTTGTTAAGTATTAAATGTATGCCAGCATGTCATCTACCTTGGTTCAAAGGAATCATTTTATAGTGATTGTCTATTGTGCATTTTGGTGCTAGCTTGAGAGTGTAGTGCATATCTTGTACTAGCTGGCAAGTGGCTAACTAGCTCTCAAATCTTTAGGGCATCTTTGATGATTTGGTTAGATGTGGTGACTAAAATTTAGAGTTTACAAGGTGATGGAACCGATGGTTATGATGACCAAAATTCTATCTTGGCACTCGACATGCACATTCCACCCTAGAAGAGATGCTCCTGAGATCTATTTAAGATGCTTGAGCTAGCCAAAAAAGGAGAGATGAATAATTGTAGTGGAGATTTGGTAAATTTAATGATCTATATACATTGATTTGGAAGCCATTAGATTTAAGAATAGTTCATAATCCATGAAGGATCCATTTGTAAGCATCCAAGCTCGCTTTTGAGTCTTTGGGTCATTAAGTAGTTTGAACTAAACATTATTCTACTAGGAACTCTATACTCTATTTAGTTTGAATTTTGATTAATAACAAAGATTTTTTCATTAAAACATCATATCTAGTTTATACATCTTTTGTATTGATATTGGAATTTGTAATTGTTATAATGTCATAGTTTCAATACATTTATGTTAAATAATGTTTGTGTGTGCTTCTAGTTCACTTTTTTAATGGATTCCCTATAATAGATGGTTGTATCATCATAAATTTATAGAGGGAATGAGTGTAGATCATGCACCAAGTATTCCCATCCTTATTAGGAGTGCATGTCTAGCATGAGTAGTTTGAGTGAAAGTAGCATTTTGACCCTTCAAATGCATATATGGCACTAGGCATAGTCTAATAAAGGTTTACACCCATATAACACTAGGATTAGTCCATGAAAGGCTTACGCCTATGGATCTACCTATAGATTTCATTGAATTGATCAAATCCTCAAATTGAAGTCTTGTGTCATGGCACAACTATCCCAATGCAGGCCCTAATTTCTTCTTTGTTGTGCTTCAGGTGAGTGCATAAGGCTTGTGCCTTATGTGAATTGATGTCGATTTAGTTGATTTATTCAAATGTTGAGTGCAAAGGGAGCATCCCATGTTTATCCCTAGTTGTATTAAACCAAGGACCAACTAAAGACAACTTTGTGCACCTTTTATACAATAATTATTATCATGCTTTGTCAACTTATCATGGTCCCCAACCCCCATCTTATCCCCCTCTAGTTTCTATTTTATCTATTGCCTTATTTCCCCTAACTTTGATCCATTTTTAAAGAGTGTATGTATGCTTTGGACACTCTTTTGAGTGGACCTTTTTGTCTTAAGTGTCTTTGTCTCTTATTCCAATGTTTTTTTATTTTTTACCATTGGAGATCTATATGGGTGTTATTAAGGTCCTAATTTGAATTTAATTTGTTTATAAATACACAAGCATTCTATTTCATTTATGTATAAAATCTAAATTAAGATAATTCATCATTCACAAGAATCTATTGAGCAAATACGTGCATTCAAGAGAAGAGCGAGCATTCATTAAAACACTCAAGTTCATATTACAGATATCACACCCCATTGGTTTTCATGATTAAATTATTATAATTATGGAGGTGTATTGTTTTCAATGTTGCTACTATTGAGGGCCCTAAAAACTATCAAGATAGTTTGACTATTATTTGTTGTAATGCAGGGTCCAAAACACTTTTTGTTTTCCTTATGCTTTTGCAGGTATTACTAGCTCAATTAGGGTATGAAAAAGATTTTTTTTTTTTAATTTGATTGGAGAAAATGTGTGAAATTATGGGTAATATTTTTTAAGACCAAAACCAAGGCAATGCAATCATTAAAAAAAAGTCCCTTGCCTAAAATTTTGTCCAGGTCATTCGTATAATATAGACATTTATTAGAGTCTTTATACAGTCCAAACAACATTATTTATTCGGCATAGTTTTTTTATGTTAGCTTTGTCTTACTTTGAAAACCATGTTTTCACTATCTAATGAATGACACTAGATCTTACAATATTTAGAGTACATCTTTAAATCTTACATATCTTTCTCTCTACTAAATTTAAAAATTAATAAGTAGCCTAATAAACATTTATGGGTAGTTGTATTTATCCATATTAGACTTACCAATTTTTCACCTAAGCTCATTCCAATAAATTTTTTTGACCAATTTAAAGATGTAAACTACTGATAAATTTATGTTTAAACTTAATAGGATGATTTATGTCTAATAGTTTCACATGAGATTTGTTCATAAGGCCCTACAATAATTAAGACCTTTGTTAATATAATATTTTTTGCTAATGTGAACTTCAAAGAACACTTGATTGAAGAAAGAGGGCATTTAGGCATTTGATTAATAAATATATCCTGAGAGGAAGTCATGTGAATCAAGCTCCTCTTTCATGGTTATGAAATTTGCATATCTTCCAAAATTTAGTGTCATCGGTTTAGAATTATATGGTTGTGATATTTGGAAACCTAAACTTCATAGTGCCATTTGGATTAAGTTGATAGTGTTCTTATTTTCATGCTATCCAAAAATTTGTGATTAAAACTATCACTTCCACATACACTTATTTTTGTCAAATTCAACATCCATCCCTCTCATATATGAATTATTTTCCATGTAGTGATGTTTCTCCACATATTTATATGTATGTAAGATACAAAAAATTGGTATAATAGATATCCATTCAAGGATCTTCAATCATATAAGAATATATGTGAAGAAGGGATAAAGAACATTTTGTATGCTTAATGTATGTCTTTCCTATAGGTAACTGGTATTGATACCAATCATCTGAATCCTAATACCTTTTCCATCAACATTCCCTACATGTTGAAAAAATATATTCATAGAGGCATTAGGTATGGGATCTACAAATCCTACATAAAGCCAACTTGGACAAAACCATCATAGCCATTTTCAACAAGAATACATCACTACTTGGATCATTATCTTCAAATAGAATATGGGCATATTATTACTCCCAAGTACATCAAAGTCCCTTTTGGTTTGAGACTTTCCTAGAGTCAATTTTAGGAATGATCTCATTAGCTTTACATGGAGTTATAGAACTTTAATTTGCGACATCAATGTATATGAAAACTTTACAATAATGAACCAAAATTAGAGGAACATTATGTATTTAAGTGTCTAGTATATTATTAGATCTGTCGCAAGTTTTACTACATCTTTAGAGAAAATCAAGGCTCTTTATGAGATCTTATTCATATGAGGATCAATGATGTGCAGCTATATTCATCAAAAAGATGACCCAACTCAAAGTTGGACTCCTTAAGAGTCGTCAGCTCAATTTTTTGTTTCATGGTTCAGCTTCAAACTCTTTTCTTCAACCTTAATTTCAAAGGCACAAATGGACCCATTATTTTAATCAAAAGTCATTGAGTTGTCAAAAGAATAACTTGTAGTAATGTCTCAGTCAGCTCTAGAACCCAAGTAAGTTAGCTAAAAGTACTCAACTCTATCCATTTCTTTCAGTTTTATATTTCAATTATAAATTATTCTAGTATTAATTTCAATAATGAGGGGCATTCAAACTTGTAGTTTATTATATTTATTTAGGTCTCCTTTATACCCTCATTTTATTAGTTTGTGCTTAATACTTTTTAATTTAAAATAAAAAATTAACAAATGAAGAATAAGGAATATAAAATCCATCATTCCCACTATCCATCCACATATGCAAGGAATTGGTTATAACAATTACAATGAGTCACATTAAGTTTCCAAGTGGGATATGTGAATGATCAAGAAAGTGTCAAAATTAATAACATGCATTTTAATGTGAATAACAAGTATTTAAGTTATAGAGCTAATGAAACATTTTTAGTGAGCCATTAATAACATACCTATTAATGTGGATAAAAAGTATATAAGTTATAGAGTTAATGAAACATTATTAGTGAGCCATTATAATCACTTATTTTTCAATTTAATAAATTACAATGGACCAATATTGAGAGATAACAATTATAATGTATGCTTGAAAAGAAGTTGTAAATGATCATGTGTATATAATTTTCCATAAAATTAAAAATAAGAATGACTCAAGGTTGTTTATCCTAAATTGATTGATTATTCTATAGGGCATGAGTCACCACATCTCAATTTTTTTTTTGATGAAGCCATGCTGGATTTTTTGGGAACTAAAAAATATTTTCCTACATATCTGTTAATGGTTAAAATTGCACTTGTTTCTAACACCAACAATGGGAAGTTTCAAGATGTGGGACTTGCGACTTGAAACAACCTCCAGATTTTAAAGAAGTTGGTCTCTTCTTTATATCAATTGTATACTAGAAAAAGGGATAGGAATTTTAACATAAACACAAATGCAAGAAAGAAAATCTAACTATGGTGATGCACCTGAATGTAATTTGACCTTAATCTTGAGCATAGTGAAATTATATGTAAGATTCAATTACATTTAAGAGCAAACAAGGCATGATCAATGTAAAAAATGGAAACAATAGAAACAGAGGCTCATAGCATAGACTAATTTTGCAGTGATACAAAAAATATCAACAAAGGCACAAGGTTCAATCTTCTTATTTGAATTCTCTAGTCACATAAGAGGCACAGAAACATGCACAGTTAAAACTTTCCAACTCAAGAAAATAAAACAAAGGCAAATGATATTCCTAATCACAGCTCTAAAAAGTCTAAAACTCTTGACAACACAGCCTAGACTACTTTTGCAATGACACAAAAAATATCAATAAAGGCACAGGATTCAATCTTCTCATTAATTCTCCAGTCACATAAGAGGCACAAAAACATGCACAGTTACATAAACTTTCCAACTTAAGAAAATGGAACAAAGGCAAATGATATTCCTAATCACAGCTCTAGAAAGTCTAAACTCTTGATTATAATTCTCTTAGAAAATTCTCTCTAAGTATCTCCTTTTTTTGGTGATCTCTGCACCCTTATTTATAGCCTTCAATTCACTCTGGATTGTCTGTATGTTAACAATCTAATGTCCCAACTGAAATCTAACCGAACTGAAAGTGTCTAATAGAAGATATTTGTTAGATTCTGAAACGCTTTATCTTTTGGCATTTCATTGGCTGAAACAGATCACAGGATGCTCCCTTCTATTAAACAAAAGAGGACACTTGGCCAATTCCTTGAAAACCTTATTATTACTTAGGAGACACTAGAGAATGACACTTGGCATGTTTCGCAACACTTACCGAAGACACGCGGCACTTTCCACGTAACTTATACTCTTTTGTGTCTTTACTCAGGAATGTTCTGCCTTTGACACTTATCGCAATCCGCTTCTTCGAAACCTTAACAACTTAATAGAAAATAAGATCCATAGCATTTCTTGCCTGAGCAACTTTAAAAAAAAGGGCATATGGACAGGTGGCAATCTCCACTTGCCTCAACAAAGGACATGTGGCAATCTCTGCTTTACTTAACTAGGGATATGTGGCAATCTCCACTACTTTTAGCCACCTTTTGAGAAACCTGTAGAAGGTGACACGTGCTGGTCTCTACATCGCTCTGTTTATATTATAGAAACAATCAGGCCTCATTTCATATTTACATGGATAGCGATACTTGGCAGCTTTCGCTTGCTTTAAAAACAAAACCTGAGACCCACCATAGTCTTTGTTATATTGGTGAAGAAAAATTAAGATAATTCAGATCTCGAAACATGGTGGCTTCCACTCTCTTCAGCTGGGATACATGGCATCTTCTGTTGCTTTTAGAAAATCAAATTGAAACCCTCTGTGATTGCCACTTGGCACTTTTTGCCTGATCATGATACTTAGCTTGTTAAAACCTTCTGCTAAAAAGAGATTTGAAATGCGAATGCTGATATGAAACATGGATGCTGACACTTGTCGCATTATGCTGAGTTGCTATGAGATACGTGGCACATCTAGACCAACTTATAAAAATTATGAAAGGTGCCTCGGTCGATGACACTTGGCAGCTTCCGCTTGACTTTGACACTTGGACAAAATGAATCAAAAGGAAAATAGATCCTGCGCTCTATTTCACAACTTCACCATCTCAAACCAAAGTGTGTGAGAACAAAATTTTTCAGTGTACAACTAAAAATTAGAATGAAACATAGAGTATTTTTTACTCTACAGTTATTGGCGACCCCAAGGACTTTTGAGCCTGCTCAAAAAGAATCTACAACTCCTGCATGATCAAAAATCACTAAAAACATAGTTTAACTAAATTGTTTCAAATAGATTCCATTCACAGGAATCTCTTCAAGTTCACCTTCCATCATTTCTAGTTCAAAAAAAATTTGTTGTTTACACGCATGAATTTTATAAGGGCCAGTCCATAATGCTTCAAAATTAGTGTGTTAACCTGGTTTGGCAGCTCTTGCATCCCATTTCAAAACAATTAAGCCTATTTCAAAATGGGGATTTGAAGTTCTTTTATCAAAATAGTCTTTAATTATTTTTTGATGCTTTATCAATGAATCATGTGTTGCATCCCTCTTTTCTTGAACTTCTAGAAGTTCTGTGAGTCTGACCTGCATGGGGCCATTTTCTTCAATTTCAATTTGTTTGATCAGTTGGAGAGCAGGAATCTCCAAGATTAGGGGAATTACAGTAGATTTCTCATATACCAATTCATATGGGGACATTTTGATCACCTGTTTAGGCATGATTCTATCAGCCCACAATGCTAAATTAAGCACTTTATGCCACTCTTTGTGATGATCAACCCCTATTCTTTTGATGAGTCTAATCAGGTTCTTATTATTTGATTATGCCAAACGATTACCCTAAGGGTAATAATTAGAGGAAGTTTTCAGATATATTCCATGACTTAATGCAAATTTAGATACTTTAGACCCTAAAAATGCTTTAGCATTATCTATAATTATGGTGCGAGGAGCCCCAAAATGAGTAGTGATACTCCCTAGAAAATCTAGGATCACATTTTCTATTACTCCTTTGAGTGGCACTGCCTCGGTCCATCTGGTGAAATAATATGTGGTTGTTAAGATCCATTTGTAACCCATAATAGACACTAAATTTATCATTCCAATGAAGTTAAGACCCCATTGAGCAAAAGGTTCATCCACAATTATAGGACTAAGAGGCATTGCTACATTCCTTCTCATCCCCACATAATATTGACAAGATTGACATTTTTTAACCAACTGATAATGATTTGTAAATAAAGTAGGCCAGAAATAACCTACCTCACTTATCTTTCTAGTTGTGGTCTTTGTAGAAAAATTTCCACCTGATAGTCCATGATGCATTTCATGTAGTATTTTCTTAGCCTCATCCTTTTCTACACATCTTAACAATTTGCCATCAAAATTTCTCCTGAAAAGAACCTGTTCAATTAAAAAAAAATGAACTTGCATCCTATAGTATCTTCTCTTATTTTGAGGGAGTTCTCTTGGGTAAATTCAATTTTTCATAAAATGAATCCTGCTTGTGACCCAAGATTCCTGATCAACTTCTTGTATTCTTAATACAATTTCTTCTTCTATTCCTGAATTTGTCTCTTCAGATATCATCTTTTCAAGCTCTTGAATCATATATTGGCACAAACCCCTACCTCTGACTAATTTAGTGGGTTTGACTTCTACATCATATTCAAATATCTTCGTTATCCAATTTTCTCTTTTTTTAGTAATTTCACCCTCCATGATGTATTATCTGACACTTGGATGTGCTACAAGTATCAAAATTTTACTTCCTGATACTATATGCCTAAACTTTTTGAGAGATTTTACCATAGCATATGCTTCTTCTTCCACAAAGTTATATATGGTTTCATATTCTCTAAGAGTCCTTGAGAAAAAGGCTATTGGATGCTCTCCCTCCTGTCTATCATCTTTTTGTGTTAGGACAGCAGCAATACTGAGCTCTCCTCCATATACATACATTACAAAAGGCTTAGAAAAGTCTAGGTTTCTAAGTACTATAGATATTGAGATAGCTTTCTTGACCTCTTCAAAGGCTTTCCTTCCTTTCGTAGTCCACTTGAAAATTAGATCTTTTTTCAACAAGAGTGTCACTGGTCTTATTAAGCCTGCAAAGTCAGATATGAACTGACTGATGAAATTAATCTTTCCCAAGAAAGATTGAATTGCTTTCTTATTTACTAGAAGAGTTAAGTTCATTATAGCTTCCACTCTTTCTGGGTCTATGGAGACTCCTTCTTTAGATACTATATGTCCCAATAATTTGCCTTGAGGGACAACAAAGATACATTTCTTAGGATTCAAGGATATTCCAAATTCTTGACATTTTTTAAACATAGCTTCTAAATGATCAAAATGATCAATAGCATTTTTTGAAAAAATATTAAGATCATCAAGATAAATCAAGATGATTTTATTTATCAGTTCCCCAAATGCAACATCCATAACTCTCTAAAAAGTGGCTCCAGCATTTGATAGGCCAAATGACATCTTAGCATATGCAAATGTTCCCCATTTGGTAGTAAAAGTAGTCTTGTATTGGTCTTCTTTAGCCAACCAAATCTGATTATATCCAGAGAAACCATCTAGTAAAGAAAACCTCTTGGATCTAGCCACAGTTTGCAAAATATGTTCCATGGAGGGCAAGGGATAGTGATCTTTCAAAGATGCTCTGTTTAGTTCTCTGTAATCTACACAAAGTCTTATATCACCATTCTTTTTTCTAATTGGCACTAGATTTGATACCCAATTTGAGTGCTTGATTGGAAAAATTATTTATAATCTAAAAGTTTCTACAACTCGTCCACCATTAGAGGCTCAATCCTTGGATTCACTGGCCTCTGTTTCTATCTGACGGGCTTAGATCCTTCAATCAATTCTATTGTGTGTTGAATGATGTCTCTATTATATCCATGAAGGTCTTCATAGCTCTAGGCTATGACTCTGTCATATTTTTTGCATAATTCAATTAGCCTTTCCTTTTCTACTTGAGTTGCAAAAATTTTAATTTTTAATTTTTTCCCTTCACTCACCTCTATTTCAGAATAATCTACTTTGTTTGCTTGGAACCTTTTCTTCTCTAGGCTTACATATTTTGGATCAAAAAGGTTCTCTAAAGTGATTAAACCTTTGGGAAGCTTATTATTCTTTAATTGTATAATTTGATCCCCATATGCCTCTTCAATCTTTGGTTGCAATCGATCAGCAAATTCCCTTGATTGTTGCAAGAATGAGAGTACTTGAAAATCATTCTCAAATACTTGCCAATTCTCATCATTATCTGGGATAGTTGGCCTTACTATAACCTTTACTGACTCATTGTTAACTAATAGGCTAGTTGTTGGATCAAACTGTGAACCAAACTATGCCATCCTATCAGCTTCAAAATTTTGAATCTTGAGAACTAATTCAATATTAAAAGCTTCAAAATCTTCTATTAGGTCCCAAATTATGTGCTTATAGGATTTCATCCTTACATTCTTTGTTATTGCCTTTTCTCTAATTTGCTTTACTACTAGTTATGAATCTCCTTTTACTATTAGATTTTTTATCCCCTTTTTCTTGGCTAATAGGAGCCCATGTAGTAGAGATTCATACTCAGCATCATTATTAGTACAAGCAAATTGAAAATGGATTGCCCTTAAAAAAATTTCACCATTTGGAGTAGTAAGACAAATTCCTGCTCCAGCACCATTTTTACTTCTAGCCCCATCAAAATTTAAAGTCCAAATTTCTGAATCCTTTTCAGATTCTTGAGTAGTTGGTGTCTCTTCCCTTTAAACATTTGGGATTTCATGGTCTTCATAAAAAATAACATAAGTACCCAGACCAATAGAGTCATAATTTCTATATGGGTCACTTTGCATCATAGCTAACAACTGGTTATTTTCTTTTTCTTGATCATGCTTAATCCAGTTTCCTAAATTTTCAACAAAAACCCTTTCTTCCTTATTTATCATAGCATGATCTACCTCTAATTTTGATATTGGTTCATTGGTGATGTGATCCTTTGATAGTGGTTCAAATAGAATTTTCATCTTTGAACCATATTTAGTTCTTAGAATTAAGTGAGACCAGTCAAGAGACATATCTCCTCCTATCTTGGCTATAAAATTTCTTGATAAACATAGGCCAAATATAGGAGGTATGTCTATAACTACTATATCTTGATTTACAATTATATTTGGATAAGTATATAATTGTAATGGGAATTGTTTAATTCTCCTTATTATTTACAATGATTTGCCATCGAGCTATATAACTCCTTTAGTGAGTGGCTCATATTTTATCTTTAAAGCATCTTCTATTTGCTTTGGCATTATTGTAGTACTAGCCTCTAAATTTATCATTGCATTATGCAGTAGTTTCTTGCTAAATATCATAGTTAAATAGAAGGGATCCGGTTTGGATTTGCTTACCTCTGGTGCAGTGTTCACTAAGGCTGTTGTCTGAAGATGAACTATGTCTTTGAGCTTTCTTTTATCAGCAGGTCCTTCAGTACATTTGGGCATTGCTTGGCTTTGAAGAGCTTCTTGTAACAGTGTCCTTTGTTCAAGAATAGCTAATATGTCCCAAATTGATACTTGTGCTAGAGTCATCTTCAGTTGATCCACCACATTCATTTGTCCCAAAGTTTGAATTCTTGGAAAATAAAGATATCTTGCCTTTTCTTGAATTTGTCCAAGAACTACTTGATTTTACACTGGCTAAAGCACTTCTTGTCTAACTATTGTATTTTGATGACCTTGAAATGGAATATTCTCCATAACTTCATTTTTTACAACTTCAGGCTATTCTAGCATTCTTCTCTTTGATCTAGTATAGTAATCTGATTGCACCACTAGTTTCTTGGAAGCAGAAACTTCATTCAAGAATAGTGATTCTTCATCTTCAACCCATGAGAACAAAGCATATTTTGGGGCTATTTCTTTTTGTTGTTGCAAAGACATCCCTTGCATCTGAGCCATTAGGACTGAATTTTGTCCATCCATTCTTCCTTGCTCTGCCACCTTTTGTTGTAGATTACCCATGGGACAATCTTCAGGCATATGAGCATTATTGCACGGGAACACTAGGCATTAGTGTTATCTACATAATTATTTTTCCCTAGAATAATCTCCCTATTTGAATTGGGAGGAATACTTTGTGAGGGTGTAGGGACTGCAACTAATTAGTTTGCTGGCTGAGGGTTATTTTGCCTTGGAGGACCCTAGTATTGGTTTGGCTGAGATGAAAATCTATTTCCTTGATAGCTCTGGTATTGGGGTTTAGTATAAGTATTCTGTTGTCTTTTTATATTAATCAACTCATTAGAAAATGTCCTCAAGATATTCTTGATATCATCCAGCTCAGATGACTGAGCAGGGACAATTTCTTTAGCAGGTGTTTGAGGATATGTGTACATAGACACAGGTGGGGTTATGTATTTAGGGACTTCTTGAGGTAATGGCAAGGAAATCTCTAGAAACATGGGCATGGGAGGCCTTGGAGGCAACTTTCCAGCATCTATCAAATTATTTTTGGCTCTGACTGCATAGTCATAAGCCTCTGACAGAGTCTGACCTCCAAGTGACTGAATCATAACAGATATGTCTGAATTTAAAGCCTTAAGATAAAACACTATAGCCATACCTGGTAATGGTCTAGCCCTAGCAGGGATTTTTTCCCAAGTCTTTTGAAATCTAGAATTGAAGTCAGTCATTGCTTCTTGTGGTGCCCTTTGGATGGTAATCAATTGCTATAATAAAGAAGACTTATCACCCTTCTCTTCAAATCTTTCAAAGAAAAGATCTCCGAGCTGATCCCATGTAGAGATGGTATTTGGGGTCAAGGACCGGTACCATTCTAGAGCTTTCCCTTTAAAAAAATCTACTAATAATCTTATGGCCACATTTTGTTGTGTGACAACATGTATAGCACAGATGTTTGATACATCCTGCAGATGTTCTTTAGATGTTTCAAAATCTTGCCCACTGAATTTGGGTAGAGCTTTCAAGGCATTGACTGGGACAGGGTCCCAAGTGGCTGGTGGTATTGGGAGGATCAAAGGACTACCAGTGTTCCAACTTACATAATTTCTTGGGGCTATAGGGGCTCCCATATTTGCTCTTGGTATTGATATAAATTGGTTGACTCTTCTTCTTGGACTAGTTACCAAAGGTGGCAAAAGAATACCTGGATTTATAGCAAACTGAGATCTAGTTACTAGTCCACAACTCTGACTCCTTGTAGCTCTTTGGTTCATATGATCTTGAAATAAACTTTAATATAGTGTCCCACCGGGCATGCCAAAAACTGTTGATGGTTAAAATTGTGCTTGTTTCTAACACCAACAATGGGAAGTTTCAAGATGTGGGACTTGCGACTTGAAATAACCTCTAGATTTTTAATAAGCTGGTCTCTTCTTTATATCAAGTGTATACTAGGAAAAGGGATAGGAATTTTAACAGAAACAAAAATGCAAGAAAGAAAATCTAACTATGGCAATGCACCTGTATGTAATTCGACCTTAATCCTAAGCACAGTGAAACTATATGTAAGATTCAATTACATTTAAGAGCAAACAAGGCATGATCAATGTAAAAGATGGAAACAATAAAAATAGAGACTCACAACATAGACTACTTTTGCAGTGATACAAAAAATATCAACAAAGGCACAAGGTTCAATCTTCTTATTTGAATTCTCTAGTCACATAAGAGGCACAAAAACATGCACAGTTACATAAACTTTCCAAATCAAGAAAATAGAACAAAAGAAAATGATATTCCTAATCACAACTCTAGAAATTCTAAAACTCTTGACAACACATCCTAGACTACTTTTGCAATGACACAAAAAATATCAACAAAGGCACAGGGTTCAATCTTCTCATTAATTCTCCAGTCACATAAGAGGCATAGAAACATGCACAGTTACATAAAATTTCCAACTTAAGAAAATGGAACAAAGGCAAATGATATTCCTAATCACAGCTCTAAAAAGTCTAAACTCTTGACAATAATTCTCTTAGAAAATTCTCTCTAAGTATCTCCTTTTTTTGGTGATCTCTGCACCCTTATTTATAGCCTTTGATTCACTCTGGATTGTCTGTATGTTCCCAATCTAACGGCCCAACTGAAATCTAACCAAACTAGAAGTGTCTAACAGAAGATATTTGTTAGATTCTAAAATGCTCTGTCTTTTGGCATTTCATTGGTTGAAATAGATCGCAGGACACTCCCTTCTATTAAACAGAAGAGGACACTTGGCCAATTCCTTGAAAACCTTCTTATTACTTAGGAGACACTGGAGAATGACACTTGGCATGTTCCGCAACACTTACCGAAGACACGCGTCACTTTTCACGTAACTTATACTCTTTTGTGTCTTTGCTCAGGAATGTTCTACCTTTGACACCTGTCGCAATCTGCTTCTTCAAAACCTTAACAACTTAATATAAAATAAGACCCATAGCATTTTGTTGCCCAAGCAACTTTAAAAAAAGGGCATATGGACAGGTGACAATCTCCGCTTGCCTCAACAAAGGACATGTGGCAATTTCTGCTTTACTTAACTAGGGATATGTGGCAATCTCTGTTGCTTTTAGCCACCTTTTGAGAAACCTATAGAGGGTGACACGTGCTGGTCTCTGCATCACTCTATTTATATTATAGAAACAATCAGGCCTCATTTCATATTTACATGGACAACGACACTTGGCGACTTTTTCTTGCTTCAGAAACAAAACTTGAGACCCACCACAGTCTTGGCTATATCAGTGATGCAAAATGAAGATAATTCAGATCTCGACACGTGGTGGCTTCCACTCTCTTCAGCTAGGATACGTGGCATCTTCAGTTGCTTTTAGAAAATCAAATTAAAACCCTCCACGATTGCCACTTGGCACTTTTCGCTTGATCCTGATACTTAGCTTGTTAAAACCTTCTACTAAAAAGAGATTTGAAATGCGGATGCCGATATGAAACATGGATGCTGACACTTGTCACATTCCACTGAGTTGTTATGAGATACGTGGCACGTCCTGACCAACTTATAAAAATTATGAAAGGTGCCTCAGCCGATGACACTTGGCAGCTTTCGCTTGACTTTGACACTTGGAAAAAATGAATCAAAAGGAAAATAGATCCCGCGCTCTGTTTCACAACTTCGTCATCTCAAACCAAAGTGTGTGGGAACAAAATTTTGCAACGCGCAACTGAAAATCAGAATGAAACATAGAGTATTTTTTACCCTACAATATCATCATAAATATATGTTTGGTTTTAGCTTGAATGATAATGCTTATTTTGGTCAAGTGGAATCTCTTTTTCAATGATGATGATATGGACCTAGATTATTTAAACACATTGCTCGCTACACCTAATATAAAGTACAAGTATACTTTATAAAATGAAGATATAATAGAAATAAATATTGGCACTAATGTGTTTTATGTAGAGGGTGCATAAGTGTTCAAAACAATATATTATCCATATAAAATGAATGACACAAATATAAATAAGGCATAAGTATTGTAATATAACAAATTATATGTGAAATTGGAAGATGAATGAAAGTATCTTAAACAATTGTCAATTAAAAGGGAAAATAGAGATGCAACCCTAATTTTTGACTTCCCTGAGCTCTTATAGATACTAAGAATGTTAGAAAGGAGTATCAGAAATAGTAAAAAAGAGCATCCTCAAATAATTTTAAATCCATTCTTTATTAGCTTAAATTCATCCTTGAACTTTTTTGGAAGTCTATTTCCCAAGAAGTCAACTTGTACTATATTTGATCTTTCAACATGGTTTATCTATGACTCTAACCTTTACAATGTGCCAAACAAACCTTGCACATTAATTAACCTCATGCCTGAAAAACCTTGCACATTCCTTAAACCCATGTCTATTCATTGTCACATATTTATCGACCACCTTATCTTTACTCAATTATAATAAAGCTCAACATTTAGATAATATGAAATTTGAATTCTTCAACCATAGTCTCGAAGTTTTCATTATTTACGTAGCCAACATGTTTAACTATATTATAAATATGTCTTTATTCATCATGGACAACCACATCATCTAATTGATACAAAAAGTTGGGCACAAAAATGATCCTAGTAATTATCACATCAAGATTGGTCATACACTTGCAAAAATCTTTCTTAGTGCTTTAAACATCCATTTCCTTAAATGGGCCAAAACCAAAAACTTGAGTGCTAAAGGACAAGCAGGTTTTAAGAGGAATAATCACATTACTAATCATATTTTCACCTTGACCTATATAATTAAGAAAGCTAAGGCAAAAAAGGTACAAATTTTACTGTCGATTTATAGGCTTTGCAAAAAAATTTACAATTATAATAACATTTACTAAAGAAATGAAGTATTTGATAAACATATCATAAGTTAAAAGAAGTAAATTATCAACAATTTATTGAAAAGTGAAAGATTTAAACATACATAATTCTATTATAACAAAATAAGTAAGTTATATAAAAAGAGATGTGATTTTATAATCAAGAATCAAATTTTACATTAAAAATAGATTTATTCTAAAATTAAGAATCATATAAAGATACATGTACTTTTATTGGGTCCCTCAAAGCTCAAAAGTCTTAAAATTTTATTTTTTTTATTATTATATAATTTAAAAAGTTTGCATTAAACATACATGATTCTATTATAACAAAATAAGTAAATTATATGCAAAATGATTTTATAACCAAGAATCAAATTTTACATTAAAAAATAAAATTATTATAAAATTAAGAATCATATAGAGATACATGCACTTTTATTAAGTCACTCTCAAAACTTAAAATCCTTAGGATTTTATTTTTATTACTATTATTTAATAAAAAGAGTTTGCATTAAACATACATAATTCTATTATAAATAAATAAGTAATGTGCAAAGATATGTAATTTTATAACTAAGAATCAAATTTTACATTAAAAAATAGAATTATTATAAAATTAAGAATCATATAAAGATACATGCACTTTTATTGGGTCCCTCTCAAAACTCTTAGGATTTTATTTGTATTACTATTATTTAATGAAAGAAGTTTACATTAAACATACATAATTATATTATAATAAAATAAGTTATATGCAAAGAGATATGATTCTATAATTAAGAATCAAATTTTACATCAAAAATTATAAAATTAAGAATCATATAAAGATATATGCACTTTTATTGGGTCCATTTCAAAGCTCAAAAGTCTTAAGATTTTATTTTGATTACTATTATTTAATAAAATAAATTTACATATAGCTTTTCTTTTACTTGTAATATGTAAACCTAATATTTGTTTAAACATGTATTCAAAGTTTTATATGAAGGGAAAAAATTATACTTTGAAATCTAGGAATCCACCCACCTATTAAGGTTTAGTATATGCCTTAACTAGAATGCATTTCTAAATCATTCATTTCCCAACAATGATGCAAAGGTATCTCATTAACGTTCCTAATATGAATGGAAATATAAATTTACCTCTGTTAGTCCTAACTATGATCTAGTTTCCTTGTTCTTTTTGACCTTTCTAGTTATTTCTTCACCTTTGTCTCATCTCTTAGTACACTTGTCTCGGTTAGGTTAAAAATTCCCTTCTTTAGTCTCCAAACCTCTTTACACTCTAGAAGTCACTTCTTATTTGTTTATACTCTGTCCTCTCATCTTCTTAATGTCATTATTCCTCTTATCATAGCCATTTTCTTAAATCTCTCTTAGTCTTCTCCATCTAAGCTTAGTACTCATACTTGCTCATAGGTTTATAGGCCTCAATATATAATTCTAAGTCTCTTGGATTCTATGAATTATATTAAGGTCATTACCATATTCATTCAAAAGCTCTTTGACCTCTCATTCCACTCACAAAACCTTCCTACACAATGTTTTTATCACTCACTACTTCATTCCTTAGTTATAGTTTTCTTTATAGCCTTTTTTGGACCTTTATCCATTGTACGAGTAGGTACAATCATATATTTAGATAATAATTATATTTTATGACATCCTCTATCGTTTCCTTCCTCTCCATGAACTTTATTGGCTCAACTAGACTCCTACACACCTTTTCCAAACCCTCTTTAGACCTAATAAGGTCTCCTCTACCCTATTTTATATATAATCACTTATATTCTATACATAGAGATACGTACAAACTTAAAACCCCCAAAATATCTTAATGCACATTAGTCTCCAACTAATCACCAAAAATTAGTACATTTGACTAGTTAAATCACTCACAACACAAATTTTAGTTTCAAAACCCTAGAATAGGGTTTACACAGTCTAAATGAACTTGATAAGGGTTATTTTCTATAAATTTTCAAGTTAATGTAACAGTGGAATAGGGTTTGTATTATCCTTTTGTCTCTTTACCAACCATTAGATTCCTCATTTAACTTCTCTATTCATCAATTACTCAAGTTTGGGTCTAACTGTAGGTCAAGACACAGTCTTTGTAGAGTCTGAGTTGAATACTTTATGAAATATATGCCAAAACCAGTTTGAAATAATGTAAGAACATTTAATCACATTGAAACAATAACCTACTAATATTTTATGTGTTTCATCCAAGTTTCTACATGAACTTTCTTACATATAGGGTATACTCAGTCTTCTTTGTCACAACTGACAAGAAACACAGGGTCCGTATTTGTTCTCCTCAGACATTATTTGTAAAATAACAAAAGATAATGTTCTTAAGAACCTTAAATTCATGAAAATAAAGTATTACCAAAATTTATATGTGGTTCAAACACCTTCCATAGAGTCTTTCTTCACAAACAAATGCAAACTCGATCTTAAACATTGAACACAGGAAAAAACAAGGTCTATATATCTAAACTTCAAAATGGAGATGATTTTCTTGAGATTCATGGAATTAGAATAAATTCATATTTGAAAACATCTAATACTTTTTCCTCCCCCCATCCTATACTATGCATGCCCACACTTCAACATATATTCTTTTCTTTAAATCATGTAACCAACTACTTAATCTTGCCAATTGCACATTACATGGCAGTTACCACTTCAATATTCATGTATCCATTGCATTTTCATGAGATGTACATTGAAAAACTACTACACACACATATAGGACTCATAATGACCTTTTAAAAACATTTCATATCACTTACATTTTCATCAATCTTAACAAACACTCTAAAACACAACTACAAATTTAAATCCCACTTTTGGTGGGAAAACACAATATGACTTAAATTTGAATTATAAGAACTCCTAGGACCTCTAAATAATGAAACCACATTATAAAATACCCCCTATTACCTAAATCAACCCAAAATATAGACAACTAAAGATGCCCCTGCATTATACTACCAAGAGGCAAAAGAAACTTTCCCTATAAATTAAATAAATTTTTTGTTGAATGAATATTCTTAAAACCTTTCTTAGCATCTCTCCTTCTTCCCAACTTATACTCTTTAATTCATGGCCTCCTTGATCCCAATTCATACTATAATAATGTAAACCTCTTTGACTCTTGATTAATGTTATTATGACTCTTCCCTTGTTGATGTCTTTCTTAATATGGGTCTCCAACCTGATCATTTTCAGCATCTTGTTGTTTTCCTACAACAAACCTACACATGGAACACATAATTTAAACATAGCAACCTCCTTCTTGTCTTATATGAAACCACACTCTTGCACTTGCATGGTTGTCCTGTCTATGCTTGGATCTATTACTTGTTGGACTACTCCTTGTTCCATATTCTTATCTACAGTATTATCAACCTCTTCAACTTCATTATTCCTCTCTTGTTGTTGGTCATTCTCTATCTGATCAGTCACTTCACTTCCCATACCAAAATCTCTCAACAGACCAACCTTCTTAACAAACTCTTTGAAATACTCCACATTATCTATCAAGGATATCTGACTAGACAACTTTGTAATCATCTTTTCCAAGTGAGTTGTTGACATGGACTGTGTTTCACAAGACAAAATAGTTTTTTTGTTGACTATAATAACCATTTATTGAGGTTAACATAATGCATTACTCACCTCATCATGATTGATTGGTTGTATAATCTCTTTGTTTCCTACAACCATTACTTTAGAGCTCTATTCAACTGTTACAATCTTCTCTTCCCTTTGTTTACCAACTTTCACTCCACCTTCTTTCTCTTGACCCTTGTATTTAGCATCCATTGCTTTGTACCATTCATCTATTTTATATTTTGTCACTTCTTTCACCACCTCTTTATACATTTTATGTGGATCAAATTTACCTTCATTTTTCTCTTCATGCTCCATGAGCCTATGCATTGGCCCTATTAGTTCATCTCCCTCATCAACTCTTACACCTTCATACACACATGTTGAAACATCATTAGATTTAATATCATGAGGCTTGTTTTCCCCTTCATTTTTATTCTTAGGTTATTTGGTTAACATCCTCAGCTATCTTCTCACTTTACACACTTCTTGTCTTTTCTTCATCATCATCATCATTTCCTTAAGAGGCCATCTCACTATTTTTCTGATTCCAACAAAAAACTTTGGTCTAAGCTCCTCTAAGACTTGCTCTAAACCTATCAATATTGCCTTCAACTCATCAATCTCTCTTTTATCAACTTTCTCTTTCTCCATTTCCTTATGGCATCTTTCATGCTTTAAGCCCTTCATCTCGCTTTCACTCTTTCCACTCTCTCTATCTTCACTCTCTCTCTAGGTCTCACCTTGACCTATCTCTTCTTGACAAGCTTATCTTCTTGTCTCCTTGACCTCACTTGGGTCTTATAACTTTCTATATTAAAGCTCTCCCTGAGATTGCTCCTTTGAGATTTCACTCTCTCTCTCACCAAGCCATTATGGCTTAAGGGGGATCTTTCCACAAAATATTACTTTGCTACCTCACTATTCATTCCTGCAACTTTCTTTAGCAACCTTTCAAACAACCTTCAACACTTTTTCATGAACTTATCAAATACATAAAATGAATACAAAAGCAAACATGTACCTTTCTTTGCTTGCAATCCTTCTTCATCCTCTTCCCCAAATAACTTCTCGCTCTAATACCACATGATGTAGAGGTATCTCATTCATGTTCCTAATATGAATGGAAACATAAACTTACCTTTCCTAATCCTAACTCTGATTTGGTTTCCTTATTCTCATTGACCTTTGTATCTCTTTCTTCACCTCTATCTCATCTCTTAGTACACTTGTCTCTATTAGGTTAACAATTCCCTTTTTGAGTCTCCAAACCTCTTTACACTTTGGAAGTCGCTTCTAATTTGTTTATACTCTATCCTCTTATCTTCTTAATGTCATTATTCCTCTTATCATAGCCATTTTCTTAAATCTCTCTCAGTCTTATCCATCTAAGCTTAGTATTCATACTTGATCATATGTTTATAGGCCTCAATATATAATTTTGAGTCTCCTAGATTCTATGAAGGATATTAGGGTCATTACCATATTCATTCAAATGCTTTTTGAACTCTCATTCCACTCACACAACCTTCTTACACAATGCTTTCATCACTCATTGCTTCATCCCTTAGTTATAACTTTCTTTGTAGCCTTTTTTGGGGCCTTTTCCATTGTACGGATAGGTACAGTCAGATATTTAGAAAATAATTATATTTTATGACACCCTCTATCACTTCCTTCCTCTCCATGAACTTTTTTGGCTCAACTAGACTCCTAAACACCTTTTCCAAACCCTCTTTAGACCTAATTAGGTATCCTCTACCATGGTTTGTATACAGTCACTTATATTCTATACATAGAGGTACATACAGACTTAAAACCCCCAAAATCTCTTAATGCACATTATTCTCTAGCTAATCACCAAAAATTAGTACATTTTAATAGTTGAATCACTCACAACACCAATTTTAGTTTTGAAACCCTAGAATAGGGTTTACATAGTCTGAATGAACCCGAGAAGGGTTAATTTGGTTCATTAAGTTTTCTATCAAGTTTCAATATAATGTAATAGTGGAATAGGGTCTGTATTAGCCTTTTTTATCTTTACCAACCATTGGATTCCTCATTTAATGTCACTATTCATCAATTAACTTCAAGTTTGGGTCTGACTGTAAGTCAAGACACAATCTTTAGAGGGTCTGAGTAGAATAATTTATGAAATATATGTCCAAACTAGTTTTAAATCATTTAATAACCTTTAATCACATTGAAAAAATAATTTACTAATATTTTATATGTTTCATCCAAGTTTTTACATGAACTTTCTTACATAGAGGGTATACTCGATCTTCTTTGTCACAACTGATAGGAAACATAGGGTCTGTGTTTGTTCTCCTCAGACAATCTTTTAAAAATACCAAAAGAAAATGTTTTTAAGAACCTTAAATTCATGACAATAAAGGCTTACCAACATGTATATTTGGTTCCAACACTTTCCAGAGATTCTTGCTTCACAAACAAATGCAAACTTGGTCTTGAACACTAAACACAGGCAAAAATAGGGTCTATATATTTGAACTTCAAAATGGAGATGATTTTATTGATATTCTTGGAATTAGAATACATTCATACTTGAACGCATCCAAGACTTTGTCCTCCCCCCTTCCTATACTACTCATGCCCACACTTCAACATACATTATTTTCTTTCAATCATGTAACCAACTACCTAATCTTGCCAAATGCACATTGCATGGCAGTTACCACTTCAAGATTCATGTATATATTGTATTTTCATGAGATGTACATTGAGAAACTACTACACACACATCTAGGACTCACAATGACCTTTTACAAACATTTCATATCACTTACATCTTCATCAATCTTAACTAACACTCTAAAACACAACTACAAATTCAAATTCCACTTTTGGTGGGAAAACACAATAAGACTTAAATTTGAATTCTATAAACTCCTAAGACATATAACTAATGAAATAAAATTATAAAATACCCCTTATTACCTAAAGAAACCCAAAATTTAGACAACTAAAGATCCCCCTGAATCAACTACTAAGGGGCAAAAGAAACTTTCTATGAAAATTAAATAAATACTTTGATGAATGAATGTTCTTAAGACCTTTCTAAGCATCTCTCCTTCTTCCCACCTTATGCTCTTCAATTCATGGCCTCCTAGATCCCAATGCCTACTATAATAATGTAAACCTATTTGACTCTTGGTTAATGTTATTATGCCTCCTCCCTTGTCGATGTATTCCTTGATATGGGTCTACAACTCGATCATCTTCAACATCTTGTTGTTGTCCTGCAACAAACCTACACATGTAACACAAAAGTTAAAGATAACAACCTCCTTCTTGTCTTCTATGAAGCCACACTCTTTCACTTGAATGGTTGTCCTTGTTATGCTTGGATCTGTTGCTTGTTGGATTACTCCTTGTTGTTCCATATTCTTACCTATAGTATTTTCAACATCTTCAACTTTATTATTCCTGTCTTGTTGTTGTTCATTTTTTGTCTGATCAGTCACTTCACTTCCCATACAAAACTCTCTCAACACAACAACCTTATTAACAAACTCTTTTAAATACTCCACATTATCTATCAAGGATATCTGACTAGACAACTTTGTAATCATCTTTTCCAAGTGAGTTGTTGACATGGGTTGTGTTTCACAATACAAAATAGTTTCTTTGTTGACTATAATAACCATTTATTTAGGTTCACACAATGCTTTATGTTGATGCTGGAAAGTGCACCCTTTGGCAGGAAAATGGATTCCTGCCCTCTCCCCGCAACATGGAAACCCCTCTCTCGCCTGTGGGACGGCGAAGCAGGAGAGGAGAGTCTCTAGATATGGGCTAGTTCCCTCTGATGTATCTTGTTTGTTTCAGGTAACGCAAAATATAGGTATATAGATATATACTGGGGGGGATGAAAAGAGAGAGAGAAAAAAGCATGAAAACAAACACCCTACTCTAAAATAGGTGATACACCAAAAACAGATGACCTTCCCACATCCACTCTCAGGATCAGACAAAAACGTACATACACTCAGATCTGACAGAAAAGACCAGGTCTCTGGGATGACAGGGAGGTTCTTATGGAAAGCACAAGAAAAGGGACTCACCAAGGTGCTGAGAAACACACACTGTAAGTGACCTCACCTGTTCTATACCTTCAAAACAGAACTCTACTCCTGACAGCAGCAGACAGTGGCACTTTGTAGATCGCAGGTTTGCTGGTGTTGAACCTGTGAGAGCATCAAGAGACAATGACTGGACACAGATTAACATTCAATGCATACACTGAAAGATCCATCCAAATAGAGGTAAAAACTGTCTTTTATTGATTCAGGTGGAAAATTTGGAGAGCAGTGCTCTTTACAAAAGTGGGGAAGTTTTTTTTTTTTTTTTGGAAAATGACTAAGTCCCTGTATTTATAGCAGAAGAGCCAAGAGAAGTTTCATTGGAAAGCATGAAAACACTATTGATGACATCACAAGTCTGCCAAGACCATGCTTGTTGCCTCGTGTTGCGTGTTGGTCTTCTCCTCCGGTGGCTGGGCAGGTTTTTTCTTGTGCACTGCAAGTGAAATTTGCCGCCCTTGCAGTGTGCGGCAATTTTGCCGCCCTTTGCATGAACTTCATGTAGGATTCTCTACCGACGTCAGCTGATAAGCTGCCGACGGTGGCAATCTTGCTGACGTCGGTCTAAGTAAGCTGTCGATGTCGGCAGAATTGTGCTCTGCGCGACAATTTCTCCTTTCCCGCCATGGGGCGGGGTTTTCCATTTCACCGCCTTAGGGCGGGGTTTTACAATTCGCTGCCCTGGGCGGGCTTTTCCATTTCGCCACCCTAGGGTGGGGTTTTACAATTCGCCACCCTGGGCGGGCTTTTCCATTTCGCCGCCCTTGGGCGGGGTTTTACAACTTTTGCGCCTGTCGTTGTGCTACCGACATCGGCGGTTCTGTCGACGTCGGTCTCTGTAAGGTGCCAACGACGGTAGTATTGCCGACGTCGACCGATGTCGACGGCCTTTTGTGTTGTGGGCGGCAAATTTTACACCCTCTGCATGTTTGTAGGTGGACTCATTTTACCTGCCCTTGTAGTGGGCGGCGATTTTACTGCCCTCTACATTTTTTCCTGCCCTCTTTTTGTCTAAGTGTTGAACACTCCATTTTCTTCTCTTCTCTCGTAGACGTTTGAAGACTCTCCCTTTCGCTGCCTTTTATAATCAATGCTCTGTAACGAAATTGTCAAAACCTGAAGGTGGACCTTGCAACCCGAAATGACTGGCCTGTAAAGCAGGTGTAGGAGGTGACCGGGATTTTGCCTGAGGGGCAAAATTGGGTCAAAAAATTGGCGACTCACGGGGGAAGCGTGCCTGCTATGCTTAGAACCCAGTTGCCTTGCATATCCATTGGGTGCGGAGTAGGATGGTGACTTTGAAGCGAGTTCACAACAGCTTTGATAATCCCAGAATCAAAATACACATAATTTACCCCCAAACAAAGGGAAACACACAAAGCTAAAAACAACTATCTGTGCAAACTACACTTAGGGAAAATAGGGAAACAACTGAAAGCAAACTATTATATACAGTTAACCAAGAATGCTCTCATCCCTCCTGGATCGAAAAGGAATTTTCTTAAGTCCCCTTCCTGGTGAAGAGACTTATCATGACAGGCAAGTAGCTGGAAGAAAAAGAGAGATGGTGACTTGCTCTTCTTGCCTGTCACCTGAGTTGGCTGGGAACCGAGTGGATATTCAAACATGCCTCCAATATATACGTATTCTGATTATCCTTGGAGGCCTGTTAAATGCTGGTCCCTGAAATTGGTGCTTCTCACCAAGAAGTCAATTGCTGCCGGTTTATCACCATAAGCCTTCTGATCTGCACAATTCTTCTGCAATGTATCATGGTCTGATTTGTTTCTTTCTGTCTCTTTGAAAACTCTATCAGACTCATCCTCTGCTTCTTCGTGGCCTTCTTGAAGAAAGTTGACTGTGGTGATGTCTAAAAGGGGCTCACAAAATGATTGTTCATCCCACAAGACTTCAATTTCTTGTTTAAAGCTCGGTTCTTCAAGGCATTCCTCCAAAAGGACGGACTTTTCCTTTTCCTCTTTGCTGATCAGGCTCTCTAGATTTTCAAAAATATTCTCCTGATCTTCCTCTTTCTCAGGTTCTTCCATGTAGTCATCCTCATCAATACAGCAAGGAAGTTCATCAAATAGAGGAGGAGAGAGCTTACCATGCATTTGTTCCTCTTCGAATTGCTGGAACATCTGCATATACGCAAGGCCTACATCTTCTCCATTACTGATAAGATCTTCACAAGGAGCATCAATGACGATTTCTTCTTCGTTGTCGCTCATGACAACCTCCTGAAGGACTGCAGATTGGATCTTTTGTTCCTCACCTGCCTCTTGCAAAATAGGTTCTTCTTCGAGAAGGGACGACGTGGAGAAAATATGTGGGAGAGGGGGCAGCCCTTGAGCTAGAATCAAATGATTCTCCTCCCTCCACTTGATCAACACTTCATTTATATCAGGCACGGCCTGATAACTCTCTTGGAAACATGTAAGTGGGGTGTGTTCAGGCATGGAATGTGCTGTTTGGTCTGAACCGTCCAGCACACATTGGCTGAGGGAATTCTCTTTAGACTCCAACTCTGCAATTCTCCTACTCAGATTCTTTTTAAAAATATTTTCTTGGAGGCTGTCAGCATCATCATAGGAAGGTACAGCTTCAACTTCTTCAAGGTTTTGAAAAAAACCTTGCTTTTCTTCTTCTTTGCTGCCCCATGATTCCACTGTCTTCCCCCAATTCAGGATCCCTGAATTTGAATCTTGCTCCTGTGAACAGACAGCAACTTTGTTCTCCACGAGGTCCTGAGGTTCTTCCGCAAGGTCTGAAAAAATTAACTCCCTTTCAAGGAGTAGCTTCATCCTAGCCTCTAAGTCTTCAATCTGTCTGGCTAGGTTTTCCTTGAAGAGTCTTTCTTGGAGGTGGCTAGCATGATCCTCTTCAAAGCTCTGAGCTGGGTCCTGGCCTTCCTTCCTCCAACTTGGAATTTGCACATCATGCTGAAAAACTTGGGGAGGCTGAGGAATGCAAGGAAAACACTGTTGGTGCGTTGGAGGAGCCTCTAGAAGAGGGACGTGCTGGCTGGTGGTATTATTTTCGATGGAAGATTCCTGATCTAAGGTGTTGAAAAGATTGATCTCCCTGGGAGGTTGTTCTGATGCCCTCTGGTGTTGGAAGGCCAGGCGTACGGGATTGGGGGCAGCGGTACTTGATGAGCTGGAGTGAGCAAGTGCAATTTGGTAAAATGGATTTGGTGCAAAAGATGGGGTTTTCTTCAGGGTAGGAGGGGGTACGCAAGGCTGGTTGCCTTGAATAAATGGATTTCTCCATTTTCTTACCTCCTTCTTCATGGATTGTACGGCTTGTGCTTGCCTAAACAAGCACTCCTCTTTATACATCAGCTCCTGCTGATACTTGTGATGTTCTTCCAATCTATCGATTTCTTTTGTCTGCTTTTCGAATTTCAATGCCACTTCCCTTATAGTTGCAGGGCAACTGGGAGAGCTACTTGAGGGGATTGCATAAATATCTGAAGTCTGATCATTTTCACATGAAGGAAAACAAAATCCATAATTTTTTGCAAAAGAATTATACATACAAGAAGCGATGATTTTTTTGATGGCACCAGGCTGCTTAACCAGCGGATTTAACTCGGAATCGCCAGATGCTGGAGAAATTGATTTGTTGTAACAGGACCAGCATCAGTCCTAAAACCTTACTGCGTTAAAAAACTGACTGGTAAAATCACAGTCCCACCGGGCGTGCCAAAACTGTTGACGCTGGAAAGTGCACCCTTTGGCAGGAAAACGGATTCCTGCCCTCTCCCCGCAATATGGAAACCCCTCTCTTGCCTGTGGGACGGCGAAGCAGGAGAGGAGAGTCTCTAGATATGGGCTAGTTCCCTCTGATGTATCTTGTTTGTTTCAGGTAACGCAAAATATAGGTATATAGATATATACTGGGGGGGATGAAAAGAGAGAGAGAAAAAAGCATGAAAACAAACACCCTACTCTAAAATAGGTGATACACCAAAAATAGATGACCTTCCCACATCCACTCTCAGGATCAGACAAAAACGTACATACACTCAGATCTGACAGAAAAGACCAGGTCTCTGGGATGACAGGGAGGTTCTTATGGAAAGCACAAGAAAAGGGACTCACCAAGGTGCTGAGAAACACACATTGTAAGTGACCTCACCTGTTCTATACCTTCAAAACAGAACTCTACTCCTGACAGCAGCAGACAGTGGCACTTTGTAGATCGCAGGTTTGCTAGTGTTGAACCTGTGAGAGCATCAAGAGACAATGACTAGACACAGATTAACATTCAATGCATACACTGAAATATCCATCCAAATAGAGGTAAAAACTGTCTTTTATTGATTCAGGTGGGAAATTTGGAGAGCAGTGCTCTTTACAAAAGTGGGGAAGTTTTTTTTTTTTTTTGGAAAATGACTAAGTCCCTGTATTTATAGTAGAAGAGCCAAGAGAAGTTTCATTGGAAAGCGTGAAAACACTATTGATGACATCACAACTACCAAGACCATACTTATTGCCTCGTGTTGCGTGTTGGTCTTCTCCTCCGGCGGCCGAGCAGGTTTTTTCTTGTGCACTGCAAGTGAAATTTGCCGCCCTTGCAGTGGGCGGCAATTTTGCCGCCCTTTGCATGAACTTCATGTAAGATTCTCTACCGACGGCGGCAATCTTGCCGACATCGGTATAAGTAAGCTGCCGACATTGGCAGAATTGTGCTCTGCGCGGCAATTTCTCCTTCCCCGCCATGGGGCGGGGTTTTCCATTTCACCGCCTTAGGGCGGGGTTTTACAATTCACCACCCTGGGTGGGCTTTTCCATTTCGCCGCCTTAGGGCGGGGTTTTACAATTCGCCGCCCTGGGCGGGCTTTTCCATTTCGCCGCCCTGGGCAGGCTTTTCCATTTCCCCGCCCTTGGGCGGGGTTTTACAACTTGTGCGCCTGCCATTGTGCTGCCAACGTCGGCGGTTCTACCGACGTCGGTCTCTGTAAGGTGCCGACGATGGTAGTATTGCCGATGTCGGCCGATGTCGACAGCCTTTTGTGTTGTGGGCGGCGAATTTGCCACCCTCTGCATGTTTGTAGGTGGGCTCATTTTACCTGCCCTTGTAGTGGGCGGCGATTTTGCCGCCCTCTGCATTTTTTCCTGCCCTCTTTTTGTCTAAGTGTTGAACACTCTATTTTCTTCTCTTCTCTCGTGGACGTTTGAAGACTCTCCCTTTTGCTGCCTTTCATAACCAATGCTCTGTAACGGCACTATCGAAACCTGAAGGTGGACCTTGCAACTCGAAATGACTGGCCTGTAAAGCAGGTGTAGGAGGTGACTGGGATTTTGCCTGAGGGGCAAAATTGGGTCAACACTTTACTCACCTCATCATAATTGATTGGCCGTATAATATATTTGTTGCCTGCAATTAGTACTTTGGAGCTCTGTTCAACTAATGTAGTCTTCTCTTCCCTTTGTTTATCAACTTCCACTCCACCTTCTTTCTCTTTACCCTTGTCTTTAGCGTCCATAGATTTATACCATTAATCTATGTTCTCTTTTGTCACTTATTTCCCCACCCCTTTATACATTTGATGTGGATCAGATTTACCTTCATTTTGCACCTCATGCTCCATGAGCCTATGCATTGGCCCAACTAGTTCATCTCCCTCATCAACTCTTACACCTCCATGCACACATGCTGAAACATCATTAGATTGAACATCATGAGGCTTGTTTTCCCCTTCCTTTGTCTTCTTAGGTTTTTTGGTTAACATCCTCAACTATCTTCTCAATTTGCACACTTCTTCTTGTCTTTTCTTCTTCCTCATCATTTCCTTGAGAGATCATCTCACTATTTTTCTTATTCCAACTTAAAAATTTAGTCTAAGCTCCTCTAAGACTTGCTCTAAACCTATCAAGATTGCCTTCAACTCATCAATCTCTCTTTTATCAACTTTCTCTTTCTCCATTTCCTGATGGTATCTTTCATGCTTCAAGCCCTTATTTTCTCTTTCACTCTTTACAGTCTCTCTATCTTCACTCTCTCTCTAGGTCTCACCTTGACCTATCTCTTCTTGACAAGCTTATATTCTTCTTGACTTCACTTGGATATTATAACCTTCTATATTCAAGCTCTCCTTGAGATTACTCCTTTGAGCTTTCACTCTCTCTCTCTCTCACCAAGCCATTATGGCTTAAGGTGGCTCTTTCCACACAATCTTACTTTGTTACCTCTCTATCCATTCCTGTAACTTTCTTTAGCAACCTTCCAAACAACCTTCAACACTTTTTCATGAACCTATCAAATACATAATATGAAAACAAAAGCAAACATGTACCTTTCTTTGCTTGCAATCCTTCTTCATCCTCTTCCCTAAAGAACTTCTCACTCTTATACTAGATGATGTAGAGGTATCTCATTAACATTCCTAATATGAATGGAAACATAAACTTACCTTTCCTAATCCTAGCTCTAATTTGGTTTCCTTGTTCTCATTGACCTTTGTAGCTCTTTCTTCACCTCTGTCTCATCTCTTAGTACACTTATCTCTATTAGGTTAACAATTCCCTTTTTGAGTCTCCAAACCTCTTTACACTTTGGAAGTCACTTCTGATTTGTTTATACTCTATCCTCTCATCTTCTTAATGTCATTATTCCTCTTATCATAGCCATTTTCTTAAATCTCTCTCAATCTTCTCCATCTAAGCTTAATACTCATACTTGCTCATATGTTCATAGGCCTCAATATATAATTTTGAGTCTCCAGGATTCTATGAAGGATATTAGGGTTATTACCATATTCATTCAAATGCTCTTTGAACTCTCATTCCACTCACACAGCCTTCTTACACAATGCTTGCATCACTCACTACTTCATTCCTTAGTTATAACTTTCTTTGTAGCCTTTTTTTGGGCCTTTTCCATTGTACGGACAGGTACAGTCGGATCTTTAGAAACTAATTGTATTTTATGACACCCTCTATCATTTCCTTCCTCTCTATGAACTTTTTTGGCTCAACTAGACTCCTAGACACCTTTTCCAAACCCTCTTTAGACCTAATTAGATCTCCTCTACCCTATTTTGTATACAATCACTTCTATTCTATACACAAAGGTACGTACGGACTTAAAAACCCCAAAATCTCTTAATGCACATTAGTCTCCAACTAATCACCAAAAATTAGCACATTTGACCAGTTGAAGCACTCACAAAACCAATTTTAGTTTTGAAACCCTAAAACATGGTTTACACAATCTGAATGAACTCGAGAAGGGTTAATTTGGTTCATTAAGTTTTCTATCAAGTTTCAAGTAATTGTAATAATGGAATGGGGTTTGTCTTAGCCTTGTGTATCTTTACCAACCATTGGATTCCTCATTTAACGTCTTTGTTCATCAATTAACTTCAAGTTTGGGTCTAACTATAGGTCAAGACATAGTCTTTGGAGGGTTTAAGTAGAATACTTTATGAAATATATGGCGAAACTAGTTTGAAATCAGGTAAGAACCTTTAATCACATTGAAACAATAACTTACTAATATTTTATGTGTTTCATCCAAGTTTCTACACAAACTTTCTTACATAAGGGGTATACTCAGTCTTCTATGTCACAACTAACAAGAAACACAGGGTCTGTGTTTGTTCTTCTCGGACAATCTTTTCAAAATACCAAAAGATAATGTTTGTAAGAACCTTAAATCATGAAAATAAAGGCTTACCAACATGTAGATGTGGTTCAAACACTTTCCACAGAGTCTTTCTTCACAAACAAATGCAAACTCAGTCTTGAACATTGAACACAGGCAAAAACATGGTATGTATATCTAAACTTCAACATGGAGATGATTTTCTTGATATTCATGGAATTAGCATACATTCATCCTTGAACACATCCAAGACTTTGTCATCCCCCCTTCCTATACTACACATGCCCACACTTCAACATACATTATTTTCTTTAAATCATGTAACCAACTACCTAATCTTGCCAAATACATGTTGCATGGCAGTTACCACGTCAAGATTCATGTATCCATTGTCTTTTCATGAGATGTACATTGAAAAACTAGTACACACACATCTAAGACTCACAATGACCTTTTACAAAGATTTCATATCACTTACATCTTCATCAATCTTAACTAACACTCTAAAACACAACTACAAATTCAAATCCCACTTTTGGTGGGAAAACAAAATATGACTTAAATTTGAATACCATGAACTCCTAGGACCTCTAATTAATGAAACCACATTCTAAAAGACCCCCTATTACCTAAAGCAACCCAAAATTTATACAACTAAAGATGCCTCTGCATCAAGCAAGCATCTTGTTCCTATACAATCTTCTAAATCATTCATTTCCCAACAAGCATCTTGTTCCTATATAATCGTTCAAAGGGATTATCAATAGAAGGGAGTGGGTATCTCCAAATACATTCTTTCCAAATATTATCACAATATTTGTTATTTTCATCATCGTCATCGTTATCATCATCATCACAATTTTTTTTCCCTTCGTCCAAATTCAAGTCTCTAACCACCTTCCAAACCCCACTATTACACTTAAACCCAGACCCAAACCCAATCATCCAAACCCTGTCCCCCTTCTTCAATCGCCCCTTGGCCTCCATGTAAGCAAGCACATACCACAGGGAGCTTGCCGACGTGTTCCCAAACCTGTGCAACGTCATCCGCGACGGCTCCACGTCATGCTCGTTCAGATTCAGGCTCTTTCCTACGCCGTCGATGATGACTGGACCGCCAGGGTGGATGCAAAAATGGTCGAAGGCTGTCTTAAAATTTGGCACGTAGGGTTTGGCTGAGTTTTTCTTTCTGAAGAAAATGTTGTAGACGTACTTCAGCTGTTCGGTGAGCGGCAAAACCTTGGGGCCTAGGGTCGTTATGTTTCTTTTCAGGGCTTCTGTTGCTGACTCCACGAGACGGTTGCTCAGGGAATAGCCGGTCACCCCCTCCTCGTCCTCACGTTGCTGTACGCAGAGGTAACCGTCGGAGCTGGCGCCTGTGTGTGTTCTGACTGTGTGGACCAGTTTCAGTTTCGCGGAATTCCTGTTGTAGGAAATATGTCAGTTATTGTAAAAATATTAAAACAAAATTTAAATCTATTCATTCCTATTAAACTTACCTACTTCTCAATTCAACTCATTCTTTAAAAAAATTAAAGTCTAAACTATTGATAGATTTCTGTTTGAATTTAATAGGATGATTTATTTATAATAATTTCACAAAAGATTTGTCAATAATGCCCAACAATAATTCAGACCTTTATTAATCTGAGAATTTTTAATAATATGAAGTTCTAAGATTGTAAAAGAAGTCATGAAGATTAAGCTTTTCTTATTGGGAACATATGAATTATGTTGATAGTGTTTTCATTTTCATAATATGTACAAACTTGTGGGTAAAACGATTATTTAATTATATGGAATTATTTTTATTGAATTTGGTTTTTATTTTTATTTTTAAATTGTTTTCTATATATTAATGTTTCTTCATAATTTAAGATGTATGGTAAAAAAATGATTGAGTATAATAACTATTTGTTGAATGCTATTCAATCATTTATGAAGTTATGTAAAGAAGAGATCAAAAATATTTGGTATGCTTAATATACATTTTTCCTATAAAAAATTGGGTTGATATCAATCATGTATGTCCATCAATGTTCCCTACATATTGAAAAAAGATAGTCATTGAAACATTAAGAATGAGATTTATAAATTCCACATAAAATTAAATTGAACAAAACTGTTGAAACTATTGTCAACCAAAAATGCATCACTACTTGGAGCAGAATTTTTAAGTAGAAGATGGATGTAATATTACTCCCAAATATATTAGAGCCTCTTTTGGTTTGAGATTTTTCTTGAGTCAATATCATATATGCTTTAATTAATTTTGCATGGACTCGAAGTGCTTTCCTTTGTGACATCAATGCATATATAAACTTTGCAATAATGAACTAAAATCAGAAGAGTATTTTGTATTTAGATTTTCAATATATTATGAGATTCATTACAGATTTTGATATATGTTTAGATAAAATCAAAGCTCTCTATGAAATCTAATTCATTACCTGTAAGTCGACTTGTTGGTAAGAAGGATAGCACAACCACCGACCCTGAAGAGACAGTTACTAACCATCATAGAGCGCTCAGTCCCTGCATACCAGCTCACATGTGACACACTCTCCGAACTCAACACCACAACAAAGGAATTGTCATGGACTCTCAACAGATCTTTGGCTAGATCAACGGCTATCAAGCTCGCACTGCATCCCATGCCGGCCAAGTTATACACCTTTACCTCCTCTTTCATCTTATAATGATTTATTATACTAGCAGCCAAAGAAGGGGATGGAGCAAAACAGGAAATATTCACCACCAATATGTCGATTTTAGAGGGGCAAATGCCAGTTTTTTTAAAAAGTGCATCCAATGTCTGTATGAAACATTCATCGAAATCTAGTCTTCCCTCTGCAAATTTTTTTTTGACTTGTCAGCAGATCAAAGCAAAAAATATATAATGCCAAACTTCTTCAATCTTCCAAAGACTTCAAAAATATATTTTTTTAAAGACTTTTTTTAAAAGTTGGTGAGGTCCTGATGAATAGTTAAATTTTAGTGGCTCTTTTTCATTGATTCACAAATATTTCAGTTTTAAAAATTACTATTTAACTATTTTATGGGGTAGTGAACAATGTAGATTCGTTTAAATTAGTTGAGTGTAAGTTAATTTTTTAGGTTAGCTCCCTTACTATTTAAAATAAATTTCATACATATAAATATAAATTGTAACATATAATCATTCGATGACTAAATTTTTAAAACATATCGGCATAGTTACCATTTATTTATGAGTTTTCTATATAGTCACATATCAGCATACTTTATATAACAAGTTATGTTTCGTATGTTCATTTCCCTTGATGCCTAAACATCATCAGTTAACTTTTGACAGACTTTTAAAACACATATTTAGAAATTTGTCAAAAAAAAGCAAGTTCATTTCTATGTAGGGCACTAAAATTTAACCTGATGGTATTTCATTATGCCATTTATTAGGGAATTAATCTCTCCAATTCTAAAACAATATATCATGCAAAACTTCTTAAATCTTTTAAAGACTTCAAAATATTCTAGATGTTTCTTATACCACCAAAATCTAAGAGACACATCCCTCGTAACCCAATATAGTAATCCAATTTAAAAGTTTTATATTCTACATATAAAAAAGGTCTACCTACCTATCATAAATGTAAAGAGGAGAAATAGTCACAATCTACTCTTAAAAGGCACTCATTCAAAACCACATGTTATTATTGAATAGAGAAGTTAATGATAGTTGTAAAAGAAAAAATTATAAAATTATTTTGTTAAAAATATAATCTAATTAAAAATATATTTAATTATAATTTTTATAATATTTATTCATATAAATAAAATAGAAATAAGTGATTTTTTTAAATTTAAGTTATTAAAATAAAAAATCTACAACACAAATTAAAAGTATTAAAATAATAATAATTATATAAATACAATTCTACCAATAATTTATTAAAATATTTTATATACATACCCACTTAAATTATTAAGATATCAAAAATACAAGAATATTTTTTAAATATAAGATTGATTCATTTGAAATATCATATAAGCAATATCCTATATATAACCCCTCTCAACACAAAATTAGAAAATCACAATTTTAAAAAAAAATAACAAATTTATTTAAACTAAAAGATCATTTATTTTAAAGGAAGATATATTTAAAATCTAACAAAACACTCTCTCTCAAACAATAAGGCTCTTAAAAGGGCACTACATACACTATTTTTATTTCTTTATTTATTTTATTTTTTATATATATATATTACTAACATAAAAGGGTTGATAATGTTAAGTTTTATTTAGAGATTTAAGAGGGTATATTTTGAATTCTTTATTCTTCACATTTATTTTCAATTTTTTATGCTTTAATTTTTTACATCCTCAATATTTTTATTTTCTCATTTAGTTTATAAATATTTTTTCAAACAATTTTATCAAATTACGTTAATACTTTTCATCATTTAGTTTATATATATGTTTCATACAATATTGAAAATGAATAATCTTCTTAAATTATGTCAATATTTTTACATCCCTCTAATAACCCAAGGGTACTCTATATGTAGATAGGCATATTTAGTTTAGATAAGCCCCTCCTTTATAGATCTTAACTAGGCCTATCCCCCATCTCTCTCTCTCTCTCTCTCTCTCTCTCTCTCTCTCTCTCTATATATATATATATATATATATATATATATATATATATATATATATATATATATTAGGAGGGATATAAAATCCTAGATAGATTAGGTTTTGCTTCTTTCTACTGGCAAAGAAGAAAAATGGGGAACAAACACACTTGGAGAGCATAGTATTGCGGAGAGTTGTGTGTTGTGTTCGAGAAAGATAAATTACTTTTTGAATGAAAATAGAAATGACTCTGTTTTAATCATATGTGTGATGATTTACTTCACGAACGAGACCTTTGGGTCAAGTTTAAATTAGCCCACACTAGATTATGTCAAAATACAAGTTAGAAAAGACAAAAAATTAACTAAAATGACATGTGTTGTAACATAACTAATAGCAAAAGAAGGCCAATTGACCACATTAAGATTCCCCCCTTTGTTGAGGGTGAGTGCCTAAAAGCCCTTGTGCCAATAAGAAAATGATGTGTGAGAGGGCGGGGGCTTTTATGCCCCTCACATCAATAGTTATAATCTTGTTCAAGACATTGAGGTCCCCTGAAGGGCAATCAACCACCGAACAAGGTGAGGCAATTTCTCTAGAATATAACTATTATAGCCAATATGGACCTATGGATCATGAGATGACTATAAACTTGTGGTAAAATAATATTGGAGGACTAGAGTTTATCAACTTCAATACCACAACTCACAACAAAATACTAAAATTTATTGGCTTCAATACTACAAATACAACCACAAATTTTTTACAATAATAAAAAATATCTCATATTAAAAAATACAACATAAACAAAAGAACCAACTATAATCAATCACTTACACAACTAACCAAGATGAGTAAAATTTATACCTCATATAATTGCAAGATGGATCTTTCTCTCTTTCTCATATATATATATATATATATATGAGAATATATCTAAATAAAAATACATATCTCAACCCTAAAAGGACAATTAGATTTTCATAAAACATATCATAGACAGCATAGTTTAAACTTATTATGACAGTGGAAAAAATTGCAAGTGAATTGACTTGCAGATGTGACATATGTGGGCGAAAGGGAACCCACAATAGAATTTCTAAATGTGAGTAAAAGTGCAAAAAAGCTTTGAAGACCGGATAAATCTTCATTAGCATTCCCCTGTGGATTTAGAAAAGAAGAGAAGAAAGATTACCGATTATTGGCTTCTGTTTTTCACACTCAATATATATAGAGATCATACAATTAAAACTGTGTGGAAGGTAAAATGGCCTGCTGGACCTTCAAAGTCACCCTACCTTTAATGGAAGGTAAATAATCTTCTTTGAATATGAAGGCTGGGCCATATGTTTCTTCTCCCAGCCCAGATTTAAACAGGACTTTTAGCTGAAATCTCACATCCTCCTCCTTCAGATTGTCATGCCGTCGAACAAAATACTCACAGAGTTCCGTGGGCATTTTTCTGTCGTCTGGCGGCTTGAAGCAGCAATATTCTACCAGATAACATTCATTCTGCCTCCACATATGGCGGATCACCCAGACTACTATTATCACTCCTGCCAAACTGCGCAATACCCAGATCTCTGATAATTTAATGCCCAGAACTCCGTATTGTTCAGAGTTCAGCTGATCATTAGGATATGCAAAGGCTGCGGAGAATAATCCCACTGCTATAATTGCAATGAAATTCCATAGCTGAAGACCAAAGGTGGCAAAACACTTCATATTTGTTTTGCTATGTGCCGTATCTATTGCAGGAATCGTCCACACAGATTTATGTATTTCAGTTGCAGGAAAGGGTCGTTGGGTTAATTATGAGAGAGGAACATGATTATTCAGCGACCAGGAATTGAAGCTATTATTAATTCTAATTGAATGGCTTTGAATTCACATACCAATTCACTCATTTTCTGGAATAAATAAATGTAGTGAAGTGAAATCATGGGAAGAGTATTAAGTGATGAACAACCTGATGTTTAATGGACCTCGGGTCTGCACGATGTCATTGCGGGTAATTACGATGATATGAGAGAAACTTAGATAACTAGCACTTGCCCTAAAGGTGTAAGTCATGCGGCATTTAAGGTGAAAGTAATTTTGCATCAATTAAAAATATATTAGTTTAGGGGTTTGTTTTGTGTTGTATCTATTATCGTGTTTGAATAAGTTTGTGAATTTTAAAGAATATTGTAAAAGTATTTATTTTTCGCGTAATAATATTGAGATCTTTCTTATGTTTTTATTACTCTGTGTTATCTCTTAAATCACAAACATTTAGTGAAGGTGATCCTTCAACACAGAGACAAACTAGTAGGAGAAACTTCTTTAGGTCATAGTATATGAATAACACAAGATGTGCATTAAGTTTCAAGGCATTTAGAAAAACATTGTTAACATACAAAGAGTTATGACATATGTCGTTTGTCTTGTGATATCACTTGTGCAATCTGGGACTCAACAGAGTTGTTTTGTCAGCACAAAAGCATGTGGGTAGCATAGATTTTGGGAGGTACTTGGAGCGTCATTGGTCGGCATAAGCATTGAATTTATGCTTGCCTAAAAGTTTTGCATTATCATACAATAGTTTATTGTGATTATGTTTGTAAGTGTGACTTGTTAAAAGGAGTTGATGCTAACGGTTTGGCATGTAATCTCGAAAATCGTGGAACTTGAAAGCCGCCAAGATCTTATGCATTTTAATGAGACTAGGAAAGTTGAAGAGGCACCCCATGAAGCTAAGGATGTTAGAGGAATATTTGAATTGGTCAGAGAAGTCAATATTAAAACAAGTAAGCGAGCTTATGAAGAGGGTAGTAGAAGGGAGATGGTGAGAGCACATTCCTTTTCATGTTTTTATCTTTGAATAAGATTATAAGGCATATGCAGAGTAATGTACATTTTCCAACCATTGTAATGTTATGAATTAATGAAAACCCAAATATTTGAAGTGTTCATGTTTGATGTAATCACCCAAAATTCATATTTGAGTGCTAAAAGTGCTATTTGAGGCTACATATCCCTAACTTAGCCCTAGACCTATCTTAGACCTTATTATCACACTTATTCAATCTTCACACAGGCCACAAATATCCCCAGTCATCCTTAAAGCAATTTCAGACCCTCATTTCTTGATCCTGGCCCTTCGTGCCTAATGTTCTGTCACTTGGACACTAGCGCCATAATAAGAACACTACGCTACAAGGTGTTGATGTCCCAATAATGACATTAATATCCTTTCTCTCTCTCTTTCACAAACAGATATCTTTTCAAATCTAAAACTTACTAGGATTGGTCTAGACCTATTTTAACACCCGCATAAGCATTAGAATGGTATATATACATGACTTTTAGCCCTCTATCGACTAGATGGAAATCAAATACAAAATACACATTCGAACTCAAAACAAGTTGTACACAATTAAGGTTATCAATCCCTATTCTTCCCTACTTCTGTATACTACCATCTACAATAGTCCTGAGCTCAAATTACCTAGATTTCTAGTCTCAAGCACATCCAAGGCACTTAAGGCCATTATCATACTAGTTTTACTTGCACTTACACCAACGCTTAGGTGGGGAGAACTACATTGGGTTGGATCCCTCCTTGAAGTATTGGTATGTAGGCAACTCTCATCACAGTGGGGTGTTCAGGATGTCCAACCTACCCCACTAAAAACAAACTTTTCAACTTGTATCAATTAGATGACCTAGCTACATGGAGAATTAGGGTTTGCTCACAAATTTGATCAAAATAAGCAATATATAGGGTTTTAGAACTCATGTACATAGGAACAAACTCAGAGATCTAGACATAGGTGCACCTAGAAGCTCAAAATAGTCTTTCACATAGGACACTATTGCCAATATCAGGACACTACTGCCACATTTCCAATAATGGTGCTACTATCCAGGAGGGGTTTTGACATTGGGATACTATTTTTGATACTCATACCAGCCTCTACCTCAATTTCTAGCCTCTAGATCATATGTTTCAGTCATTTTTCAACTAAGTTATTACTTGCACTATTTATTATTATTTTTAGAAAGGTCAAAGTTAGTCAATTATATAACAAATCAGTGGTTGTATTTATTACATATTATTATCCTGATTTAGTCTACTCAACTCTTTAACAAACATAGGATTTACACTAAGTCCTAAAATGTTAAAACATTTTATGAACCTGACTTACTTCAAATATTGCACAAACCCTAACCTTAGATAACCCCAGGGTTTCTATTTCTAGTCTTCTAGGACCCTCAACCATATTTAAATTTTATATATCACGATAATAATGATAGATGAAGTTAATTACTTTTTAATGCAAAGTTTTTTAGTTCCTTTTGAAGGCTTGTTTCCTTTTATTTGGAATGAATTCAAAGATGACGTAAATACACATGTACATGATGCTTTAAATTAGTTTAAATAGATGTCATGTTTCACAACATGTTTGTTAGAGGTACAATCACTGAGAGGGGGAGTGAATTAGTGATGCAAGATAATCCAATTCAATTGCCAACTCTTTAAACATTCAACATACATCAACTTGATTAAGCAACATAAACATCAAAGCACGTACATCTAAAGCATACATAAGAGCATACATCACATGAATATATCATATATGTGGAAAACCCTCTTAGGAGATAAAACCCAATAAACCCTAAAAGATGGAATATAGTTATATAAAACAAGATTCAATATTTAGACTAGCACCAACTGATCAGGGAACCCCCATCCCTTAGTTTATTGAGACACCAATCCCACAAAGGAGCTACTACCCCTATCTAGCTAAGCACCCACAACAACTAGACCTTTAGTAAGATTTACCTTACAAGGAAGAACCAACCCCCTAGGAAAATAAGCACCCACTCAGCTACCTGAACAAATCATCTTGAACACCTATTGCTACTCTTCAACTGATGATGATCACATTTGTTTACATTCTTCACCTCCAATCTCTCTCAAGTTGCTTCTAGGGGTAACTTGCTCAATCTGCCTCTTCTAGGCTCATTAGGTCCAATGACTTGTGTGCCTTCCTGCATCAACTTGATCAAATAAACATGTCTAAAATTTCTCACACTTTGATGGTACTTATTGACCTATACCCTCTCTTTCAAAGGTTCTCTCCTTCGCTTGAATCCACACACTCCCTACAAGCACAATTAGTCTAAATAGACCTTGTACTTATGCCACTCTCTTCTTTTAACACATCTTGGTCAGCCAAGATACTTTACATATTTATTCTACCTTTGAAATAGGTCCTCATACATGTTACATGTAATAACCACACACTCCTTAGGTCGGTCAATACCTCATTAGCCCCAAACCATCATTAGGTCTTAGTGAGACCTAAAACAATTAGGCCTTCATACTCACACGTTACATGTGAGACTACTTGTACCACCTTTATCATTTATCAATGTTTTAAACACATTAAAAATATCTCCAATATACTCTTAATTAATCCCTCATGGGTCTATGCCACTTGAAATAGCAACTCAACACTTGAACCTACAAATTAGGTCTCCTCGTTCTTTAGGTCTTTCAACATAGAAAACACATATTCAAAATTTTGAAGATATAAGTCAAATATTTCACATTTACATATGATAATATCACATGGTTTAATCCTTAAATAACTCTAATATACCTCCACATAATTTAGACACTTCGACACAAGCTGTAATCACTTAATTCAACTCTCTCAAAATGACCACTTAGACTAGTTACATACAATCAAAATAAAGTTATGATATTTTGACTCTTCATATCTGATCAAGGGAAAAATATGACAAAAAATGATTTTTAATAATCCTTAGAGACCTATATAACATCTCCAAACTCATTTTATTCTTTAATTATGCTCAGAACACCTTCAACTTACCTCTGCAAGATGGTCACTCAAACTGCCAGTGTATTCAATAAACATAGTCAACTTCAAAGCCTTTGTTCATACTGAATATGGATTGGTAAAACCTTAAAAATACACAAAAATTTTCCTCATGGAGTATACAACATTATATAATAGTTATTTCATCTTGAAACATCAAAATACTATCAAGAACAACCCAATTATCCTTCTCAGGTCACTTGCAGAACATGGTCAAACACACAGTCAACTTTGGAGCTCAATATCTACAAATTATACTAATATTCAAACCTTATAACTCACTTATATATTTTTTCATTTAATTCCTCTTCAAATTTTATTTTTACATCACCTTTAAATTCATCATAGATCAAAATATATAATCAAAATACCGAGCACTTGTTTTTTTTGTTAAATTCAAATGTTAACGATCACTATATAAACGTTAAACATCAAAAACTTTGTCATCATCTCATGTCCCTTGAAAACTATATAAAATTTTCATCATTCATATCCTCATAAGTATCTTGATCTTTACCTTGCAATGCTCACCATTGATCTTTGATCTAAGCTTCCGTGATTGTGCCATTTGGTAGCTCTGCATGCCTTTTACACATTTGACTATTTAACTCCAATGAGATTATACCACTTGGAAAATACATGTGAAATCTTGAATATTTGACTCAATACACTCCATTGGATCATAATATACATGATCATGTGCTCATCGTTGATCTCTATTTGACAGGTTTCACGGTCATCGTTAGATCTGCTGCTCAAACTTCATGATTGTGACACATGTTACTAGCATTTGCAATATTGACTATTTGACTTTCAAACATGCCGTTGGATACTTATCCATTTATATTAAACATTCACCATTATATTTTGATCTGATTAAATTCTCACCATATATCTTTGATAATGCAAATTTGGCTAAGTATGGGAACTTAGTAAACTTTGTCTGAGAAGCCAACTTTGCACCTTAGTAACTTTTGCTACGCTTAACCTCATGACCTAAAATTTGAACCATATGATTTTCTCATATAATGGAATATATACATATATAAATATAATCTTGAACCATTCACATGTGAAATATGATATCATCAATCTACTTACTTAGTCTTATCTGTCAAGATAACTACTTGAGCTTAGACATTCATATGAATGTTTTGATTAATTACATTCACTTTCATAAGCACTCAAAGAAATCATAACATCCCATAGAGTCTTTAAAACATGTTCATACCATAAATATCATCCATCAATTTCCTATCCAAGTCAAACACTAAATAACCATGTAAGAACACTGAAGCACATTGAAGCACACTTTCTCATTATCAATCTAACACACATGACACATCATCAACAACCTTGGTCACCTTGGAGACATCATAGAAAAAACTCTAATAATATCCCCATTTTTCATTGATGTCAACACCAATACAAAGGTTATGTATAGAGTTTGTCTCTCTCTTTAATCATTTTCTCCCCCTATGACATAATGACGTGGGCTCAACTCTTGATCCTATGAACTTGAAAAGATTTCAAGGACCAATAATAGGAAATTACCACCTCTAAGAGATGATACATACTCTTCCTAACATTGTGAATACCTCTTCTTACCTTGATCTTCTTCAAGCATGCTCCATGACTACATTCTTCTTTCATCATACATAGCTTCTATGAAGACAAAACATACACAATCATGAGAAACTACATGAACTTACATTGAAAACATTAAGAGGGACTCCCCCTAAGTCCCCTAAGCTTAGGCACCCTTTTGATCATCTCAAAACCATTTCCAACAATGATGAATGAACATAATTGCATTCATACCTTCTCTCTCAAATTCTACTATGCAGTCCTCTGATTCTAGGACCTGACCATTTACAAATCTCTCCCTTTGTTTATGCATGAGGATTTAATACATTGTCAAAGAACCTGACTTGGTTTGATCAAGTCATCATATCAACGTGCTTGAGTTTACATCTATAGCATAATTCTTCATATTTCCACCATGACTAGAACATCTCACACATGCTTCCCTTCATATTATGCACAACTCTTCAAGCCTTTCAAAATATCTGAGTTAGCTCCCCTTAACTCCATGCTTCACTTGGATCATGACATCTTTCTATTCAAAAGAATATCTTTACAACTCATCATCCTTGATCAAACACCTGGAAACTTCCATTCCCTACTTGCAGACTTTGCATACATAAATTCATTTTTCACGATATTGACCAACTAGACCATCCATCAAAGATTGACCAAAATTTTGACTTTAGGATCATTGTCCTTGAATATATCTTCTGAACATACAATCACAACACTTTGAAGCAGTTACAAAAAAATCATTTCTCCCCCTTAGCCAAGCGCATTTTCAAAATATCTTTATTGTCCTACAACATCAACTAAAGCTCAACTAACATCCACCATGTTTCCTCTTTTTGTAAAGTGTCTCCTTCAATCTTAGAGAGAGACACCCTTTTGACATAGGGAGACTAAAAGTCCCAAAACTTAGGAGACTCCCATATATCCATACTCTCATTTGAATTTTAGTCCTACCTCATCACTAGATTGACTTTGAATGTATCCTTGACTTCATTCTTTGCTTCAGAGTTGTCAAAAAATGTAGATAATAAAAATTCTTGACTTTCCTTCATGTCTATCATGGCAAACAAACCATCTTTGGTCTCAGTCTAATTTATACTAACATGCTTAGGTTTCCAAAACCATTTGTGACCCCATTATTGCATACTAGGAGATCCATACACCTTATTTTGATTTGAAAACTCATTCAACATGTTCTTGAAATACTAGTAATGTGACCAACTCTATGACATCTGAAACAAAAAAGATCATTCATACCTTTTGCTTGAATATGGTAGTGATCTCCCTTTGACTAATTGCTTCTTCTTACATATTCCTTTTCCCTATGACCAAAAAGATGACAAAAAAAACAATGGCACATAAAATATTTGGCATACCTTGAATCATTTGGTTGTCTAATTGGATTTTTCATTTTGACTTTGACCTAATTTGACTTCTTGTCTTTCATGCTACCATTCTCTTTGCCTTGTTCTGATCTCTTTTGTTCTTCATCAATCTTATCTATCTTGATTATGACCTTTTCATGCTCATCCTTTAGAAAAACAAGATTAGCCTTAAATTAAACACATCCATCTTCTTTATCCCTCATGCTTGAACTTGTAGCCTCTAATTGAATTGTGAGATCTTTGATGGTCTCCTTATCCTCCTTAGCCCTTTTGGTCTTATGTCATATTTTAATCTACATGCTTGCTCTTCCATAGACTTGATTAGTTCTTGATTCTCCTTTTCTTATTTGATGGATTTTCCTGACAAACTCTCCTCAAGAGATTTGACTTGTGCTTCAAGACCTTTGATCATATTCCTCATTTTATGATTCCTCTTCTTTTACTCCTTTAATTCACCAAGTGCACTCATGAGCTCAGATTCTAGATCAACTTATTCTTCCTTGCTCTCATAGAAAAATTCATCAAACACGATGATATTTTCACCCATATTATACCTTGGATCACATTCAAGTGGTTAAAATTGCATATAATGTCTTACTTTGATACTAATTGTTAAAGGTACAATCACTGAGAGGGAGGGGGTGAATCAATGGTGCAAGTTAATATAATTAAATTCCCATTTCTTTAAATATTCATCATACATCAACTTGATCAAGAAACATAAACATGAAAGTGCACACATCTAAAGCATACTTAAGAGCATACATCACATAAACACATCATATATGTGGGAAACCCTCTTGGGGGACAAAACCCCCCTAATCCCTACAAGATAGACTACAGTCATATAAAATAAGATTCAACATTTAGACAACCACAAACTGATCAAGGAACATCCTTCCCTTAGTTGAGTGAGACATCAATATCACAAAGAGCTACTTCTCCTGTCTAGTTAAGCACCCACAACAACTAGACCTTAAGTAAGCTTTACCTTACAAGGAGGAACCAACCCCCTAAGAAAAGAAGCACCCACTTAGATACCTAAATAGATCATTTTGAATACCTATTTCTACTCTTTAACTAATGATGATCACCTTTGTCTGCACTCTTCACCTCTAATCTCTCTCCAGCTACTTCTAGGGCTAACTTGCTCAATCTACCTCTTCTAATCTCATTAGGTCCAATGACTTGTGTGTCCTCCTACATCAACTTGATTAGATAAATATTTATGATATTCCTCACACTCTGATGGTCCTTACTAACCTATACCTTCTCTTTCAAAGTTTCTCTCCTTCGCTTGAATCCACACACTCCGTACAAGCATAATTAGTCTAAACAAACCTTATATTTATACCACTCTCTTCATTTAACCCATATTGGTTGGCCAAGATACTTTAAATATTTTTTATACCTTTTAAATAGGTCCTTATACATGTTGAATTTAATAACCACACACTTCTTAGGTCAGTCAATACCTCATTAGCCCCAAACCACCATTAGGTCTTGGTGAGACCTAAAACAATTAGGCCTTCATACTCACATGCTACATATGAGACTACTTGGACCACCTTCATCTTTTACCAATGCTTCTAACCCATCAAACCTATCTCCAATATACCCTTTCTTACTCCCTCATGGGTCCATACCACCTGGAACACCAACTCAACACTTGAACCTACCAATTAGGTATCCTCATTCTTTAGGTCTTTAAACATAAAAAACACATATTCAAGATTTTGAAGCTATAGCTTAAATATTTCACATATACATATGATTATATCACATGGGTAAACCCTTTAGGACCTATAATACACCTCTGCATGCTTTAGACACTTCAACATAGGCTCTAAGCACTTAATTCAACTCTCCCAGAATGACCACTTAGACTGGTCACATACAATTATATTATTTTGAATCTCCATATTTGATCAAGGGAAAAATATGACAACCAATAATTTCTCATAAGCCTTAGAGACTTATACAACATCTCCATACTCATTTTATTTTTTAATTCTACTCAGAACACCTTCAACTTACCTCTGTAAGATGGTCACTCAAACTGTAAGTGTATTCAATAAACACAATCAACTTCAAAGCCTTTGTTCATACTGAATATGGATTGGTCAAACCTAAAAAATCCACATATATGGTCTTTATTTAATCTAAAACATTTTCCAATAGTTATTTCACCTTGAAACATCAAAATGCTATTAATAACAACCCAATTATCCTTCTTAGGTCACTTGTTGAACATGGTCAAACACAATCAAACTTAGAGCTCAATATATGAAAATTTACAAATATTAAAACCTTATAGCTCATTTCTATGGATTTTCCTTTAAGTCCTCTTAAACTTTTATTTTTACATCACCTTTAAATTTGTCCTAAATCAAAAGATATAAGCAAAATACTGAGCATTGGTTTTTCCTTTGTTATTCAAATGCCAACGATCACTATGTAAATATTAAACATCAAAGACTTTATCATCATCTCATGTCCCCTAGTATCTATATCAAATATTCACCATTTATATCTTCATAATTATCTTGGTCTTTACTTAACAACACTCACCATTGATCTTCAATCCAAGCTTCGGTGATTGTGCCACTTGGCAACTCTACGTACTTTCTACATATTTGACTCCAATGAACTTCCACCAATTGGTAGCCCTACATACAATCTTGACTATTTAACTCAATATACTCCATTGGATCATAATTTTCATGATCATGTATTCACCATTGATCTCTATCTGACAGGTTGCATGCTCATCGTTAGATCTGCTACTCAAACTCCATGATTGTGACACATGTCACTAGCATATGCAATATAGAATATTTGAATTTGAACCATGTTATTGGACCCTTATCCATTTATATTAAATTCTCACCAGTATATCTATGATCTGATTAAATGATCACCCTAGATCTTTGATAATACAAATTTGGCTAATTATAGGAACTTAGTAACCTTTATCTAAGAAGCCAACTTTGCACTTTAATAACTTTTTATACGCTTAACCTCATGACCTAAAATTTGAACCATATGATCTCCTCACATAATGTAATCTATCCATATATCAAGCTACTATTTAACTCTTCACATGTGTGAAATATGATGCCATCAATCTACTTACTTAGCCTTATATATCAAGATGACTACCTGAGCTTAGACATTCATATGACTATTCTAATGAATTCTATTCACTTTCATAAGCATTCTCAAAAATAATAACATCCCATAGGGTCTCTACAACATTTCCATACTATTAATAGCATCCATCAATTTCATATCCAAGTCAAACACTAAATAACCATTCAAGAACATTGAAACACATTGAAGCACACTTTGTCATTATCAATCTAACACACATGACACCTCATCAACAACCTTAGTCACCTTGGAGACATCATAAACAAACCTCTAATAATTTTATCTTTATCTTATGTATAATTTCAATAACAAGTAAACCATTACACACATAGAGGATTTAGCACATAAGCTAACAACTATGTTTTAATTTTCAATGTCATATCTTATGCACAGGAAAGAATCTCCTTCTCCCCCTCATCTCCATGAAGATGATAGCTACTTTCCTTCTAACTAGATCCATACTATCTATAAATACTCTAATTTAGTCAAGTAACCATAAGTACTATGTCTTTTTTTTCTCTTTCACATGAAGGTCTTAGTGATGAATACAGTCCTTCTTTGCATGGTCATTTTGAGTCTTTTAATATTTTTTATGTCTTATTTTCCCTATTTATTGCACCCCCAATGGTCCTAAGTCACCTCCTCCTACTCGTAGGGGCCCCTATCCTATCCTACTTGGTCTTAGATCTATTTTAGGCCTCAAGATAGTAGTGCCATTTTGAATATAGTATATCCATCTAGCATTAGTGTCTAATTATGGATCTAATGTTTGACATCCATTTTCTCTTATATTTGAATCTTAACCATTTCTTGACATTTATCTTATGTTTGTTATCCATATTTTACAACATATTGTTTAGTGAACAAGGTATTCTATCCAAATCAAAGTTATTTCTATATAGAGACCTCACAAGACATTTTACATCTAGCACTTAATATTTTGGCATTTAATTACATAAAAACAATCAATAATACAACTCAATAATCTACATACTACTCAACTATCACATCTAGACATTGCATGCTTGATCAAAAGAAGGGCCTAAGCTAAATTTATTCTAGCATACCATGCAATTTGATTATGCACATTCCCTAAGGGAGAACTAAATGTGATCTGAGATCAATAGAATTGGGGTTAATGTAGGCAGTGGCCTGGACAATAGGGATTCTACTCCATGTGATCCTAACATCCCACACCCTAATTTTTCCCTTCTTTTTTGCATTTGATCTAGTTGTTTTTTATGTGTGCAGGTACTCAGTAGGGTTTTGTAAGAGATTAAAATAAAATAATGACACAGATGAGATCCTAGATGACATAGAACTACCTATAAGAACCCCAGAACCTCTCACAACTTTCTTAAAATTTTTAGATAGTTCCTATAGAAGGGACACTAGTGCCATAATTAGACATTATTTCCACATGAAACTATTATCTTGATATTGGTGCTACTATCAAGACTATATTTTAATCAAAGTCACAACATGAAAGGTATCAACCTATTTCGATTCTTTGATCTATAGAAATACCTATTTTATTATAGATAAGTACTCTTTCTCTTCTCACTTGCTATTTTGGGAAAGATTAATTAAATCAGTTATTTCTAGTTTTCATTCTAGTTTATTATTATACTCAACCCCTTAAAAACATAATATTTACATCATCTAAGTCCTAAAATTTTAAAACATTTTGTGAACTCGACTTACTTTGAATATTGCTTAAAACCTTAGTTTTATCTAGGGTTTACCTTCTTCCAATTTTTGTGCACTAAATTAGGGTTATAAAATTCTATTGTTTTCTAATATTTGGGATAACATAGCTCATTCAAATCAATCCTATATTAGGGTTTCACTAATTTAATGTAATTTATTTTTTTACAAAATAACCCTCATTCAAACCCTACATCCACATACTAGGTCCCTATACGCCCAAATACTGGCAATTAGGGTTTCACTTACAATCTTATTTTCTATTACCCACTTGGTTAAAAATTTCTCAGTTACATATATATTTATGTTAGATTACATTCTACCTCTTGTGTGCTTGTTATTGATTGTGTACATTCTCTTCTTTAGCAAATTTAAAACGACATCTAAGAAGTCTTCTACCCCTCACCCAACTGATGAATTTTTTATTTTTTCTCATAATTATAATAATAAATGGATAGTTTTTTAGATTGTGCATTAGAATGTAATAATGACTTAATTTATAATGATGATGACAGTTATTTTTATAATGATGGATATGAGGATTATTATGAGCATGACAATGAAAATGTAAATGAGGATATTCTTCTCTTTCCTCTCCCTCTTCTCTTACACTTCAAAATCAAACTAACAATATAATGCCAAAAGTGCCTCTTTTTGGTAGTGCTTTGTTTCATGATCTTATATTTTCAACTACTTTTGATACTATAGAGTAATTTTTTACTCTATGTTGTTTTTAAATTTTTAGTCGCGCACGCAATTTTGGTTCCCGCATACCTTGGTCATGGCAGCAAAGTTTTGGAACAGAGTGCGGGTTTCTTTTTTGTCTAAGTGTCAAAGTGTAGCAGAGGCTATCAAGTGGTGATGTCCAAACATGGGTTCTCTTTTTCCCTTTCATTTCCTTCATTCCATTTTGCCTAAGTATTGAATCTGAGCGAAAGCTACCAAGTGTCACTTTTCGAAACACGGAGCTGGCCAACTAGTGTCGTCTGAGACACTTTTTGTAATTTTTAGGAAAGTCACATATCATGCCATGTATCTAATAGTAGATAAGTGTAACGCACCATGTGTTAGCATTCGTGTCTCATATCGGCACCCACGTTCCATTCTATTTTTTGACAAAGGTTTTCAACAAGTTAAGTAATAGGGAGCAGCGGAAAGTGCCAGGTGGCAGTCGCAGAAGGCCCTGAACTACCTTTTTCAGAGGAAGGTAGAAGTCACCAAGTGTCACCATATGTAGAATCCTAGTATGTGCCTTGGATAATTCTATAGCATAACTAAAGAGAGGAATCATTCCATTTTGTCTAAGTATCGAAGAGCAGCGAAAGTCGCCAAGTGTCACTCTCTAAGTCCCCTTTTACTCCATCCTTGAAAATAGCAAAAGGAGCCACATACCCCTAATAGGAGAAGCGAAAGATGCCACGTATCTTCCTTTTGAGGGACCATCTTTGAGCTTCATTACCGAATAAAGATTGTGGTGGGTCCTGGGTGTTACTTCAAAGGTCTATGGGAGCACCAAGTGTCAACCTGCGAACACTGCCACATGCATCCATTCCCTTTTAAAAGCTGCTCAGGCAAGGAACATGATGAGTTTTATTTTATTAAAGCTTCTAAGTATTGAATAAGTGAATTATGACAGGTGTCGAAGGTGGAGCATTCCTGAACAGAATATAGAGAAAGCAAAAAATGTTGCGTGTCTTCGATAAAGTAGGCGAAAAGTGCCAAGTGTCAATCTCTAGTGCTTTCTAAGAAATATAGAGAATTTTTGGGGATTAAATAAGTGTCCTCTTTCATTTCAATAGAACAGAGTGTCTATCTATTTATTACAGCAAAGCGAGATGGAGGGAAACTCAGCAGGAGTTATTCCTGGTAGATGGAACACTTCATCGGGTAGATTTTTGGGGCTGACAAGCATTAAAAGGGCCGTCTATTTGTCCCCTATAAGTGGAGGTAGAATAGATATTTGAGCAGCTAAACAGGTGATAGAATGAGAAATTTAGGCATGAAAGGAAGTACTAGTCATGAATTGCCATGCCGCAGTCAGGGCAGTTCTTGATAAGACCAGGATACATCCAAGGCATTGATAGCGGCGTCTATTTGTCCCCTGTGAATTAAGGACGGAGTAGAATTGCATGGGAAATGGGATGATGGAAGGAGACATCTGAGGCTATAAAATAAGAGGATCAGTATCAAAAAAAAAGGGGGGGGACTTTCTATAGTTTTAGACTTTCTATAGTTTTGACCAGTAATATCATTTGCTTTTGTCTCATTTTCTTGAGTTGTAAAGTTGATGTAACTATGCATGTTTCTGTGCCTTTTATGTGGCTAAATGAATTAATAAGATTGAACTCTATGCCTTGGTTGATGTTATCTATGTCATTTGAAAAGTAGTCTTTACTGTAGATTTAATAGTGTTGTGATTAGGAATGTCATTTGCTTTTGTCTCATTTTCTTGAGTCAAAAGTTCTACATAACTGTACGTGATTTTTGTGCCTCTTATGTGATTGGAAGATTCTATTAAGAAGATTTAACACTATGCCTTTGTTGACATTTCTTGTATCTTAGCAAAAAAAGTCTCTATTGTGAGCCTCTGTTTCTATTATTTCAATCTTTTACATTGATCATGCACTTGTCTACTCTTAAATGTAATTGAATCCTATATATAGTCTCACTATGCTCAGTTACACTCAGGCGCATCACCATAGTTAGGTTTCATTTCCTACACTTGTGTTTCTATTTAATTTCCTATCCCTTTTCCCCCAACACTTGATACAAAAGAAGAGACCAGCTTCTCTAAAATCTGGAGGTTGTTTCAAGCTACAATGTCCCACAGCTTGAAACTTCCCATTGTTGATTGATTAAGATCAAGTGCAATTTTTTTCATCAATAATTTTTGGCATGCCCGGTGGGACCAATCTTTCAAGGAGCTAAAGAATTAATGGTGCATTCTTCGGCCAATTAGCCTTTGGAGGTTTTGTTTTATCAACATCAACGGCGACTCTGAGTCAAATCAGCTGATTAAGCAGTCCTAGTATCATCAAGAAATCATCATTTGGTATGTATAATTATGTTACTCATAGCTATGAGTCTTATTCTCCTTCATATGTTTTTAATCAAGATCAAGTTTCTCCCAGAATCATGGATGCATATGGTCATGAGTTTCACCATTCACAGGTTTGATATGACCAGCCTCAACCCTGTCATGAGCTATACCAGTCTTATGTCCAGTCTCCCCAATATGTCACATCCCATGCTCAACCTAATCTTATTTTCACCTTCAAAAAATCATCACTAGGATATAAAAAATATGTATTGGAGCTCAAAAATAGAAGGGGATGTGGCCAAGAAATTTCTAATCATATCACCCATCAAGTAAGGGATGCAGTAGAGCTAATTAAAAGTGAATGGGATCCCATTGAAAGAGCAAATTGGCAAGGGATTACATATGAGATGTTGGATGTGTGTGGCTTGATTGCATTTCTAGAAGAGAAGATGAGCATTCATGAGAGACGGCCTTACCAAGTCTATCAACCTACTTATCCACCACCACAAATTCCATATCAGACATATGCCACCCCTATTCATGAACCAAATCGAACCTGTCAAGGTTATTTCCCCAATAATGCCGAGTCTATGTTAGCAGTAAGGGAAAAGGACTCCAAACCCTCACTTTCCCCTCAATTCCCTTCCACCCTTCCTCAAGAAGCTTCTTGTTTTTCATCACAGCCTTCTCCTTTATACCTTTTCAAAGAAGAATATATTTTAGAAGAAGCAAACAAGTATGTAGAGGAATATGCTCAGTTCATGGTTAATCAAGAAGATTTCATGAGTGCAAAAGAGGAGGAAATCACCATAGGTACCCCCTTTGATGAACAAGAGGACAAGTCACAAGCTTTTGTCTTAACCTCTGATGAGGAAAAGATCATTTCTAACTTTTTCCTCACTTTGCAAGAAGATATGGAGGAGCATTGACACTCCCTTGATCAAGTCATTGAGACAGGTGACACTATTCTTCAAGAAGACCATCAACTAGCTAAATGTGGAGAAGACAACATTGAGACTTAGCTAAGTATGCAGAGGGGATTCCAGCTTTTAGATTTATCCATTCAAGAGGTTGAAGTCATCGAGGGGCATGATGATGCAATAGAACCCGAAAATGAGGTAGAAGGAGATAAGCCAAAAGATGATGGATATCAAAAGACACAAAGTGGAGAACCAACAGCCATTGATTTCTTGATAAGACATGACAACATGAAGAACTAGTACACCACAAGCTTTCAAGGACAAGAAGAGCTTATAGATGTCGAAAGCATGTTTAACTCAGACTCATTCAAATACAGGTGAATCTATGTTGCCTGCATAGAGGACATTTCACCAAAGATATACCCATTTCAATCACTTACATGGCAACATAAGCTGGCTTGTCATGAAGAAGATGTTAGAAATTTTGTTTTTGATCCCGAAGGGAGATAAGGATGCTTAACTAATGTAGTTAGGTAGTTTCCCATTCCCACATTGTTTTGTTTCTCATTGTTGTTTTCTTTCTTTCCTTTTAAATAAGTGTTTTAAACACAGAGTTGGTGGCTTAGAAATTTTTTAATTCTTTAAATTTTGCCGAATTAAATGCATCCCAAATCTTTCAAAATCTGTAAGGTACCTTGCGCCGCAACTTGCATAGCGTGTCCACCTCGTTGCTTCCTAAATATTGAGTAGGATCTGCTAACGGTCATCTAAATTTAAGGCTATTTGGGACTTGATAGGCCCATAAATATCCCTTAACAAGTTTTAAAGTTTAAAATTCTCAAGCATTCCTGCACCTACAAAAATATCCAGCTCATTGCGATTGTTAGCACCTAGTAAAAATTTGTTTCAGCAAGTGTGTTTCTGTCTTGCACAAGGTTTATACCAAGTTTTACATAAAAGATATAGAGATGGCAGGAACATCATCTTCACAACAAGGAGCTGGGACACCTGGATCTCTTGATAGGTTGCTTGCTAGTAAGTCATATGCTGCAACTCCTGCGCAACCATTGAGAAGCTATTCGAGAACCAAAATCTTGGAAGTTGGTAAAGCTAGTGACCCCTCAAAGGTAAAGGATTACATAGATGAAATCATGGACCTGATCTTGCAAAGAACCAATAACAAGAATCTTAGAGAAGGGGCACACCAAAGGTGTCTTCTAAGGGCCAGAGTAGGGCAATACAAGACATTCAAAATGAGGATATGGACCTCACAACTGGCTCAGTTCATTGTCCCAGCTGTGCATCCATGCCCTAATTTGATTGAATTATGTGTAGACTTGCTCCATGCACCATCTTGTACCATTCAATAGGGTCCCTTCATGCTACAGATCACACCACAAGCTATCAGGGACATGTTAGCCCTGTACCACTACATTCCCCACTATTGATAGGATGCAAAGGACGTGGGTGAATGTCAACACTCAGATAAGGTTTTTGAGGTCTGAGTTACAAATGTCTGATGGTGATACAATGGTACCCACACTCCCTACACCAAGAACTCAGTTCGTGCCAGCTAGCCAAGACATGTTGTTAATGATGGCTCTCATCTTTGGCATGAAGGATGATATAGTGATATATGTAGAACAAATGGCCATCCTTTTCAGGCTAAAGACAGTCGACAAGACGCAGGAGTATTGACTTGACTTCTCAGAGTACATCGCCTTTTCAATAGTGGAATAACTAACCCAATTTAGATCAAAAGGGGTGTTCAGGTATTCCTCTTATTTGTTCCATCTCATACTATATCAGAACCCTGACCTTTTCACCCAACATATGAATCTGAACCTGTATGACCAAGGCTTTGACCCCCAAAGGACCATTCCTGTGTCTGCATGGACACACATTTTATCAAAAACTAGTGACCTGTATGATTTTTGAGAATTGTTCATTACTCCCGTTCTTCATTGCCTTAGCCCTAAACCTATCATAAACAGGTTATTTCCAAGTGTTTTAAACCTCCTTCTCAATTATCCAATCCCGTGTGACTTCTATTTTGGCTCCCACCACACGATCATAAGGGTTCATGGTTTTTATGGGGAACCAGTGTTGCTACTAAAGACTTTAACTCTTAGGTTGGCATTCTTGGAAGTCACCAGGTAGGTGTCATTAGTTGACAATGAGTATGGATCTGGGAAGAAGAAGAGGAAAATGTACAATCTCTGGTGGATGGAAAGCAACATGAGTTTAGAAGCCAGAGATGCTGAGACTATGCTGCTAAGAAAGCTGGCCTTCTTGGGGTTCTTTTTAGTTGAAGATAAATGGGTTTATGACCCAAGTGATTACATAGCTTCCATGGTAAGGACCAATAGGATTGGGGCCAGGATTGCACATGAAGGTCACCCTTTTTAGGAGACCATAAAAACCCTACAAAAGATGCTCCTGGTCTCTATGTTGAATTGACAAATTTGTCCCAGCCACAGAAAAGGCCATGGGAAACCTTCTATGATAAGCAGAGGGATTATGATCCCAAACTCAGGATGACTTCTGGTTTGAGGACATTAAAGAACAAAGGTTGGGATGCAGAGAAGATAGAGGCCTATTGGAAATATAGGCAAGAAATTTCTCAAACCACCCACACTTTTAGAAGCATAGATTTAGATGAAAGATAGAAGGAACTATGGGATGAGTGTCACCTCTCCCTTGCATCTAGCCCAGAAATAATCCAATTTCCAACACTCAGTACAGGGCAGGAAGTCAGAGCGGGACCAAGCCAGTAATCACAGGCCTCAGAGCAAGCTGCAGCTATAGTCACTACATCAACCTGGCCACAACCTCTTAGCATCGTGGAACAATAGAGGAGTGTGGTGTCTTCACCACCAAAGGATTCCCCATCATCAAAAGTGATTGAATTCCCTGGTTCTCCACAAGCACCACTGGCAATAGCAGAGCTGGAAGGGAAGCAGACGCAGCCAAAATTAGAGACACCCAGGAAGAGAAAGAGGGTGCAGTTCCATTTTGATTCAGAGGAGGAAGAGGAGCCTTCACAGTGCCAAGTGCAAAGCACTACAACTTCCCCTCAGGTAAGTATTACTCCTCCTTCTCCCTCTCAGTCCATTCCTTTCCCTATCGGTGTGGTGCCTCCACCTAGCCAAATGATGCCTCCTATCACCTCTGCCATCCCCATTTTGCAATTCACCCCATCCTTGGCACCTCAAGTCCTAACATTACCCCATTTATCCTCCTTTATTCTCAAAAAGATGCCCCTTTAGCTCACCCCTGGCCAACCAATGGCTATCCAATATGGCCTACCACAAAAATATCCTTTCACGGGAGGACATATTGCATCCCCTTCCACCTTTCATATGCAGGTTGATGTTGCTAAGAAGGCAAGAGAAGCCCGATTGGAGAAAAAGTGAACTAAAGAAAATAAAGCATCAGCTATTCCACACCTACAGTCACAATTTGACCCTATTCAGTAGTAGTTGATGGTAACCCATTTGTCACCCAATGTTTTCAAGCTGAGTGAGCAAATGCAGCCAAAAGACTATATAATGAATGCAGTGGCCATTAATATGTCCCTGTTCAGGCCCCAGGATAGAGTGGAGCTATTGAAAGAATCCACTTTTACAGTCATACAAGATTATTTGAAAATATCAAGAAGACTACAAAAGATGGAGGCCAATTTGGCCAAAGAAAAGGCAAACTATAGCAGTTTGGCTGAAGAAATAAATAAGAGAGATAATGAAATAACAAGCCTGAATAAATAGTTGCAAGATACTATTTCCCTTCAAACTCATCAGGCAGTCTAGGCCCAATATGATTCATTAAAAGTAGAGCTCACACTTGCAAAAGATGTAGCAACAGCCCTTAGGTGGGAGAACATAGCATTACAGGGAAGAATTGAAGGACTTTAGCTGCAAGTTACCCAATTGCAGTAGAGGCTATTAGATGAACAAAACAAGGCTACAAATTTTCAAGCCCAGTTCCAAGCGGAGTAACAAAAAGTAGCACAGCTAACACTAAAACTGGCTAATAGGCCACAAGGTGTAGGAGTGATAAAACTAGTGAAGGAGCTCTACGAGTCAACATGGGAAAGAATCTCCTCAGAGATTATCCAGCTCAGGCCATCTCTCCCCTTCTTTCTCAATGCACAACAATTATGTGAGAAGGTGGAAGATTCAGTGCAGAACACTCTAGCCACAATCTCTAATAGAGTCACGAACTCCCAAACCTTGCTGCAAAAGCTCTATGATGTAATGGATGTGACATTGGTAGCCATGGGAATCCCTGATATAATGGTCATTGTGAAATGGGTCAATGAGGTGCTCAGTTGCAATGTCATGGCCAACTGTTGCCAAGAGCTTCTCGAAGTCATGGAAGAAGGCATCAGTGAGATGAGATAGCATATTGAAGATCTAGTGAAACTTGGCCTTCCTTCTCCATTTCTAGATGCCAACACATTGCTAATGGTTGATCAAATTGAACCATTGCTACTGGACAAACAAAGGGATCAAATAATTTTCTAGGATTTGCGAGATGATTCCTTAATCTCAGAAGTCAAAGCTCTTCTGGTTCCTGTTTCCCAGCTGGAATTCAAACTAAAAGCTATAGTCCAGATTTTGCAAACTTTTTTGCACAAGGATATCATTAACCTAGATTTGGCTTTCATTGAATTTTAGAACAAGCAAGGGTTATCTGACTGTGAATGGTCCATTTACCAGACAACACTTTTAAAGCTGTAAAATTTTGAAATTTTGACAGAGTGGGAGTCGGGTTTCTTTTTGAGTAGGCTCAAAAGTCTTTGGGGTCACCAGTAACTGTAGAGTAATTTTTTAATCTATGTTTTTTTTAAAAATTTATTCGTGCATTGCAATTTTGGTTCCCACATACCTTGGTCATGGTGGCAAAGTTTTGGAGCAGAGCGCAGGTTTATTTTTCATCTAAGTGTCAAAGTTTAGCAGAGGCTACCAAGTGGCGATGTCTGAACACGGGTTCTCTTTTTCCCTTTTGTTTTCTTCATTCCATTTTGCCTAAGTATTGAATCTGAGTGGAAGCCGCCAAGTGTCACTTTTTGAAACATGGAGCCGGCCAGCTGGCATCGTCTAAGACACTTTTCATAATTTTTAGGAAAGTCACAGATCATGCCACGTATCTAATAGAAGCTAAGTAGAATGCACCACATGTCATCATCCACATCTCATATCGACACCCGCATTCCATTCTATTTTTTGACAAAGGTTTTCAACAAGATATGTTGCAGGGAGCGACAGAAAGTGCCAGGTGGTAATCGCGAAAGGCCCTGAACTACCTTTTTCAGAGGAAGGCAGAAGTCACTAAGTGTCACCATACATAGAAGCCTAGTATGTGCCTTGGATAATTCTATAATATAACAAAAGAGAGGCATCATTCTATTTTGTCTAAGTATCGAAGAGCAATAGAAGTTGCCAAGTGTCACTCTCTGAGTCCCCTTTTACTCCATCCCCGAAAACAGTGAAAGGTGCCACATACCCCTAGTAGGAGAAGTGAAAGATGCCATGTATCTTCCTAAGAGTAGTAGAGGTCACCACGTGTCAACTTCTGAGGGACCATCTTTGAGCTTCATTACCGAATAAAGATTGTGGTGGGTCTCGGGTGTTACTTCAAAGCTCTGTGGGAGCACCAAGTGTCAACCTATGAAGACTGCCACATGCATCCATTCCCTTTTAAAAGGTACTTGAGCAAGGAACGTGGTGAGTTTTATTTTGTTAAAATTGTTAAGTATCAAATAAGTGGATTGCGATAGGTGTTGAAGGTTGAGCATTTTTGAACAGAATATAGAGAAAGCAGAAAATGCCACGTGTCTTCGATAAAGTAGGTAGAAAGTGCCAAGTGTCATTCTCTGGTGCTTTCTAAGCAATATAGAGAATTTTTGGGGATTGACTAAGTGTCCTCTTCCATTTCAATAGGATAGAGTGTCTATCTATCTGTTACAGCAAAGTGAGATGGAGGGAAACTTAGCGAGAGTTATTCCTGGTAGATGGAACAATTCACCGAGTAGATTTTTGGGGCCTACAAGCATTAAAAGGGCCGTCTATTTGTCCCCTATAAGCGGAGGTAGAATAAACATTTGAGTGGCTAAATAGGTGATAAAATGAGAAATTTAGGTGTGAAAGGAGGTACTAGTCATGAATCACCATGCCACAGTCAGGGCAGTTCTTGATAAGACCAGGATACATCCAAGGCATTGATAGCATCGTCTATTTGTCCCCTATGAGTTAAGGACAAAGAAGAATTGTGTGGGAAAGGAGATGATGGAAGGAGACATCCGAGGCTATAAAAGAAGAGGATTAGTATCAAAAAAAAGGGGGGACTTTCTATAGTTTTAGACTTTCTAGAGTTTTGACCGGTAATATCATTTGCTTTTGTCTCATTTTCTTGAGTTGTAAAGTTGATGTAATTGTGCATGTTTCTGTGCCTTTTATGTGGCTGAATGAATCAAGAAGATTGAACTCTATGCCTTGGTTGATGTTATCTATGTCATTTGCAAAGTATTCTTTACTTTAGATTTTCTAGTGTTGTGATTAGGAATGTCATTTGCTTTTGTCTCATTTTCTTGAGTTAGAAGTTCTACAAAACTGTACATGATTTATGTGCCTCTTATGTGATTGGAAGATTCTATTAAGAAGATTAAACACTATGCCTTTGTTGACATTTCCTATATCTCAGCAAAAGAAGTCTCTGTTGTGAGCCTCTGTTTCTATTATTTCAATCTTTTACATTGATCATGCACTTGTCTACTCTTAAATGTAATTGAATCCTATATATAGTCTCATTGTGCTCAGGTTAGGATTAGGATTACACTCAGGTGCATCACCATAGTTAGGTTTCATTTTTTTGCACTTACGTTTCTATTTAATTTCCTATCCCTTTTCCCCCAACACTTGATACAAAAGAAGAGACCAACTTCTCTAAAATCTAGAGGTTGTTTCAAGCCGCAATGTCCCACAGCTTGAAACTTCCCATTGTTGAATGATTAAGATCAAGCACAATTTTCGTCATCAACAAATACCTCATTATTTAAATTAAATAAATATAAGCACAATACTTGAAATCCACTTTGAATGATTAAATTATAGTATATAAGAATAATGCATCTTCTTTACCTTCTCAATCAAATTCAAAAAAACATGTACCAATGATATTACACCTTTTAGCAATGCAAAAACTACGGTAGAAAAAATTATTTTATCACCTTCTTTTACATTCTAAGATCAATGCAATGATTCTTTACAACAAATTGATAATGCAAATATCTCTAACTCTTCTCCTACATGTCACAATATAAAAAAAGAAAACATGATTGCTACTTCTTCTACCCTTGACTCTAAGATTGAAAGTGATAATCATTAATGCATTCCACACATAGTGAAAAAATTCATTACATTACACCCACACATGACACATTTCATAGTAGTAAGAATTTAAAATCTTCTCCTACTCTCTCTTTTAGTGAGCATGTGGATGATACATACTTTTTATGCTCTTACTTCTACAAGTGAATTAAACTCTAATTTTGATGAACTTTTGGATAATGATGATTATTGTGATTATGATGAAGAGTACATGGATTCAACACCTTCTAGTTCTCCTACTTCAGCTATTTCTCTTGTTCAAATAAATACTAGGTCACATGTAAACACACACACACACACACACACACACACACACACACACACACACACACACACACACACACACACACACACACACACACACACACACACACACACTTATTCTTATGTTCATAACTTACATTTACTTGAGAGTAAGTACCTTCTAATCAATTATCATGTGATAATTCTTTACAAATTAACAAAATAAGAAATACCAATGAATCTCCCTCAACCCCCCTTACTATCATATATTATGTTTCTCAAACCAACCTAAATGAGGGTGATATCTCATTTCCATCTAACCAAGTCCCAACAATCACACCTCCAAAGATTATAGAGAGAAAACCAACTTTCTCTAGAAAAGATTCCCAATGCAATATACCAATGGTTAAGATAAATAAAAAAATTCAAAAGTTAAATGAACCCATTGATAATGATAATATACCTTCACAAGAGGTAATTTCCTTGGTGCATGTTATGGGTGATTTACAACAAAAAGTGCATCATCTCACCTTGGAATGTAACGCATACCACTCATGGGTAGATCCTAATGCCATCCATAATAATCTCATCCCTCATAGGATTTTCAATGCAACATTACCATTAAAACCAGAGATACTAGATTTACCAAAGTTCGATGGACATGGAGATCCATAATTACATCTTGAATCTTAAAGGAAAGCCATGGCACATGTTACTAGTATTTTGACTCTTTTACAACCATTTCCTATGACTCTAGAGGGTCGATAAATAGAGTGGTTTCATCCTTCAATCCCTAGTTGTTCACTACACACATATGATGAGTTAGAAAAGGTCTTTCTCATGTGTTACATTCAAAACAAGGGACCTCAAGATGCATATGAGAGGTGTCCATCATTATACTAGGGCCAATAAAAAATAGTCAATGAATACATTCTAATATTCAAAACATGTATGCATCATTTGATCTACTAGATAACAGATTTAGATGTATAGTACCTTTTTACTAGAGGTCTTATAATTCCTATTTGAGATAAATTGTTATATGAGACATCACAGTCATTCAAAGATCTATGTCACACAACTATGGGATTAGAGAAAATGTTGGGACTAGTGGTTACACATTAGGAGGTAGATTTGGATGTAGGCTTCTTAGATCCCTAGTCATCAAACATGGTATAAGAACCTACTCCACTTCTAATTAAAAAAATAGTAGAACATAAACAACCAGTAATGATACTCAATAAAGGAAAATAACCACTTCATAGAGCACATTTTATAGGGAGCAAAACATGTGAGACACACACAAAGTGGTTATATAGTTTTAGATAGGGATAGGCCCCATGACATATTACTTACATTATTAGATAATAATATGATCACACTTCCTAATACTAATAATCATCCAACACACCTTTTGCATGGGTTACAGAATAATCCATATTGTAATTTTCACAAGATAAATGGACATTCAAATGATCATTATTATGCACTCCAAGCCCACATTCACCAGTATGTAAATCAAGGCATTATAACATTTACACAGGGGGCATCAAGATCTCAGTTTCCACACTCTCCTAGATCACACTAATCTATGATAGAGTTATCCTAGGATGTTCCCTTTGAGGATCCACTGGTTAATCTTTGGATGAGCCATGTGGTTTCTAGGACACATATTAATGAGTGATCTCATGCACCATAGATTCAATAGAGATGGTAGCCAGTCCATAGAGATCATAGCACAACATCAGTTTGAACACCAATTAAGATACTTGGAAACAACTATAGATATTAGATCATAACATAAATTCAAACACCTATCAAGATATTTGGAAAAAAATATAGAGATTAGAACACAACATTAATCTAAACACCAATCAAGATATTTGGAAAAAACTAAAGAGATCAGAGCAAAACATTAGTTTGAACACCTATCAAGATATTTGTAAACAATTACAAGGATCAAAATACAACCTTAGTTCAACCATTGATTAAGATATTTGACAAAGATCATAGAGCTTAGATTATAGTTTTAGCACACCAACCAATCAAGATATTTGCTACAGATTCTACACACATAGCCACTAACAATGTATCACACGTATTTCAATTTTAGAGTTTAATTATACACCAACATATCATGAGTAGTATGGTCATTGGTTATCCATGTCATCCAAGTTCAAATAGGGTAAACCACAATCACATGATCTACACATAGATATCTTACAAAACACCTATCAAACCTATACCAATAAATAAAATTCCTAAGACACTACACATATAAACAAAACATTTGTAAATATATAAAAATTCATTACCTTTACTTAAACAAAATATCATATACTAATATCACCATTTAAAACAATTAAACACATATAAACATACATAATATAACCATATCTAGATACCAATATACATAATGCCACTATAACAATGAACATCTATATATATATATATATATATATATATATATATATATATATATAAAACTCAAAATATAGTTTTAATAAGATGAGAACTCTAGAAGGAAGCTTTGATCAGATAAATAATAGATAGATTGACTTATAGCCATGTTTAAATCCTTTATGGAGTTTCTAGAATTCCAAGTTCGATAGATCTGCACCTTGGGTAACATTCATGAAGGCATTTGGAGTAATGGTTCAGCCAAGACATGTGCTATCAGCACCATTGACATGTTTGATCTATCACAAACCATGGCCTTAGGGCTCTTCAATTCTCTCAAAAACCTTCAGAAGAATTTCAACAAGTTACTCAAGTGAAGACATCTTTTTGGACTATTTTCTCATAGTCATTGGATTTCTGTTGTCTTTTTGCTAGGTTGTTGCTATATTTTTTCTGTGTAGCTATTTTTGTTTTGTTGTTTTGGTGTCTTAATCTTAGTAGTTGATTTTTTTTTTGTTGGGCTTCCAAGTCCATCTTGATCTTGATCTTTTGTATTGGGGAGTGGACCCCTCTTTCCAGCCACTAATTTCATTTTCTATTTTTAGCTTTTGAGCCTTTTTGTAATAGGGTATGTTCCCTTTAAAACCATTTATCAATATACAAAAAAATCTCAAAATATAGTTTCAATATAAGCATAGTACATCACTCAATAATATGAAAATGGACACTAGGACCAGCCCCCTCACTCTAACTCTCTGACATATCCATGATATAACTAGAGGATTCACTCTCCTTCCATGACCTAGATCAATGATTACATCTACTTTCTCTCATGACACATACCCAACTCAACCATACACTCCACATGATATCATTGTAGACATATGTAATCATCCACAATCCGACTACTAGCCCTACCTAGAGAATCAAGTGAGGCCATGATCCATCTATGCAACTCCATGTGTTCCTTGTCTCTATCTATAACTGCTTGTCTATATGCCACAATAGATATCATATCTTGGTTGAATAAATGGGCATAAACACTGGAAACATCGATGGCCCTCTCTACCAATCCATCCTTCATGACATCATCAGGTATATGTCATGTTAATATGTAGAGCACAGACTCGATGGTAGTCTTTCAGTACTCATCATCACCTGAACTTACATATACACATGTAATACATCATATTACTAATCAAGTAAATGATGAAAAAAAATACATATAAGGTAAAAACTACTATAAGCACTTACCATCGACATCCTTAAGGGGATCCACATCCATTTCATCCTCTATAATAATCCCACCTCTTAGAAATAAAGGTACCCATCTATGATCTCTCCACCAGGATGTATAGGCATCATTGACTCTTACATCATCTACATATGGTATGTTAATCATAATATCCCTTTCTATCAATGTAAATAGGGATAACTCAGTAGTCGATGGCCTAGGCCTACTACCTAGCCTCATAAGATCTTGAGAACTCTTCAACCACACCATTAGTGATGGGGGCACATCCTAAACCACATTGAATTATTGTGTAACCCATTTATACTAGAATTACTCATACACATTGACCTAATAGTCATGCAATCAACAACTCAATTGAATCTATCTAAACTAAGTACCATCCTCAAGCCATCCCTCATAGCCCTTATAGGGCCTTTAGATAATGTCTCCATTTATCAAACTATTTATCATGTGTTAACACTACATCATACTCCTCCTGGGCATATGAGCCATCCTAGTCCACCTCTCCACAAATAATTGTGAGTGGGCCCAATCATCTCATATGCCCAATAGTGTAATAGTGTAGATGATCTAATCCCTCTACCACACATCTCTTGCAAGAAATAGTATAACCATGTACAAGTGGGCTAACATCATCCGACCCCACTATATTATCTCATGTATCTTATAGGATATCGATACCCACTCCCATATACATCCATAAATGAAGCTTAGAACACAAATAAGAACTTCCATAATTATATAATATAGGTAATGACAATCAATGTCAATAGTATGTCATTGTGGCTCCATGTACGATGCATCCCTACAACCATCACAAAGAAATACCTAGAGGCTTATTGTATATCTTGATCACCCTATCCTCATGTAGTATGGCTCTCTACCTAAAAATAAGTAACCACAAAATCCTATACACATCCTCTAGGATAACAGTCATCTCCCTCATAAGTAACCAAAAAGTAAAGGTATCTACATCCCATATCTTTCATAGTATAGTCATCATGTGTTTATCTTAGGGAATCAACTCTAAGAATGCCACATGTCTCAAAGCCATTCTCTCAAGCATGACCATCTCAACATTTAATAGGGGTAGACCCCATAGGGTCTCCATCATCCCTCCAGTCCAAAACTCCTCATATGTGCATCAACCTAAAAAATTATAACCAAATCTAGCATAAACAACAAAAAATCAAAAACTAATAGATAACAATAGGCATCACAAACTAGTCAGCAATAATAAGCATTATAAATTAGGCCTATCAAACACTAGTGTTAGGTCCTAGATAGTAGTGCCTATATTAGGATAATAATGCCACTTTTCAAAAATAAGCCCTAAAACTATCGTTTTTAATAAAATAGTAAAAAAAGCATTACAAATGAAATAACAAGAAATAGTATGGGCTCCTTACTATGGTAATTGCTTCCTTGGCCTGGATCTATACCTTCACCTCCTCATATCAGGGAAAAGTGGTTCTTCATCTCCTTATTATATTCTATAGCTCAAAAAAATAATTTCTCTCAAATTTAATGCTCTAAATGAATTGATAAACTAAATAAAATAACCAATTTAAGTCAAATTTATCAAATTCCACCTTATTAAGTTTGACCTTGCACACCAATTTCACCAACTAATACCAATTTCTTACTAGCATGATATCTTAAGAACCGTAGCTCTAATTTATGAACTATCTCTTGCACATGGGATTTGACATAAATTTTCCTCACCCTATATTGTTTAAACCAATTTCTTAATTAATTTTAACTCTAAAAAATTAAAAAAATTATATTACCATAATAAGCACATTTATCCCATTATAAATTTCAACAATCAACTCTGTCATAATATATTTAAATCAAAGTATTATCATGTCAACCAAAGAATAAGGTATTATATTTAAATCAGATTGACTTCTATATAAATATCCTCACAATGCATTTTACATCTATCACTTACTATTTTGTCATATAATTACATAAAATTAGTCAATAGTATAGCTCAATACTCTACATACTACCTAGCTATCACATCTAGACATTACCTGCTTTATCAAAATAAGGTCTTAACAGAAATTCATTCTAAAATACCATGCAATTTTATTATGCACATTCCCTAAAGGAGAACTACATGAAATTTGAGACCCCTAACATTGGGGTTAATATAGGCAGTAGCCAGGAAAATAGGGGTTCTGCTCTATGTGATCGTAACATCGAACAATCTAGTTTTTTCCTTCATTTTTACATTTGATCTAGTTATTATTTCATGTTTTCAAGTACTCATTAGGGTTTTGGAAGATATTCAACTAAAATAGTGACATAGGTGAGCTCTCAGATGGCATATAACTACCTACAAGACCCCTAAAACCTCCTACAACTTCCCTAAAAGTTCTAAAGAGTTACTACAAGAGGGACACTAGTGCCATAATTGGACACTAGAACCACATGGTGCTACTATCCTAATATTGGCATTACTATCCAAGATCATATTTCAACCACAATAAAAAAACAAAAGGTGTCTTCCTATTTATCCAACCTATTTTAGCTCTCTAATCCTTATAAATTCCTGCTTTATTCTAGATAAGTACTCTTTCTCTTCTCACTTGTTATTTTGGGAAAGGTTAATTAAATCAATTATTTATAGTTTTCATTCTAGTTTATTGTCATATTCGGCAATTTAAAAACATAGAATTTATATCATCTAAGTCCTTAAAGTTTAAAACACTATCACTCCTCCATAAGAGGAAGCAACCTATACTATTTTTACTCATGCCCATACTCAGCCTATCCACACCTCTCCCATATAGGGTGTGTGCCTACATGTTCAATCAAAAGCAAATAGGCTTTGCACTTGTGAGACTCTAAGGGATCAAATTACCAGTATGAGTAAGCTAATATCATATTTACAAAATCAAAATCAGTTATTAAGTGAAAAGGTCACATTATTGGCAAATCACATTACATGTACATAGTCTTTAGAATATGCTAGTGCAAACCATGTATATGCATCTACACCTAGCAAAATCATGCCTAACAATGTTTCATATCCAAATCATAAAGTAAAACATAATTCATTTATTATGATTGACTCAAAAATCTTAAAAAATTCCAATAAGAGTTCTAGTAAGATACTAATGGAAATGATTAAAGCTAAGTTGATCAACCTACCTCTTCTACACCTAGTGAGGATATCCATATATTATTTTGCATGTCATAGAATGCGTGGACACCACACCAATTCATGTTTAGCATTGAAAAGGAAAATACAATAGATTATGGATATAAATGACTCAAATAGTGACACATCATCCAAACAACATACAATTTCACATCTAAAAATTCAAAAAGGGTCAACCTTAGAAATAGTACAAAAGTGGTTACCAAATCATAACTCAGAATAATAAAAAGTTCACAAAGCACAATCAGAGAAAGTAAAACAAGCACATGTAAAGAAAGTAAGAGATGCAAATATACCTCTCCAAAATGAGGCTCAACTTTCAAATCAATATGGATTTGATCAAAAAATTTACAACAGTTTCATTATCATGGTCAAGGTTTGGGAAAGTAGGCCCAAGGCATCACTTCAATTCTAGGAGTTGATAATTTTGGTCAAAAAGGTTTGGGATTTATTGAAAATCCTAAGGCAAATCATTTAGAGATATAATTAATCAAGGTAAAAATTTTAGATACATAGGAAATGTTAAAAAAAGAGCAATAACTTAAGTTGTAAAGTCAAAATCATGTTAAGTGAACAAATATTCTCAAAAAAGGCTTTCTATCAAAAGAGCCTCCACATCACCATATGTCTCCAATAAGCACAATTTCAAAGGGCAAAATCATAATTAATAATCTAAAGCATAATTTAGAAAGGTCAATTCCATAATATGAGATAATTCCCTCTAGCATTTGTGGTTACTATGATTATTATGATTATAATGATAAACAATACCCAGATTCATACTACAACAACATTCAACTCAAGCCTAAAAATCACATTGCATGAGAGATTAACATTCTTATTTTTTACACAAGACACACTGATCATGAGTCTTCCATGAGACTCTTTGGTTAGTATTATTCCTCCTTACTTTTACATACTTTCTTTATTTCTTGATCCTCGCACATAGTTTCATTTTTATGTTGCTTGTACATAACTTATATCCAAAAAATACAAAAATGATATGATATGCCAAAACATAAAAACATTCAAATATGTACTCAAAAAAACCAAAATTATAGATTGTATACATTTCCATGTTTATATTCTTATATTTTTTAAACATTACATATGATATCTATCTTAGCATAGTCAATTTTATCATACATACATGCTTCACTTGTTCTTATCGAATGCTTGAAAATTGATACAAGACTCAATTCCACTACATCAATCTAGAGTTGTTATTATTTACCCACTGGGGGCATCTACACAGATACATGAGTTCTTAATTTGACACATTCACCCACTTGGGGCCACCTTGTACATAATTTTTTATTACTAGGTTCTATCTATCTACACTCTACATCACAACTTTAGCATTTTTATATCTTGACATTGATCATGCTACATTTAAATTTTTTTTTATCTACTACTAATTTAAACTCATTATATGTACATCTTAACTCTTACATAGATTTGCATTACATATTCATGCATACTTTCATGCCTATCTTACCTAGTTTAGTATTGATTGTATCTCTATGATTTTTATTTTCGATAGCATTTGAATATGTCATTGATCTTTGGATTTACGCCATTTCTATTCACAATATGTATGCTTTGGACATGTGACCATGTCCTTGTGTGTGCCTTCTTCATTTTGTATATAGACATTTGAACATGTCTTTATATGTGGCTCTAAGCCAACTTGTTTGTTTCTTGAGTATGTGGACATTTGAACATGTCCTTGTATGTATTTTTTTCTTAGATTTAGTGACATATGCCCATGTCCCTTATATTTTGTCCCCTTGGCCTACTTTGCATACCTCATGTGTGTTGTATGTATACTTTATTATATACATCATGGTCATGACACTTGTATCTTACTTGTTACACACTCAATTTTTAAATGTCATGAGGGACCTCATGTATCTCCCCTCCCTACTTGGGTGATGTGATAGACATAATACCCCATACCCCTAGGTAGCTACCTAGTTTTTACTCATATTTATTATTACATACATTGCTATATTTATCTTGACACCCTTGTGAATGCTAGATATGACATACATCGTACATTATAAATATATGCTCAAATTATCTTACATTTTGATTTTATGTATGCACATTATATTATATTACTACATAGATATCATATATGCTTTGGCTAACACACATCTTGCAGAGCTTTTTCTTTTGAAGACAGTTCTTGCACAGGTTCAACAATTCCCCTCAAAAAAAGGGGGAATTAATAAGGTTTTTTCATATAGATCAAGCTCTTATATTTCACTCACAGTACATTTTTTAGCACACAAGCTCATATTATAAAAATCTAACTTAGGTAAACATTGTGCGAAAATAATGACACAGAGATCAAATAGTTGCATATAAATTAGACTAGAAGGACACTAACACCCAAATTGGGACACTAGTGCCACTTTTACAATAATGGTGCTATTGTGCAAGATATGGCACTACTACCCAATATCCTCAATTTCATAAAAACCTATGTTGGCTAAAAAATTATAGTCGGTACAATACAAGTTTGCACATGTTTGGTTACAAATTTATCAATTTTACTCAAATTCATACCAATTTAGATTAGATTCATACCAATTTTATCAAATTGGGGGCATCATGCATGGTAATGACCATTCTCATGTTTAGTTTAGATACTCAAATACATATTATTATAACTTAGTTCAAAATACATATGCTCATATATCATATTTGGGGGCATGTGCACGACACATTATTTTCATATGCTCACTTACACACTAATTGATCAGATGGAATGACAAATTCCATGTCATTCTCTAGGTTGTATAAACCTAAAATCATATTTCATGTTACACATTAGTTTCATAACTTATTATATCTATAGTGGTTAGCATTCCTCAGTGGCCCAAAGCTACCTAATATACATGAGTGGTTGTAGAGCCAACATAACTAGTTAAACATTTACAGTTACACCATGTAGTTTCAATTTTAGATGCATTTAATACACATGAGTGGGTATGATGGATTCATAGCCTAATTTATTTCTTGACCCACCTACATGAGAGGGTTAGACACACCATTAGTCCAACCCAAGCTATTCTTAGGTCATGATCCACCAAGTAGGGGTGGGCAGTGATAGAGTCAAAACTAGATTGAGTTCTTGAGCCACCCATACATGAGTATTAATAAAACCATCAAATCCATCTAATATATTCATAGATTAATCACTATATACATGCATACACATAGGTTATGACCAAGTTTATGCATTGGTTTAAGTACCTAGTGAGGTGCATTCTTTCCTTTCCTCTTTCTTATCTCTTTACTTAGTTTTACTTATCTTTTGCTTCTTTACTCAATTTAGTCTTTTAATTTTGATATCTCTTAAGTAAATATTAATTTATGCATGTTTCACTAGCAAGACACATTGAAGCATGCTACACATACTCAGACCTAGTTTCATACACTCAGACCCAACTTCATGGGTTTCACCTTAAAGATCTAGACATAGGTGCACCTAGAAGCTCAAGTCAGTCCTATATAAAAGACACTATCACTAATATCAGGACACTACTACCACATTTCCAATAATGGCATTAATTTCTAATTAGGGTGCTACTATCCAAGAGGGGTTCTAACACTAGGATCTTGTTTACAACACTCATACTAGCATCTACCTCAATTTATAGCCTTTGATCATCCATCTCAGTCATTTTCAAGCTAAGTTATTACTTGCATTATTTATTATTATTTTTATAAAGGTCAAATTTATTCAATTTAGTAACAAAATAGTGGTTGTATTTATTACATATTATTACCTTGATTTATTCTACTCAACTTTTTAACAAACATAAGATTTGCACAATCTAAGTCCTAAAATGATAAAACATTTGAGTGATTGGTCTAAGTTGTGTGTCTTGGTTTAAGTAAATAATCATAAAAAACATATATATTATCATTAAGTAGATACCATGTTTTTTTTCACCAAATGGTATAAAACCAAGGTCTTTCATATTGGACTATGTGTGTAGGACTCCAACTAGATCAATTAGCACATTGTGTAAGATAATTTTGCATTATGAGAATGATGGCACACAAAGGTAACACTCTTGGGAGAGGAGAAATACCAAGAGGGCATAGAGTTTCAAACTTCATGGGTATGATGAGAGTAATATAAGAAATGTTGGATGTAATGGAAATAATGCAAAGAAGGAAAACTCATGCTGAGAGTGTGAGTGAAGATGAAGAAAAATTAGCTCCATAGCTTGGAGTAGAGGACTTGGAGAATGAATATGAGAGTATATTTCTCATAACTATGGCAAATATTGTTACTAAACTAAAGTAGGAAATATATTGATATAATTGGAGTTTGAATCTCGAGGAGCTGTGGATTGGATAGTGAATATTGAGAAATACTTCAACTATGAGTCTATGGAGGATCTCAAGAAAGTAAATTTTGCTTGTATGAAGTTGAAGATTCATGCATATTTATGGTGGGATCATGTAAAATCCAAGAAATAAAAGAAAGGTAAGGAGAATATAAAATCTCAGGATAGGATGGTGACAAATTTGAAGTCCAAATTTTTGCCTTCTAAATATCAAATGAGTTTGTTTAAGAAATTGTTGAATTTGAGACAAAAGGATATTAGCATCAAGAAGTACACTGAGGAATTATATAGACTAATTATAAGATCTGAACATATAGAGGATGCTTAGGAAAATGTATCAAGATATGTGAATGGGTTGCATTTTTAAATTCAAAATGAAATCAATTTGTTGAATTTAAGAACCTTATAAGAAGCCTATCAAAGTGCATTGAAGGTGGAAGAGAAGTTATCAAGAAATAAGAAACAAACTCTATAGGTAGAGGTAGGTCTTCAAGAGGATGAGTAAAAGGTAATATTATAAGAGGAAAACAAAATAGTGGTGAAGAGGCAAGCCACTCATAAAATCAGAACTCAAATGTAGGAGGAGACAATTATTCTAGAGGGAGAGCATCTTTTGGAAGTAGAGGTGGAGGTTTTCAAGTTAAGTGTATTCACTGTAATAAGTATGTTGGGTATAAGGCCTATAAGTGTCCAAAAATACCTCAAAATAATGGTAGGAGGACTGAAATTAGTAACCATTTTATTCATGTTTGAATAGCTATAACAAGGAGAGGTTCTATTATCAAAAAGTGTATTGTTGAAACCAGCTAAGGAGGTGAAGGAACTGACACAAAGGAAGAGTTTTTATCTGAACTATTTAAAAACATTGAGGTAAGTGGTGTAAGGTGGAGATTGATAGTGTTATCATAAATAAATTTTTTTCTTAAGATATGGTATAAAAAATTAGGCTAAAATGATTGCTACATCCTACACCATACAAGGTTTCATTGTTGATTAAAGGCCATCAAGTGTTGGAATGAGCAATGTATGGTCAGTTTTTAAGTCAGTTCATCCAAGGATGATATTTTAGGTGATATTATGCCCATGTATGTGTTTCATGTTCTATTGGAAAGTCCATAGAAATTTGATAAGAGATTTTTGCATGATGGAATAACAAACATTTCCACCATAATGAAGTATGGTAAGAGATTCACATTGAGTGCTTTGAGAGATATAGGATATGAGGTGGACAATAGTTCTAAGGTGATATTAGTTTCTAGTAAATATATTTTTAAGGTGGCTAAGGAGGACAAGATGTGATTTACTATAGTTTCAAAGTATATGCAAGTTGTGATAGCCACTGAGGTAAGTGGTCTTTCTATGGAAATTTAGAATATGTTGAAAATTTTATGTCAATATTGTGTCAAGTGAGTTACCAAAGGGACTATTGCCTATGATAAGCAATAGCCATAACATGGATCTATTGCCTAAATATTTTTTTACAAATAAGACAACCTATAGATTTACTCCAATGGAGAATGAAGAGATAAAAAGGTTAGTGTAAGAGTTGTTTGAAAGGGGATTTATCTAAGGGAGTTTAACTCCATGTGCATTTCCAATTGTGTTAGCATCTAAAAAAAGTTGGAGAGTGGATGATGTGTAGAATTTCATGAACAATAAATAATATCACCATTAATTATAGGTTTCCATTGGAAAAAATGGATGACTTAATGGACTATTTGAGTGGAGCTAAGTACTTCACCAAGATAGATTTGAAGAGCGGGTATCACCAAATTCACATAAGATAAGGTGATGAGTGGAAGACTGCATTCAAAATGAATGATGGATTATATGAATGGTTTGTCATACCATTTAGTTTGTTAAATTCCTTAAGTAAATTCATTATACTCATGAATGAAGTGTTGAAACCTTTCACATGTAAGTTTTTGATAGGTTACTTGGATGGCATTCTGATTCTTCACTCATTCTATAGAGGAGCATTTACAACAGTTGAAGATGGTTTTGGATAAGTTGAAAGAAGAGAAATTGCTAGTGAAATTGAAAAAGTGGAACTTCATGTAAAAGGATTTGATATATTTTAGATTTGTAATCTCCAAGTATGGGTTAAGGATGGAACCCGATAAAGTGGGAAATTGTGGATTATCCTTCACTAAAGAGCATGTTTGAGGCATAAGTTTTCATGGGTTGTATATTTGTATAGAAAGTTCATCAGAAACTTCTACAGTATATGTACACCCATTACAAATATTATGAATGAAGATAAGAAATTTTTTTAAGGATTGTTGCAATAAATAAAATCTTTCAATTTTTCAAGAGAAAGTGATAGAACAACCGATGTTAGTCTAGCCAGACTTTAAAAAAGTGTTTCAAGTAGATTGTGATGCAAGTTAGATAGTCATAAGAGTGGTACTAAACCAAGAAGGTAAGCCCATTTCTTATTTTAATGAGAATTTTAATGATTCCAAAAAGTAGTATTTATTCTATGACCAAGAGTTTTATGCAATGGTACAAACTCTCAAAAAGTGACAACACTACTTGTTGCCAAAGGAGTTTATTTTGTACACAAACAATCATGCTTTGTAGTTCATGAAAAACCAAGGAAACTCAAACAAAGGCACATGAATTGGGTGGATTTTATTAAAATCTATTATTTTATTTTGAAACATAGAAGTGGGAACTCCAATAACATTGTAGATTCCTTGAGTAGGCAATCTCTTGTTGTGAATGAGCTCAAGGTAGAGGTCATTATGTTTGACTTAATAAATGAATTGTATGAAGAAGATTTGGACATTTGAGATGTGTGGAAAACATGAAATAATCCAAAACATACAAATAAAACTCTATCATTGGATTACATGATTCAAGGTGGATTTTTGTTCAAAAGAAGGAAGTTATGTATACCCTAAAGTTTCATGAAAGATAACCTATTGAAGGAAAAACACAATAGAGGTTTAGATGGTCATTTTGGGAATGATAAAACTTTGGTGCTACTGAGTGATAAGTAATATTAGCCTCAAATGAGTACATATGTAAAGAAGTTAGTGTAGAGATGTATAGTTTGCCAAGGGAAAAAGTCAGAGTATTGCATTATATCAATCATTGCCTATCTTGAATAGACCATGAGATGCATTGAGAATGGACTTTGTTATTGGATACAAAGAACACAATGATGTAATGACTCCATATTTGGTGTTATTTATATATTTTCTAATATGACTGACTTTTTAGCATGTAAGAAGACTATTGATGCCACATATATTGTGAATTTGTTCTTTCAAGAAGTTGTAAGATTGCATAGGTTTCCATGAAGCATTGTATTGGATAGAGATACAAAGTTTGTTGGGAACTTTTGGAGGATGCTATGGAAGAATTTGGGCATAATATTAGACTTAAATTTAGCCTATCACCCTCAAATAGATGGGAAAATAGAGGTTGTGAATTAGAGCCTTGGTAACTTTTTGAGATGTTTAGTTGCTAACAAGCCTAAATAATGGGATTTAATGTTGTCATAAGTTGAGCTTTCTTAGAATGATGTGGTCAACCAAAGTATATGTTTGAGTCATTTTAAATTAGTGTATGGCAGTAATGATAGAGGTGTATGTGATTTGAGGAGTATAGTTGAGATGAATAAGACAAGTATGAAAGGTGAATATTATGTTCAAGTTATGCATGATTTGCATAAGGAATCAAGAGAAGACTTGATGGAAATAATTGAATTTTGAGGTTAGAGATTTGATTTTGGCACAATTACACAAGGAGATCTTTCTAAAAGATGATTACAATAAGTTTAAGTGGAAAAATATTAGTCCTTGTAACATTTTTAAGAAGTTCTTAGCTAATGCTTACTAATTGAAATTGTTGGATGGAGTAAACATCTCACCTATCTTTAATGTAGCATATTTGTACCCATATGTTGAGTAAGAAACAAGTGATAACATATTTTTTCAATCATGGATTGGATAAATTAGTTTATGATAGTACCCAAAGAGTAAATAGAATCCATTCTAGACATTTGGATTGGCAAGAAGACAAGTGGCAACAAGTACTAAAAATACTTAGTCAAGTGGAAGGATGGGCAGCCAAAGATGTGACTTGAATGAATGCATCTGAAGTTGTAAAGCATGGTAAGACTATATAAGAGCTCATAACATGTTCATGAGTAGGATCTCATAGACATTTTCATTACCTTATGTGTCTGATGCATGAGCATCTGAGGTTAAGGGCAATCTTGCATCAAACAAAAATATGTTAGTTTAAATTTTGTTTTGTGTTGTATTTATTGCCTTTTTGAGTAATCTTGTGAACCTTTGAGAATGATGTTGTAAAAATATTCATTTTTTGCATAACAATGTAGAAATCTTTCATATGCTTATGTTAGTATGCATTATCTCTTAATTCATGAACATTTGTCAATGAGGATCCTTCAACACAAAGATAAACTGGTAGGAGAGACTTCTTGAGGTCATGATATATGAATAACACGAGGGTTTTTTATTATGATTTTTTTCTAAGGTTTTTTGTTAGGATTTTTTTTGTATGGTTTTTACAAGGGTTTTTTTAATTTGTACTAAATGCTTTGCCTATGATTTGTACTTGGGTTTTAAATTTGGGTGCTTTCCTACTATTTTTGTAAATAATTTTTTCTTCTAATGTATGTTTTAATTTGTATTTTGTTTCGAAAATTAAAATAACTACAAAGACAAAAATCACATATAATGCATCCATGCAATTCCTTTGATTTATGTGGGGTTTAACATAATCATATTTCTTCATATTTGGCTATGTTGGTTTACTCAAATATATGTAACCATTATCTAAAAAACTCTTTTTTTAAAAACTCTGATATATCTTCTTTTATAATTAACCTTCTCCTTTCTCATCGAGATGAAGTGTTGCCTCCTCTAAATTTTGTAAATTTTTTTTAATATTAAATGGGCCCTCTTATTTTCTCATTATTATTTTGCCGTCATGTCAATTTGTGTATCACAATGTCATCTTCTCAATTACACTAACCAAAAAATATCAAAATAATAATGTTGGGGAGGGTTGATGGGCCCCCTCTTTATTTTTAATTTCTAGATTTTTTGTACCACAAATGCGACACAATTTTTGAACATATTTTTTTAATTACATAAATCTCTATTAATCTATGTAAATTATTTAAAATATTAGGTTAATTGAGGATAATTTATAATTTTTTAAAATTTTAGGAAATTGGTGAAATTTTGGGAAAATTTGGGGAAAATTTGGGGAAACTAGAAAAAATATGGGAAAGTGGTGGAATTTGGGTAATTTCTGAGATTTTTAAAAAAATGAAATTTACAAAATTTGGGAAAATTTTATGAAATTGGATTATTTAGATAAATTTGAGAATATAATAATATTTAAGAAATTTTGAGAAATTAGAAAAAAATTGGAAATTTTAAGAAATTAGGGAAATTTGGGAATTTGGAAAAATTTAAGAAATTTTGAGAAATTGAGGAAATTTAAGAATCAGAATAAATTGAAAAAATCATAAAAAATGGAGAAAATTATAAAGTCAACGAAAATTAGGGTAATTGGAAAATTTTGAGAAATTTGGAAAATTTGGAGAAATTGAAGAATTTGGTAAATTAAGGAAATTATGGGAGTTTAAGAAATTTTGAGAAATTTAGAAAATTTAGAAGAAATAATAAGAGAATTAGGATAATTTGAAGAATTTAAGATATTAGTAAGGTAACTAAATTAATTTTATAATCTTGGAGAAATTAGAAAGAGAATTAGAGTAATTTGGGAAAATTAAGAAAATTAATTTGCTAGTTAATTCATAGGAAAAATAATGTTATATAAATAAAATGAATATATTAATATAACATTTTTAACAAAAAAATTATATAATTTTAAATTTTCATACAATACTAAAAATATTATCCTTATTTAACTGAATCAGAGGTGGTTTTATTCCTTCTTATTCTTCTTCAAGAAAGTTAGTTCATAATTGTCTTGCTCTAAGACATAAATCAATATTAAGATCTATTATATAAATTGGCAGAGGATGTGATATTAATGAACATGAATATTAATTTATCAGAGAGAGATTAGACATTTCAATAGACTCATTTATTATTTAAATTGATATTCTATTTGGTTTTTGACATACATGAAGTTTTTGATAAAGAGGTAGTGGTGGTGGTGGTGGTGGTGAAAGGCAAATTTGGATGGCATCATCATCATCATGAAGAGAAAGTGATGATGTGCCAAAAAAAACACATTTCTTCACTTTTTAAAAAACTTAATCATGTTCATCCATTGTAAAAAAAATAATATGTCTTGAAATGCATTACATTTTATATATTAAATAATTTCAATTATAATTTCCATACATTATAAATTTAAAATTAAATAATAATTAAATTTATTTGAAAAAAATATTAAAACTATTGTTTTCAAAATACATCAAAATCAATGCTTATATATAAAATTAAATATATTTTGTATAAATTATATCACTACTAATCAATGTCAGGTATATTTTATTTGTTCCTCATTAATGTTGGATTTCACCTTTTGAAGAGATAATCAATCACAAGTTCTTCACTAGCACTTATATTACAATTTTTTCAACTGTGATATAATGAGGCAAAATCTGAGGCATATCATCTTCTTTGTCATTAACACACATAATTTGTTTACAATTGGGAGAAGCCAAACATTTACAACCATGTGTATTATTAATAAAACTACAATACTTTAAATTGCATTAAGATGAACAACATTTTACATAAGATCATGGATCTTGTGAGTATTTTTTGGGTTAGAACAAATTTCATCTTCCATATTTATTGCATTTGAACACATACGATATCAAGACATAATAATTTTGTACATGACCAATATATTTCATTCTACAAAGATATGCCTTGGGTTGTTAAAAGGCGATATTGGGATACTTGATTGAAGTCGAGTAGCATATCCAATATTTATTGTAGTAAATATGAAGAAGTCAAGACTTGTATTTAGTATATTTAGTGTTGGGTTTATCATATAAATTTGCTTGTAAAATGTAAATACCTCATAAAGGAGTGGTAGTGCCTTATCAGTTGGCCACACCCCATAACCTTTACAATCAAGGAATTCATACTTATATATCCTCAATAGCATATCAGGGAGTTCTTGATCAGCTTCACATTATTCATCATAACATTTAATTTTATCCCTCCACTTATCTTCATGCAATGTATTCAAAATTGCTGACATCTAGTTACTTGGTCTAATATAACTACTTTGGATCTCTTCTTGAAAGCATTTTATCTTTCTCTTATCACCATACATAATATAATTATCCTCAAAGTCTATAGTAACAGATAATATTGACAAGGAATAACAAACTTATTTATCGGAGATTGGCATATCTAAAATTAAAAATATATTACAAATTAATATTGATCTTTAATATAGTTTTTAAGAATAATAAGGAAAAAAATGTTATTATTATAAATTATGTAAGTAGGTTGATATTTTACGTAAAAATAAAAATACTTTAAATACTTTAAAAACATCAAATTTATTAAATAATATTAAAAAAAACATATTAACTACTTAAAATTTACAAATATTTAACAATGAAAAAAATAAAATAAACTTGCTTCACTAATAATGACACCTCACTCCTCCCTTCTTTCTCTTCTTTAGAAATAATTTACAATATTGAAAATGGAGAATTATATGGTGAAAAATAACTTGTCTCATATCCTACATAAGTAATTTGGAAATGTGACATCCACACAACTAGTGCCAAATTTACATCAATATTGTGGTAAGGTTGCACAATGTTTGTAATGATATTAGATTTTATGAAAAAAAAATTGATGACACAAACCTAACCTAAATCACAACATAATTCCCACAAATTGTAGTAGTGTCTAAGTCAAATTCACAATCCATGTAATTAGATGAAGGTTTGTGTCTCCCTTTGTCCATCTCTTTCACTTTTGTATTTCAATTATCAATCATTTCAATCATTATAGTCTTAATTTCAGGCATTAAGGAAATTCAAACATATAGTTTAATGTATTTCTATAGGTAATCTTAATTCCCTTATTTTATTAGTTTGTGTGTAATGTTATTTATCCTTGAACCACATATTAGAAAAATAAGAACAAGGAATACAAAACCCATGATTCTAATTGTCCATCTATATAAGTAAGGAATTGGTTATAATAATCACGATAAGTCACATAAGGCTTACAAGTATGGACATATGAATGATCAAGAAAGTATCAATATTAATAACATACATTTTAATATGAATAATAGGTATTTAAGTTATACAGGTAATGAAACGTTAAAATCTCTTGTTTTTCAATTTAATAAATCCAAAATGCACCAATTTTGAGAGATTAAATATATAATGTATGTTTCAAAAGAAGATGTAAATGATCGTGTGTTTAATGAAGCTAAAAAGAAGAATGAAATTAAGTATATTTATACTAAATTGATTGATTATTCCATAGGGCACAAGACACCATACCTTTATAATTTTTCTATTGATGGAACCAAAATGCATTTTTTTGCAACTACAATAGATTTTCCTTCATATCATCATAAGAAAAGGATTTGTTTTAGCTTGAACAAATGTGCTTATTTTGGTGAAGGAGAACCTTTTTCTCAATGATAATGATATAAACCTAGAATGTTTAAACATACCCATTACACCTTATATAAAAGATAGATATACTTAATCAAATATAGATATAAATCAATATTGGCACTAATGTGTTTTATGTGAAGGACACACACGTAATCAAAAAACTAAACCAACCACATAAAATGAGTGACACAAGGATAAATCAGACATAAATACAGTAATACAAAAAATATAGAAAATAAAGACAATCTATGTGCAAAATTGGAATATGAATGAAATTAGGAAGAATAGTTGACAATTGAATTAGAAAATAGAGATATGCTTATGATTTGTGACTCACATGAGTTCTTACAGATACTAAGAATGTTGGGAAGGGATATCTGAAGTAGTATAAAAGAGAATCCTAAAATAAATTTAAATCCATTCTTTATCATTTTAAATTCATCCTCAAAAGTTTTTGGAGTTTCTTTCTTCCCAAGAAATCAATTTAAACTATATTTGATCTTTCAACTTGGTTTATATATGCCTCTAGCCCTTACAATGTGCCTAATAAACCATACACAATTGTTAACCTTATGCTTAAAAAACCTTACACATTTATTAACCCCATGTTATTCATTTTCACATCTTTATTGATCAACTTGTCCTTTGTGACCTCCTTAAACTCAATTCTAATAAATCTTGAGATGTAAATTAAATGAAAATTGATTTCTTCAACCATAGTCTAGAAGTTTTGGCTGTTTACTTAGCCAACATGTTTAGCTATATTATACCTATGGGTATCCTCATCTTGGATAACCACATCATCCACTCGATATAAAAATATAGTGATGAAAATGATCCTAGTGATTATCACACCATATTGATTGGTCATATACTTGTAAAAATCTTTCTTAGTACTTTAAACACTATTTCTCTAGATGGGCCAAAACCAAAAATTTGAGAGTTAAGGGACAAGCAGGGTTTAGGATGAATCATCACACCACTACTCTTATTTTTACCTTGACCTATATAATTGAGGAAGCTAAGGGAACAAGGCATAAATTTTATTGCTAATTTTTAGACTTCTACAAAGCCTTTGACATTGTTCATGAATGTTTCCTCATTGGGGTCTTCGATAATTGGTGATATCACTTATTATGACACTAAGTGGGTCCATTTTTTGTAGAGTGAACACAATTATTTATGAGACATAGGGGGTATGAAGCACCATTGGGTTAAGTAGGGTTGTCCACTCTCCCCTACACTTTTTGGTCTATATATAGATGAGCTTGAGGAAATCATGCCAATATTCCTAGGTACATATGGTTTTTTTTTACCTTAGGTGTTCAAAGAGTAAACAAAATGTAGATGAGTCCCTTTTTATTCCAAATGATAAAAAATCAAGAATAATAATATACTATGACTAAACAATATTGCTTAAGAAGTAAGGAGAGTATAACATAATAAGCAAGATCACAAAATAGAGATAAAGACAATACAAAATTCTTACCTCCCTTATCAAATTTAATGCTTGCTTATTGGCATAAATATGTTCATGCTCAACCTATGATGATTTAAGTCTTATGTCAATGCTCTTCCTTGGTGGTAGAATCTCGCCAATAGTTACTTGTGGCTTGGTGTGAAGCTTAGCATAAATTAGGCATTATAACACTACTCTAAAAGGCTTCAAGAAGGTATTCTAGTAGAATAACCTTAAACACAAAATATTTTTGGCATATGGTGTGGGTATTTATATTTATAGCTCAAATAACTAACTCTAACCCTAGGGAAGTTAGGTTAAATTCTAACTTTGGTTGAGTCTAAAATAACCTAAGTTGAGTCAGGCTAACCTAGGGTTAGTTCAAAGCACTCTTAAAATCTTGACACATAAGTTTTAGATACTTGTGAGGCATGACAACTCACTTTAGATATTTGTGAGGTGTGATTCATAATTTTGGAATACTTGAGAATAATAAATCACTTTGTTAACTCCTTTGACTTCATATTTGGATTAAAAAAAATTGGTAAAAGAAGTTCACTAATTTGATTTGGATTTTTTTTATAGGTAGGTTAATTAAGATTTGTAATGTAATTAATATTGATTAGTATTTTTTGGATTTTGACAAGTGTTTTAAATGTTATGAATTAATAGCTTGACAGGCCAAAAGTGTCAAATGACTAGATTGTAATTTGACTAGGGTTAAAAATAAACTAAGATTTTTGTACATAATGGGTAATATGCCAAATAAACTAGCGTCATCATGCTTATGGGAAATTAAATCTTCTATGCAGATGAAATTAGGTAATTCAAGTGATTTTTAGGCTTCAAATGTGTTGTTTGCTATAAATTGAATTGAATCCTAGTTTAGGCATAAAAGTGGCCAAAATTAAGTGTCTATAATTTTCCCTTGTTTAAGAAGGCATTGTAAGACATGGGTAAAATAACATATTTTCAAAGAATTTAAAAGTTGTTAATCTGAATGGTTCATGACCTAAAGGGTGATCGATAAGCTCTTGATGCCCCTCAAAGGAGTGGGTAGTAAAAATAGAATCATCAAACATTCCCTCAAAATGACTAAAATAACATAATCTAGTGGTAATGAGGGTGGAAGTATTAAATTTCCCAAAGGTAGTTATAAATAGTAATGGTTATGGAGTCACTGCTTTTCTTAAAGATAGTTATAATCAGTAACATAGGGTATGACATTGGTTTGCCCAAAGGCAATTATAAGCAATAGAATAGATAGGTACCCCTAAAGGGTGGTGGGGTGGATACTGATTTACCTAAAGGCATTTATAATTAGTAAAAAAAAAGGAGATATTGATTTGCCCAAAGGTGGTTATAATTAAAAACAAAATTTGGGAAACATGGATTTGCCCAAAGGTAATTATAATTAGGAATGAAACAAGAAACATTGATTTGCATAAAGGTAGTTATAATCAAGAACAAAATGAGAAACAAAGTGATTTGCCCAAAGGTAGTTGTAATCATTCGCATGTATGTTTACCCCAGAAGGGAGGGTGGAGTGGGTAAAAATAATGATTTTCCTAAAGGTGGTTATAATCATTTGTATTTTCATAGTAAGTGATTTAAAACATGAATTCCCCAAAAATGTAAGATATATATTGTCAATCGATCACAAAAATAATTTGTTGTAATGGGGTAAATTGGCAAGGGTAACTTATGACTTTGAAAATACACATTTGAATAAACACATGATATAGGTTGAAAAATTACATTGTTAAATAGGCCTCAAAAGAGGCCTATAAATATGGTCTATTTGTAATATGGTCAAAAAATAAAGCATGTAAGATCAAACAACAAATAAAATAGACCATGAATGTGAAAAATAGACTTCTTGGAGCACATAGAATGAACTATAGGCCCTGGGGGTAAAAATTCAAAATTTTGGTTGTATATTCACCCCTAGGGTGAATTTTTTTCATTTTCACCTTAGTCTTTAGAGAATTTTAATTCTTGTTTTCTACACATATTTCTAAGATAAAATAGCCCATTGAGGATTTTTAAAACACATATCGAAGTGAGTGAGGGAGCACATATGACCACTACATGATGGGGCATTGGTAAGTAAACTCAACTTGGTCATTAATTATCATTAATTACCATTTATTACACTTGGTAAGTAAAAAATTGGTGAAGTTACCATTTGCATGGTATGGAATATAGTAGATTTACCAAGGAAAATGATGACTTTAATTGAAGTTGTTCCTATAAATGGTGCCAAAGCCAAAAAAGGGTGAAAATCACCAAAATGTCAATTTCACCTATTTTTAGGCAAAGTTACCATTTTTGTGAAAATGTAATTGGTGATTTCACATTAAAACATGAAAAATCACCTAAATGACAACTTTGACCTAGAGAAAATAGTGGCTTTAACTTGAGAGCCAAAAATAATTAATTTTGAGAGTTTGAAATGGGTCCAACCTTTGAAAGAAGGTCAATTAGACTGATTAGGCTCTAGTAGTGGTATGTATTTAGTCTAACACTAACTTTTTTATTAGAGAAGTGATTGGATATTATTACCTATTATGAGAGATTATCACACTATCTATAGACCCCACATATTTACAATGAGACCATGGTTGCCTTTATTCAAATGCTAGACTTACATAATGTGGCACATGTGCTAATTATCTAGGTTGATCAAGTTTATTTGAGTGTACTAGTAGAGCATTATCATAGTGAGAACCTTTCACTTGCCAACTGGGAAGGCTACCATCAGACTTGAGGATACCTAGCATATCCTCAAGATATCAATGTGTGGATGATGATTATTTAAGAAACCACTCACCTAATAACAAGCAGTTTTTGATTATCTATGTAGCTATTAAGGTATCCCCATGGTTTAGGAGAAAGTTGATATAGACTTGAATGAGACCTATATAGACATTCAATCAGGTGATCTACTTGTTGTGGACCCATCACCATTAGATTTGAGTGATCAAGAGGTTATTTTTCTTATATCCATTATTAGTGGCATCTTGATGCCTAAAAAGAGTGGTTGACACTTCCATATAGGCCTAAGTGGTGTTGTTAAGAGAATTATAGAGGATCGACATGTTTTTCCTTGGGACCAACTATTCTAGCATAGTTGTACAAAGATTTGTGCATGATAGTGTATGAAATTAGAAACACTATCAAAGCTTGAACACTTCTCATGTTCTAGGGCTAGAAGCATATCATGATCGAGTGACTAGTAAATATGCACAAGATGTTGGATCTTAAGGATCTAATAGCTTATGGTTGGGCTTAGATAAGAGTTAGTAGGCATGGGCATAGAAGAGACATCCCTTTTTATCATCAAATGTTCGATGATCTAACATCAATATTCTTTATTTAGAGGTTGTACCTCACCTATTATTTGTAGTGGTTTATAGATGGATGGTACATGGGCTTCATGACCACTATATGCTTTCTTAAAGGGATACAATCCCACGTTATAGAAGAGTACCACCCTGATTAGGTTTTTAGGTAGTTTGTCTTTACATAGAATGTGCCTAAGGGGCCATTGTAGTTTACACATGTTATACAAGAGATCAGTTGGTATATTCTTATAATCCAAAGGAGTGAGGCCACAATGAGCTACATCAATATACCATGAGTTGTCCAGTCATATGCAAGAGGAGCCATGGATACAAGGGTCACTCTAACTTATATACATTGGTTGGTATAGGTGTGCCCTTTGAGGCTGATAACATTGATACCAACAGGGGGTCAGGTACCCATGGATATTAAGGAGATGGAGGTTGATAATTCAAACATCAATAATGACACCTAGCATGAGACTGTTAGTGAGGTTTTGATTATGAGGTTGATGATGATGGTTTTTATGGAGGAGATGGAAATGATGGGGGACTAGATGTGGATGATATTGGATCCTAGCTCAGTAGTGGTGATAGTTGGATAGGTTGGCTTCGGCCAAGTAGGGCCTTTGGGCAAAAAAGTAGATCTAAGCTAGGTAGGACCTTTTGGTATGGATAGGGTAGATAGGGACACTAGCATGCTTGAATAGATCATTTTTTGGGTACAAGAGATTGGAGGGTTACAATGTTAACTATCTAATTTATCGAGAATCTTAGTTATGAGGGATAATGATATGACTCGATTATAGATAGATATCACTTAGTTGAAGGCTGAGATAGCCATGATGGTGCAAGTTTAGGTCTAGCTTAAGACAAAGATATATTAGTCCATTAGTAATCAGGATTAAGCATTGGCCACTATGGATAGGCTGAGATGAGAGTGAGATATAGCTTGAGGATCTAGTACACAAGCTAGATTTTCATAGATTACTCTAGAGAGCCTTCAAGATAAGGATAAGACCTATTATTATAGGTGATCCTATAAGTCTATTATACCTAGGGATCAACAAATTGTTAATTTTGAGATATGGAATGCATAAATGATAATGAGTAAAGTTATTTAGTATCAAACTAGGACTCATGTTATAGGTGCCTCAGGCTAGTTAGTTTATTAACCATGACCATCACCACTAAGACCACTAGGGTCTCCTTGAACTACAAGCCTCATGAACATACAAAGACAAAGTTTATGATAAGGACTTTGGCATTTTGTCATTTTGGTACAATTTGGCATTATTTTGGCCTATGGCATTGTACTCATTATATCGACATACTTATGAATTTTTTACACACCATTGTGATATGTATATATCTTTTATGTATGTGATATTTTAGATATATTTACATTCATTTTTGGGTCTGTTAGGGCTGATGTACATGTATATGATATTGATTTGATATATATATATATATATATATATACATATATATATATATATATATATATATATATATATATATATATATATATATATATATATATACATATATACATACATATATATATGATGCCATGTTCATTATCTTGTTTATCTCATGTTTTACATTGATTAACATTATGTATGTTTAACATTGTTTATGCTTACGTATGCTTTGTTCATGCATTATTTATGCTTATTTATGTCTTGTTTATGATATGTTCTATTGGATATCATTTGATTATGTTATATGACTCATATGGATGTTTATTTAGGTATGCACATATATATAAACACATAATAAATCATGTGTTGCTCTTGTTTATTACTCATGAATGTAGGCATGTGTTAAGTTAGTTGGTTGGTTTTGATATATTAGAGAATTACTATAATTTCATTGCTAGAATAGATTCCTTGTGCACATTTTTATTTTAGTTTGTGATATTATGCATGATAATTATGGATAAATAAAATTAAAAATTATACCCTAATCATGTATAGCTTAATTTAAATGTAAATATAAATAACTTAGGAATAAGATATGAATAATCAAATCCTGAGTGTAAATATAATAAATAAATCAAGTGTAAGACTAAATTAAAAAAATTCACAACCTAAGTACATGATATGGATAATCAAGACTTAAGTTTAAAATATTGAAGAGTTGTCAATTATGCCATGGTGATGTAATTTAGGTGTCCAAGTGAGTGGATGAAGTGCCATAATAGTTTAAGTGACAATGATAAAGTGTGCAATGTGTTTGTCCTAGTATGCTTGAAGTATGCTTGGTTGATCTTTAGTTTTGGCATGGTTTGAGATGATTAGGGATGAGTCTAAAGTATTGATCATGTGAAAGAGTTTCTATCAGAGGTCAAGGATGATTAGATAACTTGTGTGCATAAGTGAAATTCATCTAGTAGTCCATTATTTTTATCTAAACTTTTTGGTCCAGTGGCATAAAATCTAAGTAGGTAGTTTAATGATGTCATAATTACCATGTGTGGATGAGTTAGGGGGAGTTGGTCATGTGGTTTTGATCACATTAGTCCCAAGTTGTTATGGTCCAAGTCTTAATTCATGTGATGAAGTGCATTCAAAGATATGTGGGTGCAAATTTGGGCTCTCAAGAATTTTGACAATGTTTTCTATGTTCAAATAGAGTTGAGTAATCATGTTGATGATGTCATCATTTACACGCATGGAGGTGTCAGGAGAAAATGGTCACATGGGTTTTTTTAGTATTATAACTATTTATTATGTTCTAAATTTTAGGTCATGTGATGAATCATAACAAAATATATGCAAGTGCAAAGTTGGGCTCTAAGGCAGTTTGACAGTGTTTTCCCATGGCCAAATTTGTTTTTGTAAGAGAAATTGAGTAAGCATTTTTATGTAGTCATATTTATCATGTGTGTTATTTTTAGGATAATTTGATAATATGGGTTTTTTTAGTTTCATGCCTAGTTGATATGTGCTAAATTTTAGGTCATGCAATAAAGCACATCAAAAGATATGCATGTGCAAAGTTGGCCTTCCAAGCAGTTTTAGGAATAGTTGGCTCTATGGTATAGAAATATAAGTGATCATATTAATTGTGTTATGTCTTTCACATGAAAATTTTTTAGGATCAAATTGATATATGGTTGGATTATCCTATGTGAGGAGATCATATGATCCAAATTTTAGATCATGTGTTTAAGTGCAACAAAAGTTAATAAGGTCCAAAGTTGGCCTTCTAAGTAGATTGCAATGGTTCCCATAGTGAATTTTAAAATATTTAAATATCAAGACCAAATTAAGATCCAATGGTTCATGGGTGATGATAAAAATATAGATCAACGATGCATATTGATTGAGATTATGACAAGTGATCAATGTTTAATAGTAAAAGTTTTTAGAAGGCATGCAAGGGTGTTAAGTGTTATGATCATGGGGGTTTTGAGCAAGATTGAATGGTGAGAACTATAAGATAAATGCCTAACTAATCCATAGAGATCAATGATGTGTGTTGAGTCAATATTGTAATATTCCATGAGATGAGGTCAATTGTTCAAAGTTTAATGTTTGGCAGTGGCACACTATGAGTTAAAGTTCAAAGAAGATCAACGATGCATGATTAAGCTAAGAAGCAAAGACACAAGATGATAGCATGGTGTTTAAATTTTAACTGTGACCATTTGAATTCAATTTTTTGAATTTAACAAAGGAAAAACTAGTTTCTAGTTTTTTGAGACATAACTTTCAATCTATGTAGAATTTGACCATGTTATAAAAAGTAGAGATGAAGAGGACTCTAATTTGTATTTCAAAATATATATTTTAAGGTCTGAAAGTGTGTATAGAAAAATATATTAAGATCCAAAGTTGAATTTGTGTTTGATTGTGTCCTTCAAGTGACCCAAGAAGATTATTCGAACTTGTTTTAATGTTGTTTTGATGTTTCATGTTTTCTTAGCTATTGAATAGTGTTTTAGACTCCATAAGGATGATCTATGTAGATTTTGAAGGTGTGATCAATCTATCTTGAGTATGAACAATACTTAAGAAGTTAATTTTGTGTTTGTTCATGATTTTCCTATGCACCAGATCAATGTTTGAGTTTTTTGAGCATATATAAAAGTGAGAAAAGTTGACTGTGAACATTTAAGGATGTTGAAGGGGACATAAAAAGTGGACCCATGTATTTGAAATTGGTCCTATGTTCTTTTTTTTACTCAGAAAAGTATCAAAGAGGTGAATGGGTTTCCATAGGACCTAAAAAGTGACTTAAGCTTATTTGAAAGAGATTTGCACTTAAGTGTAACCCATGTTAGATGAATTAAAAGTGAAGGCATGTATTATGGATGATAAAGAAAAATTATGGACTTAAAGATCATGAATGCTCTATAAATAGTGAAACCAAGAGTGATGGTTTCTAGATTTGTGAGAGGATTGGTGAGCATAAATAGTATTGGTGTGAAGTAAATAAGAGAGTGTGTGTCCAGTGGATGGCTTAATAAGTAGATCAGATTAAGGCCTTTGTGTATGACCTTAAGGTCATGTTTCTAATGCTAGAATACTATTTTTGTAGATTTAGGATGAGCAAAGACGTCTAGGGTGATCCAAAAGGATGTTTTAGATGTTTTGAGTGTGAGCAAAGGATAGATGTTATCTATGTGAGCTTGGTGGCTGATTTGAGAGATAGATCAGAGTATGGGTTGTGTGTATGACCATTTAATCATGTTGTTGTTATGGTGAAAAATTTGTTGTTGAGGAGTGAAGAGTAATCCAAAAGGTGGCTTTGGATGCATTGAGTGTGTAGAGTTGAAGAGAGATGATATACATTATATCTCCATCAGATTGGTAGGCAATCAATGTTCAAAGAGATATTCTATTTATATGTGTTTTTATGGAAGCTCAACATCTAGGGGGTTGTAGCCTCCCTGCAAGGTGAAACTTGTTAAAGGTCTAGTTGTTGTGGCAGCTTAACTAGATAGGTGTATTAGATCCTTGTGGGATTGCAATCTTACTAAAATAAGGGATGGTAGTTCCTTGATAAATTAAATCTAAAGTGCTTCTTATTATTTTAGGATAGTAATCCAATTATAGGTTCTAGTGGGTTTTAGCCCCCAAGAGGGTTTCACACATATGTCATGTGTTATGTACTTGATATTGCATTGTATCTCTTGTTCATTTCCATGAATGATGTGTATGCTTCATGAATGCTTGTGGTAATTGATTAAGAGTTTTGAAGGGTTTGTAAATTAAATTAGATTATTTTCCACCATTAATTCACCCCCCCCTCTTAGTGGCTTGTACTTATAATAATTGGTATCAGATTAGGTCCTTTATAAAGACTTAATATCTTGAAGGTGATCCAAGGTAAAATATGGGTAGTCATCATATGCAAGGAGTTTTATATATTAAGCAAGCACCAATGTTCAATGGATCTAATTATACTTTTTGGAGTACAAGTATGAGGACATATATTATGTCCCTAGGGTTTGATGTATGGTAATTTGTTATGGATGGTTATGTTTTTCCTACTACTCCTCCATCTAGTGTTGTAGACAAGAAGTTGTTTGAGAATAATTCTAAGGCAATGAATGCCATTACTTATGGTTTTATAGAGATTGAGTTTACCAAGGTAATCCATTGTAAATCTACTAAGGAGACATGGTATAAATTATATATAATTCATTAAGGAGATTTAAATGTTAATTTGGAAAAGTTGCAGACTCATCGAAGAAAATTTGAGAGTCTTAAAATGAAGGAGAAAGATTATGTGGCATCCTTTCTGTAGAGAGTTAATGAGATTATGAATATCATCCAAGTCTTGGAAAGAACCTTAAAGAGGAAACTATAGTTCAAAATGTATTAAGGACTCTATCTCTCAATTTTGATCCAAAATTATTTTCTATATAAAAAAGTCATGATCTTACTCAATTGAAGATGAATCAATTACATAGCATCCTTACTACCTATGAGATGAGATTAAATGATGATATACCACCAAAGAAAGAAGCATAATTCAAGATAGAAATGAATTCAAAGAATAATTTCCAAGGTAAGAAAGCTAAATATGATGAGCTATCTAACATTGATAAAGATGAAATAATTAATTTAATCACTAGTAAATCGAAAACAGGGTCAGGGAAGTATAAGGGTTAATTACCCTTAAAATGTTTCAACTATGGAGAGATAGGACATTTTTCTTGTAATTTCCCTCATAAGCATGAGAAGAATGATGATGAAGAGCATGGTGAATACTGATATGAAGATAAGAATACATACATGAAGAAAGGATTCATAAATTATAATAACAAAAAGAAGTCTTTCAAGAACAAGAAGAGTCTCTACACCAAATAAGATTACAACTCATCAGATGAGAGTGAAGACATGACTCAAAGAAAGACCATGAAGATGAATCCCTCTTCATGGCTAAAGAAGGAAGTTGCTCATATCAAAATGATTCTCTTTGGATTGATTTAGATGTTGATAGAGAAGAGGTAGACTATGATACTGAATTGATGAATGCCCTTGAACAATTAAAGATTGAGAAGAAGATTAAAAAGAAGATGAACTCTCAAATCAAGGACTATGATGATAAATTCATGTGTATGAATAATGAATGAAGACACCAAGGAGCATGAATATATGGTAAATCATCTTAGATATCAATTAGAAATCCTATCTATAAGCTTGAAAGCTAAAGAAGATGAATGTTCAAGGTATGTAATTGAAAATGAGTCATTGAAATCTAAGTTAGAGAATACATCTAGTAAGGTGAAGTAATTTGTGAAATTTGAAAATATCTCAAGTGATCTAGACAATATTCTAAGTGGTTAAAAGCTTGCTAGTGATAGAACTAGTCTTGGATATGAATAAGAACAAAAGAATATAACTCAATCTAAGATGAAGACCGATATGAATGAGGATAATCATAATTTGAAGACAAATCAGATCAGGTAGCAAAATGTCATGAGGTATAAAATTTTCAATGGTTACTATTACACATATAATCAATTTGGGCATAAATCTAGAGAATACAAGAGACTTGTTAAAAATGAGTTTGCTTGAAATTATGATGGGGTTCATTAGTCAAAAGGAGTGAACAAAGTTAAGTTCTTCAATTATATTATTTGTGGAACACTTTGCAAACCATTTTCCACATAAGGTTATAAAAAATAAGTCCTCTTCAAAAAGAGGAGGTTTTTTCATTTGTCATGACATAGGACACATTGCAAGTTTATATCTAAACAAAGTAAGACAAATTGGGTTTCCATCAAGGAGTATTGTTTGCTACAACTGTGATAATATTGGTCATATTACTAGATCTACAACCAAAGGCCATCAAGTCAAAATGAGTTCAATCAAGCTCTTAGAGTGCAAGGAAGAAGGAAAGTTAACACATGGAAACCAAACATGGTAAGTATGAGTCATGATGGGTCTCCTGGTCAAATTAATTTATTTGTTATGGTAGAGAATGCTTAAGAAGTTGAAGAGTACCAAAGGATCTCATTGTCTACTCATATTGTGAATGAAGAAACCAAGTTCAAGAAGAACACCAAGGTACTAGTTGAGGCTAGTTTTGAGATGTGTATGGATCCAAGTGAACATCTTGTCATTGATAAAAATTTATCATACAAAGAACATCTATTTTTAGTGCCTAGTGATGAGGTTCCTAACTACAAGGTGGATTATTTAGATGAAAAGGTATGTCATGAATCTATGTTGTCTCCATGTATTGTCAATTCAATCTTAGAAGAGAAGGATAATGTTGTAGTGGTTAAGCATGTTGTTTTTCTGAAGCCTGATAAGAAGAATAAGAAATATAAGAATCAAATGACCAAGGAGGAGAAGGAATATGAGGAGTTGTGGGAAACTCATGATTTTACACTATTCTAGGACATTGTGAAGTAGGGTGTCTCTGTCTATGCTTCTTAAGAGACTCCTTTCAGTGGAGAAGCAAGTGTTGCTATATATGTACTATATATAGGATTAGAATGGGTGTTTTCAGGTGGCTTAATGATATTGATGTGATGTTAAGAATAATTTGATGCTCAAAAAGGTCTGTGTACTTCTTTGTGATGTGTTCTAGGTAGTTTTTGTGTCTTGATGATCCTGTTTATACCAATTAAAGTTTTTTTTAGTGCTCTCAATTTTCTCAATTTTGACTTAAGGGAAAGCAAGACTAAAATGGGTTATAGGATGTATGGGTTACCAAATATGTGTAATCTCAAATCTTGGTCCAGAAGTGTGTAATGGTTGTTTCTAAGTGTATAAGAAGTTTTAGAGGTGGATGTTAACCAGAAAAAGGTTTGTTGACTTTGATTATTTTAAGATTCTAGGGTTTTGGGCTATGATATAAAAGTGGTTTACCTTATGATTTGAGGTTTGAAGATTTTTATTATATTAAATGGGATAAATGGGATGTCAAATCAATACTCATAGAGATCTAAAAGTTTGTGGTTTTTAAGTTATTCATGTTTTTTATCAAGATGGGGGCTTAATTAGCAAGTTGGTTTGTGAAGAAAGTATATTTCAAAGGATGATCTAGGTATTAAAAATTGGTTTTTTTAGGGAGAATTTTATATTTCTCCATATATTAATTTTTAGGTCTTGATGGTGTGTCTACTAAAATTTGTGGGGTCTGCAAGTTCTAGGTAGGGTTACAAGGAGACTAGACATGCCTAGTGAGAAGAATAGTGATTTTTGTTCAATTTATCCAAAAGAAAAAGGAATGAGTTTTTAAATGTTATTTATTATGATTATTTAGAGAATGTTTTATTTTTAATTAAAGTCATGAAAAATTTTAGGTGCTCCTTGAGGTGATTTGAGAGAGAGGCCTAGTAAGCCTGTATGGTGGTTCTTCATGGTGTGTGGAGATTTGAAGATGCTCAGGAGATAAAATTGCTCAAATATATTAAGGGGAGTCATTATAAAATGTTTATTGGTTATTTATATCATATTTTATTACTTTTTTCATTATTTCTTCATTGGTTGCAGTCCTTGGTTGAAGAGAGTGTTGGCATGGATCATGAGGAAGTTGTCAAGGCAAGAAGAAGTAGGTTCAAGGTAAGGGGGAGTTAGTACTATCTTTCTAAGATGATATTATCTTGTTATTTTTTTCAGGTCTTCAATATCATTTGTTTCCCACTTTGTCATTATGTCAAAGAGGGAGAAAGTTCCTATTATGGGAGTGCTTGAAGAGAGAGAAGGAAGGTGAGTTATATATTGATATATGATGGTTGTTAACAAAAATGAAAAAGGGGGAGATTGTTAGATATTTTTCAATGATGTCATGGAGGTTTAGAAGTGAATATATGAAGTGACTTTATCATCTAAGTGACAATGACAAAGTGTGCAATGTGTTTGTCCTAGCATGCTTAAAGTATGTTTAGTTGATCTTCAATTTTGGCATGGTTTAAGATGATTAGGGATGAGTCTAAAGTATTGATCATGTTAAATAGGTTTTATCAAAGGTCAAGGATTATTATAGATCTTGTGTGCATAATTATAATTCATCTAGAGTCCATTGTTTTCATATAGACTTTTTGGCTCTAATGGCAAAAACTATGAGTAAACAATTTGATGATATCATAATTGCCATGTGTGAATGAGTTAAGGGGAGTTGTTCATATGGTTGTGATCATATTTTTCCCAAGTTGCTATGTTTTAAGTCTCAATTAATGTGATGAAGCATAATCAAATATATGTGAGTGAAAATTTGGGCTCTCAAGAATTTTGACAATGTTTTCTATGTTCAAATAGAGTTGAGTATGTTGATGATGTCAGCATTTGCACACATGGAGGTGTTAGGAAGACATGGTCACATGGGTTTGTTTATTATTGTACATAGTTTATATATTCTAAATTTTAGGTCATACAATGAAGTGCAATAAAATATATGCAAGTGCAAAGTTGGGTTCCCAGGCAATTTGACAGTGTTTTCCCATACTTAGCCAAATTTGCTTATGGCAAGAAAAGTTGAGTAAGAATTTTGATGTAGTTATATTTTTCATGTGTGGAAGTTTTATAATAAGTTTATCATATGGTTTTATTAATTTTTTTGCCTATTTTATATGTGCTAAATTCTAGCTCATGTAATGAAGTGCATCAAAATATATGCATGTGCAAAGTTGGCCTTCTAGGCAGTTCTAGGCATAGTTGGCTCTGTGGCACAAAAATATGAGTGAACAAATTAATGGTGTTATAGCTTTCACACATAAATGTTTTAGGATTAGATTTATATATGGTTGGATTTTCCTATATGAGGAGATCATATGGTCCAAATTTTAGATCATGCATCTAAGTGTAATAAAAGTTAGGTCCAATGTTGGCCTTCCAAGAGTATTGCAATGGTTACCATTATTAGTCAATTTTTTAAGATTTAAATATCAAGACAAAATAAATATCTAATGGTTCATGAGTAATCATACAAATACAGATCAATGGTGTATATTGAGTGAGCTAATGATAAGTGCTCGATGTTTAACAATAAAAGTTCTTAGAAGGCATGTGAGGGTGATAAGTGTCATGATCATAGGGGATCTAAGAAAGATCAAATGGTGAGAGCTATAAGATAAAAACCTGGCTGATCCACAAAGATCAATGATGTGTGTTGAGTCAATATTGCAAGATTACATGAGATGAAGTCAACTATTTGAGGTTTAATATTTGGTAATGGCACACTGAGTTAAAATTCAAAGAATATCGATGGTGCATGATTAATCTAAGCAGGGAGGACATGATATGATATAATGGTGTTAAATTTTTAATTGTGACCATTTGAATTCAATTTTTTGAATTTAATAAAGGAAAGACCAGTGTCTAGTTTTTGAGCCAAACTTTCGATCTATGCAAAATTTAACCATGATATAAAAATCAAATATGAAGAGGACTCTAAGGTGAATATATTACTTTAGATTTCAACATTTGAAAGTGTTTACAAACAAATATATTAAGCTCCAAATTTTACTATATGTTTGGTTATGTCTTGCAAATGACCTGAGAAGATTGTTCGAGCTTCTTTTGATGTTTCATTTTGTCTTAGCTATTGGAGAGTGTTGTAGACTATAAGGATACTCTATGTGGATTTTAGAGGTATGACAAATCTAACTTGATTATGAAAAATACTTAATAATTTGATTGTGTGTTTGTTCATGATGTTCCTATGCACTATATCATTGTTTGAGTTGTTTGATCATATGCAAAAGTGAGCAGAGTTGACTATGATCATTTGAGGATGTTGAAGGGGACATAAGGAGTGAACCCATGTATTTTAAAGTGTTCATGTGTTTTTATTTCTTGGATAAGTATCAAGGATGTGAATGGGTCTCTATAAGACTGAAAAGTGACTTAGGCTTATATGAAAGATAGTTGTGCTTAAGTGTGACCCATGTTAGATGCCTTAAGGGTAAAGACATGTATTATGACTGATAAGAAAATATTTTGGACTTCATAATAATGAATTGTTTATAAATAATGAAACCAAAAGTGATGGTTTATAGACTTGTGAGAGGATATGGTGAGCATAGATAGTGTTGATATGAAGGAAAGAAGAGAGAGTGTGTGCCCAGTGGACACCTTAATCAGCATAGCAGATTAAGGACTATATGTATGACCTATAGGTCATATTTCTAATGTTAGAATAGTGATCTTGCATATTAAAGATGGGAAAACAGGTTTAGGGTGATCCAATAGGATGTTTTGGATGTTTTGAGTGTAGGCAAAGGATAGATGTTGTATGTGTGAGCTTGGTGGCTGATTTAAGAGATAGATCAGAGTGTGGACTATGTGTATAACCATCTAATCATGATGTTTTTGTGGTGAAAAAGTTGTTACTTAGGATTGAAGAGTGATCCAAAAGGTGTCTTTGGATGCATTGAGTGTGCATATTTGAAGAGAGTTGATATACATTATATCTCTATCATATTGGTAAAAAATTAGTGTTCAAGGATATGTCCTATTCATAAGTGTTTTTGTAGCAACTCAACATCTAGGGGTTGTAACCTCCTTTCAAGGTGAAACTTGTTGAATATCTAGTTATTGTGGTAGCTCAGCTAGACAGGTGTAGTATCTCCTTATGGGATTATAGTCTCACTACAATAAGGGATGGTATTTCCCTGATCAGTTACAACTGGTCTAAATTGGTTTTTGTTATTTTAGGATAGTAGTCTAATTACAGGTTCTAATGGGTTTTCTCCTCCAAGAGGGTTTCTCATATATGTCATGTGTTATGTGATTGATTATTCATTATCTCTCTTATTCATTGTTATGAATTATGTGTATGCTTCACGAATGTTTGTGGTACTTGATTAAAAATTTTGAAAGATTTGGAAATTGAATTAGATTTTTGTCCACCACTTATTCACCTCCCTCTTAATGGATTATAACTCGAACATAAACAAAATGTAATAATCTTACGACACTCAAGTAATAAAAAGGCAAAATAATAAAATAAATAAACAATAAAACAAACAAAAAAGACAAACAAACAAAAAAAATGAATAGATACAAATAAAATAAACAAACAAAACATAATCAAGCAACAAAATATAAATAAACAAGGCTATACAAATAGAAATAACACACAAACACAAAAAATTGAATACAAACAAACAAACAAAAATGAATAAACAAACATAACCAATAAATTATAAAAAAAAACAAACATAACTAACAAAACAAATAAAAATAACAAACCATACAAACATACAACAAAGCATCAATAAACCAAAACATATAAAATACCAGCAAAAAAAAACAAAAAATAACAACAAACAAAACACTAAGAAATAAAACAATAAAACACAAATAAATAAAATAACAAAACACCAATAAATAAAACATTGGCAAACAAACAAAATAACACATGAACAAACAACTAAATAAACACATAAAAAAACTAATAAACACAAATAAATAATCAAATAAACACAAATAAAATAAGAAAAAGTACAAACAAAACTAACACACAATGCAATAAACAAAGTAAACAAAATAATCAAAATAGCTAAATAATTCAAATTAAAAAAAGTGCAGTAAACAAACTACTCTAAACACAAAAATAAATAAATTAAGTTAAACAAACAACAATACACAAATAATGGTTAATCACAATGTTAGTATAAATAGAAAATAAATTATAAGTGTATGTATAATAAAGGTGGTACTCTTGGCGATGAGATGACCCCTAATCTAGGTAGCAACAACACTGGTAAAACAACACAAGAAAAATTGACACAAGGTTGACCCTAGGCTATAGGGAAACAATGACACAAATAAAAAAACAAACATTGTTCATAGGCTTTAGAAGACAATGAAACAAATAATATAACATAAATATTGCCCCTACACCATATGAGACAATAAAACTACACAAACAAAATCGAGGGGAATAAAAGAAAAGGTAGGGCTATTCAAGTTGACTCCAAATATAGTACGTAAGTGGATGTTGTCTACATAGTTCCATGGACACAAGATACAACATTAACTTCAGGCCAAATGTAGTTCTTATAGGATATGGGATAGAAGAAAATGAATGATAAGAAAACATGATTAGCTTGTAGAGGAAAATAAGAATGATCTCACAAAATGGTGATAACATAAGATGAAGAGGGGATGACATCCACTATCATGAAAATGTCAACACAAATAAATATTGTAAGTAGAAGAGTATGGTTTAGGCTAAAACCATACTAAAATTCAAGAGATGAGTATCCACTAATGAACTAAATTAGTAATTCATAGTGTCTACTACATCTAAGACTTAGAATGAGAATAAGCTCAAAAAATGATGAGAGTGTAAGTAATGGTTACTCGTAAAAAGGTGAGAACATATGGATTAAGGCCAATAAGGATGGGGAAACTAAATGACAAGTGGTTACTCTTGAAATAGTTAGGAGTCCCAAAATCCCTAAGGTAAGAAGTGGTTGAAAAAGAAAGGAAGGTGCAAGCAAGATAACCCAAGATACCCCATGTATCTAAGTGTTTCCTACATAGTCTGTGTGAACCTCAGGACAATATAGTTCCCCTAAAAATGGGAAGAAAAATACTAAGGTGGTCTAGAAATTAAATTGAATAAATAATATGGCCTATCCTATAAAATTTTGATGCCTTTATATCACGCATAAAAATTCTAAGCCAATTTTCATGATTTTTAGGAATTTATAGATCTTTACAAATTTTTAGGAGTTTTGAAACTATTTCAAATGTTTTTTGGAATTTTATAGGCATCTCAACTTAATAGAGAATTACAAGATATAACATGGTCCAAACTCAAAAAATGGTAAGAGCATGGCAAAAGGGTGATTGAGATGACCTTGACGTGAATCAAGCACTACCTACATGGTCCCACAAAATTTCAATTCACTATAGTTCTATCTATATAAAATGCATCTAACCAAGTACTAACAAGTTCAAGTAAAGGCAAATCATAAGGTAAATGATAACAGTAAAGGCAAATCATAAGGTAAATGATAACAGTAATGGCAAGGTGATGCAGTAATGCATGGTAAATGTGTTGTCCCTAATTTTCCCATAGGTGGTTATAATTAAGAAATAATGGTAAAGGGTCAATGGTACTAATTGGCCCATAGGATATTATAATTAGTATCATGAGGTGGGAACATAACAACAAATTAACTATGTAATTGCCATGACCATTGTCATATTGTTTTCATAGACTGTCATTCAACATTTTAATTTTGAAACAACTGTTAGAACTGAATTTGTCATCAACCATTGATCATGCCTGAAATACAAATGAGTCAGAACCAAGGCCAAACATGATAAAATAATTGGATGGTGAAAGGTCAAGGGTATGGTATAATGGTAAGAGGTATAGTACAAAGCACATATATAATGTGGCATAACTTAGACTATATGTGTAGATAATAATTTGAATCCCTCAAGCATAGAAATGTTTGAGGTGTATTATGTTCATTAGTTCATCAAGTTCATTTCCCTCTAGTGTAATGAGCTTATATACTTCAGAACCATAGTTATCAATAACTATATAGGGTCCTCACTAGTTTGGTTGGAACTTTTTTTTTTCATGGTTTCAACATTTACATTTTATAATTCTATTTTAACACTAGGTCACCAAGCTCGAATTCATGATGATTAATGCACCTATTGTATTGACCTTTTAATAATCTATTCTAATATGCTTGAATATTAAATGTGTCCAAAAATTTACCATCAAGTAGGTCTAGTTATTTCAAGCGAGGTACTTTATATTCTTCATTGTCAATGATGTGCTGCAATAAAATTTAGAGAGAAGGCAACTTGACCTCGACATGAAGAATGGCTTCAATTATATAAACAAGTGAATAAGGTGTAGCTCTTATTGGATTAAAAAAATTGAAATTATATGTCTAGAGGGCATTAAATAGTTACAAGTGCCAATTACGACCAACATCATTGACAATCTTCTTCAAAATGTTAAAAATGGTTTTATTAGAAGCCTCAACTTGGTCATTACCTTACGGATAGTATGTGGTAGATAAATGTTGTTTGATGTGGTGTTGAGAACAAAGTTATTTCACATATTTATTCTAAAAAGATCTTCCATTATCAAATATAATTTCATAGGGGATGCCATAACAAAAAATGAGATGGTTGAATATGAACTTTGAGATGTACTTACCAGTTATGTAAGGGAAATGGCTTTCACCTACTTAGTGAAGTATTTGGTATTACTTGGGATGTGTTTATGGAAATTAGAAGATGTTGGATTGATCTTCCTAATGAGGTCGAGTTCCCACATTGGGAATGGTCATAGTGTTGTCAATGGTTTGAGTGTCTTGGTTATATAATAAATCATATTGGTATGCTTTTGACACTTGACACATCTATTCACATATGTAGATGCATCTAATTCTATAGTTGGCTAGTAATAGCTAGTACATAGTGATGTTTGGGCAAAAATTATCCTATTGGCATTAGATCCACACACTCCTTCATGTACTTACTTCAAATCTAGTCTATATTCTACTGAAGGTAAATAATGAAGCAGAGTTCCATTATATATTTTATGATACAATGTTGATCCAAGTAGGGTATAGCAAGAGGCTTTATGGGCAAAGGCTTTTTATTTTTTATGTGATAAATTAGGAGGCATAGTTTGGTCTTGAAAATAGGTATATATGTATGAGTATTAGGAAAACATGAGACCAATAATGTCACAAACCATCTCGATGGTTGATTATTCATGGGTCGATGTTAAGATATGTTTAACAATAAACTGATAATCCCTTACTTTGTCTATGATTTGGATTATAAAACCAATAGTGGACATAGCATCAGTTAATCTATTATTGGCCTAAGGTATTCTTTGAAATTGGATGTTGGCAGTCTATTGCTTGAGAGTATCGACTATAGACACCCAATTATGATCACAATTGGCTTCTGATTAGACTTCATACTAATTCCTATCAAAAATTTAAAATTAAGTCTAAGAATCACTTAACATCCCAAATTTGGTCATGCATCATTCATTAAAGCTCAAAATCATATTAAATGATCCATATTTAAGATACTAGCTCATATGTAACAATAACCTCTCATGGATTCACCCCTAATCACTTTGTGACATAACTATCAATCTGGCCTATGAACCCATTAAGCAGGGCACTTAATTAAATCTTAAAAGAGAAAAAATACTAATCAAAATCAATTAATTAATTCAACAAGATTAAATGCTCAGTTGAATTATCCATTTATAATTAATAAATATTTAAAAATAGAAATTCTAAAAATAATCAAGTCTTTCATCATTACCTTTATGAGTTCTCAAAATATCTAATTTGAGAACTATGACTAGTAACTGAAAGTCATAATTGCATAAAAAAATTTAACTCAATTGAAGTTGGTCTCAACTCAACCTTAACTCACCTTGGGTGATATTTAATTATTGAGGCTATAAATACAAGGCAAACGCATTGATGTTTAAGTGAATCTTAGTGTAATTTTATAATTCACGAATAGATGTAAATAAGCCTTGCATGTAATGTTACTATGTCAAATTCATGAGCTAAGTAGCTAAACCAAGGTGCCAAGCAAAGGTGAAGCGAATAAAGCTTCATGATGAATTTTTTTTTGATGCACAAAGCAATCCATTTCTATAAACCATTTGGATCTTCAAGGAAAGTAGAAGGTTTTTTTTTTGTTTTAGTTGTGTTTCACGTACTTGCTTGTTACCTATACTCTCTCTAGTGTCTAGGCTAGAGGTGCTAGGATTTTAGTGTGTTTATTTATATTTGATTTTATATTACTAAAAAAATACTAATATCCCTTATTTTATTCATTTTTTACATAATGGCATGCATGGTGGGATAGATAATGAGGTAGTTATAATGGCTTTTAATGTGTTTTGTTAGGGTTTTCTATTTTTATACTTAAAATGGCTGATATATAGCTAATAAAAAAAAATTAATTCACTATTTTGATTTGAATTTTTTAATAAAGTTGAATATTGGACCTATGAACAACCTAAAAAAAATTTATGAAGAATTGGTGCATAGTTTAGAAGTTATGATCAAAACACTGAATGCTACTTTCATTTTCTATTTTCTTGCTAAAAAAATAGTTGTTAAAATAGTCGTCATTTTTAATCTATTTACTTTTTTTTTTTTTTGTAATAGTTTTTTCTCACTAGTTTCATCCTAATTATATCAAAATTTTATTGAAATATGATTTGTAATTTGTAATTTATAATTTATAACTCTTTTAGTGATTGTGTATTATTTTAGAATAAATAACCATTAAACAATCATATTTTTTAATTTATAAACTATTTTTTGCTAAATTTTTTATAGATGGTGTGTATTTGTGTTATATACATTTTGTATACATTTAATTAAAATCCAATGCATATTTTTTTAGATATAAATATTTTACTAATTATCTTTTTTATTTGTTAATTTTTATTTTAGTTGTTTTTTAATTTTGTTTTAAATTTGCAAATTATTTTTTTCAATTCTAATTTGTAGGTATTTATTATTTGGAAGCTTTCTAATATTTTGATTTTGAAGGTTTTGATTTTTCAATATTACCCAAAAATAAATTTAAAAATTTAAAAAAATAGAAAACCCCCTAACATTTTTTGCAGGACCCAAAGACCAAGAAAAGATAATTTTAAACACTCTAAAGTTGCAAAACTCACATTTAAATTTGGTGTTTTAAAAAAAAATTGCTTAAGTCATTTTCATCTTTCAAGTTTTTCACACAACGTCAAGGGGATAAACTTCATGACATATTTGATTTGGTTCTATAAAAATGAACTCTCACTTTAGTTAAATACTCATATGAGTTTTTATTTTTATGTCTCTTGATTGAGTGTTTGATTAGAAAAATGAGTCTCACGTGTATGCTCTCCCCCCATCTCCTTTAGGGAACTTGGGTAATAAAAAATGCTTTCTCTTTACATTTATCATTTTTTTCCAAAAGCATGGAAGGAAAGTTACTAAGGCCCTCCCCAAAATTCAAGTGATTTGGGTGACCTCAAATGACCCTAAAGTCCTTCCACTTTCTTTATTTTCATACATTTTGGCTTGTGGATGGGAGCTTGCTTCTCCTTCACAAGTTCTTTAGGGGTGATTTGACTTGGGGCTTCATCTTCAGTATTTTATCAACCCCACTCCATGGAATGGTATATAAATTGAGGGTGACCTATTGAGATGCTTGTTTGAGTGGTTAAATAAGCTCTGTTAGTGGTTGTCGACATCAAAATGTAGGCACAACTTGGACATCACACTACACTGAATAATTGATAGATATAGTAGTTGTGAAAAGGAATAGACATTTTCATAATAAGTTAGTTGATGTGAATCCAAATGACATGCTTTTGTCTTAGAGTTTTCTACACAAAAAGAACCATCTAAAAATGAATGAAAATTGATAGTTTAGATAACCCCACTAGTCAAAGACATGTTATTGATATAGGACGAGTAGCCCAAAGTTTCATGTCACCATATAAACCCCTGAGAGAATAAGCCTAAAAACCCTAATTTTCATGCACTTTTACTTTTTGAATTAATAATTTAAAATCCTCTCGAGAGCAAGTATATAGATAGAATTCAACAGTACAATGCAACCTTATTCCATTTTAGGATTTAGGATGTTACACTTAAATTTTTTTGTCATTTTGTCATTTTACTTACATGGTCTTGAGTTATAAATATTTTTTTATCATACCATGTCAAAATTAATCTTGTTATACATCACTCATTTTTTTGAAGAGGTGTTATGCCATCCATTTAACACCACACCTTGCCTTAATCATTGTCAAACTTTTATGTGTATGCCACTTGATTAAAAAGGGTGTCATTACGCTACGCAATTCATTCCAAGTTTTATGCCTTAAATTCCTAAAATAAAACCATTTTTCACATATTTAGATCATGATGGTATCATTATGCTACTAAAACCATTTTAAAGACACGTTGCCTTGTGTCTAAAAGTTCAAATTTTCAAAACTACATGTACCTTTTGGATCTATGCCTAGTACCATTTGTAGACATCCAATTCCTAACACCATTTATGTTGAAATTATCAATATTACTAAAATTTCAATTAAATGCACATATTAGGCCAAAATAATTAAAACGTCATAAATGGTTTGAAATTGTCATTTACAAGTGCCGATTTGGGTCAAAGTATCCCTAAATGGGGCAATGCATTTTATGAAATACCTAACTTTAATCAATTTATTTCAAGTCAAAATTATGATTTCACCTTTTTATGCTTTGAATCACTCTTTCCTTATAAATTCATCAGTACACATCATATACCATTGTTATTTTATGTTGGCAACATCCTAAATGGGAATATAGTCTCAACGCATCTAACATCGCCTTGTAATTCTTCTTAGGTCAAATTATGACCCAGTAATATGACTTTCTGACCATTTTGATTAATTGAGGGCTAATTTCAAAAAAAATCACTAAACTTGATTAACCTTGTTTAAGCTAATTAATCCAAATTAAGAGCTTAAGTAATAATACCATGAAACTTATTGAATATCTCAATATTGAAAATTGATTCTTAATATTTGCATCACCTAGTGACATCATCTATGGGGTGGCAGCCATAACCCATAAATGCATAAAATATCAAGATTATGGGTCTCCCATGCCTCTTTAATGTCTCTTTATCATAAATCATTATGAGGATATTTATGGATTTAATTTTAAATATTAGATTAATCCATGGCCACACATCTCAATTTTGAGATGGACGGTCATGGTTAATCCTGAACCATTTTGAAAATCTATACATAGAAGAGCCATGAACATCATTTTTAATATCAAATTGTGTAATGTTATAATGTTTGAATCTCTCCATAACTCATTTTTGTTTTTATTATTGCATTATTCATATTTGGATTAGCTTCATTGATAGGCATATTAGATAGTTTCAATATCTTGAGTATAGGTTTTGTGGAGTGTTCTTGAGACATTGGAGGAGTTTGCCACGATTGTTGATGAAGACAAGGATGCTTGATAAAGAGGAGAACATGTTTTTGAGCCACTCTTGGATGGTGAATTCAATTAGGAAGGTATAGGTTTCTTGCTTTATTTAGTCTTTATACATTTTTCTTTGATTTCTTAGACTAATATTTGAATAATTATTTCTTGTAATACTCTATACATTTTGGCATAATCGGTGGGACTGACGCATCCCAAATAATAAGAAGACCATTATGCAGCTTTTAGATCTTCATTTGGATGTTTAAAGCTCTTTAAATTTGATTTTCTAACTTGATTTTGTTGTTTTTATTTGTCACATGTTTACAAAATAACCGTCAATAGTCAATACAACTGTTGATGGTCATTTTCAACCATTGATGATCAGATATAACTATCAATGGTCAGGAATAACCTTTGATGGTCACTGTGTTTTTTCTTAAAAACACAGACCTGAGAGCTAATAGGCTATTTTTTAGATCTTGGTTTAGGGTCATACAGACTCCATTTTTGATGATTTTTTTAAACAACGTGTTTTCTCTTAAATTTTTAGAATATGATATTAAGTTAGCTTGAAGTTACATAGTTTTTTCATAAAATCTTGAAATAGGAGTTTGAATCTTTATAAAAAGTTTCTAATTATTGTTTTTTAGTTTTGTTAAATTGTGTTGTTTCTTAGTTTTGTTAAATTGATGTTTCTTGGGTTTTATCAAAATTTTCATCTAACAAGTCTAAACTAACATGTTTGATTTCTTGAGGTTTTGCCTTTGGGTCGACAGGTCATTATTGATGGTATTTATTTATCGATGATGATTCTAATTTAATTAAAAAATTGAGAGCTCACTTCTCAATGTTATTTTCTCAATCTCATAAGTGCTTTAAAGCAAGCAGTCCTATTTTTTTTTTGCAAGTTGAAAGGATGGTTTAGAAGATTAATTTGGGGTGTTTTTAACTAATCATACACTTCAATTTTGGGTTTTATATAATAACTTGGTTAAAATCATGCACACTTCAAATTTGGTCTAAAATGAACATGATAGTTTTCACACATTTGGTATTTGGTTCCTAAAACAAATTTAGCATACTAAGCCTTGACCACTTCAAACTTTGAGCTTAAAATGAATTTAGGTGCTTATTACTTCATATAGTCTATTTGGTGCAATCTTTAAAAAAAATTACATCTTAAATACAAGGGGCTAAATAAAATCACCATATATTTCATTTAAGTGATTTAAAATTGGACAAGATTTAAATGTTTGTATTCAATAGATCATTGCTTAATTAGTTTTTTTTTGGAAAAAATAAAGATCATGCGTGTATACTCTCTCATCCGTCAAATTTAAGGAAGTTTTGGGATAAAAAGTGCCATCTTTATTTCAAAGTGACTTATTCAAAGGCATGAAAGAGATGTTGTGAAGGCTCTCCTCAAGGACCCATATGGCTTGAGTGACCTAAAAATAACCTTTAAATCTCTTTCACTTGTCATTTATTTTCATTACATCTTGGCTTGTGAGGAAGACTTAATTACCTCCCATAATTTTTTTAGGGAAGCTTTGACCCAAGGTTTCATCTCTTGGTATTATCTGCAACCCCTCTCTATAAGGGGTATATAAATTGGGATCACCCTATTAGGATCAGAGGTTTGAGTGGTTAAACCTTCTCCTATTGTTGGGACTAAGCTTGAGATATATGAGCACATTAGACATTCCACTACACTGAGTGAGTGATGGATGTAATGGTTATAAAAAGGGAAAGACCTTTTTACAACAAGCCAAGTATTGTAGACCCAAATGACATGAGCTTCTTTTATCACATTGGAAGTGAAAGTCCTATGTAATTGATCCAGGTAGAACATTCAAAAAACAATTAGTTTAGTTAACCCTACTTTGTCAGACCTTGTCAATTTAGGATTTAAGATGATTAATTAGTTGATTTATCTTTTTCTTAGATTACTTGGTTTTTTTTGGGTAAAAACTACTTTTTAATATAAATTTCATAAACCAAAACACATTATCCCCAAATTTCTTGAATAAAGAAGCATTACACTGTCTAGGTGAAAATCAATCTATTCAAATTTATCATCATAAATATTATGTCATCATTGGTCTAATTGGTGCAGTTATGCTACCCATTTGATTCTAAATCATTTTCCTAATTTTTTTAAGTCTTTCATTGATAATTCACATTCAAAATTTAACCTTTTGAAGTTTTAATGGTTGATGTGTTAACCTAGGTTCACCATTTTCACATTAAACTTATTTTAACTTGAGTTCAATTTTCTATCTTTTGAATTAAGGGCCATTTATAGACTCATCATCACATTATCATCTTTGGTGGACTCAAGTCATCTTATGCATCAATAATAATTTGAGTTATATAAAACATTTTATACTATCCCCCCTTCTTATCACCATGTGGTGGCATTGTGCTGCCCATTTGGTTTTAGTTTTATACTTAGGAATTCTTGCATGTTTTCACATCATGAGTTTCTTAGTTCACATTGTCTTCTTCATAATCTGAAGAGATTTATTCTAGTTTTATAGCATTAATTCATCGAATATGAACTAGATTTTATGGTATTGACATATTGCAAAGGTCTATGTTTTAGTGTGCTAGTCACACTTTAGAGTTTTGAGTTATCATACCCTCTTCTAATCTATATGATTTCAACTTTACCAAAAATTAAGTAAATTCATGAGCTAAATATTCTAATTATGTGTGGTTCTAAGCCATATTCATTTTTATAGTCTCTTTGGTACCTTAGTCATTCATTGAAAGAGAAGATCAAACCTATACCTTGTTCATAATCTTTGTAAAACATTGATCTAGATCTAGTCAAATGTAGAGAACAACTCTTTTTAGACATGACTCAAAGGTTCACTCATAATGGGGTCTCTTACGACCCTAGCTATGAGGATGATGAATATTATCATGTTCAAGATAATTCTATTATATTTTAGGGCTTCCCTACAAAAATAAGATCCAAGGAAGAATACAATGACCATCAACACCAAGAGAGCCGAGATGAAGCACATCTTAGGTTGATAGAAATAGGTGCTAGATTACCTTCATATTTTCCTATGGAATAATTACATACCTTAGTTAGAGAAGAATAAATACAATGGAAAGAACAAGATTTCATATAAGTAGACATACCTTCTTCTTCTAACAAAGGTAAAGAAATGCTTACAGATTCAAAACCCATAAATCTGGATCTTTTGGCAAAGATCAAGAAAATAAGTCAATGATATTTCGATCAACTTATCATGAACTTAACTAACTCATTAGTTAATACTTAAATTCAAAATGATGCTTCAAAAGAACAATAAAATGTGGTTGAAAGTACACAATAAACATTTGTTCAAAACATAATAGTGGTAGATTAAGGTAACCTAAATGAATAATTAAAGATGCAAGAGATATTATAAAATGGTCCCCTAGAAATGGAACACACATTATTTAACCATCATGAACCTCTTGTCACTTTACAAAATCAAAGACCCAAACATTCAATACATATTGAGGAGATACCTCAAGATAATATGGATAGTTCATCTCAATTTATATAAAAATTAGTAAATAGATAAAGAATATCCCAAAATCAAAAAAATAATAGACAACCAAATTTAGGGAATGTTTTACAATCGAAGAATCAACGGCCTATCTACTCAACTCTAGGATCAAATCAAAACCAAGTCATAGAATTTAGGGTGTACATCTATCACAAATCCATACAAAAACAGTGGCACATTCCACCCCAACAACAAAATCAAGGGCACATACCACCCCAACAACATCATAACCAATCCATAAATGCACCAAACATGCAAGATTGGAACTCCATGAAGGATATTTTGAAATGATTAGAGATGAATAATAGATTAAAGAAGTATAAATTTGATGAGATATGTCCATATCCATTTGATTTTATCATTCTTCAAACTCAATTTCCACCTCATTTTAAGGCACCAAAATTTGATAAATGTAAAGGAAAGGGAGACCCACATGAGCACATACAAGCATTTTTTATTTTATGACAAGAGGTTTCTTATAGTAGTGAGTACTTACTATGACTATTTTCATGAAGTTTAGAGAGGTAGGCTCTTTATTGGCTACTTAAGATACCCAAAGGACCAGTTGAAAATTGGAATGACTTATCAGAAAAGTTCATTAACCATTTCTCTTACAACATAGAACATGAACTGACCGTTTTTGACTTGTGAAAATCCAAACAACATGATGGTGAAAGTTTTACCGCATTTATATAAATATGAAGAGCATTTGTGGGTCATTTTTAGCATAAGTTTCTTGATAAATAGTCGGTAGATATATTTTCATAAAACTTACATCCTGAGGTCACACACAATCTACGTCTAGCTTGTGTTAATTCATTCAAGGAAATTATCGACAAAAGAGTGCATATTGAGAAGGATCTTATTGATAAGGGTCTTGTCAAAAATTTGTGCAAGGTCAAACTTCAAATTAGGCCCAATTATCTACACAAAATTTTTTAAAATTATAAGCCTAAGGGATTTAATAAAAACAAGAACATGATTGGAAATGGGGTGACTAAAATAATTCATGTATAAATGGTGCAGGCTCCACCTCCCTTGAATTTACAAATAGATACCCCTAATCCACCACCTAATTTATAAAGATAACCTCCATGTAGAACATTTCATAACAATTTTAGAGTCTTTAGCAAGTTAGGAGAGCCAATTGAAATAGTTCTTCAAAAGCTCATAACAAAAAATTTGATTGTATGGCTAGTACCAAGGCCATTTCCTCATGATCAACCAAAACTAGATTGGTACAAAGAGAATGGGAGGTGAAACTTCCATTATGTAGCTAGTCATGGTGCATACCATTGTGTCCAATTATGACAAATCATTGAAGACTTCATTGAAAGTGGTGAACTAAAGACTAAGTTGGCCCCTAATCAGGACACAAATTAGGATATGGGGATCTATAAGGACCCCTTTCCTCAACATAATTCACCGCCACCAAAAAATAATAAAAACCAAGGATATATGTAGAATCAGAACCAGCATTAAGGTAAAAATCATAATGAGCATAATCAGGATCATAATGCCCATAATAACAATGTGTCTTACAATAACATACCATATGACTACAACAATATTTTGGGGTACATTTTTGTTACCCACATTTCCATTATTACTATGAAACCATGTGGAAAATCTCATGTTCATCATAGCATGGGACCCATCATTATAGGGTCAACACCCTCTCCTCCTAGTAATACCACATCAAGTTCATGTAGTGCATCTACAATTCTATTCACATAGGTTACTAGTTCTAAAAAATAACACCCTTATTTTAATTATAAAGGCTCCTCATTGACTCAAAATTATAGAAATACAACTAGATGCCCACAAGTCACCATCCAAGGCCCTTTGCCTTCCTCTTCTAATTATAATGGCTCCTTACCACCTCTAAGTTGTGCAGTCTTAACTAGATGCCCATGAGTCACCATCCAGGGCCCTTCACCCAATTCTTCCATGAAACATAATTAAAAACATTATGCCAATTGTTCTAAAGCCAAATATTGTGCCAACAAAATCTAAACTAATTCAATACATAATCAAAAAGCCTTATAGTTTAGTGGATCAATTGAACAAAACCCCTGCATAGATTTATTTATTGGAACTATTACAAACATTTGACATCCATAGAACTATTTTGAACAGCCTTTTGAAATAATCCATTGTGCCTAATGATATAAACCCTAATCAATTCTAAAACCTAGTTAGACATTTATCTTCATTTTGACAAATCATGTTTAACCAAAAAGACATATCCATTCTTGGCCCAAATCATAATAACCCATTACACATTGAGATAATCATTGTAGATCATAAGATCAAGCAGGTTCTTATAGGCAATGGTTCAGGGCTAAAAATCATATCCCTTAAGTTGGTATGATGATTAGGCTATGTTGACAAAGATATTCAGCTAGAAAAAATTACAATCAAGGCTTACAACAACACCAAAAGGGAATATTTAGGCATAATCTAGTTAACAGTCATGGTTGCATCTATTTATCACCACACATTATTCCATATTATGGATATTGAACTTCCCTATAACATACTTCTTGGTCATCTTTGGATCTATGAAGTACAAGTTGTTCCTTCTACCCTACACCAGTGCCTTAAATTTCCCCATGACGGGATCGAGGTTACTATTCCCACTAATCAACAATGATATCAATACTACAAACACCTTGAGGCTGAATCATGAAATTATAACTATTGCCCAGGTTTTAAATTTGTTTCAAAGAAGAAAAAATCCATAGTTTCACATCCATATTCATCTAGTTATATTGACCCTAGTGATATAGCTTCTACTTCGATATATCCATTTCCTACAACTCTTGTGAAGTGGTTGTTATTCAAGACATGGGCATTTATATGTACCATATAAAGGATGCCTTCCATATTGAAAATTTTCTTGAATCCCATAAAATATATGGTAAGCCTAAAACTTCACAGACTCCTAACGGACCCAACTATATTTGGGTCAAAGAAGAAATAATAAAAACCACTAGTGGTTTTTGTACCTATTATTGTACCAAAGAAAGATCGCAAGGCTTTTATTGAGGGAGATTAGTTATGTTTTGAAGGCCTTGCTAATTGATTCTAAATTCTAAAGTATCTAATCCCTAATTGAATCATAGATCATTTAGATTATACATGAAAAGGCCTTAGCCCACGAGTGAAAGGAATCCTATAACCCATATCAGTTGGAGTGGTGAAATAGGAATCATGGTCTTTGATATATACCACCTAGGGGTGACCTCATCACTTTCGATAGTCACTCTTCCAATGTGACTAGTGATGAGACTCCTAAAAACAACATAGCATCCCATTATATCCTTTTTGATGATCTTGATAACACAGACCTATTTGATTTGAATGCCATTTTAACCTTGACTATTGAAGCTTCTCGACCTGAAGAAAGAACCCATTTTATTGGTGTTTCCCTTATTAAAGTAGAACATCATATTTTTACCATTAGAGCTTCCCATCCTAAATATAACCCTTATTATTCCCTATGTCTTTGTCATCCTAAACTCATTGATTGGGGCCAAAAAAATTTGGTCATATGCCTTGATGAGTTTTAAAATGAAGAATCACTTTTAGAATGCATGGGCTTAAGAGATGAACTACCCATTGGTGATCATAAATAAGGCTTTGATTTTTCATTAGATCCTTCTACCTACTTTAAAGAGAAGTCAAACTTTCTTGGTCATAATAAAGAACAAACATCAAGATCTTCAGGTGAAAACCTCTTTGAGGTGCTTGTTGATTAGGGAAAAAGTAAAGAAAAAGATAAGCCTTCAAGTGAAATCATGTTTTAGACACTCCTAGGTGGGAAAGTTTATACATCCCCTCAAGACATATAAGGTCCATCTAGTCTGATTTCTATAGCCAATACAAGCATCTCTTAATAACAACAACAAATGTTTGAGCATCTTGCTCTTGAATTTTTAGAAGTTTTTTTGTACTTGGCCTTCACCAGAGATGGTAGATTTTGATTTGTCATACTATCCAAAAATTTGGGAGAAAAAATAAGAAGATATGGTAGAATAATATAATCAGATCATACCTTGCCTAAAATTCTAGAAGATGGATCCACACTCTTTGTGGAAAACATGACAAAAGTGAACTTGGGAACCTATGAGGAGCCCAAAACTGTTTATCTTTGAGATTCCCTTAATGAAGCAGAATGTGAACAAACTATATCCCTCTTAAGGGATTATATTAACATATTTTCATGGGCATACTTTGACATGATAGGATTAGACCCTAACTTGGTTGTACATCACCTTATTGTCCATCTTGATGCTAAACCAGTCAAGTATAAATTGAGGAAGATGCATCCACACATCACCATATTCATTAAAGTAGAGCTAAAAAAATTGTTAGGAGTAGGCTTTATTATGCCACTGGATTACTTTGAATGGATCTCAAACATAGTCCCAGTGAATCAAAAGACCCCAGATATACATCTTTATACTAAATTTTGAGATATCAACAAAGCTTGCCCTAAATATGATTTTCATCTACCCAACATCGACATGATTGTTAACTCAACTGCTAGGTATGAGATTTTATTCTTAATGGATGGATTTTTTGGATATAATCAGATCAAGATAGCCCAAGAAGATCAACATAAGACTGCATTCACCAATCCATGGGGAACATTTTGTTACCAAGTCATGCCATTTGGCTTAAATAATGTTGGATCCACATATCAACATGTCATGATTTTCATCTTCCATGACATGATGCACAATAATATTAAAGATTGTGTTGATGATATACTAGCAAAATCAAGAATAAGAGTTGGACATCTTGATGTTCTATGAAGAATATTTGAGAGGCTTCATGAATATAAAGTCTTCCTAAATCCCAAAAAATGCATCTTTGGAGTCACATCAAGGAAATTTCTAGGTTTCATTGTATCAAAAAGAGGGATTAAAGTTGAACTTTCCAAGGTCAAGGATATTTCATAAATACCTCCACCAAACAATCTTAAATAGCTGTGAAGCCTACAGGGAAAGGTCCAATCTATATGCAGATTCATTTCTCAATTGGTAGATAAGTGCCACCCATTTACCCATATTTTCAAGAAAGGGGTGACATTTCAATGGGATGAATATTGTCAAATAAAATTTACAAATTTTAATACATACTTGGCCAATCCACCAATCTTAAGGCCACCAATACAAGGAAAGCCATTGCTTCTTTACATATCGACAATAGAGCATGGACTGGGGGTAATTTTGGCCCAACATGATGATTAAGGTAAAGAACATGCATTTTATTATCTAAGTCATACTTTGGTGGTTTATGAACATAATATATGCCTATTGATAAGGTGTGTTTGGCTATGGTTTTCACTACTTAGAAATTGTGACATTATATGCTAAACAATAAAACTATTGATATCACTAAGGTAGACCCTCTCAAGTTCCTCTTATCTAAAGCATCTCTTCAAGGAGTTATGGCCAAATGGGCTATGTTCCTAAGTGATTTTGACATTAGTAATAGAATAAAAAGGTAATCAAAGGGCAATTAATTACTTATTATCTTGTAAAAGCTCTTATTGAAGATACTCAACCTCTCAAATTTGACTTCTTAGATGATTCTGTTATATCAATAGAATAAGCATCACAGGAACCTAAATAATGGAAGCTATATTTTGATATCTCCTTCACGTCTTTTGGATATGGAACTAGTATATTGTTGATTACAGCACAAGGGGATCTAATTCCCAAACAATTCCATATACAATCTCATTATACGAATAATATATTCGAGTATGAGGCATTGATTACAAGGCTTCACCTTGCCATATAGTGGGATATTTTGAGCTTGAAGGTCTATGGTGATTCCCAATTAATCATCAATCAAACCATTGATCAGTATCAAACTAGAGATGAAAAGCTTGTTCCTTACAATAAAATTGTTGATAATCTCAAAGTTCATTTTAAATCTCTATAGTTTGAACAAGTTTCAAGAGCAAACAATAAATCCATCGATGAAATGGTGATGATTGGTTCCATGTTACAAATGGATGATAGCATTAAAGAGTATCATTTCCTAATTGAAAATATTCTACATCCTACACATGTCTTGCCAAATTTAGAGAGGGTATATGCCATTGCTAGTCCTAATCCCCCTCCTGAATTACCCTAGTTTCAAGACTTTTATAACTACTTCCATGATCATGTTTTCCCAGCCAACCTTTCCAATAACCAATAAAAACTCTTCCATCACCCCTTAACATGTTATACCATCTTAGGAGGCATGCTTTACCATAAAGGCTATGATGGAACACTTATTTATTGTTTATCTTTAGGATAATCCAAACTAGCTTTAAATGAGGTTCATGAAGGAATGTGTGGGGCCCACACTAATGGTGTAATCTTAGCAAAGAAGCTCCTCAGAATAGGATACTATTAGCCCAAAATAGATACTGATGCTTGTAATTATGTGAATAAGTGTGTCCCTTGTTATCAACATGGAAACTTGATACATGCACTTTATTTACCACTACAACTAATCATAACACCATGGTCATTCTCAACATGGTGTCTCGATCTAATCAAGAAAATTAACCCAACATCTTCAGATGGCCATAAGCACATTTTGATTACAATTGGGTATTTTAATAAGTGGATTAAGTCCATTCCACTCACTTAATTTACCAAGAAATAAATTTCCAAATTCATCCATTACCTTATTATCTGTCAATATGGCATCCCTACCTGTATTATATCTGATAATGATAGATCCTTTGTAAACCAAGATTTAAAATCTCTTTATGTAAAATTCAAGATCAAGCACAAGAAATCAACTTCATATAATCCGTAAGGTGATGGATAAGCTGAAGCATCAAATAAAACCATTATATCCATTTTAGAGAACATTTTCAATGATATTGGTCATAATTGACACTTACAAATATTTCCTACCCTTTAGGCTTATAGAACTAGCCATTGAACCCCAATAGGAGCCACTACATACTCCCTTGTCTATGGCATTAAAGCTATTATCGCAGTTGAGATCAAGCTACCATCCTTGTGAGTCTCACTAGAGCATATTGAAGATGATGAGGACTACAGAGTCTCGAAGCTATAAAAACTATAACTTCTTGATGGTAAGTGTTTGGCTACCCTAGAAAACTTGTAGACCTATTAGAACAGATTACAAAGAACCTATAAACAAGTGCATTCTCCATCAGGAGTTTGAGATTGGTGATTTGGTTTTAAAAGAGAACCAAAAGAACACCAATGTTGAATGTAAAAGAAAGGTAAGTTTTAGCCTAATTGGTTAGGACCATATGTCATCATGGCAAACTATGGATCAGAGGCATATCGACTAGCTAAACCAAATGGTGAAGAACTTCTATATCCCATGAACATCATGCACCTTAATAGGTTCTTTGCATGAATAGCTTCGAACCATTATCTACAAGACCCCTAACTTGGGGGAAACTTGTGCTAAATTAATTTTATCCTACCATTTTATCCTACCCTGAAAACATTTTATACTACCCTGGACCACTCTCCACGACTCTAGATAGTGAAGGCTTTGAATTGTTGGCACCCTGAACACATTTTATCATATCCTAGACTATTTTCTTTGAGAACCATATTCTTTGTTATGTCTCGAGCATGTTGTAAGCTTGAATGCTTTTATCCCTTGACCAATTATGATCCTGACTGTGTCTTATGAATGCATTTAATAATAGTTATACAAATTAGTTCAACCAAGATAATATTTTGTAGCTTTTTCTATAGACAAGTGAAAAAGAACATCTTCTCAGCTCATGATCTACCTGTCACATAGTTTTTTAGATTGATTTCATACTGTATATTATTCTATATTACATTTGCTACTCTTTTTAGGCATTGTTGCCTTTTCAGTACCCTCACTCTCACCAATTTGTGAGCATGGGACATTGCATCCAGCTTAGCTATTTTATTAGAAATTCTACTCTTAGATGAGCTTCTCCTTGACTATATAGTCCCACCTTATGCATATTTTATGCCAAACACTAAAAAAATTGGAAATACTTTGCCCATACTAAAAACATTAAATAACTAATCCACAAAAGAGTAAAAATATTATCTTACACTTTTATACATTTTGATCCTCACACTCTTTCCATTTTTCAAGAAAATTAAGTTTATGCTCTGGCCATTTTTTAATCATTTTATCCTACTAACTTTCTATTGTGTAAGTGAACTTTTTCCATGCACTTGTCATTTTTCAAGATTATTTTCTCTCATCCTACCACCTTGTCATTTTGCAAGACCAATCTCATTTGTTAAGTCTCCTTTTTATTCTACAAAATTAATCATATGTATCTGGTCATCATCATGTCTTCTATCCCACTTCCTGAGAGAACTAAATTTAGCTTAAAGTTCATGTTGGAACATGCGTCCATGAAACTATGTAGGTAGTGTCACCTTGTCTTGTAAATCTAGAGTCAGCTCGGCCAACCCCTTCTTTTTTCTTCTCTTCCCCCATTTCTTCTATTGTTGTTCCTATTTAATTAGGGAACAAATTTTGTGTCATTATTATTTTTTATGTTGTGGTGGAAATTAACACCTCTACCATACGTGTATGAATAATTATATTTAAACTGCACTAACTTAGTTTCTATTTTTGTGTGTTTATTTGAGTTTTTTTGTTGTTTTGTTGTGTTTTCTTTGTCTTTTGTTGTGTTTTCACACCTCTCTTTTTATTTCTTCTCCTTTTCTCTTTTTATTACTTCTTATCTCATCTTGGTTTTGTGTTTCCATGTATGTTTTTTCTTATCTCTTTTTTGTTTTAGAACATCTTGATGATTCACATGGATCTTTATTATTTATATCTTGATCTCATGTTACTAAGTTGTTCTTGGACCTTTTTATTTTTTATTTTTTTTTGGTGTTTTTTTTTTCTATTTGATTTTGCTTTTCTTTTTGTGTTCAAAAATGTCTTGATAGTCCACATAGATCTTGATTCTTTATATCTTGATCCTATGTCATTAATATTTTTATTTCTTTTCATTTTTAAACATTTTTGTTCCTAACTAAGTCTTGATTTATCATATCTTGATTTTAAGTTAGGTTCATTTATGTTTATCTTTTTCTTTGTCTTTGATTTTTTTTTTAAATGTAAATAGTTGTAACTCTAGTTTTGGTCATTATTTTACCATTATCCTTAGTTATAGGTATTCACATTTTAATTATATCCTTGCACTTGAAATGCCATGACATTATAAGTTATTCATACTTATGATTCCTACTTTATTTTTCTAGAGGAAGCACTTTGTGCTCAAGTTTCAAGGTCTTAACGTCAACATCACTCTAATGAATAGTTCTCAAGAACACTATGCATAATCTAGGCTCATAATATGAAAATAGGCATCTAGGTATCATGCATTTTAGCATTCAACTCTATTCTTAGACGTGCATATCTTCACATACATTATGAGTCTAATCAATTCTTGGTTAGTTTTCATCATCCCTCATTCCATTCTCTCCCAAACTTGGGTGAACTACATTGGCCTAAAGTTCATGCTGGAACATGAGTCCATGGAACTATGTAGGTAACATCTACCTTTATAACACATTTGGAGTTAGCTCAGCCATCTTCATTCTTATTTTCATCTCTTTCATCACTTTGTGTGTTATCATATGCTTGGTTTATTGTGGCTTTCCAAGCCATTCTACCATCGCATGTATGTTTGCACCTGTTCATCATAATCTATGCAATAGGTTATTTCCTTGAGCTATTTTTCTTTCCAATCACTCATGTTAGGGCACAACATCTAAACAACATCAAAATCAAATCAGCCTTACAGGGATAAACCATTATTTATTCTTTATTAGTGATCAAAATTATCCCTATTGGAGTACAACTGCTTCATCACAATCAAATTTACCCTACTAGGGCAATTATTATTATCATCTTTTTGGGAACTGTATTCTCCTTTTCCTCTAATTCCAATCTCTCCATGTTAATGCCCATGATGGTAATATTTTAGTGTGAAACTTGTCTCAAGATTAATCAATGCCATAAGTGTGCATCTTGCACTTTCAAATTAGGTGCATTTCAAGTGTGTCCCTTACATGTTTGGATTGAATCCTTCTTTTTTCCCCCATCTTTAGGGCCCATTATACCTTTAATTATATTTTGATCATTGATGGTAACCACACTTACAAGCATTAGCTCATTTGGATGTGATCTATGCCATGGGTTAATCTCTCATTGTCCCTCTATTTTTTAAATTCCATCCTTCTCTTTCATCCTAGTATGTCCTCTCAAGGGGGCATCATGGGTCATTTCTAATTTCTACTTGACAACTCTTTTATTTGAAAAGATGTTGCTTCACCTAAATGTCTCACTACACCTTCTCAAACAAGGGGAAAAAACACCATGGGTCATTTCTAATTTCTTCTTGACAACTCTTTTCTTTGAAAAGACATTACTACAGCTGAATGTCTCATTATGCCTTCTTAAACAAGGGGAAAATGTAGACATCATATTCCTAACACCATTTATGTTGAAATTTTTAATCTTACTTGAATTACACTCAAATGCACATTTTAGGTCAAAATCATTAAAATACCCTAAATGGTTCAAACTTGTCATTTACAAGTGTTGATTAAGGTCAAAGTATCCCTAAATAGGGAAATGCATTTTATGAGATACCTAAGTTTGATCAATTCATTTCAAGTTAAAATGATGATTTTGCCTTTTTATGCTCTAGATCACTCTTTTCTTCTAAATTCATTAGTGCATGTCATGTACCATTGTTATTTTATGTTAGAAACGTCCTAAATGGGAATACGGTTCCAAAGCATCTAACATCACCTTATAATTCTTTTTAAGTCAAATTACGACCCAGTAATATGACTTTCAGACCATTTTAATTATTTTAGGGTCAATTTCTTAAAAAAATCACTAAACTTGATTAACCTTATTTAAGCTAATTAATCCAAATTAAGAGCTTAAGTAAGAATTCCATGAAACTTATTGAATATCTCAATATTGGAAATTGATTCTTAATATTTAGATCACCTAGTGACATCATCTATGGGGTGGCATCCATAACCCATAAATGCATAAAATATTTGGAGTATGGGTCTCGCATGCCTCTATAATGCCTCTTATGCCTCTTTAATGTCTCTTTATCCTAAATCATTATCAGGATATTTATGGATTTAATTTCAAATATTAGATTAATCCATGGCCACACATCTCAATCTTGAGATGGATGATCATGGTTGATCCTAAACCATTTTGAAAATCTATAAATAGAAGAGCCATGAACATCATTTTTATGCTCAAACTATGTAATGTTATAATGCTTAAATCTCTCCACAACTCATTTTTGTTTTGATTATTGAATTATTAATATTTGTATTAGCTTCATTGATAGGTGTATTAGATAGTTTCAATATATTGAGCCTAGGTTTTATGGAGTGTTCTTAAGACATTGGAGGAGTTTGTCACCATTGTTGATTAATGCAAAGATTCTTGATCAATGGGATAACATGTTTTTGAGCCACTCTTGGATAGTGGATTTACTTGGGAAGGTATAGGTTTCTTATTTTCTTTCATTTGTCTTGCATTATCATTAACAAACCCCACATGAATAGATAGGCTTGATTTGTTTAGTCTTTATGAATTTTTCTTTGATTTCTTGGACTAATGCTTGACTAATCATTTCTTGTAATCCTCTATACACCATCATGTCATTTATTATCGTATTACTTGTTGTCTATTTTGAGAAGCCTACTTTTCTAATTTGAGTTTAAAATTAGCCTTGGTAAGTTTAGATCCAAACATTCATTGGTTTATATCTAGGCCTTGTGTACTTTTGTATTAGAGCATTTATCTTTCACTTTTAGGTTGTGTAACTTATGTTAATTCTTTATTCAATTTGAAACTATTTTAATGCCTAGATTTGGGGAAGTAAACTAACTTTCATATGCCTAAAGTTCCACATATTTTTCCAAATGATCAAGTGTGTATCTAAATCTGAATGCCTAGTTTGTGTCAAAGTGTTTCAAATTTGTTAGATTAAATCTCTTGAATTTTAGACCTTATTTTGTTTAAATTCTAGCTTTTGTGACATTTATAAAATACCTAGTAATACCTATTTTGATCCTAGCTTTTATGCCTTATTTCCAAAAGACCTAACAACTTTAATTTCTTTAGACCTAATTTTGACTTATTCGAAACACTTTATACCTATGTTTGGCATTTTGGTTTTATTTCATCCATTTGAACCTTTGTTTTAGACATTTGATGTTAGATTGTATTTTACCAAGTTTTAGCATTGACCTTTTTGGAGACACAACTCCATTTCTTCAACCAGGTTAGACCAAGTTTGGACCATTTATCTTTTGCACATTATTTTTCAAAGTTTTTAGAACTCTAGGCCTTTTTGAAAAATGTTCATCATTGACTTGGATATGTCTCATTACACTCATAGTGGATCCATTTAAAATCCAAGTTATAATAACACGGTCACAAAAGATGACTTTGTTTAAGACCCCTATAGTGATTATGTTGTTTTTGACATAGACACTTATCCTCCTTACAATATTCAATCTGGAGAATAAATATAAGACCCTAAAGCATAATATTTGGTGATACTTCTTTGGGTCAATTAACGTACCAGGTTTTCCCTTTCAATGCTAATGGTACCCAATCCCTTATACCATTAATCCTCCTTAATATTATGTAAGCAAACAAACTCCACAACGTAAAACCATTACTGGCTTGAAATAGTAACCAAGCTTTTCAATGCCCTACCATTACCATTATAAGACCTCATCCCTTGGATTTTGTAAGCAACCAACCTTCTCAATGCCCTACAATTACCATTTTAGGCCCTCATCCTTTAGCTTGTGTGAATAACCAAGCTTCGCAATGTCCTATCATTACCATACTAGGACCTCATAATTTGGATTGTGAGAGCAACCAAACTTCATAATTCCCTTTTATTATCATTCCAATCCCTTTCATGTATGGTAAATTATTATACCAACAAGGTTGGGTAATCACGACTATATGGGTTACAGTTACCATCCTAGACCAATAATCGATCTTTGTTAATCCCATCGTAGAGGCTCCTACTTACAAAGAGATCACTACCCAACCTCTAATCATCCTTCCTCCATTTACAACCTTCCCCCACTTTATAAAATATATGCCAATCATTGATCCATAATAGATAAAATCATTACCTCTCCAATAGAGGCAATCATTTGAAGACCAAGATGCGTTCAAAATTGGTATTTTATGACTTATTAACCAAGGCTAAGAGAACCAACCAATCCATGATGTTTTTGTTGAAAAACCTATTTATGACAATTCAACCTATGATGAATCACCTTTTTATCATTTACCGATTATCGAGGAGTCTCACTCTAACAAGTCAGTATTTGTTGAGTTGCTTCTTAATGATTATAGCCACCTTTGGGAAAATCATTATCCCAGCAATTTTCCCTTTTTTAAAAGAGTCTCCCATTGACAAGATGGTCTTTATAGATTTATCTCTTGACATTTTTCCCATTGTTTAGGAGTCTCACTTTGACAAGCCAATCTTTGTGAAATCCTTCTTAGCTAAGCTTATTTCCAAAGAGCCCATTATGCCATCATGGGACATTACTTGTCCAATACCAAAAATTTAACAAGACATCATTGTAGTAGTATACACAATTGAAGAAGAATCATAATTAAATATATTTTTTATTCTTGAACCAACATCCAATCTAACATTAGTATCAGACTCAACATCAGTCTCAACATTAGATTCAGAGTCCCTTGACTCAAACTCAACTTTAAAATCAAAATATGTTTGTGGTTGTTATAATATTAGTTATGCATGCCTTGTAGATCAATTTGAATATATTGTGATCCTTCCAAAAAAATTTAGGATGATTAGTTTAGCATTGACACAAGTTTTCCTAGTATTTTCTATGAGTATTGTGTTGCCTCTTCCCATTCCATATGCCATTATCACCACCCAACATAGCCATTATATTGACATTCCACCTCCCAAAAGTGTCAATTGGGACCTATAGAATCATACCTTGTTGAACTACATCCATGGTGACATATTAGTTGAATAATATGAGGGGGACCAATGATACATTCATGCAAAAGAAGGAAAATCTCTTAGTGAAACCTTTTTGGAGGTGCTAGGGGAAATCAATGTCCAAACTCAGCATGTTCTAATGAAACATTATTTAAGGCTCTAAAATACAATCAAATTCAAAATTAAATGTTCTTTAGTGAAACCTTCTTTGAAGTGTTATGGGATAATCAAGACAACTTCATTGGCTAAAACCTCTTTGAGGCACCAATCATTGAGCACAATAATTCTTTACTACTTGATGAAGACATTATTAAAGATAACATCAATACAACTTCCAATCTATAACATAATTAGATGGTAGCTAATCTTAGGCTCAAATAAAATAAAATTATGATGGTCCTATCAAGAGCATATTTAGAAGTCTTTGGCCCCACCAAAACAAAAATTATGTCGAATCCAGAATCAACAACATTGTATGTAACTAAAAATCTTGATCTTCATTTGTTGTCAAACCATTATACATTCCCTTATCATCCACCTTTATATCATCAAAATAGACATATCATCCAATATTTATCCACATTTACCATCCCTAGCCACACTTTTCTCTATAGAGGTTATGAAGGCATCTTGCCTCAAAGTTTTAAGGAAATAGAATCAATGACCAATAAAGATCATAAAAACATTATTGGAGTCCAAATCTACAGTAAATTCTTAGAGAAATTATTCAAAATAGGTGTGAGCTATCAATTTATATGATTGATTATTATGGTTGTATCATATGTTGATTAGGATGTGCATCTCCACATCAATAGGAACAATAGAACCATATCTTTGCCTTACCATTTACCTTGCCATTCATCTTTCCATTGTTTCATACCCTACCATTTACCTTACCTTATCACTTAGGGAAACCCTATTACCATTATGGCCAATTATTCTCTTGTCATATTCTTTATTTCATTCCCCATACCATTACTATTGACCAAACTTGTTTTTGAATGCCCTAACTAACCCTTTTTACCTTGGTTCTTCCAACACCTTCTATGAAGGTATTCTGATCCAGTTTCAATAATTTCATAATTTTGTGTTCAAATGAAAGCATATGAAAGTGGTATGACAATACCACTAAAAATTACATCTTTTATTTATGCTTGACTGGTGTTACTGATTATAACCACCTTTGGGAAAATTAGCATTCCACTTTGTGTTACTAATTATAACTGCCTATAGGAAAATTAGAAGCACTGACCTATGGCACTATTTCCTAATTATAACTACCTATGGGTAAATTAGGAATAAAACCTTTACCATGCATTACTACATCACCTTGCCAATATTATTATCATTTACCTTTCCATTTTCCAAAATTCACCAACTTTTTGCTACCTATTTAAATCTCACCACATTTTATGTCAACAAAATTATAATGACTTGACGTCCTATTGCGACTATGTAGGCAGCACTCAATTCCCATTAAGGTCAGCCCTATTACCCATTTTCCAACACTCTCACCATTATGTGAGCAACTTAAGCCAACACTCTCACCATTTTGTGAGTGATATCTTGTCAATATCTAATAAGTTAAGATACCTCAAAATTCCAAAAACATTCAAAAACATTTCAAAATCCTAAAAATTATCAAATTGGATTATAATCTCCTTAAGAGATATATAAGCCTCAAAATCTAAAAACAATTTTCCCATTTAAACCTAGTCAATCATCCTCGATTCAACCTAATGGGGAAAATCCATTGTTAGTTTCAATCCATTCCACTGCTATTGGAGATGTGACCTTCCCTTTTCATTTATCCTTGCTTAGGGACACCACTCTTTTATTATTCCATTGAGCCTTCATGCATAGATATTGACTTAGTTAATGATAAGATACTTTCCATTACTTTTTCTTTCAAGTTTTATGTGTGTGTTTTTGCTTAGTTGTTTATTATTTTTTTGTTTGCCTATTTTTTGGCTTTCATTTTTTTGCCTTGACTTAGTCTATATGTGTTTATTGGATGATTCATTTTGCATTATTCTTGAGTCTATCCATATTCATACATCAACATTGTCATCATGGTTTTTATCATTGGTGCATTATTGTCAATTGTTTACTAGATCAGGAGTTAGTCTTTATGCAGATTATGACTAGGTCATCATGGTGTTTTATATCATGATGTATATCATCACATGATATAGTAAAAATTAGTTCAAGAAATCTTAAAAGAAATGGTGCCACATAAACTTCTCCTTGATAGCCTTTGTAAATCCTCCCATGCTCCTTGATCAAATGAACCCATTAACCATTCTAGTTGTATCAATATTAATAAAGACAAGCATCTCTACATTGGTAGGTACAACTAAATCATTTACATTAACTATTTTTTATTATTTTATTATATTCCTCATTCCATTTTTTCCCACTCCTGGGGGAACTGTTAGGTTGTGGAGCTAAAAGCTTTACCAGGATGCAAACAGGAGAAGTTATGGAGGATGCAGAGTTGCGGGGAGTTGCAGGAAAACTGGCGTCGGTCTGATCAGCTGACATCGGTTAGATGGCAGTGAGGAAGCAACCAGCGTCGGTTACCAGTCAGTCGACATCGATCATGGAGAAGCCAACGTCGGCAGCCTGTGCGTGAACAGGCAGTTCACATGTTGATTCCAGAGAGTCTATTTTTGGACTATTTGTTTGCATGTCAAAGGCTAGTCTTAGTCTTGAGTTTCATGTCTAATTATTGTAATTAGGTTAGTCTAATTATTATAAGCATGAGATCTATATATGGACTCATGGGCTGTATTGTAAAATGTGTGCTAGAAAGCCATAGAGCTTTTAGAGAGAGCTAGATTAGCTCCTCCTAGTTCCAAAGGGGTGCTGAGAGTGTATGATCAGGGAGAGTTGCAAGGTCTACAAGGTCAAGGAGCTGATCCACCAGAGTACTGGTTGAAGAATCATAAGGACTTGGTGAGGTAAGGACAAGGGTTCTTCATGGGTGTAGAGATATCTACATGGTGAGTAAGGTCTAGTGATTTGCAGGTAGCAGAGAGCAGGAGATCTACTTGGAGTACAGTTGTGTACTTGGTGAACTGGCAGCGTGTTACTGACTGGTTGGAGAGGTGAACATCAATTCTGTATTAGAGTTGATTGTTGGGACCGAGAGAGAGAGGGAAGAAGGTCTTGAGGTGTGGCGAACCTTTGAAGTGGAGGAAGAAGTGGCATCTTCCTTATTGTATATTCTTCTGAGTGATTATTAATACAATTGTGTATTGTCTCTTATATTCCTGTGTTGTTTCATATTTCTAGTTACTTATTGATTCTGGTATAATTCCATGTTTAGTTGCTAATACAAGAAGTAATTATATGTGCTCTAATTGGTAGAGCAAGATCCTAACTAAGTAGGCATCAGAGCATGTTTATTGTTCTAGGTTCCTGACAAGAACTACATTGGCCTGAGGTCCCTTTCAGCTATGTAGTCAGTGCTTGGATACATGATGTATCTCAAGTCAACTCAGCCACCTTTATTCTTCCAATCATCTCTTTCATCACATTGCACATCTTCATGTGCTTGGTCATTTATGGATTATTTAGTCATTAAACTATCACATATACATTTACACCCACTCATATTTAATCTGTATAACAAGTTCTATTTTTGAGTTATGCTTGTCAATCTACCCTACTAGGGCACAACTAAAAATCATTATTTAATCCAGTTCATTTTAATGATTATAACCACCTATAGTAAAATCATTATTTTGACTCATCTACCCTACGGGGGTATGTGCTTGTGCTACTAATTATAACTACCTTTGGAAAAATTAATGTCTCAACCTTTGATGCTAATTATAACCACCTTTGATCAAATCAATACTTTTTAAATCAATGCATATAAGCATTATCTTGATTGGATTAATCTCACCCATGGGTTAATTTCATTCTTCTTCTTTATTTTTTTTTAGGGACCATCTGTACATATTATGTGTTAGCCACTCCCTCCAAGTGGCATAATTATAGGCTTCCCAAACATTATTTAGAGATTCTTCTTTAATCATTACCTTCTTCATTTCTTAATTTCATTTTTAATTCTTTGAGAATATGTTACTATGCCTATAGCTTACAACATCTTCCCAAATAGGGGCAAACTATAGACACCTAATTTTGGCCACAACTAGCTTTCGACTGAACTTCATATTGATTCCTACCAAATATTACAAATTAAGCCTAAGAATCATTAAACATCCTAAATTTAGTTTTGCATCATTTATAAAATCTTAGAATCATGTTGAGGTATCCCTATTTAGGATATTAGCCCATATGCAACAATAACCTCTCATGAATTCACCCCCAATCACCCTGTGACACAACTATCAATTTGGCCTATGGACATATTAAGTGGGGAACTTAATTAAATCTTAAAAGAGTAAAAAGACTAATCAAAATAAATTAATTAATTAAACAATATTAAATACTTAGTTGAATTATCCATTTGCAATTAATGAATATATAAAAATAGAAATTCAAAAAATCAAAATATCAAGCCTTTTATCATTTCCTTTATGAGTTGTTAAAATATCTCAAAATATCCCAAAAAATTCTAAAATATCAAATTTGAGAACTATGACTAGTAATTGAAAGTTGTAATTTCATGATAAATTTTAACTCAACTAGATTTAGTCTCAACTCAAACTTAACTCACCTTTGATGAGAGTTAATTCTTGAGGGTATAAATATAAGGCCATACCCACTAATGTTTAAGCTATCTTGGTGTAATTTTATAATGGATAAATAGATACAAAAAAGCCTTGTACGTAATGTTACCATGCCAAATTCATGAACCAAGCAGCCAAACCCAAGTGCTAAGGATATGTCAAGCCAACAAAGCTCCATTTATGAATATTTCTTGATGTGCAAGCCAAGTAAACCATTTATTCAAGCCATTTGGAGACCTAAGGAAGGTAAAAGAAGGTTTTCTTTTATATATTAGTTTTTTTTCATAGGCATGCTTATTACCTATGCTCTATTTGGTGTCTAGGCTAGAGGTGTTAGGATTTTAATGTGTTTATTTGGATTTTATTTTATCTTAATAACACAATACTAATCTCTCCTCTTGGATTCCTTGTTCACATCAACCATATCCTTATAGGGTACCAACTTCTTGTCCTTGGTCTGGTACTAGTATGTGACTTGATTGATGATTAAATGAGAATCAATATACACCAATAAATGTTGAATGTTTCATTATATTACTAAATAAATCCCTACAACAAGTGCTTCATACTCGGCCATGTTATTGGTACACTTAAATCCAATACATAAGGACTTAGTAATGAGATCCCCTTATGGCATCACAAATAATATTTCATCCCCTAATCCACATGTTATGAATGATCCATCAAAGTACATATTTGACTATTCAACCTCAAGATGTGCATCTACTTTTTTAGCGATCATAATGGCTTTATCTGGAAATATAAATGTAAGAGGTTGAGTATCTTGAAGAGGAGCTTAAACAAGCTTATTTGTGAGTACTTTCCCTTTAATGGCATTTTGATTAGCAAATTCAACTTCAAAATCGCTCAATATCATGATCCATTTTTTCATATAGCCCTCTAGATTTGATTTGGATAGTAGATACTTACATAGATCTACTTCAGAAATAATAATGGTTTTGTTATTCAACATATAATGATGGATGTTTTAGTTATGACCACCATTACTAAACAAGCCTTTTCATTCGGTGTATATTTATGTTCATACACAACTAATGTTTCGCTCAGATAATACCTGACATGTTATTTTCCTTATTTATCATGTTGTGCCAAAAGTGCCCCCATGGCATTTTTAATTGTTGATAGGTAAAGAAGTAATGGCTTCTTTGGCATTGACATCAACAAAATAGGTAGGTTGGAAACATATTCTTTAAACTAATTGAATTATTTTTGACACTTTTCATTCCAAGAAAACACAATGACTTTCTTCAACAAGTGTATAAATGGATGGCATTTTTTGGCTAATTATGAGATGAAACATCTAATAAATTTAATTTGCCCTACAAACTATAAATTTACTTCAAGGTAAATGGTGGTGGCATTTCTATAATTTCACAAACTTTAGCTAGGTTGAATTTAATACCCCTACAAGAGATAATAAATCCTAATAGTTTGCTAGAAGTTATGCCAAATACACACTTCTTTAAATTAAACCTAACTTTGTACTCATGAAGTATATCAAAGATTATTCATAGTATAGATCGATAATCAATATATGTCTTTAATTTACCTAAGATATCATCGACTTAGTCCTCAATGATGTTATGCATAATGTCATAAAAATCATGGTCATGGATCTTTGGTAAGTGGCCCTAGCATTCTTAAGTCTAAAAAACATCACATGATAACAAAATGTTCCCCATGAAGTGGTGAACATAGTCTTTTGTTAGTCTTATAGTGTCATTCTAATGTAATTATAACCTTAAAATCTATCCATTAGAGGAAAAATTTAATAGCCATCCATTGATTTTAATATCATGCCAATGTTAGGCAAAGGAAAGTCATCTTTTAAGTAGGTTTTAATGATATCTCTAAAATTAGTGTAGATTATAATACCTTCTAGTTTCTTACTTATTTATATAATGTTTTAAATCCAATCTGAATAGTCAATTGGCCTGATGTATTTCATGTTTAAGAGTTTCTCCAACTCTTTCTTGACTAGAACATCAATATGAGGATGTATCCTATGCAACTTCTATTTAATAGGATTAGAATTAAGATGTATAATGAGATGGTGTACAACCAAGGTGGGGTCCAAACCTAGCATGTCTGAATAGGCCCATGTAAATATGTCAACAAATTCCCTCAAAAGGGATGTAAAAACTTCATGTTCCTCCTCAATGAGGGACATGCCTAGTTTGATCCACTTTGGGTCCTCTAAAATCCCAATATTCACTTCTGAAGTGTCTTTCACAAGAAGTGTAGAACCATCATCTAGAATAGTTGGCAAGGAGTTTAACTAATTGGCAATGGCAAAGTCCTCCAAATGGACTGGATCATCTAATTCTCCTAAGCATGATGAATTAGAATCTTTTAATGTTGAAAATGGCCATGAAGCAAATACCTCAAGGCACTCTTGAAAAATCCATGCAAGAGCTTGTCACTCCTCAATATTGATATCTAATCCATAAATAGGATTTGGACTATAGGTCTCATGTGTCTCATAGGAAGAGGGGTGAACATCCCCATATAATTTCACTAAAAATTGGTTTTCACCAAGAGACTTACCTTTCTTTCTAATTTTTCCCTAGTCAGAAAGTGCTTCGAAGAGTTTTCACTTTTAGACCTCAATGTTTGATTTTATTTTTGTTTTTGGCTAGGGAGGTTCACTCATTCTCCAAAGTAGGTAGAAGTATCTAATCAAATAACAAAGCCTTTCTTCTAGTCTCCAAAAGGAACGCAACTCCTCAATCTCAAAAAAAATTATATGGCCTCATCATTTTTAAATTCATCTAATGGTATTGTTGACTCTTGTTGGTCCCAATCTATCAATTATGGATGGTAAAGGGTTAAATGTGAAGGTTGATAAATAGGGTTAATGGTGAAAATGGTATAGGGGTTAAACAAATTTGTAGTGTCAAGTTCATCTTAGATGCTATAATCAAACCCTGCATCATTGTCAATATTATCATCACTACTCATTGGTGTTGGAATGTGAATAAGGTATGTGGTGTCACCCCTAGGCAATTAAATCCAATACTATGGGTTTCATTGTACTTGGTCATTAAGACCAATTTGATCATGCCTTTTTGATGTATCCCTAGAATTATGCTTTCATAAGTTAGGTGTTCCATAATTTGGTTAAGGATATGATACTTTACATTTTGGTAATAGTTAGCTAACTCATCAGTGTACAACCATGAATCATCTTTGACCAAGGGGTCTTATTCTAGGTCAGAGGTTGGTTTAAAAATAATGGGATTACTTGCCTAAGAGTTTTCTTTGGTTTTTCACTCCATACAAGTAGTTTTGACCTTAAATCTACCATAAGCATTTGGATTTTTAGGCAATTTGGCAATATGGAATGCATTATAGGTACTATATTCTCTAAGACCTTTGTTAGTTATAGAGAAGTGGTTAGAAATGCCTGGTGGAAGCATGGCTTAGGTAGAGGCTAAGGTGTTTGGGTTAATGTAATTAGCTTTTAGGCTTGATTTAATAGATTTTCCTTTCTTTACTCTTTCTCTGTTTGATTTGGGTATAATATTCATGCCAAATTGGTAGTTATAGCTTTTATATTTAGCCTCAAGGTGTTTACAATACTGATATAGTTAAAGATCAACTAGTATGGTCACTTCCATTGCTAAATGTGGAAATTTTATATACTGATGCAATGTAGAAGGTATAAAGTCAATTGCATGGATCTAGAGTCAACCCAATAACAAATTTTAAGATATTTCTAGGTCTAAAACATGGCACAGAGTATCATGGGTCAATGGCCCAATGAATATTAGAAAGATAATAATACCAAGAGATTCTCATTCTTCATGATCATATGCCTTGATAATAATGGTATATGGTTACAAGTCAGTTGTTGTATATCCAAGATGTTTGAATAATGTAAGACTAATTAGGCTCACTTGTAGTATTTGGTTTTGGTCCTTTGATAGTGACCCTAGTTCATCAAGTTACAATTACATAATCTAGATCTAGAACTTGGATTTAGTATTTTTTTGGGTAGGAAATGAAGCTTGGAATGATAATTCTAGGATGGTATTGAGTCTAGTTGTCAACATGGTCTATAGAAGAATCATCAGCATAAAGGGATTGATAGGCATTATTCAGCTAATAGGCATTATTGGACAAAGGTCTAGGTTTGTTCATAGTTGGTGTAGGTTTAATGGTGATAGTGGCAATATGACCTCCATCCTATAACATTATTATAGGCATGCTGACCTCCTTGGTTATTTTGGTCATTTTGCCCTTGGTTCTAACGATTTTTTTGTTATTATTGTGGCTAGCATTGTTGCTATTGATTTTGCAATGGAGTTCTCTATCATTATTGTTATTTTCATTGCTAGTACTACTACTAGTTATTTTTATTATTATTATGTTTGGTAAATGGATTCTATTAGATACCTAAGTTATGATTGGTCATAGGAGCATGGGTGTCTCTTTTTATCTATTCATTTATTAACATATTCTCAATCAAATGCTTGAGTTAAATACACCATCTTATGGAATGTCCTCTAACATGATGGTACTCATAAATTTTATGTTCTTTGTAACAATCAAGAAAAGAAATCCCTTCAATAAATAGATTTGGTATCAGCCAACTGATCATATTTTTTTTAACCAATCTTTAAAACACAAATTTAATAGGCTCACCCAGGTCACTAAATTATCTAGAAATGGGTGGTCTTTTCCTTAGAGGAGGGGCTTGCAATTGGTTTTGATTCTATGCTAGTTGGTTTTGTAGATTTATTGGTTGAATGTATTAAGGTGGTGGTTTTTAAGTGGGTGGAGGTAAATAGATAGGTAGTTTTTTCACCATCTGAACATGGTGTGATTCAGTAACCCCAGTGCCAAAAACATTCTTATTGTAGTATAGGGTTTAGTTATTTCAATGTTATTGGATTGAGGTGGTGTTAAAGAAAATATTTCAATTGGGTTTTGATTATGGTTTTGGCCTTCGTTTTGGTTCTAGTTGTGGTGGCCTTGATGTTGATTCTAGCTCTGATTATAAGAGGATAGCTTGATTATCCCTTTGTTGACAAGGGCTTTCTCAATCTGTATTCCTTTCTCTCTAACCTCTTCAAATGTATGATCACATGATAGCTTGAGATGATAGGATATCTTAATGTGTAGGCTCTTGGTAAATATCATGGTTAATTATTTATCTGGCATATTGTGAGTAAACCAACTTGTTTTTGATCCTATGGTGGTTTGTTTTACAGAGGTCTTGGTTGAATGTATTAAGGTGGTGGTTGTTGAGTGGGTGGAGGTAAATAGACAAGTAGTGTTTGTACCATTTGAACATGGTGTGATTCATTAATCCCATTACCAAAAATATTCTTATTATGGTTATAGGGTTTAGGTCTCTCAATGTTGTTGGCTTGAGGTGGCGTTAAAGATAGTATTTGAATTGGATTTTGATTATGGTTCTATCCTTGGTTTTGGTTCTAGTTATGTTGGCCTTGATGATGATTGTAGCTCTGATTAGAAGAGGATAGCTTGATTATCCCTCTGTTGACAAGGGCTTTCTTAATCTATATTCCTTTCTATATAACCTCTTCAAATGTATGACCACATTGTAGCTTGAGATGATAAGATATCTCACTATGTAGGCTCCTGGTTAATATCATGGCTAACTATTTATCTAGCAAATTGTGAGTAAACTAGCTTATTAGTACTCTCCAATGTTGCAAGTATGTAGTGATGATTTCACCAGTCTTCTTTTTAGCTTGGATTATATCTAAAATAGTAATCACATGCTTAAGATAGGTACAAAATTCTTTGGTAACTTTAGCAACCATTCCAAGGCTTATCCAACTAGACTCTTTAAAAAGAGTAGAATCAAGTATATGTCTTTGTAGGCCATTGGATGGTAGGCAATAAATAATTCTTTCAAATGCTCTTTAAGGTCACCTTTGCCTTTATATTTATCAAATTTAGGTGGTTTATAACCTGGTGAAAATGGTATTTGAAAATACTCAATGTTAAATGGATAAGATCATATCTCATCTAGGGATAATTTTAGGGAGGGACCCCTAAAAGCTTACTATAAAATCATAGCAAATCCTAGAGTTCAAGTATAATTCCATTGGTAAATCTTTGGCAAAATTGTCACACTGGTATAAATTGACTAGCAATTACTATTAGATCTTTCAAACAACTTATAAATAGTTGGAGAATCCAGCGTCATATTCAAATTAATAAATAATGGATAAAATTTCCAATTTAAACCCCTTTCCCCACACACATTCATGGGGAAAATATTCTTGAGGTGGAATAATGATTATGATCACTGGATACCCTAAGTTTTTCAGAATAGATTTTGTTTTGCCCTGTGAAATTAGGGATAGTTCAATCATTTCAGACACTTTTTCGAATGAATAAATCCAAGCAAGGAAGAAATGAGAGACAACATGAATAATAATTGCTACAGACCCTTCCCAAACCCAAACCCTAAGCAAGTGTGTGCCAATGGGTAAAGAAGCTAGAGGCTAGAGGGTAAGAAGCCCAAAGTGGTGGATTACACATGAGGAAAGAGGCTAGAGGATGACATTCCCAAAATAAAAAGTAAAGAAGATAGATAGTGAGAAGTCCAAAGTGGTGGGCCAATGGAAAAAGAGGATAGTAGGTGAGTAGCCCAAAGTGGTGGGCTAATGGGAAAAGAGGCTAGAGGGTGAGAAGTCCAACGTAGTGGATTACACTCATCATTCCTCCCACAACTAAAAAATAATTAAATTTCTTGTGGGTTAAGTGGGTCCCCTAACATAAATACATGAAGAAAAAATATCATTAATGTCATGACTACTCATGAATATCATCATAAGATGACCTAAACACACGATTAAAATCCCACAAAAATTAATAATCTAATTATTAACATGTTTTTTAATACAAAGTATTCATTTTATTCAACTCAAAAACTCTACACTAAGGAAACCTACATAACCATAATTTATTATAAAAGGGATAAAGGAGAAATTAAGGAGATAAATCAGGCTCTTGTCACTGTAGTGTCTAGTTAGAGCATCTGCTCTAACTAGCCTCGATGGGACTGCTATAGAGTCTAGATAATTCCTAGGAGATATTAGTGTAGAAATAATATATCAAAAAAGGGTAATAGTATAAAGTGGTATTAAAAATTATTGATGAGATGTTTCTGGGTTGGTTAAGTGGGTTGTTCATGCCCAACCCCCCCTTGGTTCAAATTTCACTAGGCGTTTGAGACTAGTTGTGGTTGTATGTGCTATATTATGGGAAATTGGGCCCCCTATTATGTCTTAGCTAAACTAAGCCCTTGGTTGTGGTCTAATTTAGATCATATCTCTAGTCAAAATTATTTACCAAATAAAATAAAATAAAATAAAAGATATTAACAAAACCATATTTTAGTTACCCATAATGAAACTAACAAAAAACTCTAGGGTTGCCTCTATGTATATATCCTAATAAATGTTTTCATCCTCCAAGTCACCAATGAATATTTAATCAAGTAGCTTACCCTGCATAATTCATAAACATGATTACACATGAGTTTTTTCTTTTCCCCAAGTAGTAATTTAACCTTAAATGGCCCATAAGAAAGTACTCTACTTCCCGAGAATCATCCAACATGTCCTTATTTAGCCAAAATATTCTCACATGGAGTTAGAATGTCTAGATGGTCTGAACATAAAGTTATAACTATAATAATTAGGTGTAAATAAAAAAATATAAAAAATTTAGTTAAATGAATTTAATAATACATCCTAGGTTGTGGGTTATCTTAATTCAAATTTTACCTTTGATTGATTATAATAATATTTATATTTATAGTTGTTTATTTATTTTGTATGTTTATATTTATTTGGTTTTAAAAAGTGTACGTAGATCAACTTTTTTTTTAAACATTTATTTTTATTTTATATGAGTTAATTTTCCTCAAGTAGTGGTGTAATCCTAAATATTATATTACTTTATAAAGTTTTATTATAATTAAATTTAGATTTGTAATCCTAACAGATGCATTGGTTAATGAAGTAGACTTATCAAGTGAAAAGTTGACACCAAAAAACGTTCTTTCTAACCACATGAATTTTCAATTTATTAATAGAATATATATATATATATATATATATATATATATATATATATATATATATATATATATATATATATATATATATATATATATATATAACTCTAGTTTAATTAGATAGAACTGCATGGTTCCCCACATAAACCTTTCCAAATTTCCCATTCCAAGACAAAGGAAGAAGAAACTCATATTTATGGGCATGAAAAGTAAAGCATTCCAATCTTGCAGAAAGCAGGTTAAGCTTATCAAGGTGCATTCTTTAGAACTTCAAATTCCTCTTTAGTGGGCAAAGGCCTACCAAATATATCATTTGGTTGTGACTTCATCTTTTCTTCAGTGGGTCCATCCTTAGCAATGATATGTCCTTTTCTACATAGCAATTCAGAAATTAGTAATATCAAATATAAAACAAAATTAAAATAAGATTGCATCCCTAAGTAGAAGATTAACATCTACAAATTTCAATTATAAAATAATTAATAAAATCTTATTATCAATGGCAAATCACATGATGCATACTAGAAGCTGCCCTTCAGCACTGAAAGAATTAAGAACATAATTTTTCTTATCATTGCTCACACCAAGTTGCTTCCTTTTATCTACAATTTCTATAGCATTTTCACTTTCAGCATTGTATCCATTGGGTGCATATACATGAAGCTCACAGCTTGCATCATCTCCACCTACATGCTGCTAACTTCAAATTTTCCATATGAAGAGAGAATAAACTAGTAAAAAAACCATGATAACTACATCAAAATGGTGTTGAACAGGTATATGATATAGGTTTATATGCGATGTTAGGCATGCAAGTCATAAAAATCATGTAATAGAGATATTACAGAAAATAAATATGAAATCACTTATTTGTTTAAGTAGAATCCATGCCACTCATTAAAAAACATATGGAAATACAGATCAACAAGCAAGCCTCTAAGAAAATTTGGTCTTGGTTAAACTATTTTTTTATATTCTCAGCTCCAATTTTTATAGCGGTTATAAATCCATGTAACTGGGCAGTACACTTTATATGACTAACCTAGATATTGATTAAAAAATAACTACACAAGATAACAATCATTCAAGATAGGACAAGCTTCCCCATGAGAAAATTACATGCAGACTATAGATTAAAATTTCAGGCACTGTTCGAATAAAAAAATTATTTGGGGTCATTTTTATGTAGGCTGCTTGTTCTTTGGTTAATTGTGTTTGTCCCATATTACACCAAGATTAAGGTCATTTAAATAAATGATTTTGAATTAAATTATCATTATATTTATTCATTTTAAGACAGATGACTGTGTATGCAAACAAATTTTCTCAGTCTTCAAAATAAAAAAACATAAATCCATACCTTTTAGTTGCAATCACAAGGAAACCAACTTAAAAATTATTTTCACCTTTATTTCTTACCTCTTGTCCCAATCTTCTAACTACCAAATCTTCGCTTCCACCAAGAACTTGCATAAATGATAATAAAAATTGAGAAACCATCACATATGTATTCGAGCAACTTCCATTAATCCTACGGGTGACATGTTCAATAAATATAAAATTTTGCCTTGGGCCCCTTAATATGCTAACACCAATTCACTAAAAAATGGGGTAAGATCTAAACCTTAATCCACATAGCTTTCATTCCACCTGCACCACATTCAATGCTAGAAATAAAATAAACATTAGCTTTGAAAATTATTTATTATTAAGTTTTTTAGTGATTAAAACCATATAGAAGGAAGAGCATATGGCATCAAAAAATATTCAAAACATTTTCAACTAATAAATATAATTATTACCTTAAGCTTATTGTGTCATATGTAGTCCTCATTATTTACACACACACACACACACACACACACAAATATACCTAGTGATTCTAGACAAACCTATACATCTCTCATATAATTTGTTGGTAGATCAAACCCATACATGTATAGTAACTCTATTGAATCTTTATCCTGAAATAGAATCAAGTATAATCTATAATGAGAATTTGTGTCCTAAAGTATGAAATTGTATAAAATTGAGGCTATTTAACCTATGTATATTTTCACAGAATTAACCACTTTAAAAAAATTTAAAAAAATTACTTATAGCCATTTGGCTATAAATAACCACTAAAATTTTCCTTGATCTCATCTAGTTTGAATTTTTTATTTATTTTCCAATTTATATAGCTTGAATTGCATCCTTCATTTCTTACAACTCTTGGGCAAGGAAATTAAAAAGAATATCTTTTTGCTTTTATGATTGTATGGTCAAAGGTGGATTATCCTGACTGGGGTAGGCATGTTGTGAATATGATGGCTGAATTGGTTGGATGACTAGGTATGCATATCCATGCACTGGGGTTATTTTGTGGATAATAATATTTTTTTTTTGAAACACATTTTAGTTTAGATTGGATACATAACCCTAGATAGTGAATTATGGTTGTGGTAATGGCGTTTGGCTCTATAGAATGTGTTGGTATTGTTGGGTTTGGGAGGGAACTTATTGCCTACTTATTGAACCCTTTTGTATATACGGAGCATGTTGTCAGTTAGATCCCTATTATTAGACGTGTTGATAGTTGGATATTTATTGCATGTGTGATACCCATTGGGTGAAAGGTAATTATTGCCTAGCACTTGGTACTTGCTATACATAACAACCTTGTTGTTGGCTGAACACCTGTTGTTGGATCGACACTTGTTATTCAATAAGCATTTGTTGAATATGTACTTATTAGTTAGGAAATTATTTTGGCTTTGGTATTTATTGTTTTTCACCAATTGTCACTTTCTAACCAATAAAAACACATTGTTAATTAGACAACATTTATGATTGATAAGGAATATTGGTCTTTACTTATTGTGTGAAAACATTCATTACCACCCGTTGAGGTGGTATAGTGTTTTGTACTTATTGTGGTGGTAAGTTGGTTTGTTTTTGGTTCATTACCCTCTATTACACATTTGAATAATTAGCTAGTTGAGGAATGGGGTTTGTTTGTTGATTTTGGGTAATAGGTGTACATATCCCTTGTTATAGTCCACTCATGGCATTATTTGGAGGAATCTACTATGTATTGCTTGGTAGTAAACTAGACCCACTTTGATTTAGGTTGGAATGTACTTTCATGTTATCTGCAACATTTTGGTTAAGGTCTTTTTTTTACTAGTAGTCTCTTCCATCAAAATAAAGACATTATACATGTCACCAACCAACATTTTATGGCTAAATGGGTCTATATTTTGGCTTACATAGCCCAAAACATCTATTTATTTTCCTGTTGATGGATCTATCTCAATGAGTGACGTGTTAGAAATGACATTTGTGTTAAGTTTTTTGAGATAGGTTGAGATAGTTTTGGTATGCTTATTGTACCTATTTTATTTGTTCATCCATAGGGCCTTTCCCTTTTGCAAGCATACTTTAGTCTTGTTGTGGCATTTAGACTAAAGCTTGACTATAACCAGTTGTTGCTTATTCGAATGGTTGAATTCAAGGTGCATTAATGGATTTATATTCACTAAATACTTTTATGTGGTAATTCTAACAGAAACTTGGCTCCTATTTTGATAGCTCTAACAAGAACTTTGTCTTTATTATCTAACAAATGATGTTCAAACAAGTACGGATTATAACTTGTTTGTGTTGGCATTGTAACATAGTAGGGGTCTTGTTATTGGCTTTTTTCAATGTTAGGCATCATTTGAGCAAGTTATTGTGTCATTTACTCTGGGTCTTAGTCTAGATAATGAGGTACAATCATCAAATACTATGCTAAAGGGTCATGCCTTTGCTCAATGTACATAATATTATAATATGGATAGGGATCTATCTCATAAGCTACATCATCATATGACTCTTGAATAAAAGGGTCATTAGTTACAAAGTTCTCATAGTCTAGATTATACATGGTCTTGTTACATGTGTAATGAGGCATGTTCAGATTTATAGATAGGTCTCATGAAAAACAAAGGGTCCAAAGGTAACAAACAATTGAGGTCTAAAAATAAACAACCTTTGACACTGTAAAAAATGCACAAAGGGTAAAATAAATAGACTAGGCAAAGGTAAGACAAAACAAACTTGAAATTGGTCTAACAAAATAATTATGATTTGCCCAAAGGTGGTTATAATTAGATGCAAAAGTAACACAAAGTCTGAAAACTTGTTTATGGCTAAAGTATTGATTTTCCCAAAGACATTTATAATCAGATACAAAATTATCTAAAAAAAGTAGAATAATTGCAAACTAAAATCAAAGGATAGCAATAATTTTCCCAAAGGCAGTTATGATCATTAGCATGAAAAAAAGGCTAGACTCATAAACAAATAACTCAAATAAAAACTCAAAAACAAACTAAACTAAGGCAATTGGCTCAAATGACACTCAATAATTGACTCACTAAGACTTGATATTTGAATCACAAGAGACTTTTTAGAACCATGGAACTAGGAAACATGGAATTTAGCACAACAAAATTCAAACAAGGCATAAGATAAACAATAAATGCTAGGTCTAGGCAAGGGGTCTTTTAGATCAAATAGGAAATCAACCCAAGTACCATAATCTAATTACAAAAGGTAGATAACCTAAGCCTAAATTAGATAAAGATTTGGCATAAACCTTATTAGTTTAGGATTTGCACTTTGAAAGGTTGAGTTTTAGACTTAATGAGAAAAGACTCAAATGTTCCAAGGCAAAATAGATAAACTAAAATGGGAAACCTAACCATGTTTTTAAAACAAGAGAGGTGTAACAATGGTTTAGAACTCGATTTCAAAAGTGACAAGAGATTTGGAATGCTTTAGGTAGCATAATAATGCTCCTTCAAACAAATGTCATGATAATGCTTTTGGACTCAAAAATCCAAGGCAAATATTTGAGATGAAATAAGCAGTGTAATGATGCCCCATTTAAATAAGTGACATACAAATGGTTTTGGAATAAAAATCTAAGGCAAAAGGTGTGACACAAAATAAATATCATAACACCTCTTAGGCTAAAGGGGTGTGAAAACAATGTGATAGTTTTAGATTTTTTTATGAGATAATACAAACAAATAGTTTTAATCTAAAAATACGCATGTAAATCAAAGAAAATAGAATTACCACTAATGGATCATCTTATATCTAAAAATGACACGGGTATGCATAGCTACTACCAAAGTTTCCACCAATATACCAATGCTTGTGAGGAATTAAGTGATAATCCAAAAATTAAAGTACAGATGTTGGTAGAGCTTTTTATGCCCCCTTTGTCTCTCAAACATTGATATGTCATACAGAGATAGAGTGAGGGGCACTCAATGTTTGATGAAAAAATATGTGACAAGTGGGGTTGACTAAAAATTATAAATATTAAAAACACTAAATGGTCCCACATGTGGCTAACACAATGACACAATCACATCAATTGGGTTCATACCTGTTAACTTACTATGCAAGGGTTTGTTCCTTTGCATAACCAATCCAACCATGTCCTTCTTAGTAGAGTCTGATGTTTAGCAAAACCTAACATAGATTTTCATTAGGATTAGAGAGGCTAACCAATCATCCCCCTGGTAATCCCAGTATCACATGTCCACAAAATAAATGTAAGAAAATAAATTAGAAAGATTTTATAAGTTGTTTCTAGGTCACCCAAGTCACTCTAAGCTTAGAGAGAGTATATACAACATTCTTTCCAACAAGACCAAATAAACAAGTCAATAAACTAAGCACTTTAGTCAACCAAGTTACCTAAAGGGGATGGGGGGAGAACATACACGCAATATTTTGTAATTTACCACAATCAAATAAATCTAACTATGAACTTTGAAATCTAGCTTATAACAAAAAATAAAAATAAAGTGAAAAGGCTCTTAAGAGCACCAACTAAAATGTAAGTTCCTTTTAATAACACAAAATCGAAGTGTGATCAAATTTTTAGCCCCTCGGCCTTGTTTGCACATGTAAATAAAATTCAGAAACTAAAAAACAAATGCAATTAAGTGGATTTTAAGCACCAAATAAAAGTGTATGTGATATTTTAACAATGATTAAGCTTCTCTCTCCCCACCTTATATCTTATAAAATGTTAAGGGGTTTACCTTCTTAGAAGCCAAAAAGCAAGTGAGTACACAAAATTCCATTTAAAGCTCTTGAGAATTGGAAAACACATAATGAATCCACCATTTAGTAGGACGAAGCCACTAATTTCTTGCAAACATAGACACATAGATCAAATTTGGCAAAGCCACTGATTAGGTCAGGTAAAGCTACCAAAACAAGTTATGAAATAAGAAAATAGAGAATAAGTTTACCTGGTGAAGCCACCATTCAATAGGGTAAAAGCCACCAATTTTGTAGAGTGAATCCATCATTTATCAAGTCAAATCCATCATTATGAATGCATTATTTCTACACAAATAAAGATCACAAATAAGCATGAGAATAGCAAAGCCATCATTACATAGGGTGAAGCCACCAATAATTTAAAAAATAAAATGACATATATTTCAAGGCTAAAACTCTAAACTTGAAGAATTAAATGCATTTATTAGTAAAACTAAGGTTAAAATATCATTCTCCCTGGCCATCCTAGATGTGCAGTCCCACTAGGTGTACCATTATGTACCTTAGGTATTCAAAGAGTAAACAAAATATAGATTAGTCCCTTATTAGACCAAATGACAAAACATCAAGCATAACACTACACTAGGACTAAACACTTTCGCCTAAGAACTAGGGAGAGCATAACATAATAATCAAGATCACAAAATAGAGGTAAACACAATACAACTTTCTTACCTCATTTATCGAATTTGATGATTACTTTTTGTCATAAGGATGTTCGTGCTTGGCCTATGACAATTTGAATCTTCTAGAAATGCTCTTCTATGGTGATAGCATCTCTCTAATATTCATGTGTGGCTTAGTGTGAAGGTTGGCATAAATTAGGCAGTATAACATTACTCTCAAAGGATTCAAGAAGTTATTCCAATGGAATAACCTTGCACATAAAAGATTGTTGGCATGTGGTGTGGGAACTTATATTTATATCTCAAAGGGATAACTATAACCCTAGGGAGGTTAGGTTAAATTCTAACTTGGGTTGAGTCTAAATTAATTGAGTTTGAGTCAGTCTAACCCTGGGTTGGGTCAAAGCACTCATGAAATCTTGACACCTTAGTTTTAGATATTTCTGAGTCATGAAAACTCACTTTAGATATTTGTGTGGTGTGACTCATAATTTTGGAATACTTATGAAATAATAAATCACTTTATTAGCTCATTTGACCTTTTGACTTCATATTTTTCTAAAAATTATTTTTTTGATAAATAAAATTCACCAATTTAATCTGGAATCTTTATTTAGGCAATTTAATTAAGATTTTAAATGTAATTAATTTTACTTAGTGTTTTTTGGCTTTTAGAAATTATTTTAAATGTTATGAATTAATAACTTGATAGGCCAAAAGTGTCAAATTACTAGGTCATAATTTGACTAGGATTAAACTGAACTAGGTTATTGGTGAATATAGGGTTATATGCAAAATAAACTAGCCTTGTCGTGTTTTTAAGTAATTAAATCCCTTATGTAGATGAATTTGGGTAATTTATGTGATTCTTAGGCTTATATTATGTCATTTACTAAAAATTAAATTGAATCATGATTGAGGCATGAAAGTGGCCAAAAATAAGTGTCTACATTTTTTTATATAATTTTATTTGTTTTATTCTTCTATTTGTAGATGACATCATTTTGGTGTCCCACCTAGGGGAAGTTCTAAAAATAAATATGAATATATTAAAATCTTTTTGTGATACACATGGTCTTTAGGTAAATCTTGAGAAAATAAAAGGCTTGGTTTTTAACATTTAAATGAATAATGTCAAACATGTGTCCCTTACATTTAAAAGTTTAGAAGGTTGAGATGGTATTTTCATATATAAATCTAGGGATGTATTTTCTCAGCCACACTTTTTTTTGTCACCAATTACTACCTATAGACTAAGCAAAGGCTATGATGTCTTCACCATTCTTGAGAAAAAATTCCTCCGACTTCAATTTTAATATATCCATATAATTATGTGCCTCTATCACTCACTTCTTACTTCTATATGTGGCTTAAACTTAGGGGCCTTACCTTATGAAATTTGATCAAAACCTAATTGAAAGAGTGCTTACCTTTATGTCATGCAAACAAATCCATATTAAAATATCAATTCCTCAAGACATCATTCTCATTGAATTTTCTAAGATCCACTCATTAATGTTGTGATAATTCAAGTGGGGACTATGATATGCATGTTTAAAAGGATGAACTCTTCAACTTATTTATTTAAATATCCATATTGTATGCAATTAAAAAGGCATCATGTCTATAAATCAATCCTGGATTGAAGAAGATAAAACATACCTAAACTTTTGATTTGGAATACATTTGTTAAGTGAGAGTATGACCAATATGGGGATCCACTAGACCCAATTAGGGGATCACTTGTCACAATACACCATGCTATGAAGGGTTTCAAAACCTACAGTCTAACATAATCATATGAAAACCCTAAAAGAGTCCTAGGTTTTGATGTTCACTCTATTATAATAAACAAAAACGTAAATCTAATCTAGTGCACACCAAAGCTTGTGGCATAAAGTAGGGGTTAGAAACAAAACAAACCAAACTAAACATGCATAGAAGACATATACTCATGTCAATGTATATAGAATCCTAATGCATGGGAGAGAAGCACACCTACATTATCTATCTACTCTTACAAAGGAGAAATAAAATTAGGAATACTTACCCTAAAGATGAACCCACCTAGCCTCAATCTCCTTTGGCCAAGGTGATTCATAAGAGATTATTTTGGTATGTAAGGATAACAAAGACAAATTAGCTCTAGGCTACACAACCTATCTATGCATCTAAAAGACTTCTCCATAAGACAAGACCCATATCTCAAAATAAAGTATGGAACCCTAAGCTTTATTCCTCAAGTAGAATGGTCAATAAGCAGATGTTCATTCTCACTTATTATTTTTTGATTATCTATCCTAAAATGGTTGGAAATGAACTTGTATATATAGGTAGATATTTCCCTAAATCCTTCTAAATATTTTGGCTATATGAGTCGACGTAGTCAACCCTATAATTTTTTGAGAGATAAATTCCTAGGTCTTAAGCTAGGTCAGTTGAAGGGCTAACAAAACTCTAAAGTGAAAATACCCAAAAATAGTACAAAGTCAACCCAATTGACCCTTTATAGTAATTAGAGGCTAAAAACTATGCATGGTCAACCTAATCCACCTAATATAATCAACTGGTGAAAGGGGGTCAAGGAAAGAAAAAGGAGGATAACGATATGACAAATGTTTGGAATGGGCACAACAGAGAAGAATAAGCTTATGGTAAATGGTTTTAGGAGACAAGTGTGTAGATGGTAAGTGGCAAAAGGGACAATAATCTTATGAATCACTAATGGTTTGCCCACCCCTTTTTTGGTGTACCCCTTAAGGCATACACTTAGAGAGATCGAGACTTGATGGGTTCCAACAAAATATAAAGTGTCAATAAGTGATAAAAGTTTGAAAATATTATGTGTATACATATTTCCCACTCGAATCTCATCATGTGTCATGTAATTGTAACACAATATGGTGCTTTGGAAAATAAAACATGATAACACATAAGGTTGATGCTAAGTAAAGTGCAATAAGTAACAAATAAGATAAATGAAAGGATAAAAATGAAAAACACATACCTTTACTTACTTTAGATAAAGAAGTAGACTGCAAGATATGTGAAGGTGTCTAATGTGAAGAACACTAGGCAAACTTGTAGAAGTTAGTGCAAAAAATAGCCAAAAATAAAAAAAATTGGAAAATAGGCATATGATAGTGGAAAACATTTTCTATGTCATCACAAATACAACACATTTTACGGTTTTTAAAATGGATGAATAGAAACAAAGGTATAATCAAAATAAGGAATATACCTAAAAATAATTAAAAAAATTAAATTTATGAAAAGTGTTTTTAAATAGGGGGAAAGACAAGTCATTTGGTTATTTTGACTTGTCAAGGAGAGAAAAAGAGCTCTGGAGACCAAACGAACTAGGATGGTGAGGAGACGACAAGCTAAATGAGGATGAGCTCCAAGAGCAACAGTGGGTGAAATACAATTATGCAACTATGAATCTAAAGCCATTTTTGATGTATTTTAATGATTTAAGTGTATTTTTAGAAAAAAATAATTTTTAGCATTTATAGATGTTAGAATGAAGCTAAATTAGATTTTATAAGTAGGAAAAACCAAGATAGGAAATGGGTTTGAAAGAATTATGGAGAAAACTTCTAGAAGGCACATTTTAAGGAAAATTCAAGGGGTTGACAGTCAAAAAAATGGGTTGACCTAGTCGACTCTATAGGCTGAAAATGAGCAAAATCCATATAACCGACCTAGTAGGTATGCGTTGACCCTGTATGTTTTGTAAACTACCGACCTAGTATAGTTTGCTAATTGATCTAAAAAGTATAGAATGATAATACAGTACTAGGGAGGGGAAAATAAGAGGGTTGACTTAGGTTTTTAAGTTAAGTAGGTCAAAAATAGAGAAATTTTGGTCAAAATAGTTTGACCAAAGAAATAGAATGATATGAAAATGCATGAAAAAGACTAAAAGAAGGCTAGACTGGCTTGAAATGACCAAATGAGGGGAAAAGGATTGAGTAGGCTAAAAATAGGTTCAAATAAATAAATAAAAGTGGTTTAGGCTTGTTTTTTATTAAAATTGTAAAAGAAATGTATTGTGATTATACATGACATGGAGAATCTAATACATATTTTATTATTTCCTAATTATAGGGATGACTCAGGTTCTAATGATTGATAGATGTGTCATGGATACCAGATCTATTAGAGCATCTGATAATAGGAGATAGAGCTAGACTAGTATATGTAGGCTTAGGAGGGATAGTCTATATATGCAAGATTCCCCTGAGTGTTGATATGTTAGTCCTATTCCAAGGATACTAGGAATAATTGACTAACACTTTTAGATAGGAGGTGGATGGGGACATGGTAGAGGTAGTTATCACTATAGAGGATATACATGTCATCTTAGGGCTACTGACAGTAAGATTACCGATGACTACAAGGATACTAGACAACATAGAGGAGAGGAGAGCCTTAGCCATGTGGGTTATATGCTCAAAGATGATATTGGTGGGTAGGAGAATCAGCATGTTTGACATATATACATCATAGATTTTGGATATCTAGAAAGATATGATAAGGCTTGTGACACAATGAGTGTTGTGTCACAAGTCAGATGGTAAGGTACCACTATTCATGGTAGCCTTGAGCCAGATGATCCTAGAGGAGGGAGTACTATATGATCTCAGTTTTATCATTTGGGTCTAGCTTGTATATGATATGTATGAGGTATTGGTTAGAGGGTAGAAGTTAATAAGACCAATCATATTACTAATAGCTTAGATATATGAGAGGTTTCCTATGTATCAACTTGTTGGGTTACCCCATGTGGTTGATGATAGGTCACCTCGAGTGTGGAGATGGAGAGAGGACTAGGTAGCATAGGTCATGCCCCACGTACCAATGTTATAGATGGTGATATGGGAATACATAGTGTCATGACTATATGGCTGAGTTGGGACACAATTACACCACTTATAATGAGGATAAAGGTGGTTGGACACTACACCTAGTAGAAAGAGCTATATCTGGTGGTATAAGTACCAAAATATATGGTCTTACCTCATTTAATAGTATTGATATTGATGCTTAAGCAGTGGGCTCAACATGTGAGAGAGCTAGGAAGGAGGAGGAGACTAGGGCCATTATTGATGAGGTTGATGCTCATACCATATCATGAAATACCATGGATAGGGTGAGCATGATAGAGAGTAGAGTAGGAAGAGAGGGGTACAGAGGTAGTGGCACTAGAGATACCACCACCAGTTCTATAATGAGATGAGCAGTGACCACTGAGGACACAACATTGATGGAGGCAAGAGGAGTAACAGAGAGTGGAGACTATCACCATCCCTGATGACCTAATAGGTGAGCCAAAAAAGACTTGAATGATAGAGAGGCCACTCAATCATAGGCTAAGGTGGACATGAGCCATGGTAGTTAGATTTGAGCTGAGGAGGCAACCTACATAGGAGGTGCTAAGAGGTTGTGTGGATGGAGATATTATGCTAGGTGGTCACATAGATGGCGAGACCATAGTGGCTAAGACATAGATAGGTAATAAAGATGATTAAATTATTGCATGCTTAAGTTCTTACTTTAAAATAGAGACTAGAAATAGATATTATGAGATATAACAGTGATCTAATATCTATCTAGGTGTGATTTTATAGGTGTAGTTGAGGATAAAGAGGATATATGGGGGTACCTTGTGAGGGGAGCACTCCATGACATCTTGGATGAGACTTTATAGTCGTATGACCCTATTGCATTAGAGTACCCTAATGTACCATCTACCCCAGCTCAAGCAAGCTAGTTTAGATTGGTGTGGGAGGTAGTGAGGTAAATATAAACATAGAGAGAGAGGATGCATCCACTAGTAGAGATAGGTACAGGTGAGATATGGGAATGATAAGACTTGATAGAGGAGAGAGTTTTAAATTTGGCTATAGTGATGTAGATGACATTGGAACATATAGTGACCTTGACCTAGTTGGTATAGGCACAGGTACAGGTAGCACACCTACAGGAATAGGTAGAGGGATTGAGATCTTAGACAACATCTTTAAAACATAATCTTCATATGATTTATACTAAGGCTTCAATAGGCAGCATGGCTAGGCCATGAGATAGATAGGATGGGGCCCAGCCATAGAGTTGGAGAATTATATATGGTTGTACTTGTTGTATCAAAACTCATGATATATATACATATATATATATGATGTATCATTTTGGCATACTTGATGTTGATTGTGTATGTTTTCATCATTATGGTTATGGATGCTTTGGATATATCTCTTTCTAGCACATGTATTTATTTATTGTTGTATATGCTATAGGAAATATATGAGATTTGGTTTATTTTCTAGCATTATGTAGAAATAGGCAATAATCACATAATCAATCAAAAAAAAATGTACTACACACTATTTCAAGTTGGGAAATGTATAATAACAAGAAAATGACTAAGTATAAAGAACCAATGGATGGTAAAATAAGATGGTAAAAAAAGGAATTTGTTTTTAAACCAAACTGAAATATTTTTGCACCAAATTAAAATAATTAAAATCATACTAAATCATGTTAGGAAGTATGAAAATAATGTAATAAAGTGGAAGGTATGTTAAAGGTCACAAATGGTATAAAAATAAATTAATTAAGTCAATCAATTATAATAAATCATGTTGGGAAGTATAAGAGAAAAACAAAATTGGTAAAAGATTGGTCTTAAATTGATCACACTAATTCAAGCTGGTAAGTATGAAAAAAATTCAAGAAATGGTTGTATTCTTACATGCACTCAAAAAATAAGAAATAAAAGTGAAAGAGAAATGAAGTAAGCATAAAACACACTAAATCAAGTTGGGAAGCATGTTAATGATGTCTAACTTCATAATAATCACATCTTATCTCATATTTGACACATGTAATTTTGTTTGTGACTTGTATTATTAGAAAATTTGGTGAGGAAAGTCGAGTCCTATCCACAGTCTTACACTTCAACTCAAAAAAAGAACACCACTAGGGTGGAATAAACAGGAAAAATTAGGTAATAAAGGATGTGGGTAATACGAATAAAAATGTGGTAATTTGTGAGGAACGTTGAGTCCTATATGCGGTCTAACAAAGCAACTCACAAATGAAAACCTAAGGGGATTTATCAATAGACAACAATATTTATCAAGAGGAAATATGAGGGATAAAGGGAATGAAAAAGGGAGTGTAAAAAGCAAGACATATTCATCTTATGACAATACCTTAAGAGGCAAGAGGCATACCAAGGACATGAGAAGACACTAAGTACAAAGGAAACCTATTCACTATAGACACAAAGCCTTGTAGACATATAAGCATGCTACTAAGATCAACTCATGAAGATATATTGGTACAAGGAAAATTAAAGTGGACCTACCTTCCCATGACATGTTCCCCATTACTCAGGACCCCTTACAGAGTCATCGATCTACTACAAATATTAGGTACTTGCATGAGAAATTAAGTATCACTAAAAGATTTTTTTAATCTCCTTTTCTAATCTAATGGCTTACCGCACCCCAAAGGGAGACCAACTATGGAGTTTGAACTTAGACTAGAAGAAGAAGATGTGATTTGAAGTATGTCTTTTGGTGTGATTTGACTTTTAAGAATATCTTTGCCTTTTATATCATTATTTTTTGTAAAATGATTTGGCTTTTAACTTTTTATGGATTTTTAATATTCCTCCTCCATACAGATTTGGAATGACCAATCATTAGAGATGTAGTCATACACATGAATGATCTTTAGGCTAAGGCTAAAGGAAGCCAAGCAACCAAAGACAAAGACTGACTAGGACATATAGGCTTAACAATGAATTGGCATGTGATCTCAAGTCTCAATCGTGTGTATTATTAGTTTGAGAAAAAGAAAGAAGGGAAAAAGGAGAACCAAAGTTGGATTGGTAAAAGGAAATTATAATGATATGCATTATTTTCTAACTGATCACATGGTAAAAAGAGACAAGGACCAAAGGGAATAGAGTTTGTATAACCAAGTTACAGTGGCAATTATCTATGAAAAATAGAGATAAGAAAACAAACAATCATAAATACATAAGAAGAGAGTTTTGAAAAAAATTCAAGAAAGAACAAAAAATCAATGATAAATAAAGATAGTCATATGCAAATCTAAATGGAAATATAAGCAAGATATAGTACAAAAGGCAAAATCACTAAATAAGAAAAATATGAATTTGACACAGCATCAAATGATATAATAGATAGATAGATAAAAATAAAATTGGAGTACACGTCCAATCAAAATGTAAATGTAAAAGCACCATACATGTGCTCATAAATATTGATAAATCTACCCACACACATTATCTAAAACATCAGATAAATCTCTATGAATTTGGATATGAACTATAGCTAATGTCTCATCAATCTTCAATGAAAATTAGGAAAATACTTCTCTTCTAATCTCCTCCTCAAAAAAATAAGAATACTTGATGGATTGTGTTGAAGAGGCAAATCATGCAAGGAATGTTTGGGAGAATTCATGGGAGAGGACTCTAAGGGAGATGCAAGAATCACTCATAGAGAAAGATCCATGGGTGAAGGAAGGCCCATAGGTAGAGGCACAAAAGGTGAGAAAGGGACCACAGGAGGGGATGGAACCACTGGAGGTGGAGCCATGGGAGAAAAAGGATAAGCCTCCTTATGGGAATGACTTATGGGAGGAATGGAAGAAGGTTCAAGAATAGCTACAAAGTGATCCTTAAGGTGTTGTTGAAGGATGCAATAATGATTGGTGTGATGGGTGCCATATTAGTACCATAGATAATACACCTCACCATACTTAGGTATATATTCAAGTACAACCTTCGGGGGAGGCATGGATTTGTCTGAGGAAGGAGATGAAGGATGCAAAGTATCATATACTATTATAACTTGTGACAATGGGTAAAATAATGATTATATATCCCATGGAAGCAACATATACGCTTTTAAGTGGTCCTAGGAGAAGCACTCACAGAAGGAGGTATAATAGGAGTGTAAGAAACTAAAGAAGACTAATTGGCCAATTTGGTGGGAAACAGAGACATCTAAGGCAAGGGAAGTAAACCATCACCAAGGGAAGGTGGTGATGGAGGAGGAAGGGAATGAAGCTCAATGTAAGGAGCAATGGGATGAGAAGTAAAGGTAGGCTCAGTGGAGTAATAATAGGAATAGGCTCAACTATAGCAGGAGCAAAAATGGGCTCAACTATACAAGGAGAAGGAATGGGATCCGATAAGGGCTCTACTAAGGGAGGATCAGGATCTATAGAAGGTCTAAGAAGGGTTGCACTGATCTCAGAAGTAAACCAATTATGGTGATTAGGGAACCTATCAAAGTGGTAAGGCCTAGTCATAGCACAATTTATGAGCATACTCTTACGAGGCTTCTCAAAAATTGGATGTGTTGGAACCATCTCTACCCTATGATAAAGAGGAAAAATACTAAAATTAAGAATTGTAAATGAATGAAGATAAGAAGATATGTGAAAATACTCAAGTAAAGAAGAATGATAATGGATAATCTCAACATCGCGGGCCTATACAAGACCACCTAAGAATGGATCATCTAAGGAATAACCATCATCATACTTCAGGGTGTGAAGATCAATGACACAAGTAGGGATGACCTTGTCATCTAAGGAAGTGTGGTGAATATAATGTCAAGTTTTGGTTAAGATTATGGGAATATCATTATAAGGAGGTTTACAAGAATGACTATGCAAGGAAGTAAGAAATTATGAGATGAGGTGAGGTGAGAGATTGAAAGTTTTAATCTTTAGGTTAATCTCATCAAGCTCATCATCATCAAAATCTAAAAGGTTAGGGGGAATGTTCCCAATGAGTTCAGGGTGCCCATTGTAACCTCTAGTTAAATTAACAATAAATTTAAGACGCTAAGACTCACAAAATGGAATGCTAGGTAAATAATCAAGAGTAGGAATCTTGAAGACACTATAGTCTTGGACTTGTTAGAAATTCCAAGGGTTAGTATCACCTTAAATCCTATAAATGGCTTCATTATGAGGGAATTTAATGATTTTGGTAGATAGAAGAAGCAATGGCTCTCATACAATGAGTCCACAGCCTACCAAACAAGATGTTATAAGAAAGGGCAAAGTTAAATATCATCACTTTCACATGAATAATGATAAGTAGGATAGTAATGGGAAGCCACACACAACCTAGAGGAGGCATTTTCCTTCTATCATATATTTGGTAGGTGCTATGTGTAGACTTGAGATTGCATTATGAATATCCAAGGGTCTTAATAAATTTGTGAGAGGAAACATGGTGCTAAAACCCTCATCAATAAATACATGCTTAACTTATATATCGCCTATTTAGACATTGATAAATAAGGGAGGATCATCTGCATGAAGTAGAATCTAATCGAGAATCATAAAAGATATAGGAAATTCAAGGAAAGAGAAGTGTCCATAGTTTCATCAACATTGATAGATATTACTTCATATTGTTTTAATATACTATCCTTAGATCTAGATAAGGTTGCCTCCCATCCTACTAGGGGAGGATGAGGGACAAACATTTTGAATAATAGTTGCATAAGATGGTTTCTATGACATGGAGAATTCCTGATAAGCTCAAGGAATGGAATCTAGGATGGGAGATTAGTGAGTTCCATTATGGGATCCTACTCATCATAACCCATAAGAAGGTTGTTAGATATATATGCATCATGATTAAGGAGGTCCTCGGAATAAGGAGCTGAAGTACATTGGAATTTATGTTGATAAGAAGAATAAGGTGTAGATCAAGGTTGTAAATTATGTTGTGATGATGAAGTAGTTGTTTCAAGTTGATTTTGAGAATTGGTAGAAGAATTTTTAGTATAAATTTGAGTATCATTAGTGTTAGAAAATGATAGAAGAGTGGTAGAAATAAAATAAGAAGTGTTATCCAAGGGAGAATCAAAAATTGGATTATCAAAAGTAATAAGGTCATCTTGCCCCAACTCATTTAAATGAGTTGGAGAATAATCCTAGATAAAATGATATATTTGAGATAAAGGAGGAGCGTAGATAGGTTACAAATCGATCAAAGCAACCACCCTTCACATATTAGTCATGTTAACCACATTCTCTTTGGAAGTGGGTTCAACAAGATTTTCTACATTATTGGTAGAAGTTTATATTGATTATCTTGGATAGGTTGATGATTAGGAAGAGGGTCTTTGTATATAGCCAAATGAGCATTGGCTTGGTTCAAGGCTTGAGTTTTATCATGTGATTTATAATTTTTTAAATAAATTTCATAAGCTTGTTGGTGCTTTTTAAGGATAGAATTTTTATCAAAATTAGGACCAAAAATAAAGTCCATAGCTAAATTATGAAGTTGTCTAAAACTCTCATGATAATGACTGCACCTAACGTGAAACCAACAAAACTTGTTAGGATCATACTAGGATTTGATAGAATGGGTAGGGTCAAGTTATCATGGAAGAGGCTTAGGTAGATGCTTAAGAAATTTAGTTAAGGATAGAGGTTTATGAACATTAATGTTGTTTTGCGAAGAGAAGTGAGGATTGGTATATTGTTGAGAAGGGGGAACTAGTTTCAACAAAGGGGTAGGAATGATAGCTTAAAAATTGAGATTGGTGTCATAAGAATTTGTAACACCATCATTGGTAATATTGTGATTTTTTTAAGAGATGATGACCCATAGAAGGTTGGGGTGGCTTGAATTGATGCATAAATAAATCTTGTCATTTAGCTTGGTCAATAACCTCCTCTAATATACGTGGAGAGAGAGTGGAGACTCGATATTGAAGTTTAGGAAAAAGGGCATTAGTATAGAGATGGAAAAGATTATCATCGCCCATATTATGTTCACATTTGTTTGATAAAATTTTCCACCTTTTAACAAAGGCTTGAGCAGTTTCATTTTCAAGTTGTTTTCAACCTATGAAGTGGGTCAAAGTATTTTTGGGAAGATCACTAGTTTAGAATTATTGAACTAAAGCATTCACTAGATCTTCCAAACTAGTAATGGAATGAGTTATAACTTGGTTGTACGAATCCAAGGGATCACCTGAGAGAATTTTGGCTAAGATTTTGGTAGCGGCAAAGGTATTCAATTTGACCCAATCCTTATAAAGATTTCCAAATGTTTTAAGATGAAGGGTGGGATTGGTTGATCTATTATAATAAATTATAGGTGTGATACCTCCTACATCAATGTTAGTAATTTGAGTAATGAGAGGTTCATTTTGAAGATGCTTAATGGTTTTTTTGACCAAAGGAGGTTGAGGAATGATATTGCCTTGAGAATCTCAAAGAGGAAGAGGGGGAACATTCTAGTAATGTGTGCACCAAACCATTAGTTGAGGATGAGTTTGAAGATGAAGAAGGTGGTTTTGCATTCTCATCATGTGATTTGTGTTATGATCTTGAAAGGTATTCATTTGATTGAGTGTTTGTAACAATAGTTGATGTGTTTTATTAGCATTATTAGAAGAATTAGAGGTGGTATTAGTGGCTAAGGTACCACTATTTGTGTTGATAGGAGCTTTAGAGGAATTATGAGAATGTGAGGTACTAGTGGCAAAATTTGCTTGTGTAGCAAAAAATGGACTAGTGAATGGTTGAGAAGAATAAGCACTGGTAGCATGATTACTTTGGGTAGCAAATGATGCACTAGTGGAAGGATTAAGGATAGTGGATCTTATGAGAGGCCCACTAGATATAGAATCTATCATGTTAGTGGATATACTAAACATGGAGGTGGAAGAAGTTAGATAAGAAGAGGTCATGGTATGAGAAGAGGTCATAATCGGAGGAAGAGACTAAGAATCAAAGAAAGTGGTACCCCTAAATCCAGTTGAGAATGTAGGAGTAGGTGAATGATGCTCTTCAAATTGACCACTAATCATAAAATTGTAAATAGTAGAGGGATATTTTCCTCAATGTTAAGGAAATTTAGATGCAAAGAATAACATTTTGGTGTTATAATCTAATTTTGTTTGGTCTTCTAATGAGAAGAGAGGATTACACTTTGAAGAGGTATTAGGAGGGCTCCCATAGTTCATTGTGTGAGTGGAAATATGAACATTACTACCATCCAAGAGAGGAGCCATACTCTATCTATGGGAGACCCTATGAGGATTGGTAAAATTCATCATGTTTATTGACTACAATTTAGTGTTGTCATCAAGTAGAAAGTCCATGATGAAGGGAAAGAAAGATGAGAAAGCAAAGAAATAGGAAATGATAAAAATAGTACAAGGTCAATTGGGTTAACCTAACATAGAAATAGGGTCTGTAAACAATACAGGGTCGACTGGGTCAATCCAAAATAGTAGACAGAGGCTAAAAAAATATTAAACATGGTTTATAAATAGTACAAGGTCGACTAGGTTGATCTAGTATAGTGAATAAGGGATATAAAAAGGTACAGGGTCGACTAGGTTAACCTAGTACAAAAAATAGGGAAAATTAAGAAGCCTATAATAGATTATGAATTAAAACAAGATAATTTTTGTAAGTAATTTTAAAAATAAGAACTGAAGGGAAACAAATAATAACTTGGATTAATGCTAGCCAATCCAATTGAATCACATAGCACAAAACCTTACATCAACATTGGCTAATGCAAGTTTTTGCTATACAAAATACAATTGAGCAAAGAGCAAAGAATCAACTTGGAAAGTAAATAGCTAACTAATTGGTCAACCTAAATGTTTCTTAGATTATTAGATTATGATTTTAGATGTGATGGGAAGTTGGTTGTAAGAAAGGAACTAGAAAGCAATCTAAGGATGGTATCATGTAGTTTGAGCTTAAAGAGATTTATTGTGGTAATGATGCAGGCTTGGTATTGGGGCCTACCCCCTCACTTCACACTTTGTATAAATAAGGGTGTCAAGTGCTTAGCCAGAATATACCATTAATCATGATTTATACTTGACTAGAATATCAAGTCAACTTCCCCCTTGGTGATGAAATCCAAGTAGGTTGGCCTTGGGTAGACAAATGTTAAAATGCTTGTTTAGATTTTATGATTTAGTCATGTGTGCATACAATAGAAAATAGTGAAAATAAACAGTTAATTAAAAAACACCTAAATAAGATATGTGATTTATTCTAATCATGCAAGCAATAAGAAATAAAAATGTGAATCAATTACTAGCATATACGATTAATTCTAATTTTGAAACAAGGTACTGTGTTGATATAGTCAATAATGTATGCACATAATATAGAACAAAGTCAACAGGGTCAATCCTATACTGTGGAAGCAAGGTCTAAAAATGAACAGGTCAGCAGAGTCAACATAGTTATCCAAACACATAGAACATAGAACTGGGTCAACAGGGTCGATCTAGTTGACTATGCAGGGACAGTTTTAAAGATAGCAAACTATAAAAGGAAAGATTGTAAATAAAGAGAGAGAGATAGAAATGAACTTTGATGGATCAAATATGTAAATAATGAAGATTATATTTCAAGAACTTTGATATATGCTTGTAAATTCTTCTAACTGAATCAACTGGGTCGATCAAGCTTTGCAAAAACTTGTTGCTAAGTGCTTGGAATGTACAAGGTCAACTAGGCTAACCTAGTATGTTGAACCTGATGTCTAAAAAAGTATAGGGTCAATTAATTTGACCTATTAGTCTCGACTGGAAATATGAAAAGCTAAAAACTTGTATTGGGTCATCTGAATTGATCCAATAGCTTGTACTTGAAAACCTATGCATGAAGTAAGAGCTAGGTCGATGTAGTCAACCCAGTATGAAAAATATATGATAAAAATAATGATAAAAAATAATGAAATAAGGTGAATAAATCTTGCAAGGGTTAGTTCATGTTAGGTTCACCAGAATGTATGCGATCAAAAATGCATCATGTCTATAAATCAATCCTGGCTCAGAGAAGATAGAGCATACCTACACTTTTGATTGAGAATACATTTGTTAAGCACGATCATGACTAATATGGGGATTCACTAGACTCGATTAGGGGATCACTTGTCACAATACACCATGCTAGGAAGGGTTCCAAAGCCTACAATCTAACACAATCACGTAACAACCCTAAAAGAGTACTAGGTTTTGATGTTCACTTTATTCTAATAAACAAGAAAGTAAATCTAATATAGTGCACACCAAAGCATATGGCACAAAGCAGGGGTTATAAATAAAATAAATTAAACTAAAAATGCATAGAAGACATATACTCACGTCAATGTATACAGAATCTTAATGCATGAGAGAGAAGCACAACTGCATTATCTATCTACTTTCACAAAGGAGAAATAAAGTTAAGAATATTTACCCTTAAGATGAACCCACTAAGCCTCAATATCTCCCTTGGCCAAGGTGATTCACAAGATATTGTTGTGGTATGTAATGATAAAAAAGACAAATCAGCTCTAGGCTACACAACCCATCTATGCATCCAAAATACTTCTCCACAAGATAAGATGTGTATCTCTAAAGAAAGTATGGAACCCTAAGATTTATTCCTCAAGTAGAATGGTCAATAAGCATATTTTCATTCACACTTATTCTTCTTCACTTCTCTATCCTCAAATGGTTAAAAATGAACTTGTATAAATAGGTAGATCTTGCCCTAAATCCTTCTAAATATGTCAGTTGTATGGGGTCGACCCGATCGACGTTGTATGTTTTTGTGAGATAAACCACTAGGTCCTGAGCTAGGTTGGATGAAGGGCTAAAAAAAATATTAAGTAAAAATACCCAAAAATAGTAAAGGGTTAACCCAATCAACCCTTTATAGTAATCAGAGGCTGAAAACTGTATAGGCTTGACCTAGTCAACCTAGTATAGTCAACTAGTGAAAGGGGGTCAAATCAAGAAAAAGGAGGATAATGATATGACAAATGTTTGGAATGGGTACAATAGACAAGAATAAGTAGGGTAAATGGTTTTAAGAGACAAGTGTGTAGATGGTAAGTAGAAAAAGTGACAATAATCTTATGAAGCACCAATGATCTGTCCACCCCTTTTCCAGTGCACCCCTTAAGGCATGCACTCAGAGAGATTGAGACTCGATGGGTTCTTACAAGATACAAAGTGTCAGTAAGTGATAAAAGTTTGAAATATTATGTGTATACACATATCAAGAATTTAAATCATTTATACGCTTGGGATAACATGGGATCTATTATATCTAGTTTGCCAAAGCATCCGCAGTGTTATGCCTTGTAGATATTGACATGAATAGGTTTCCTCTATATAATTTTTCAAATGATGTACTAGATCTATCTGAAATGAAAATAAATGGGGGTATAACATATGAGATCTATATATCCTACCTTAAGTCCAAATTGTTAGAGCCTCAGGGACTTCTTTCCTTAAAGCTTCAACACTACCATAGTATATACCTTCACTTTGAGGATGGGATCATCTAGTCTATATACTACATTAGGCTCCTATTATCTTACATTTTAAGGGTTCCACTTACATAATTCAAAATTTGTCCATGCTACCTTAGTATAAAAATATATCACCATATTCCTCAAGTGCAATGTGTTTGTCATATTTTTTCCATGGACCTTGAAACCAATTATCATGTTTTTATCTAGATGCTCTCTATACTATAAGATCATGGGAGAATTGTTTTGCATCTTCCTAGGATTTTATAACTTTATGCATGCCTCGATAACTGATGATGATCATATATACTTAGCTATTTTATTTCGATAAATGTATGATCTTCAACATCTGAGCAAAATTTGTTTCCACGATACTTTGACTTGGGGGGGTTGCTTTTTTCATTTGCATTGTTTATTATTTATGGTCGAATAATAAGTAATTTCATGACAAGCTTTTTGAGGCATTTAGATTTGGTAAGATCTCTTAGGTATTAAAAGATATGATTTGTTTTCATATATTTTCTCTTGGAAACATGTTCTTATTAATTTTATTCTTTGTTTACTAGAGTCAACATTACACTTCCAAATTAGTAGGAGAGACTTCTTGAGGTCATGATATGTGAATAGCACAAGGGTTTTTCATTATCATTTTTTATAGGGATTTTTGCTAAGATTTTTTGTTGGTTTTTTTTAGGTTTTTTTTTTTTAATTTGTACTAAATGCTTTGCCTACGATTTGCACTTGGGTTTTAATTTTGAGTGCTTTCCTATGATTTTTATAAAAAAAATTATTCTAATGTATATTTCAATTGTATTTTGTTTTGAAAATTAAAATAAATACAAAGACATAAATTAAATATAATACAATCCAAGCATAATTACTTTCATTTATGTGAAGTTCCACATAATCATATTCTTCCTCATTTTTGGCTATATTGGTCTACTCAAATATATATAGCCATTATCTACACAACTCTCTTCTTGAAAACTCGGATAGATCTTCTTCTAAAATTAACCTTCACCTTTCTCATCTAGATGAAGTGTTGTCACCTCTAAATTTTGTACATTTTTTAAATATCAAATGGCCCCCTTATTTTATCATCCTATGTTTTGCTTTCATGTTAATTTGTCTGCCACAATGTCATCTTCTCAAACGCACTACCCATAACATAATAATGTTGGGGAGGGTTGATGATCCCCCCTCCTTTTTATTTTTAATTTCTAGATTTTTTTGTCAACAAACGTGACACAAGTTTCCCAATTTTATGCCATATTTTTTTTAATTACAGAAATCTCTACTAGTGAAATTATTTAAAATATTATGTTAATTTGAGGATATTTTAGAAATTTTTAAAATTATTAGAAATTGGTGAAATTTTGGGAAATTGGGGAAATTAGAAAAAATGTGGAAAATTGGTGGAATTTGGTTATCTTGGGATATTTTTAAAAAATTGAAATTTACAAAATTTGGTGAAATTTTAAGAAATTGGAGAATTTGAAGAAATTTGGAAATTTGGGAAAATTTGGGAATTTAGAAAAAATTATAGAATTTAGAGAAATTGTGAAAATTTTGGAAATTTTAGAAAATTGGGGAAATTTAGGAATTTGGAGAAAATTGAGAAATTTTGAGAAATTTGAGAATCGAAAAAACTTGGAAAATTTATAAAAAATTGAGAAATTTATAAAATTAACGGAAATTGGGTTAATCGGGGAAATTTAAAAATTTTGAAAAAAATGGGAAATTGAAGAATTTGGGAAAATTAGGGGAGTTTAGGAAATTTGAAGAAATTTAGCAAATTTGGAGAAAAATCATAAGGGACTTAGGATATTTTGAAGAATTTAAGATATTAGTAAGGCAATTAGAGTAATTTTGGGAACTTGAAGAGATTGGAAAGAAAATTAAGATAATTTGGAGAAACTACGAAAAAATAATCTTATATAAATAAAATGAATATATAAATACAACATTTTTATTAAAAAAAATTATATAATTTTCATACAATATTAAAAACACCGTCTTTATTTAATTGAAGCAGAGGTGGTTTTATTACTTCTTGTTCTTCATCAAGGAAGTTAGTTCATAATTGTCTTGTTCTAAGACAGATAAATAATAAGATCTGATATATAAATTGGTGGATGATGTGACATTAGTGGGCATGAATATGAATGTCTTAGAGGGAGATTAGACATTTTAATCAACTAATTTATTGCTTTAACTGATATTTTATGGTTTTTATAATACATGAGGTCTTCAACAAACAGGGGGTGGTGATGGTGTTAGTGGTGAAAGTAGAATTTGGATGGCATCATCATCGTCATGAAGAGGATGTAACATCCCCACTAGGATCTACCTATAAATACATAATTTTTTTTAAATAAACACATATACCAAAAATAGATTACACCACGAGAATCTAATAGAGATCATAAGAAGTACTCAAAGTGTGATAATAGAAAACAAAGCATATCACATCATATATCATGGATCTCTAACATCGTGCGATCATATCATAATGCAAATATATAAAGTAACCATATTAATTCAGTCACAATTGATACAAGTTTACAACCACCACTGTCAATATACAATAATAAGTAATTATAACTCTTCATGATAATATTTAATAATAAGTACAATATAATATAATATACATATAAGATACATAGCTCTCCTGGAGCATAGTTCTCAAACTCAAGTATCTGTGGTAATCTTAAGTGTCATCTCGATAAGTATTACTGTTGTGGGGAGGGAGAGCATCATGCAAGCACTTTTTCACACCAGCCATGGATCAAGGATCTCCCACACTAATCCCATCAAAAAATGACCCTCCCTTCATAGATGAGTAGATAGTGATGATGCAAGAATCTAGAGAGACAAGCAAGTACCCATGTGTTGTATGATTTTTAAAACTAAAAATATAGTGTATCATAAAAAACTTGATCTGTTGTAAGAGATCATACAAACATATAAAGCATACTCATGAAATGATAATGTCTCACTAAACATACTTTGGCCAAATATTTAAGAATAGTAATATAAAAGTGATCTATAGATCAATCAATTTCATACACAACACTTGATCAAACTGTCTTTATCTAGCATTGTGACGCTAATAAGCTAGTGAAGTCTATCTCGCTCCTTACTCAAACTCAGCAATGTAGATTGGTCAACTACAATTCAACCATAAGATTCATATAATGTATATCCTACTAGCAAACACATCATGTAGCATGTTAAACATAGGAGTAACCAAAGTATACATTTATTTTGTCAAACATAGGAATGAATTTTACATTATTTTCTATCCATACTAGAAATAATGACTATACTTCATACCACCTGAATAAATACATAATTAACTGTAGATTTAAAAATCATAATTCATTTCCAAACATAATACATCTTATGATAACCCATATTACCACAGTCTAGTGTTTTTATGAATAACTAATAAGTATCATAACCAAGCTAATAAAGTAGTCATAAATACATGGAAATATACATTCATATGTAAAAGCTAGAATAACTAAAACTTCATTTTCATGAAACATAGAGTAATTCCAAACTAGCTTTGCTATACATTTAGAGGTTTGAAAGCACACATTCGCTAACTTATTTTAAGAAACCCCTTAATATAATTTATAATCCACCCAAGGAATGAAACCATATGAATACACCTCTATGTGTATAAATAAGCTATTAGTCATATTAACACCTATAGATATCAATATTTTCTAAAGAGATTTCCATGAAGTTATTTATTCATAATGTTTTCGTGTAGATTGATCATGTTTTAAAATCTCACAATCATCCTTAATCAATTTTGGGGCCTCTATAAAGTCTATAAATACTACGTTGAAAGTTCATGGTTTTAGGCCTGCATAAATAGAAACTATCCTCATATTATTACTATATATGGATTTGGTTATTGTTCTGGTTCATATGCAAATCAGTCATAATATAAATAACCATATTTTTTTAATTTTCAAAAGCTTATCTTTGTTTATTATTTTCACTAAATACCATTCTTAAAAGCCCTTAATTAAAATAATCTTCAATCCTCTTAATACACTATGGATTCAAAAGTCCATTTTTTTTAAAAAGAGGGTAAGACATATTCCTACAAGGTGTCAACTTAGCCATTAAAAGCTTATAACCACTAATAACTACGATATAAATTTTAGCTATCATTCTAATATCCAACCAAGATCATAATATGAAGCAGCAACAAAACATATGTTTAGTTTATAATACTTCCTATTATAAACATTATAATGATGCCACCATTGACACTATCCATTATTAAAATAATGATTCAATTACATATTACATTTGATAGTTAAACACTAGGATGGGTGGCCTCCTCAACTATATATTATAGTGTCCATTAAAATATACCCCAGGTTAATAAATGCATTGAAAACCTTTTCAAACACCACAGATGTGGTAAGCAAAATTTGTCCCCACAATTGCAAGATCTTATTTTGGAGGCCTTACCACAATTGCAATGCCTAAGCATCAGCAAAATTTTTTTATTCTTCATAAAATAAAACGGTATTAGTTAAATAAGAAGGGTTGGAAAGCATGATGCCAATGATCAATAAAAAATTTAACCAAAAATTAATTTGATAAAAAAAATATATAACAATGTCATAAGGTAAAGAAAACAGCGATGCCAGACTACAATGACTCTGTGAAAATTATAGATTTTATATAACTACAAATCTTTATTTTGTATTGCAGTTTAATTTATCTATACACCAAGTTGATGCCTATATATTAATTACACTAAACATGTTGTAGATCTATAAATAGCAACTCACAAGGGTACAAAATTATATATATATATATATATATATATATATATATATATATATATATATATATATATATATATATATATATATATATATAAGAAGGTGCTGTTTTGTTTTGAAAATCTATGTAAACATAATGAGATCACTAAAAATTTTAGTAATGTATGTGTGTATATATATATACACACATACATTACTAAAATTTTTAGTGATCTCATTATGTTTACATAGATTTTCGAAACAAAACAGCACCTTCTAATATTTATATAGCTGGTAAATAAGTAAATGGCAATACCAATCAACAGGTAGCAGTATAAAGGAAATATTTTCAATGATTCATAATATATATATAAGCAGCTAAGAATATAAATCTAAATGCTTTTGCCTAATATATCCCAATGTAATTTCCAGTAGTTTAGCTATTTACTCAGTCAATTGATTAAAATATTCATACAACATCTATGTTAAATATGACACAATCTATTTTTAATTTTTTGATATGGCGATTATAGATATATAATTAGTGTAGGTTTACATATATATTTCAAAGCCTAAGTGTGTTGGGTTATGGTGATGCCTAAGTATATTGGAATATGGTGATGCCTAAGGGAGTTAGAACATTATGTTTTACTCAGAACTTTCTACTGGATATTTCAAATCTATCATATTTATACAGGTATGCCTATATCCAATCCCAACTTTATACGGGGATGTGTAAACTAAAGCAAAATAACTTAAGGTAACTATGTAGGTCGACACCTGGGTTTGGCTTTATCATACACTTATTTATGTTGCTTGGGTTGTTAAACACATAGAATTTTAATTCATTCAACACCTTTTCCTTTCCCAAATATTAATATATTCAGCATAATTATGAGAATTGAAAAATAACACCTACCTAGTATGATTATCTGTCAATTTTTTTTGTGCCTTATTCCTTCTGTGCTATACCTCCCTAGTCTACTCCTTTCGATTCTCTTTTTTGTCCAAAATACTTATCTTCCTTATTTCTTTCTTAATTTCTCTTATAATAAAATAGGTGTAGTCCTTTGCTTTAAAGATTTTTCATTGTTTTCTTTGTTTTTGTTATTTCTCTAATATATTTAATTCTTTTTTATTTTATAATTCCAGTCTCTACATTTCCTTTTATTTTTCTTATCTTTTTCTTATTTTTTTTAATTTTATTTTAACATAAAATAGATAAAATCTATAATTTAATTAATATCTCTTATTGTCATAAGTTTTTATGACAATTTTGACAATTAATAATTCTGAATTTTTAAATATAATCATGTTAATAATATTTCCACTGGTTTAAATGGTAAAACGTACCAATTCATTAAGCTATTAAACTATGCCAATAAACCATATAAATCAACTTTGTAAAGTAAGTAGAAATAAACACATCATGTACAAACTATTTTCAATGCATTCTAACATGTGATATCTATTGTGGTGTGTGCAAAGTTCTTACTAGTTTTCTCTTATCCTCTAATATTTTCATCTACTTCACCCTATCCGATGATGTTCTCCCTTCAGCATGTTCTAAGAGAAAGGTTCTCCTCCATCAACCTCACAATATACGGGTAGTGAGATCATATCAATATGATAAACATATAGCATAAAATATAACTGAAATAACATATTAATATGCTCAAAATATAAAAGCATACACTATAACTAAATTACAATAAAGCAATTATGTATCATCATCTATCTAAGCAATATCTTACTATCTTATAATAGCATATATCTCAATTTTAGTCATAAATATAACTAATATCAAATATGTCTTCTATAAATATCCATAAATAGTTAAATAATTTTCTTAGCGAGGAATCGAGATGCAACATCCTTCCCCTCTAAATCTAGTCATGATCCCAAATGACTCTTATTTAAACATGAGTTCTGAATTAAAAATATGATTGAACTAAAAATAACATAGTATAACAATATCTAATCAAGTAAATAAATCTCTTAAATAATTGATCATAGTTTACCCATGTTTCACTATCCTTACAGTATTGGTCTCACTAGACCTTGTACTATGACATCTCTTTGTTATGCAAATAAATTTTGCATATGTTAATTACCTTGATTAGTTCTATTGTGACCACCTTAGGATCTAGAACCTGCAAAGCATTCTAATCCAACACATGTGTAGGATCAATTATATATTTTTTAAGATATGAAACATGGAAGACATTATGTAAAAGAGCTATGATTGATGGCAATGCAAGCCTATACACTACAAGATTGACCACTTCTAACACATCGAAGGGTCCAACATATCTTGGTGATAATTTTGTTGGCTCCTTGAATTTAATCAAGCTCCTCTCTGGCTTAACCTACAAAAACACTTTGTCACCTACTGCAAACTACCTTTTTATCCTCTTTAAATATTCATAACTCTTATCTTTATCATTGACCTTGACCAACCTCTACCTGATTATTTTAACTTGCTCTTCCATTTTTGAGAGCATCTCAGGTCCAAAGACTATCATATCCTCTAACCTATCCCAACTGATGGGTGTCCTGCACCTTCTTCCATAAAGTGCCTCAAAAAATGTCATCTTTAATGTTGATTGGTATGGGTTTTTATATGCAACCTAAACTAATGAAATATATCTTACCACTTATATTGTTGATCTATGTAATACATACGAAGAAGATCCTCTAACACTTGATTAACTCTCTTAGTTTGTCTGTCAGTCTCTAGGTGGTAAGTTGTACTGAAATTAAGTTGTGTACCCAAAGTTGAATTTAAACTAATCTAAAAACTTGAATTCATCTTTAGATCATGATCTAAAATGATCTTATATGGAAAACCATGCAACCTATAAACTTATTTAACGAACCTCTTCACAAGGGTAGGTGCATCATATATTAAATTGCCTAGTATAAAGTGAGTCACCTTGGTTAGTTTATCTACAACTACCAAGATCATATCATGCCTATTCCATGACATCGATAAACCTTGAAAACAAAATATATTGATCACATGCCATTTCTATTTTGATGTATTATGTGTATATAATAATCCATCCGGATGCATATGCTCAGCTTTCACTCACTAATACTCCAAACAACATGACACATAATCAGCTACATCTTTCTTAATTCCTTTCTAAAAATATAGTGGTCTAAGCTCTGTCATGAGTTTGGTTAATCCTGGATGTCCCAAATATGGGGTATTGTGTAATTTCTTTAACAGTGTGAATCATAGATTCTCTCGATATAGCACATACATCCATCCATTGTAATGTAATAGACCATCACTCTCTAATCTGAATCCTTTTTACCAAGGATTCTAAGCATTCTTTGATAATGCATTTTTGACTTTATCATAAAATTTATCTCTTAAAGAGAACTCAATCATTGAATCCCTAAAATTAATCCTAATAGTAGTTATAGTTGATATGTACCTTCTATGATTGAGGGCATCGACTACTCTATTCTCCTTGCCTTTGATATAACTAATGTCAAAATCATAATCAGATAAGAAATCAAGCCAATATCTCTGACAAGCATTCAAATTAGGTTGGATGAAAATATAATTGAGTCCCAAGTTATCTATCTTGAGCTCAAAAGGGTTTCCCAAAAAGTAATGCCACCACACTTACAAAGCGTGAACAATCACTGCAAGTTATAAATCATGAGGGACATAACACACCTCATAATGTTTTAGATTTTGTAACTCATAAGCCACTACTATACCAACCTGCATAAAGGCTCATCCTAGACCATCCCTTGATGCATCTATGACCATTGAAAATTGACCATTGGGGTCTGAAACTCTCAACACTAGTGCTAATGTAAGCCTTCTTTTCAACTATTAGAAAGCTACTTCGCACTTCTTTGACCAAAAAATTTATGGTTCTTCTATTACAAAGAAGTAATTAGATTAGGTATCTTGGAAAATTTTGGAACAAATTTCCCATTGTAGTCTACTAACCCCATGAAGCTTCTTACCTCATTCACATTATTTGATGTCAACAATTTCATAATGGCTCTAATCTTCCTAGGATCTACTGAGATATCATTTGCAGAGATAATGTGTCCTAAATACTAGACTTTTTCCTATAAAAATTCATACTTAGACAATTTTATATACATCTTGTGCTTTTGTAACCATTGTAAAACCAATTCCACATGCTAAAGGTGTTCCTCTTCATTTTTTGAATAGATAGAATGTCATCTAGAAAAACTAGAACAAAGTGTTCAAGGTAATCTATGAATATGCTATTCATGAGATTCATGAATGTTATTGAAGAATTAGTCAGTCCAAATGGTAACATTGTAAATTCATAGGACCCATAACGAGTTCTAAATGTTGTCTTTAGAATATACTCATCCCAAATCCTCAACCAATGGTATCTCACTCAAAGATAAATCTTAGAAAATATTATTTCTCCTTGAATTTGATCAAAAAGAACAATTATACAAGGTAGTGGATACCTATTTTTGATGGTTGGCTTATTCAACATTATGTAATCAATGCAAAGTCAAAGAATATCATCCTTCTTGATAAATATAACTGGTGCACCCCATGGTGACACACTTGGCTTGATCAACCCCTTAGCCAACAATTTTTTAAGTTGAGCCTTCAATTCAACCAACTTAGTAGTTGTCGTCATGTATGGTGCCTTAGACGATGGTTCTGAACTAGGTATGATGTTGATATAAAAATTTAACTCATGTCTAGGAGGCAAACCTGGAAAATCTTCTAAAAACACATCATGAATATATATAAGAAATTGATAATCTTCAAGAGATGGTTCCTTATGTTTCTCCATTTCATTTATTTTGATGGTAATGCTTGGTACCCTTTTCCTTGATCCCTCTTAAGCTACATTGCATAAATCTACCTAAGCTTCAACTCTCTCTTATCACCTTGAATTTGTATCTGATTTCCAAAATCATTAAGACACTCAACCTTATTTAGGTAGGAGTCAACCTTTGATTTATGTTTTGTAATCCTGTTGACTCCTAAAATCGCATCATATGATCCTAGTGGTGCTACATACAATTCCATAATTATTGTGAATTTAGGAAAACTAATCTATGATTTGACTAAACCCTTGTCAACCATAACTTTTGAGTCATTCTCATACTATAATGACCATGCATTTCCCATCACACCAGCTCTTCTAGTTAACGTACTAATCATCCTAAGATCTATAAAACATTTTGTGTCTCCTGTGTCTGTTAAAATGAAAACTTGATATTCAAGGTACCTAATAACACAATAGGTAATGCCTGATATTTGGCCTATTGATTGTCAACTACTACATGAATTTGGTGCTAAAAACTACCCTGCTAAGGATTAGGACCGTTGCCCTTTGACTTGTCCTGCAGACAATCACAAGCATAATGGTCTTCTATGTAAATGAAACAACCTCCTAGTGGTCCTTTCTTGTCATTTTATTGGTTTCCATTAAACCATATTTAGATCCATTGCCATGTTTCTTATTACCTGAATCATTGTTGAACTTGGCATTCTAACTTTTAAATTTCTTCCTGGAGTCTCTACTCCTCTATTTCCAATTCTTCTTCTTGAAGGTTGACTTAGAATTTTCAAACTTTTTCTTGAACTTGTCTTTGGCCTATGAAATAAACTTCAACTTTTTCTCCTACTTGACCACTTCTCAAAGACCTGGTCCATGGTGGAAGGTCTATGAACATCTACCTCTCCACTAATTTGGGGCTTCAAAACCATGATAAACTTCCTAATCCTAAACTGCTCATCTCCTTAATACTGAGGTACATACTTCAATAGTTTAGTGAAATACTTCCAGTACTCATTCATCAACATATCACCCTACTTCAGATTTTATAAATCTATGATCTTATGATCAAAATAAATTTATGGGAGCTATTGTGAGCTGAATAATGCCACAAATTGATCCCAAGTGGTGGTGGTTGAGTTACGATTCATTTTCAACCTCTTGTTGGCCTACCATGTAACTACCTCACCATCCAAATGGTATGCTTCCCAAACTACCTTAGTGACCTCAAAGTAGTTTTAAATTTCAAAATACTTCTCCATCTTCATTAGCCATGCCTCAACTCCATCACCCAGAATAATTCCATCAAACTTAAGTGGATTCACCTTCTTCATGTCTTTAGCCAACTCCATAGCTACTTAAGCTCTAGCATCTTGACAATTTTTCTACTCGGCCAAATGCTCTTCAGGTTCATCTTATTATTTTTTCTCTTCATAACAATGAACCACCAGCTCCAGATTTTTAATCCAATCTTTGGTCTCATTCATGACTACAAGAATTTATTTCATCTTTACTAACTACTCAACAGCAAATTGGTTAAGATCAAACAGAGGGTTACTATCATTAGCATTCGAAGGACTCTCTCTAGAAATTATATCTTTCATCATCCTTCTTTTTTTCAATAGAAGGATAGAAAAATGTTAGTGGACTCATTAGTGACTAGCGTTTGAGACGTAGCTCTGATACCACATGTAACATCCCCACTAGTATCTACCTAGAAATACATAATTTTTTTAAAATAAATACATACCAAAAATAAATTACATCACAAAACTATAACAAAGATCATATGAAGTCCTCAAAGTGTGATAATAACAAAAAAAAATCATATTATATCATATATCATAGATCTCTAACATCATGAGAGCACATCATAATGCAAATATAGAAAGTAACCATATTAAATCAGCCACAACTGATACAAGTCTATAATCATCGTTGTCAATATATAATAACAATTAATTATAAATCTTCATGACAATATTCAATAATAAGCACAATACAATACAATGTACATATAAGATACATGGCTCCCTCAGAGCATAGTTTTCAAACTCAAGTATATGTGGCAATCTCAAGTGTCATCTTGATAAGTAATACTACTTTGGGGAGGGAAAGCATCATCTAAACACTTTTTTACACCAACCATGGACCAATGATCTCCCATACTAATCCCATAAAAAAATGGTCCTCCATTCATAGATGAATAGATAATGATGACACAGAAATCCAGAGAGATAAGCAAGTACTCGTGTGTTGTAAGATTTTTAAAACTACACATGTAATGTATCATAAAAAACTTGATTTATTAAAAGATATCTCATAAATATGTAAATCATACTCATAAAATGATAATGTCTCACTAAACATATTTTGACTAAAACTTTAAGAATAGTAATATTAAAGCGATCTTTAGATCAATCAAATTTATATACACCACTTGATTGGACTACTTTTATCTAGCATTATGATGATAGTAAGCCAGTGAAATCCATCTTACTCTTTACTCAGAATTAGCAATGCAAATTAGTCAAATATAATTCAACCACAAGATTCATATAATTTACATCCTACTAGCAAACACATCATGTAACATGCTAAACATAAGAGTAACCAAAGTATCCATTTATTCCATCAAACGTAGGAAAGAATCTTACATTATTTTGTATCTCATACTAAAAATAATGACTACAGATCATACCACCTAGGTGGATAAATAATTAACTACATATTTAAATATCACAATTCACTTCCAATCATACTACATCCTATGATAACCCATATTACCTCATTCTAGTGTTTTTATGCATAACTACTAAGTATCACAACCAAGCTAATAAATTAATCATAAATACATAGAAATATATGCTCATATGCAATAGTTAGAACAGCCAAAAATCTATTTTCATGAAACATAGAGTAATTTTAAATTACCATTCGATATACATTTAGAGGTTTGAAATCACACATTCGCTAACCCTTTAATATAATTTATAATCCACCCGAGGAATGAAACCATAAGAATACACCCCTATATGCAAAAATATGCTATTAGTCATATTAACACCTACATATATTAATATTCTCTAAAGATATTTACGTGAAGTTATATAGCCATAATTTTTTGTAGCTTGATTATGTTTTAAAATCTCGCAATCATCCTTACTCAATTTTGGGGACTCTATAAAAATTATAAATACTAGATTGAAAGTTCACAGTTTTAAGCCTGGATAAACAAGAACTATCCTCATATTATTAATATATATAAATTTAGATATTGTTCTGGTTCATATACAAATCAATCATAATATACATAACCATATTTTCTTAATTTTCAAAAGCTTCTCTTTGTTTAATATTTTTATTAAATACCATTCTTAAAATCCTTTAATTAAAATAATCTTCAATCCTATTAAGACATTACAGATTCAAAACTTCCTTTTTCTAAAAGAGGGTAAGACATATTCCTACAAGGCATCGACTTAGCCATTAAAATTTTATAACCCCTAATAATTGCGGCATAAATTTCATCTACTATTATAATATCCAGTTGAGATCATAATATGAAATGATAACAAAATATATGTTTAGTTTATAATACTCCCTATTATAAACTTTTTAGTGATGCCAATGTTGACCTTATCCATTATTAAAACAATGATTCCATTATGTATTAAATTTGATAGTTAAACACTAGGATGGGTGGCCTCCTCAACTATATATTATAGTGTCCATTAAAATATACCCTAGGTTGATAAATGGATTGAAAACCTTTTCAAATTCCATAGATGTCATAAGTAGAATTCATCACCATAGGTGTAAGATCCTATTGTGGAGGCCTTACCATAATTTTTACATCTAAGCATCAGCGAGTTTTTTTAATATTCTTCATAAAATATAGCAGTATCAATTAAATAAGAAGGGTTGGAAAGCATGATGCCAGTGATCAACAACAAATTCAATCAAAAACTAATCTGATAAAAAAATACAATGATGCCATAAGGTAAATAAAACATCAACGCCACACTAGACTCTTTAAAAATTATAGATTTCATATAACTACAAATCTTTGTTTTTTTATTGTAGTTTGGTTCATTTATACACGAGATCGATGTTTATATATTAATTACACTAAGCATGTTGCATATCTATAAACAACTCATAAGGGTACGGAATTTTATATATATATATATAATTCCGTACCCTTATGAGTTGTTTATAGATATGCAACATGCTTAGTGTAATTAATATATAAACATCGATCTCGTGTATATATATATATAGTTACTTCTAATATTTTAAATAGTTGGTAAATAAGTAAATGGTGACGTCAATAAATAGATAGCATTATAAAAGAAATATTTTTAGCAATTCATAATATATATATAACCAGTTGAGAATATAAAGTTAGACGCCTTTGCCTAAAATATTCCAATGTAATTTTCAGTGGTTTAGCTATTTACTCCAATTGATTGATATATTCATACAACATCTATGTTAAATATGACACAAGCTATTTTTTATTTTTTTTTGATATGGTGATTTTAGATATATAATTACTATAGTCTTACATATATATTTTTTGACACCTAACTGTATTGGGTTATCGGGACATCTAAGTATATTGGAATATGATGATGCTTAAGGGAGTTAGAACATGACGTTTTACTCAGAAATTCTACTAGATATCTCAGATATGTCATATTTATATAGGTATGCCTACATCTAGTCCTAAATTTATACAGAGATGTATAAACTAAAGCAAAATAACTTAAGATGATTATGCAGGTCGACACCTGGGTTTGGCTCTATCATACACTTATTTAAGTTGCCTGGGTTGTTAAACACACATAATTTTAATTCATTCAGCACTTTTTTCTTTCCAAAATATTAAGATATTCAACATAATTATAAGAATTGAAAAACAACACCTACCTGGTACGATTATTTGTTAATTCCCTATGTGGCTTCTTCCTTATGTGTTACACTTGGTATACTTCCAATTCTCATTTTTCTCCAAAATGCTTATCCTCCTCCTTTCTTTATTAATTTTCCTTATAAGAAAATAGGTGTAGTCCTTTACTTTAAAGATTTTTCATTGTTTTCTTTATTTTTATTATTTTTCTAATAGATTTAATTCTTTTTTATTTTCCAATTTTGGTCTCTACATTTCCTTTTATTTGTTTATTATCTTTTTATTATTTTTTCCTTTTTTAATTTATTTTAACATAAAATAGTGAAAATATATAATTTAATAATTTAATGTATATCTCTTATTGTCATATGTTTTAATGACAATTTTGATAATTAATAATTCCATATTTTTAAAATTTAATCATGCTAATAATATTTTCACTATCATAAATGGTAAAACATACCAATTCATTAAGCTCTTAAACTATGTTGGCAAACCATAGAAATCAACTTTTCAAAGCAAGTAGAAATAAACACACCATGTGAAAACCATATTTAATGCATTCTAACGTGTGTTATCTATTGTGGTGTTTACATAGTTCTAACAAGTTCTCTGTCATCCTCCGATGTCTCCATCTATATCACCCTCTCCGATGATGCTCTCCCTATGGCACATTCTGAAGGAAACGTTCTCCTGCATCAACCTCACAATACAAAAATAGTTAGATCATATCAACATGATAAATATATGGCATAAAATATAACTGAAATAACATATTAATATGCTCGAAATGTACATGCATACACTATAACTAACTCACAGTAAAGCAATCAAGTACCATCATGTATCTAAGCAATATCTTATTATCCCATAATAACATATATCTCAAGATTAGTTAAAAGTATAACCAAGATCAAATGTGTCCACTATAAATATCAATGAATAGTCAAATAGTTTGCTTAGCAAGGAATCGAGATGCAAAAGAGGAAGTGATGATGTGCCACAACAGACACATTTCTTCACTTTTTTTATAAAATTAATTGTGTTCATCCATTGTACAAAAAAATACTATGTTGTGAAATGCATTACATTTTATATATTAAATAAACTAATTACATTATCCATACATTATAAAATTAAAATTAAATAATAATTAAATTTATTAGAAAAATTACTAAAATTATTGTTTTCAAAATACATTGAAATTAGTGCCTATAGAAAATTAAATATATTTTGTGCAAATTATATCACTACTAATCAATGTTAGGTACATTTTATTTTTTCCTCGTAAATGTTGGATTTCACCTTTTAAAGGGATAATCAATCACAAGTTCTTCACTAACACTTATATAACAATTTTTTTTCAATCGTGGCATAATGAGGCAAAATGTAAGGCATATCATCCTCTTTGTCATTTTAGACACCCATTTTGGTACAATTACACATATATATATAAGCTCCTTATATGTATATACCTTTTGACTAGGAATCAGACATCTAGTGACGTGGCTTCTTGTGGGCCTCTTCGATTTCATTTGACTTACCTTCCCTTTGGGCCTATTTTTTATGTTATTTATCTTGCTCCAATGTATGTCAGGGATCCCTACCAGTTATTTCTTATTTTCTATATGTATTTATCCCCTGTACACTTACATTCATTTTAGACACTAGCATCGACATTAGTGTCCAATTACGATGTACTTTTCCAAACTTATATTTTTAACCTTTTCTATATCTTTAACTTTTGTGACCATTTATTAGTCCTCCTTTCCCATCTTATTATCAACTTTTTCACACATCACTAGGTTCTAATTCAAAATTAAGAGGTTCCTATATAGATAAAGGCTATAATCTAATTAAAACACCTAACAATTTGATTTGACAACTATCTAAATAGAAAGTATTGTTATTTTTCAAGCTATCAAATTGTATTACAACATTGAATCAAATATTTGAAGCATTCAATAAGTCAAATATACTATTACATTACTTGTACCAAGGGTTACTCGAAGATAGAACATATAGTTGCACTATTACAATTTCACACACATGACTAGGAGGGAGAAATACATGCAAGTCTAAGGCCCTCTTTGGAGTATTGGCTATGTAGGTAGTACTCGGCAACAAATAGGATTTCTATGACTAGCCTGACTCACGTACTAACCCCTCTTTACCAGATTATAGGAGGTACAATGTCAAGGAAGTAAAGTTTTAATTATTATCTATATCATGCACACAATAAGAGACATCCAATAATGTAAAACTATTACATTTGTGACAATCCATTGTAGTCATATAAAATGTTCAAATTGGTAGTTTGAATGTGGCTTATGATACCCAACCCATAGTTCTTTCTTGCATGCTCTCATGACCCTTCTAAACACCTTTTTGCTTATTCCCAATCATCCTAATATTTTCAAATAGTCATTCCACCTCATCCAAGAAACATTTCTCAGGCCAATCTTATCTCCACAAGTCTTGCACCTATAGGACAGGAGCAACCAACTTGGACTATAGCACCAAACCCTAAGGTGTCATATTTCAGTGCTCCTATCCAATTACATTTTGAGATCCAACTGTTATTTCCTTCTAGTTCCTAGCCTTCATCTTGTTAGCCTAGCTCGAATACATTTGACCCATGACCAATAGATGACTATAAAAACCCATTCAAAATTCATTTAGAAGGAGCTGACAAATATTAAAAATTAAGCAAGAATACAAACAAACCACTAAGGAAAATTTCTCTATTCTCTGCATACAGTCACCCAACACACCTACAAACATATTCAAATCCTCACACCAATCCCTAGCCACTTCAAACACTCTCAATTTGGCATTTTTTCATCATCATTACACTATTACACAAAACACATCAAGTGGGAGAACTACATATAGTTTGATCCCTCTTTGGAGTATTGGTATGTAGGCAGTGTGCCCACACAAGGGGTGTGGATACACATTCAATGTATCTTACACACACTAACCCCCCCTCTTTCTCAAGTTTTATCAAGCACAATGAAGGTCTAGGGTTTCAATATTGAATTAACTTTATGAGGAGCTCCATCAACATTTAGAACTCAAAATTTCATAGGCAAGCTCACACAAGGACAGTGAACAAAACCCAAAAAACTCATATCTTTGTGACTAGTTTGGACAATAACAGCAGGAGTCGACTATAGTGTCGGACCCTGAAGTGTCTTATTTTTGGTGTTCCTATCTTTTCACTAAAAGAAAGCCAGATCTAGGTTCACGACACTATCCCAGTCTTGCATAGCCAATTTTAGCCTCTATCTCAACCTTCTCAATCTAATTTTAAGATAAGTTATATTTCTCCTCTTTCATTACTATTTTAAAAAGCTACAAAAGGCAAATAAAATATAAAAATTAGTATTGTAATTATTACAATATTATTTACTGATTTATTAGTCCAGACTCTTAATGAAATTAGAAATAATACTCTAATATTCTCAAAATTGTTAAATCATTTGATGAACCTGACTTACTTCATTTGCACACAAAAACCTTAGAAACCATAGAGAAAATTCCTTGCTAATTTTTTCAATATTTTTTTGATTTTTTCTAAATATTTAAATTAAAATTTTACATTTAAATTTTTTAATTTACCTTAATAATTTTAAAAATAATTTCTTTCAAACCCTAGTTGAATATACTAGGTCCCTCTGCTTTTGAGGTATCACCTTACATCAAATTCAAATCTCACATAAAATTACAAATAGATCTTACTCATTTCAAAATATTTTTTGCAAATAATAAGGAATTCATACTAGGTCCTATCATGTATATGAATGATGAAGTTTACCATGTGCTAATGCAAAGTTTCATTCTTTGTTTTTCATGCTTATTTTTTATATTATTAGATAACATTATCACATTCATTGATAAACATGTTAAGATAGCTCTTATTTCACCTCCCTTGGAGCCTTTATCCCATGTTGAGTTATGTTGCATGGTCTATTTTACTCTTCCTCAAGTCACTACCCATTGCCAGAGAGCCCAGTTAACACCTTTTGTCCCTCCACTACCTTGACTTGTCGATTATCTATGCTCTCCTCTTGTAACTACTACTAATTTTATATGGCTAGTAGATAATGTGGTTAGAGTTTTTACTTGGCATGCCACCATACCTCCCCTGCCTAGTCAGGAGACCCACCACCCTCTTATTCCTTCCAATCACAGGCCCAACCCACCCACATAGGCAAATCCACAAGGCATATGATATTGTTGATCAATTGAAAAACACACCAGCTAAGATTTCCATGTTAGAACTACTTCAAAAATCCAATGTGTTCAAGGAAATTATTTATCAAGCACTCACTCAGATTTCTATGCCCATTGATTCAGAGCCTTTTTTATTTTGCATTAGTGGTCAACAAGTTAAAAATTATAGAAGATGTTATTTCTTTTTATTGTGAGGACATGCCATCTCAAACATTTATTGATCAAAATTTACCACTATTCATACAAGCTCAAGTCAAAACCAATGCAATTACGAGAATTCTAGTTGATAGTGGTTCCAGACTTAATATATGTAATATTACATTCTTACAGATCACGGATGTAGATATGGTATCCATGCAAAAATCATAGAAGAATATTAGAAAGTTTGATGATATACCATGATAGACATTAGCCACCATTGCTTTGGATATCATGGTAGGGCCCAAAACCCTCTCTACACAGTTCCAAGTCATACCAAGTCCTCATCATTATAATATTTTATTTCGATGACCTTAGATACACACTATGGGGGTAGTTCCTTCTACTCTTCATCGATGTGTTAAGTTTCTCCATGAAGGATACCTATACACATGCCTAGCAGATAACTAGCCATTCAGATATTATTGAATTACAAAGTCATCTTCGACTATTTCACCAGATGGGACACCTCATATCATAGTTCAGTCACCATCTCATCATATTTTTCTTGATCAGATACATACATATGAGGTAGGAGAGACTAGCCCATCTCACACTCCACTTATAATTGTGTCCTTAGCTCTAGATACTCAGCCAGTCATAGCAGCTTCAGTCATTCTAGCTACTCTATCAGTCACGATTCCTACACTTGTTATAATTATATAATCATTGATAGTAGTTCCAGTAGTACTAGTTGATTCTACAGACACAACTCCTCCAACAGTTAAAGTTACTTTGATAGTTATAGATACTCTCACATCATCCCCATCTTCTACTTCTACAGTTGATGAGACTCACATATTATAGTTACCCCTTGTGGTAAATTTTGAGTTACCATATGTACATGATGTTGATACATATTTATAGGCTACTTCAGATGATGATACAACACCCACACTCACAGATGACTATTTGTGTGGATTGACCTTTACACCATTTGGCCCAAGAGAGTACCAAGATGACTCTAGATCTCTCATTACACATCCTACATCACTCTTAGCATCTCACACTATACTCTCAAGATATACTCCACATTTGTGGCCATAGATAGATCACTTGACACATATAGTTCACATGGTTACCTCTATGGCTATAGATCCAATAATTTAGATTCAAGCAGGTAGCACACAACATCAACCATGGATTATACTATAGATGTTACATGATCATGGATTAATCACACTATCTACAATACGACACAGATCTATTAATAGGTTATCATGGTAAGATGATCACCCATTTTGTCTCTTTCACAGGATCACAAGCCATGAAACAAACTCATGTATAACTTTACAACAAAGATACGATAAACTATAAGTTTAGTGTACTATTTAGATTACATCACCACCAATACTGGTTGCACCACTTCCATCTAAACAGTCTACTACTAAAGCTAAACATCCTAGAGGAGACTCAGCATCTTCACCACAAAATTAACCTTCATTTCATCATTGACAGGATGACACCATTATGAGTGATAGATCTTTGACTACACAAAGAGCACAGATCCTTATGACACCTGAGGAGATAACCACCATGCATATAGAATCTACATCATATGATTATACTTATGATGATGATCTTGAGGCATTTGATGATGCTCGTGATCCCTTCCTCCAGCTCCATCCCCAACGAACTCCATCCTTAAACCCTTTACCCCCTCCAACCCAGTCTTTTATATCATTTTGTACATATTGATTTATTCATGTCTTCTACATAGTTCTCTTTCAGTTTGCTTGTACATAATTTTTTTAAATTACTTGTATATAGCTTCCTTTCAATTACTTGTATATAGTTTATTTTTGCTTGCTTGTACATAGTTTTTTAGTATTTCTTGTACATAGTTTCCTCGTGATTGATTATACATAGCTTATACCAAAAATACCAAAAACATTCAAATATGCTAAAAATACCAAAAACATTCAAATATGTCAAAATATCAAAAACAATACAAAATTTCCAAATCCAAAAACATTCAAATAACTTAAAAACATTTTAAATGTTTGTATTATCCATGCTTTGCATTTCTACTACCATGTTAGACTTACATTTTTTGTTTTATATTATTGTTTATCGATTTATATACATTTACATGCTTCACTTGATCTTCTTTGAGTGTGTGTAGTGATATCCAGATCCTTGATTGCTTCACTTTACCCATTGAGGGAGCATCCTACTTCTACATTCAAGACATACATCGATATATCTACCCACTGGAGGCATCTTCTACATGACTACACCATCCAGGTTATGCCATTCATACATCACACACTTTATTTATCATGTTGATGTACATTACTTACTAATTTAGACAAATTATTCTATCGGCACTCACTAGTATATAACACTTGTGTATTTCTTAGCATCTACCTAGTCTTGTATTCCATGTCTTGTATACTTTCGATTATTACTTCGATTAGTTAGATGTGATTGTATTTCCAGCATATAACATGCTTTCCTTACTTTGTGTAGCTAGATGTGATTGCATTTCTTAGTTTTTATTTTGTCTCTTGTATGTCCCTTAGGACATTTTCCAATGTCCTTTACTTTTATTCTTATGTGTGCCTTAGGACATTTGCCAATGTCCTTTGCCTGTACTCTTCTATGTGATTGTGGCCCTCATGCCAACCTTACTTGTTTCCAATTGTATATGTATGTGGCATTTGAACATGCCTTGTTTGCTTGTTTTTCAATTTGAGTGACATGTACCCATGTCCCTTATTTACTTGGACCCTTGGCCATTATTGTATGCTTCTTGATTCTTTCCTTGTGTGCTTGTTGCTTGATTGTTTCTCAATTGTTTTTAATGCCATGATCCACATCATGCATTATCTTGCTTTCTTGGATTCCATGATGGATATCATGTTCCATCCCTCCTTGACAACTAACAACTAACTAGATTTTCAATTTTAATTGAGTATACTACACATGATATTACATTGTTACATCTATCTAGGCATACCCATGTTGATTTAACAATCTCCAATATAAACTATGCTCTATCTTGAGATAACTTGTCGATTATCATTAGTATATCATGTATTCTTGCAAGATAACACACTTTCAGGGCTTTTTCTTCTAAGAGCAGTCATTGCAAGGTCTTCATTCCTACCCTCAAAAGAGGCAACAAATAGGGGTTTTATCACAGAGATCAGAGTTTCTATCAGTCAAAAAATTAGTTTTCAAAACACTCAGAACAACAATCAAAGGTCAAACCAAGTAGAATAGACAAGAAAATTAGTGATGATTACAGAACAGTTGTCAGTTTCAATAAAGTAAAATAACACTAGACATGGACAATAGTGTCAGACACCAAGGTGTCCTATTTTTGGTGCTCCTATCTAAACAACAAAAAACTAAGATTTTCCAAAAATAGGTAGAAAGGTAAGCTCAACTATAGTTTTACACATACAGACTATTTTTGATTTAGCAGTTTCAATATAGTTTTTCTCAGAGAATCCAGATATAGGAGGCATCATGCACGGCATGATGGCTCTCACTTCCAGTTTCAGATTGGGTAGTTCATATAACTACTAGATTAAAATCCATGTTATAGACACTAGTAATTGGGGGTAATGTGCACGATATATTTGACTTTTTTTTCTTTTTGAGTTTAGTTTATTACCTAGGTATTCTCAATATTTGCATGCCTTACTCCATCTATAGGTGGTTGGCATCATTTTAGAGTGGATTTAATACAAGCCTAACCTCCATATTTTTGAGTGGCTTCCATATAAGCCTATAGCCCAGTTTTGTAGTGGCTTTCATACAATCCTAATCTCCACCTTTTTTGAGTTGGCTAAGAGTGGCCTAGTTTCCAATATACATTCAGCTATCCACACCACATTGTCATATTTTAGAGCATTTATGGGCTTCAATATCCATTTCATATGACACACATTCACACCGGTATCAATTTACAACTTCACTTCACAGGGCAATGATGGAGCCAAAGGACTAGCTAGCCTTTGCATTCTTGAGCCACTTTCATGGAATTGAGCACTTAGCTCCATTCATGATATTATTTTTGGTACAACATCATTAAGCACATACCCAATATCACTTACCATCACTCAACATCACAACAAGTTTTGTATTGGTTCACGTACTTGGTGAGGTGTATTCATTCCTTTCTCTTCCTCTCTTTTTTACCTAGATTTTTGTATGTTTTTACTTTAAACATAGCATGTCTAGTAAGAACTATCTACTCTTGATTTTATTTTATAGATTTACACTTCACAACGTGTTCTCTCTATGCACACTTAGCATCACACATCTTCATGGGCTTCACCCTTACAAGTAAGTTCAGGTACATTTTCTACTTTTCTTTTATCTTAGTATTTCACTTCGTTACATCACTAGAATAAAGGGGGGCAAATGTAGTCATATAAAATGTTCAGATTGGTATTTTGAGTGTGACTTGTGATACCCAACCCATAGGTCTTTCTTGCATGCTCTCATAACGCTTCTATACACCTTTTTGCTTATTCCCATTCATCCCAAGCTTTCTAAACGGTCAGTCCACCTCAGCTAGGTGGCATTACCCAAGCCAATCCTATCCCCCTAGGTCCCGCACCTGTAGGATAAGAGAGCCCAACTTGGACTATAGCATCAGACCCTAGGGTGTCATATTTTGATGCTCCTATCCAACTACATTTTGAGCTCCAACGATCATTTCCTTCTGGTTCCTATCCTTCATTTTGTTGGCCTAGCATAAATACATTCGACCTATGACCAATAGATATCTATAAAATCTTATTCAAAATTCATTTAGGAGGAGGTGAAAAATTTTACAAAGTAAGAAAGAATACAAATAAACCATTAAGGTAAATTTCTCTATTCTCTGCATACAATCACCTAACACAACTGTAAACATATTCAAACCCTCACACAAGTCCCTAGCCACATCAAGCACTCTCAATTTGGTATTTTTGCATCCTCATTACACTATTGCATAAATCACATCAAGTGGGATAACCATATATGGCTTGATCCCTCTTCAGAGTATTGGTATGTAGGCAGTGTGCCCACACAAGAGGTGTGAATATACATTCAGTGCATCTTACACACACTAACCTCCCCTCTTTATCAAGTTTTATCAAGCATAATGAAGGTCTAGAGTTTCAAAATGAAATTGGCTCTATGAGGAACTCCGTCAACATTCAGGACTCAAAATTTCATAGATAGGCTCACACAGGGACAATGAACAAAACCCAAAAAACTCAAATCTTTGTGACTAGTTTATGTAATAGCCATAGGACTATAGCGCTGGACCCTGAAGGGTCCTATTTTTAGCACTCCTATCCTTTCACTGAATGAAATCTAGATTTAGGTTCACGACACTATCCCAATCCTGCATAGCTAGTTTCAACGTCTGTCTCAGTCATCTCAGTCCAGTTTTAAGATAAGTTACATTTCTCCTCTTTCATTACTATTTTTAGAAAACTACAAAAGACAAATAAAATATACAAATCAGTAATATAATTATTGTAATATTATTTACTAATTTATTATTCTAGACCCTTAAATAAATTAAGAATAATACTCCAATATTCTCAAAATTATTACATCATGCATATTTGATTCAAATTTGGAGCCATTTTTGTACATATCTTTGACTAGACACCTATGTCAAAAGAGGACACTTGCATCAATGTTACTATCCCTAATCCATGCAACTCTCTAATAGATAAAAATAGTCATAATATAGAATGGATAATTTTAAGATCTTTAGGGCAACCCTATGATGATTCCTGATAATTGTCATGATTCAGAATAGAACAACAAATAAGATATGCTCTCTTTTACCCCTTAGCTACTTTGTACTTGTTATATTTATTACACATACTTAAAAGTTTTCTATCGTCAAAGTATTGTATTACATTGTAAAAATCTAAATATTACAATATTGCATTCAAAAAAAATTATTGCTTGTATGTTTCTCTTGTGAATCCAAAAAACATAAAACATTTGGTGAACCCATCCTCTGTTTGGTGAACCAAAACCCTAGTTTGCATTTTAGGGTTTTCACCTTCTTCAAAAGTTCATTTCAGATTTTTGTATTTTATTTTTTAGATCAGTTGTCTCTCTTACTTATATGGGCATAGCTTAGGAATGCTTAGTTATATTATTGTTTTGGCCCTAGTGGTTGTGTGCTTCACAGTTTTCTTGAACATTAAAACCCTTATGGCATCACTAGAAGAATGTTATGCATGGAAGCTCCATTATAATTATTACTTTAATCCACATGATGATCAATGTATTGCATATGAAGATTTAGAAGAACACCAAAAAAAGGATAAAACATCTTTTGCTTACAACTATGATAGTGAAAAAACGAATTATGCAAATACAAATGTAAATGACAAAGGTAGTGATTATGATCTTTCTACTTTTGGATATGACTATAATGACATCCCTCTTGGCTATGACACTGAGCCTATTCCTTTATTTTACAATGATGAAGACTTAATAGTTATACAAAATGGTAGCATTCATAATGTTGAAAATCAAAATATTCCATGCATACCTTCTTTACTTACTTCAAAAGAGCGTGTGCTCCCTCCCCTTCCAATACTGCAAATGTTGAAGAAATTGAATGTTCATCCCCTATCTCTCATGATGAAAACATTGATCAAATAAAGTGTGTGACTTCTTCTCCAATTAATATTAATGTTGAAAATTATTTTCCCTATTTGGATGATTCAAATGTAAATAGCCAAATTTGTTCTTCCCCTCTGGTTTGCGATGAGAAAAATGCATGTCCTATGTCTCCCATTGTCTTGCTTGAGGAAAAAAATAAGATTGCATATAACCATCATAAGGAAGTACTTACAAAACATGCATTGTTTAAGGACACAAATAAGCTCCCAAGTATATTTCATGTATCGTTTACAAAGATCAAATCGTGTAAGACAAAGAGAATCAAAACTAGCATTGCATTTTCTCTCCCTCCTTTAGAAAGTAAAATTGAAAGTGAACATTGCATTCTTCCCTCTCATGATGTTGCAAATGAATTAGAAAATGTTTCATCCCTTCCCTCCTTTGAATTTTTTGATATAAAAAAGCAAATGATTTCAAGTGAAAATTTTCCCCCACTCCTATTCAATGTCAATAGATTTTTAACGATGTACTCACCTCTTTAACCATGGATACCCCTTTGCAACATGAAGTAAAAACATCTACTAATTCACCCCTTGATAGTGAAAAAGATTCAATTATTCTTATGTTCCACATGCATGGTAATTTACAACCACTAGCAAAAATTTTAACCTCTTCTTATGATATGTTATTTATCATGACTACCATGGGATATTTGCAACAAGTCAAAACTCTTAAACTAAAATTTTTTTCTCATGAGGCTATTCTTGAGGAGAATACATAAACATAGTAACCTATTGTTAAGGGTGTATTTGAGCATATGTATTCTTCAAACTTTATTATGCCTGAGTTATGTTCCTTCAATGGTCAAGGGGAACCTGTTATTAACTTGCAACAACATATACGTTCCTTTGAAAATTGGGCCCAAAATGGAAGCTTGCTCTTAAAGGCTTTTTATCATAGCTTAACCCAAGGGGCTCTTGATTGGTTTTATAGTTTTCCAAATGGTTCATTATCAACTTTCAAAACACTTGAAGATAAGTTTCTATCATATTTTCACCATTATAGATTTTACCTAAATTACCATTGGAACATTTGCAAACATCAACCTAAATAGAAAATGAATCTATACAGGACTATGTTATTCGATTTAAGGATGATTTTTATTCTTTAACTTATACACCCTCAAATTTGGAAATACAATTTATATTTAGTAGAGGTCTTATTTCTCCACTCAGAGAAAGAGCATTGCATAAGCCATTTGCTTCATTCAAGACCTTATAGTAGGATGTGCACAAATATGCATGTGCTCTAATGAATACTCAAACCAAGTTGCCAATCTCGTCATTGAAAATAATACATAATACGAGTCATATTTTCAAGACAAATAAACAAGTCACAAAAGATCATAAACCAATTCAAACACCTTATGTAGAACCAACAATATATGTAAAAATCCAAACGATAAAGGTTTTGAACAAAGGAAATGAGCATGCTTATAGAGTACCTCCCATAGTTATACCATATACCTATGCCAAATGATAGCCTCTTTAGTTTGATTGGTACCAAAATAGACCACATGACATATTACGAACTTTGTTGGATAACAAATGATAATACTCCCTCATAATTCACATTATCCACCACACCGATTTGAGAAGGTAAAAGGACAACACTTTTGCACTTACCATGGTATTAATGGACATCAAGATAATTAATGTTTTGCTCTTGAGCAAAAGCTCATACAATTAGCTGATTGGAGAATCATTACACATCAAAAAGACATATCTAGACCCGTTCCACATACTTATCCTAGAGGTTCCTCCAAGAGGGTCGAGCCATCCCATGTTGCATCTCGTGAGGTCATGGTCCATCGACCTTCAAAGGAAACGATCACTAGTAGAAGTCTTTCTCTTAGTGTACTCTCTCCTATATCTGATCTCTCCCACACTGATCCTACCAATGAGCCATTGGTCGATTAGGTCCTTCATAAAGAGACAGGGAGAAGATGAATCTACACAACATAAATGAGTACCTAAACAGATACATACAAATTCACAGGGCATTTTTAGAAATACTTCAGAGGTTGTTACAGAAGCAAAATCAGTAGTCCCATTACCATATGATCAAATGTATGGTGATGCTTTCTTATTTCCATCTAGATTTTATTGCGCACAGTGATTTCTTTATTGCTAATATAATAAAAGCATTTCAAAAATGAACATATTTGTTACACAATTTACCAAACCCTAACATACACCACATAAATAAATGCAATTAACACATAACGAGCAACAAATATTTAAACATTACACATCCATTCAAAACCAAATGAAACCACATGAGGAATGTCTTATATACAAGCACTTAAGTGAGCAAATATTCCTTATTTTCTCCTATTTTCATATCAATATTATGGATAACACATCTATAGGTCCAAAGTACTAAAGGAGCATTCCATGAGTCACATTGGCAAAGTTACTAGCTAAGTCATTATTTTACTTGCTTATCACACATTGCATGAGTCACACACAAACCAACACGTAGAGTTGAACTACATAAGTCTAAGGCCCTCTTAATAAGTGTGTGTGTGTGTGTGTGTGTGTGTAATGATACAATGTTCAACATTGTATCATTATATATATATATATATATATATATATATATATATATATATATATATATATATATCAATCATATGTTGGGGGCATATCCTTAGGTGTGTACTCCTCGTCGCTATCAATATCCATGGACATAGCACCTCTCAATGTCGATGCACTGGGATCCAATTGGGGCCTACATGCACGAGATAATGTGTGTACTCTCTCTTCAAAGGCTCTTAACAGTTGTACCATATCTCGCGTCCCCGTTGGAAAGTGTCATATCAATCAATCAAAGTCTACATGATCTCCATGGTACTCCACTATAGGATGTCACGCCTATCCAACTCATCATGCAACTCTTTGCGTTTAATTCTTTAAACATATTTCTATAAATGGGCCAAAACCAAAGTTTTGAGCATTAAAAGCAAGCAAAGTTTAAGAAGAATAATCACATTATTGATCATATTTTCACCTTGTCTTATATGATTAAAGAAGCTAAAACAAGAAGATGCAAAGTTTAGCGTTGATTTGTAGACTTCTACAAACCCTACAAAGTCTTTGACACTCATAAAAATGCATACCAAAGAAGTCAAGTATTTGATAAATAGATTATACATTAAAATGAGTAAACTATTAACAACTTATTAATAGGTAAAAGATTTAAACATACATAATTCTTTTACGATTATTAAAAAACAAATGATTTATATAGAAAGAGAAATAATTTTACAACTAAAAATCAAATTTTACATCAAAATATAAACTTAAGAATCATATAAAGGTACATGCACTTTTATTGGTCCCTCTTAAAGCTTTAGAAGCCTTCAATTTAATGTATAAGACTCTATTTTTTTTTTTTAGTATAAAACTTTTCTTATATAAAACTAAAATTTGTTTGAGATTATAAGACTCCACTCAGACATTAAGGTTTACTATAAGCTTTAACTATTATGTATCCCTAAATCATTCATTTCCCACCAAGCATCTTATCCCTATACAATCGTTCAAAGGGATTAGCGATAGAAAGAGGTGGATATCTCCAAATACACTCTTTCCAAATATTTTCACAATATTTGTTATTTTTATCATCGTCATCGTTATCATCATCTTGAGAATCTTTTTTCCCTTCATCCAAATCCAAATCTCTAACCACCTTCCAAACCCCACTATTACACTTAAACCCAGACCCAAACCCAATCATCCAAACCCTATCCCCCTTCTTCAATCGCCCCTTGGCCTCCATGTAAGCAAGCACATACCACAGGCAGCTTGCCGACGTGTTCCCAAACCTGTGCAACGTCATCCGCGACGGCTCCACGTCATAATCGTTCAGATTCAGGCTCTTTCCCACGCCGTCGATGATGACTGGACCGCCAGGGTGGATGCAAAAATGGTCGAAGGCTGTCTTAAAATTTGGCACGTAGGGTTTGGCTGAGTTTTTCTTTCTGAAGAAAATGTTGTAGACGTACTTCAGCTGTTCGGTGAGCGGCAAAACCTTGGGGCCTAGGGTTGTCATGTTTCTTTTCAGGGCTTCTGTTGCTGACTCCACGAGCCGGTTGCTCAGGGAATAGCCGGTCATCCCCTCCTCGTCCTCACGTTGCTGTACGCAGAGGTAACCTTCCGAGCTGGCGCCTATGTGTGTTCTGACCGTGTGGACCAGTTTCAGTTTTGCGGAATTCCTGTTGCAGGAAATATGTCAGTTATTTTAAAGATATTAAAACAGAACTTAAAATTAAAACGAGATCTGGATGAATTTTTTTCAAAATAATTAAAAAAAATTGTGCTTTCCAAATTATATTAATAGTCTGTTGTCATTATTTATTGTGAATACGATTGACAATTCAATTTTCTATTTATTATTACTTTTTATTTTCTAAATTTAAGAACTTTTCATCCCAAAAAAAATTGAGTTGTATATAGTTTCTTCCTTTCAATTTTAAGTCGTTTCATCTTTTCAATTTCATATATAACGTTCATCTTTATTTGATGTACACATATTATATATATCGATCTTTATTTAATGCATCTCACATTTGTTAAGTGATAAATACATAAGCATTCTAGTTCGTTTATATATCAAAATCGGATCAAAAGAATTCATTATGTACAAGAATCTATTGAACAATTACATGTGATATAGAAAAGAGTGAGTATTTATTGAAGCTTTCATTGAAACTCTCAAGTTCATATTAGAAATATCACATTTCAGTGGTTTGCATGCTTGAAATATTGCAACTATAGAAATATATTGTTTTCGATGTTATTATCAATGAAGGGCCTAGTAACTATAAATATAGTTTGATTATTTTTTATTGTAATGTAAAACCAAAAACATTTTTTGTTTTTTCTATGCTTTTAAAAATATTTGCAAGCTCAATTAACATAAGAAAAAGAATTTCTATTTTACAATAAATTAAAGCGAAAGTGCAAAATTCTGGACAAGATTTTTAAAGACCAACACTAAAGGAGTGCAATCATCATAAAAATTCACCCTTGTACAGTCTACACTTTTTAAAGTGTTTATAAAATCCAAATAACATTATTTATTCAGCACAATTTTATTGGGTTAATTCTATTTTATTTTTAGGTGTGTTTTTTTTCAGTTTCTGATAACTGATATTAAATTTATATTCAAAATATATTTCTAAATTTTAGATAACCTTTTCTTTTTTTAACATTAAAATTTGATTATTAATTTAATTAAATATTTATGTTTTATGAATATTTGTATTCTAATTTAATTGAAATCTATTTATTTCTATTAAATTTATCGACTTTTTAATTAAATTTATTTTAAAAATAAATTGTTTTAATTAATTTAAAGATGTAAATTATTAATAAATTTATATTTTTTTTTAACACTAAAATTTGATTACTAATTTAATTAAATATTTATATTATATGAATATTTGTATTCTGATTTAATTGAAATCTATTTATCCTTATTAAATTTACCAATTTTTCAATTAAATTCATTTTAAAAATAAATTGTTTTAGTTAATTTAAAAGTATAAATTTTTAGTAAATTTGTGTTTGAATTTAAAAGGATTTATAATAGTTTCACACAACATTTGTCTATAATGCCCTACAATAATTAATATCTTTATTAATCTAAGGGTAATAACCACCACCTATTTTTTTGTGTCGGTTTATAGAGTAAGACAGAAATTGTAGAATGTGTTTGTTTTCAAGTTCCATTCAACATGTGTGGCATACATAGAAATCTTTGCATAGAAAGGAAATGAACATGTATTTGCATCATTTCATATTAAATCCATTACAAATTTTGTTGGCATTGAACAATAATTGAAATCAGACTTTAGGAAATGTATAGGAGACTTGGTTACAGTCATAGAAAGCACATTTCTCGGTCATGCATTGAGCAGCAAATGCATATAACTCTTCACGAAGACACCAAATGGAAGTATTATCAAACATCAGCATTCTTCTTCGCATTAATCATCATTGCAAAGTGAGTTGACACCACAACAGTGTGTTGTAGACCCAAACACTGCAAATGAGGGGTCAAAATGAGGCACCCAGCTGCAAGGGATCCATAGGATCATCACCCAAAATGATACTCTTCCCACACACGGAGTTACAAACAGTTTGTATTTCCAGCTACTCAAAAAATGTGTTTTTTCCAGAACTTAGGAAAGGGTATATCAGACCCATGAAAGTAAATTATAATAGCTCCGAACACACTCCAAAAAATGCAAATCATCTACCAAACCAAAGTCTCCAAACCCATTCAGAATAATGAAATTATCCTCCTTATATCAGTGCCAAAATGCTTAATCAACAAGCCCAAACTTTTGTTGATTTTCAATCTAAATGCCAACCAGCGAAGGTGGGTCCTCTCCACCGAAACCAACAACTAGAGGAGGGTTTATGTCCTCAACCAACAGAAAAAGGTAACCTAGAATCAATCTAGCAACATCACATTATGTTGTCAATCCAATCTCCCCCCAGTGAAGGCCCAAAGTGTGAATATAAAGAAGGTGAGGAGGAATTAAGGCAACACATTTCCAATTCCAACTTTTCCCTCCAAGACCCCTTTAAATTTACTTTTTTAAAATAACTTGAAGTTACCTTTTTGCTAGGCATGAGTCAAGGGGGTCTTTTATGAACACACCACCCTCACTTAAGTTATAAAGTAATTTTAGAAGCTAATATTTAACTTTTAAGAACAACTTGAAGTCAGCTTTTCGTTAGACATGAGTCAAAGGGGTCTTTTATGAACACACCACCCTTACTTAAGTTATAAAATAACTTTGGAGGCTAGTATTTAGCTTTTAAAAATAACTTGAAGTCTAGGCATGAGTCAAGGGGGTCTTTAATGAACACACCACTCTCACTTAAGTTATAAAGTAACTTTATAACATAAGTGACAAATAATAAATATTAATGTGATCACCCTTAGAACTCATCAAAGCCATGACGGGAAATGTTACACTGAATTGTTGGAGAAATAGAGACCAAGACCGGTCGCTAAAAATAGCAATTACTAAAAATAATAAACTGCTAAAAATAGTGTGTTTAAACACCAAACTGACTCAATCTGAGAAGCTCTGAAGCTTACTAAAACTAGTAAGTTCTAAAAATAGCCGCAACTAAAAGTAGTAACACCCACTGGAAAAAATAGAAAAACCTCCACAAAGCCCACACAAGCCCTGAGTCCCCTAACCATACCCAATTAGCCTACGGGAACCTTGGAATAGGCTAATGGAAAGATCATACTAATTAGGTGCGAGAAGGAGACATTATAGTGCTCCCTCCCCAAGATTGCTTGTCCTCAAGCAATCACATATCTGGATGCCAAAAAATCTGCTCACTCTTCCAAGTAGCATCCTCCACTAGAAAGTCCTTTCACTTCACTAGATATTCCCTAATCACCCCCTTTTGCAAAGTACACTCCCTGACATCAATCATAGCCTCTGGAACCAATATCAATTTGCCTTCCTCATCCAAAGGAGGCAACTCTGTAGAAGGAACCATATTCTGACCAAGTGCCCTTTTAAGGCGAGAAACATGAAAGACGTGCACCTCGCTACTCTTAAGTAGCTCAAGCTCATAAGCCACCTCTCTGATCCTCCTGGTGACTCTGAATGGTCCATAGAAGTGGAGCTTAAGTTTCTTTGACCCACTCTTCTTGAGAGTGGACTGCCTATAAGGCTGCAATCTTAAGTAAACTATGTTTCCTACCTCAAAAGCCCGCTCAATGCGATGTTGATCAGCGTACAACTTTTGTTGATTCTGTGCATGTTGTATATTATCCCTTAGAGATCTCATGACATCTTGACTTTCCTGAAGATCTCTAGCTCTAAGCACCCTGCAATCTCCAAAAAGTAAATCAATAAGATTGGGAGCTTCAAAACCATACAACGCCATAAATGGAGACATCCCGATGAACATATGAAAGGTAGAGTTGTAGCATAACTCTCCCAAATGCAACCACTTAACTCATGCCTTCTGCTACCTTGAAACATAATTGCGTAGGTAACCTTCCACCCATTTATTGACAACCTTTGTTTGCCCATCAGTTTGGGGATGATAACTAATGCTAGGGGTCAACTCTGTGCCACATAATTTGAATAACTCCTGCCAAAACAAGCTCATGAACTTGTTGTCCCTGTCACTGATGATGGTCTTAAGTGTTCCATGGAGCCTAAACACCTCTTTGAAGAACAAATCTACCACTTATATTGTTGTATATCATGTCGATATGGCAAAAAAATGAGCAAACTTGGTCAATCTATCCATCAGCACATATATACAATCCTTACCCTGCACCTTGATAAGCCCTGTAATAAAATCCATCGATATGCTTTCCCACTTCTGAGTAGGTATTGGTAAAGGTTGTAGTAAACCAACAAGGTAAGTATGTTCATTTTTATTTTGTTGGCACACCTAGCACTCACGAATATACTTAAGAATGTAATCATTCATTCCCTTCCATGAGAATCTCTCACGGAACTCCCTGTATGTCTTATAATACCCAAGATGACCAGCCATTAGAATGTCATGGTAAGTCTTCAAAATCTGTGCTTTAATCTTAGACTCATGAACTAACCAAATTCTTTCCTTGTAAAATATGAGACCATCCCTTTCCCAGTACTTATCATCCTGCAATGAACCATCAAGAATGTTGTTTGCAAGTGCATTCTTTGCATAATCAACTTGTATTTTATCCCTCCAATCTACTGATATAACTGAAATTGAGCACAAATGTGGGCTTCTAAACAAAACATCAGCCACTACGTTCCTCTTCCCTTTGACATATTTGATGTCAAAGTCATAGGTCTGGATTGCTTACCCATTTATGTTGCCTCTCATTAAGATCTTTCTGATTTAGGAAGTATTTGATCCTACTGCCCACTGAGGGCACACTTGATTACCTTTGTATTAGCAACTAAACATGGAATTCAACCAGAATGATGAGTAACTAGAAATATGAAACAACACAGAATATGAGAGACAATACCCAATTGTATTAATACTCAATCAGAGAAAAATACAATAAAGAAGATGCCACACTTCTTCTTCCCACATCTCTAGAGCTCCCACACTTCTAGGGTTCACCAGTAATTCCCCTTCAACAGTTCACTCTCTCAATTACGGTCACAACAATCAACTCAAACACAGAGTTGTTGTTCACCTCCACCAGTCAGTAACAACAATGCCAGTACACCAAGTACACAACCATACTCAAAGTAGATCTCCCTGCTCTTGCAACAACCTGCAAATCACCAGACCTTACTTACCATGTAGATGTCTCTACACCCTGAAGAACCCTTGTCCTTGCCTCACCAAGTCCTTATAATTCTTCAACCAGTACCCCGATGGATTTTCTACCAGAACTTGCACAACCTGCAACTCTCCCTGATCATATACACTTAGCACCCCTTTGGAACTAGGAGGAGCTACTCTTGCTCTCTCTACAAGCACAATGGCTTTCTAGCACACTTTACAATACAGCCCATGAGTCTATTATATAGATCTCATGCATACAATAATTAGACTTTCTTAATTACAATAATTAGACTCGCAACTCAAGACCAAAAATAGTCTTTACATGCAAACTGTCTGTCCAAAAATAGACCAGTCCGAAACCTGCATGCAAACTGCATGCACACACAGGTTGTCGACGTCGGTTCCTTCATGACCGATGTCGGCCGACTAATAACCGACGTCGGTTGCTTCTTCACTATAATATGACCGACGTCGGTTGGCCTGACCGACGTCGGTTCCTCTGCAACTCGCTCTGTAACTCAGCAACCCAGCAACCTCTTCCATGTTTGCATCAGTGAAGCTTTTAGCTCCACAACCTAACAATCTATCCATCACCACATATATACAATCTTTCCCCTGCACCTTGATAAGCCCTGTAATAAAATCCATCGATATGTTTTCCCACTTCTGAGTAGGTATTGGTAAAGGTTGTAGTAAACCAACAAGGTAAGTATGTTCATTTTTATTTTGTTGGCACACCTAGCACTCACGAATATACTTAAGAATGTAATCATTCATTCCCTTCCATGAGAATCTCTCACGGAACTCCCTGTATGTCTTATAATACCCAAGATGACCAGCCATTAGAATGTCATGGTAAGTCTTCAAAATATGTGCTTTAAACGTAGACTTATGAACTAACCAAATTCTTTCCTTGTAAAATATGAGACCATCCCTTTCCCAGTACTTATCATCCTGCAATGAACCATCAAGAATGTTGTTTGCAAGTGCATTCTTTGCATAATCAACTTGTATTTTATCCCTCCAATCTACTGATATAACTGAAATTGAGCACAAATGTGGCCTTCTAAACAAAACATCAGCCACTACGTTCCTCTTCCCTTTGACATATTTGATGTCGAAGTCATAAGTCTGGATTGCTTACCCATTTCTGTTGCCTCTCATTAAGATCTTTCTGATTTAGGAAGTATTTAAAACTGTTATGATCAGTCTTAACAACAAATCTCCCTCCAACAAGGTATTGTCTAAATTTGGCTAAGGCATGCATTATTGCCACATCTCTTTGTCATAGATGGAGTACCCCCTTTCACCTCCTCTCAACTTCTTACTCTCAAATGTAATTGGATTTTTGCTCTGCATGAGGACAGCCCCTATACCTTCACCTGATGTGTCACACTTGAGCTCAAAAGGCTTAGTAAAATATGGAATAGCTAAAACAAGACATGTGCTCATCAATTGCTTGAAATGATCAAAAGATTGTTGCATTGTTTCAGACCAGACAAAAGCTCCTTTCTTGGTCAAATTTCTAAGTAGGGCAGCCAACTAAAAAAATCCTTTGACAAACCTCTTATAGAAACCACATAACCCAAAGAATCCCTTCAGCTGTGTAAGATTAGTGGGTGGAGGCCAATCAAGAATGGCTTTGATTTTCTCAAGGTCCACACTAACTCCCTTGGAGCTGATTATGTGTCCAAGATATAATAATTCTGTCATACCAAACTCGCACTTGGACTCCTTAGCAAACAAAGATTCGCTCTCAAAGATACCCAAACTGCATCCAAATGCCTCAAGTGCTCTTCCCATGACTCGTTGAAAATAAGTATATCAACAAAGAAGATCAAAACAAAATTGCATAGCTGCTTATTAAAAACCCTGTTCATGCATGACTGAAACGTAGCAGGTGCATTAATCAACCCAAAGGGCATGACAAGGAACTCAAAATGGCCAAAGTGGCACTTGAATGTTGTTTTCTCTATATCCTCCTCTCCGACCCTAATCCGATGGTATTCAGATCTCAAGTCTATCTTAGAAAAATAGACTACTCCATGTAGCTCATCTATCCGTGGAATGGAGAATTTATTCTTAATGGTTTTATTATTCAATGCCCTGTAATCTATGCACATGCACATAGTCACATCCTTCTTCTTTACCAACACAACAGAAGAAGCAAATGGACTCTTACTCTGTCTAATATGCCCCATATCCAAAAGCTCCTTAAAAGCTTTTTCTATCTCATCCTTGTGCCTCTTAGGATGCCTATATGGTGTGGTAATAACGGGTTTAGCACCCTCCAACTAGATCACATGATCGATACCTCTATCAGGAGGCCTACCAAGAGGTATGTCACTAAAAACCTTGCTTCACTTAGATAGCAAAGCTTGAATGTCTAGTGGATAAGAGCACTTCCCCTCTTCTATAATCATGGGCATCACTACACACTCTGCTGCCCACTCTCCTTGATCATGACTGAATAGTATTTCCATGCGTTTGAGAGAAACTCCCTGTGGCCCTCCATTTCATATACCCCTCAAGACCACATTCCTACCTTCTGATTTGAATTTCAGCTCCATGGTTTAAAAGTTAAGTGTGATCTCACCAAGGGAACACAGCGACTAAATACCCATCACAACATCTGTGCCTCCAATACTAACCACATAGAAGTCATATTTGACTTCGTAATTACCCAACCGAAGCCTTAACTGGGGAATTACCCTAGTACATGTAATGGTAAACCCATCCGCAACCATCACTCTGAAGCCATTTGCCTCTTACATCTGAATACCTCTGTGTGCTACAAGTCCCTCATCTATGAAATTGTGTGTGGCACCTGAATCCATCAATGCAACCAATCATTGATGCGTAGGGACTCATTCTTTTGGAAACTATAAAATTGGGCAAGCTTCCCATCCCTTGCCTCCTCTTTTTCAGACTCCTCAGAAGACTTTTCTTCCTCTTTCTCTTCTGAATCAGATTGTTGGTCTGATTTTTCTGATGAAGATTCATTTGCTGAATAGTACTCTATCCTATTTACTTTGCCCTTGTTGCACACTTATGACCTAGGTTCCAAAGCTCTTTGCATGAGAAACATAAATTCTTTCTTCTCAAGTTATTTAAGGTGTCACCATCAAGTCTAGTGACTGATTTCTTTGGCTGATTGGTGTCCTTTGTAAACTATTTTTTGTCCTTTTAATGTGGGAATGTTTTGAACTGAAACTTTATTTTAGGGCCAGCCCACTCCGTACTCATTGCTTTTTATATTGCTTCCAATAAGGAAGGAGGGTCAAATGCCTTAATCCACCCCTTGAGTGGCTTCATAAGTCCCTCACTAAATAAGACTACCAATCTTCTCTATGTAATCCCAGAGACCATCACTGAAAGCCTCTGAAACTCTGAAACTGAAAGCCTCCACTGTACCATACTGCTTTAACTGAGCCAACCCCCTAAAGTGCAAATTAGGATCCTTTTTGTCAAAGCTCTCAATGAACTTAGTAGTAAACTCATCATATGAGGTGATAGACCAGTGTCCCAAAGTGATTAGGCCATGGTACCACCACTCATGAGCTACTCCATCAAGGTGTAGAGTGGCAAACTTAATTGCCTCCTCCTCAGTCATAGGTCTACAGGCTAGATAATTGTCCAACTTATGTACCCATGCCTTGGTTGTACACTTATAACTACCATTAAAATGAGCAAGTGTTACCTTGCCCAATGCCTGTTGTATGTCCCTCTGAACTGTTGGTCCTCTATGATTAGCTCTACCACCACCCCTTTTCCTCTTATCATCCATGAACTCATTGAAGGATAATTGGTCTTTTAGAGCCTCTAGAAGGGTATCATATTTAGTGTAGACATTTCTTAACTCATCCACCAAGGGTAAAGGAGCGTCATGACCATATTTGGGTGTCTCTTTTTGAATGAATGAGGGCTGGAAAGGTCTAGAAAAAGTGTTTGACCCCGTTGTTACATGTTGTCCTCCATTACCTCCTTGCTGATATGCGGAACTGTTGTCCCCATTATTTGTTGGGTTGCCTTGTGGGTTGTTATGAGAGTTATATCATACTAAATTTTGACCAATCTTTCCCAACAACTGGGACATCATGTCCATCATTGTATCGAACTTCTTCTCCATCCTCAAGTCGGAACTAACCAAACCAGTTCTACCCTTACCTCTTTCATCCATGTTCCCTGGAGAACTCTCCGAGTCACCAGGAGGGTCCTGATGTATCTCAATACTGCATGAAGTTGTCTCACTTTCTAAACCTTGTGAGGACTCCCAATGTGCCTTCCTCTGTTCTCTTTAAAAATATCTTTGTTCCTTCTCACTCATAGAAGATTCATAGCTGATTATTGATGACTAACACGGGCTAGTAGGAAAGATGTGCTATGATACCACTATAATAACCACCCCCAATTTTTTTTGTTGGTTTATAGAGTAAGTTGAAAATTGTAAAATGTGTCTGTTTTCAAGTTCCATTCAACATGTGTGGCATACATAGAAATCTTTGCATAGAAAGGGAATGAACATGTATTTGCATCATTTCATATTAAATCCATTACGAAGCATGTTGGCATTAAACAATAATTGAAATCAGACTTTAGGAAATGTATAGCAGCCCTGGTTACAGTCATAAAAAACACATTTCTTGGTCATGCATTGAACAACAAATGCATATAACTCTTCATGAAGACACCAAATGGAATAACTATCAAACCTCAACCTTCTCCTTTGCTTTGATCATCATTGCAATGTGAGTTGACACCATCAACATCATGTTGCAGACCCAAACACTACAAATGAGGGGTCAAAATGAGTCACCCAACTGCAAGGGATCCATAGGATCATCACCCAAAATGATACTCTTCCCACACACGGAGTTACAAACAGTTTGTATTTCTAGCTACTCAGAAAATGTGTTTTCCAGATCTCAAAAAAGAGTGTATCAGACCCCTGAAAGTAAATTATAATAGCTCAAAACACACCTAAAAGATGCAAATCATCTACCAAACCAAAGTCTCCAAACCCACTCAGAATACTGAAATTATCCTCCTTATATCAGTGCCAAAATGCTTAATCAACAAGCCCAAACCGCTATTGATTTTCAATCCAAATGCCACCCAGCTAGGGTGGGTCCTCTCCACTGAAACCAACGACTAGAGGAGGGTTTACGTCCTCAACCAGCAGAAAAAGGTAACCTAGAATCAATCCAGCAGCATCACATTATGTTGTCAGTCCAATCTCCCCCCAATGAAGGCCCAAAGTGTGAATATAAAGAAGGTGTGGAGGAATTAGGGCAACACATTTCCAATTCCAACTTTTCCCTCCAAGATGCTATGCCCCTCTCATGACGTCTTTATATTTACTTTTTAAAAACAAATCGAAGTCACCTTTTTGCTAGGCATGAGTCAAGGGGGTCTTTTATGAACACACCACCCTCACTTAAGCTATAAAGTAACTTTGTAGGCTAATATTTAGCTTTTAAAAACAACTTGGAGTCACCTTTTTGCTAGGCATGAGTCAAGGGGGGTCTTTTATGAACACACCACCCTCACTTAAGTTATAAAATTACTTTGGAGGCTAATATTTAGCTTTTAAAAACAACTTGAAGTCGCCTTTTTGCTAGGCATGAGTCAAGGGGGTCTTTTATGAACACACCACCCTCACTTAAGTTATAAAGTAACTTTATAACATAAGTGACAAATAATAAATATTAATGTGATCACCCTTAGAACTCGTCAAAGCCATGACAGGAAATATTACACTTAATTGCTGGAGAAACAGAGGCCAAGACCGGTCACTAAAAATAGCACTTACTAAAAATAGAAAACTGCTAAAAATATTAAGTGTGTCCAAACACCAAACCGGCTCAATCTAAGAAGCACTGAAGCTTACTAAAAATAAGTTCTAAAAATATCCACTACTAAAAGTAGTAACACCCGCAGAAAAAAATAGAAAAACCTCCACAAAGCCCACACAGGGCCTGAGTCCCCTAACCATACCCAATTAGCCTACGGGAACCCTGGAGTAGGCTAATGGAAAGCTCATACTGATCAAGTGCGAGAAGGGGACATTACACTAAGAATTATTGTTAATATGGAGTTTGAAGAACATTTGATCAAAGAGAGAAGAAATTTAGATGTTTGATTAACATGTAGGCTATTAGAAGTTGTGTATATCAAGCTCTTTTTTTATTGGGAGTGATATTTGAGTATCTTTCAAAATTTAATGTCACCAGTATAATATTATATGGTTGTGAGATTTGGTGACCTATGAATTATGTCGATAGTGTTTTTTTTTTTTTTTTTTTTTTTAAATGTTATTCAAAAATTTATAGGTAAAACGATCCCTTCTACTTAATTTATTTCAATTATTTTTCCATGTAATAATGTTTCTTCATAAATTATAATTTATAGTAAATACAACAATTGAATATAATAGGTATTCATTAAAGGCTCTTCAATCATCTATGATGTTATGTAAACAAAGGATCGAGAACATTTGGTATATTTAATGTACGTCCTTCCTATTAAGAATTGGTGTTGATACCAATCGTCTACTTCCTAAATACCTTTTCCATCAATGTTCCCTCCATATTGAAAAAAGATAGTCTGAGATATTAAAAATGAAATTTATGAATCCTATATGAAATCAACTTGGATATAACCATCAGAACTAGCATCAACAAAAATGCATCACTACTTGGAGCACCATCTTCAAATAGATGATGGACGTATTATTACTCCAAAGTACATTAGTCTCTTTTAGTTTGAAATTTTTCTTGAGTCAATTGCAGGGATGCTCTAATTAACTTTGCATGGAGTCAGAGCACTTTCTTCTACGACATCAGTCCATATATAAACTTTGCAATAACGAACCCAATGAGATGAGTATTTTTTTAAGTGTAAGATATTTATTTTTCCTTCTATTTTATTATTTAGATTATTCTTATACATATGAATTATTCCAACACTTGAGTTAGCTTGTTTAAGTGTACTTAAACATAGGGAGTTACTCTTGTTCATTATCAATGATCAGTGGATGTTACTTTTTAATTGGTCATTCCGGACTTAAAAGTTACATGTCTATTCTAGGCTCTTTGTGATTGTTCATGAAAAAGTTACACATTTCACTTTCCTATTTATACATCTTGATTTAAGAGCTATTGATATAGAGTGTATGTTGGATGATTTGTTTGTGTGTTTTCTGAAATATTCTCATTTTATAGTTTTGTGTTCTTTCAACAACTCTATATAATTATTTATCTTTTATTCATGAACTTGTACTTGCATTTGATCCAGAGATCTTAGTGATCGCTTCATCATTTTAAAATTTAGGCATCCAATATATTATAAATCTCATCATAAATTTTACTAAATCTTTAAAGAAAATCAAAACTATTTACGCAATCTTCTTCATTATAAAATTGAAAAAAGTTATCACTCTATTCATCATAAAAATGCCTCCTTAAAAATCGTGAGCACATCCATTTCTATCAATCAGCTGAAAATAAATGATAGCAATTTCATGAGCTGAATGTTAGGTTGAAGAATTAAAGTGAAGATCTATTGAGGGCTACTCCCAACGTTCTGCCCGTTAGTTAACCATTTCCAAACGAAACACAAACAACACTAGGATCTTCTTGTTGCAGAAATTTGTGTCGAATATAATAGAAAAAACAAAAATCTTCTTACCTGTAGGCCGGCTTGTTGGTAAGGAGGATAGCGCAGCCACCGACTCTGAAGAGGCAATTGGTGACCATCATGGAGCGCTCAGTCCCTGCATACCAGCTCTGTGACACACTCTCCGAACTCAACACCACAGCAAACGAATTTTGATGGACTCTCAGCAGATCTTTGGCTAGATCAATGGCTATCAAGCTCGCACTGCATCCCATGCCGGCCAAGTTATACACCTTCACCTCCTCTTTCATCTTATAATGATTTATTATACTGGCAGCCAGAGAAGGGGATGGAGCAAAACAGGAAATATTCACCACCAGCATGTCGATTTTAGAGGGGCAAATGCCGGTTTGTTTAAAGAGCGCGTCCAATGTCTGTGTGAAACATTCATCGAATTCTAGTCTTCCCTCTGCAAAAACGTTTTTAAATTTGTCAGCAGACCAGAGCAGACAATATGTAATGCCAAACTTGTTAAATCTTCCAAAGACTTCAAAAACATAACTTTTCAAAGACACTTTAAAAGTTGGTGAGGAGAATGGTATTTCATCATACCATTTACCAAGGATTTAATCTCTCCAATTCTAAGAATTATTTAAATTATATATTCTTTAGTCTTTCAAATCATAGGTGTGAAATAAGGTTATTTATATTTACTTATTATTTTTAGGTTTTATATTGATGAATTGGAGGAACTTATCTTTATTAATTTGGGTGGCATGAGTCATTGTATCTTCTTTAGAATTTATATTGTTATTTTATTATTTATAGATGATATTATTTTGTTTTTACATTTAATTATAGGTCTTCAAAATTAATTTGATATATTGAACAATTTTTGTAATAAGAATGGTTTTGAAGTAAATCTTTCAAAACCAAAAATTGGCATTCAATATACAACTAAAAAAATAGCATCTACAATCAATTTGACATACAAAAGTAAAATAGGATGAAGTGATGCACTCTTACATCTACTTAGGTGTGGTTTTCTGTTAACCGTCTTTTAACCTTGTAATTTCAATAGAAGTAAGACTTAGCAAAGGATATGCAACATTGACATCTTTGAAAGAATAATATTTTCAGCTCCAATTTCAAGATATGTGGACAAAGAGTCAACTTTTTTAGATATTAATTACTCCCACACTGTTGTATAGACGTGAAGTTTGGGGCCCATACTTGAGACAAAATGATTTTAAACCTCTGAAAAGGTTTTTCATCTTTGTGTTATCAAAGAACATCCGAGCCAAAAGAATAGTTCCTTGCTCAATTACTCTTGGAGAGTTCGAGCTCTGTTCACTCTTTGTCTCCTTAGCTTTTTAAGTTATCACTATGGTGTATAGGCTTTAATGCATGGTAGATTATTTCTTTGGTCAGAATAAGTATCCATTCTTGGCACTTCAATCTTCTAGCAACTTGTCAAACAAGGATACAAATCTTGTTAGTATACAAGAGTTATGACTCTCCTCCAAAAGCTAGATAATGATATAAAAAGACTACCTCCTCTTGGGTTTTCCATTAATACTCATTAACTCACTAAATATAAAGTCAACAAAGGTATTCACGAAGAGTTCAGTAATCTCACTTGAAAGTTACATGGTTTAATTGCAAAGAGCCTTTGAAACCAAAACTTCTTCATTGTTTCCAATTTTATTCCTACTTTCATGAGGATCGAAATCAAATTCCTAGTTACATGAAGAGGATGTTGCCATCATGTTTAAGGATCCCTTTAGCTCAATTTCGTGTTTGCTCTCATCAACTCTGAATAGAATTTGAGCATAACCTCCAACAAGTTGAGTGTATACGCTAATTATGTTTTTTAGACCTTGAAAGTGAAGATCATTTTACATTCAAGTCCCTTATCTATTATGAGATTCGTAGAAGATATCATTGTCTTTTTAGATCTTCTCATAGATCCTTGGGGAGCTTCATTTTATATGAGCACCAAAAATATTTAGCTTCGTTTATTTACGAAACACTTCAACTTCAACAAAGAACACTCAAATTGATGTCTTCACACACAAACAACCTTAGAAATACCAGTTCTTACTTCCAAAAAACAGACTTAATAAATCTCAAGAGACCACCTGCCTAGAAAACTTGACCCATATTTATAAAGCAACACACATTTTATTGGGTTGAAGATCTAGAACCCTCAAATAATAGAAATATTGTTGCTCATTAATTTTATTTTATTTTTATATTTTTTTAAATATTTTTGACACTCCCTTTATATATTGGTTTCATGCAATACGTTATTCAATCCTATTAATAATCCTTAATTTTTTATGAACATTAATATTTAACTTAAATCAAATAATTGTAAAAGAAAAAATTATATAAATATTTCATTAAAATCATAATCCAATAAAAAAAAAGTAATTTCTATAATATTTATTCATAAAAATAAAATAAAAACGCGTCATTTTATTTCAATTTAGATTACTAAAATCAAAAATCCACAACACAAATTAAAAATATTAAAAAAACAATTATATATAAATACAATTCTAACAATAATCAACTAAAATATTGTGTGTGCACCTCCTATCCCCTCCCCACACCAGAACTTTTAAATATAATGAAGATTCGTTAGAAATCTCCTTTCTCCAACATCCCTCCTTTAAGCAAAAGGGGCCCCTTTAAAAGGACACAACCTTTTAGATACATCATTTTTCATTTATTTAAAGTACACTATGAGGGGGCCCTCTATTTTATTTTTACTTGAGGGATACTAAATCATATAGATAAATTTGGTTTTTCTTCTTCCTTATCGTTGGTAAGGTAAGAAGTGAAACAAGCACATTTGGAAGGTAAAGAAGAAAGAGGGGGAACAAACATACTTGGAGAGTATGGTATAATGGAAAGTTATATGGTATGTTTGAAAATGAGAATCGTTTTTTTGGGAATGAAATAGAAATGATTCTTTTATAATTATAAGTGCGATAATTTTTTATATAAACAAGGCTTCTCAGGGTAAATATAAGATAATGTATATTACATTATATAGAAATATAAGTTGGAAACGACTAACAATTAATTAAAGTGGTAGGTATCATAACATAATTAATAGTAAAATAATGTCAATTGACTATATAAGACCTTTTTTTATTGAGGAAAGGCCCTCACGTTAACAAGACAAAGTTGTGTGGGGGTCGAGGGCCTTTAGATCTCTCGCACTGACAATTATAACTCTATTTGAGATATTGAGAACCCTTATCTCAAATCCACACATACTGCCATCAAGAACTGAATAAGAATCGAGGGAATTTCTCTAAAATATGACTATCATAATCGAAGTGGATATAAATGAGCCAACTCTAAACTTATGGCAACATATCATAAGGGATTGGAGTATATCAACTTCAATATTGTGACCAAAAATATAAGATTAGAGTTTATTGGCTTCAATATCACAAATGCTACCACAAACTTATGACAATAACAAAGGATATCTCATATTAAAATGTACAACAAGAACAAAAGAACGATAATCATTCACTTACTAAACTACCCAAAGTCATAAGAAATTACACATCTCATATGATTACAAGGTTGATTACTTTATCTATCTATATACCCTTATTCAAAAGGACAAATTGATTTTTATAAAACTATATTGTTAGAAAGAATAGACTAAATTTATTATGTGAGTAAAAAAAATTGTAAGCAATTGCATTCCAAATATGACATAGGAGAAAGGTCCCAAAAGTGGAACATATTCCAATTGTTAAACAATCTTATTGTTAAGTTGTAATCCATTGATGGAACATATTGGTATAAAAATATATATAGTACACTAGAAGTTGAGCATGTAGAATCTAATGTTTGTCTAATATTTACTTAATAATAATTTTAAGTAATTGATCACATCATGACATGTAAGATTAAGTATTGGTACATCAAAAGGTAAATTTTGATCACATGTTTAAAATATATATATAAAGATGTCTCGTGATAAAATTAGTTATATCATAAAATGTATAATAAATTACACCTTCTAATCTGAATTATACGCAATTCAGATGTCATATTAAAATAGATTATTTTTTAAGATCTAAGATTAATCTACATAACTCCAAAATTAAAATACTCAACTTAAATGAGCCAAAAATATATATTAAAAAAAAAAAAACCCACAAAATTTTTAAAATATGAATAAATATGTTAAAAAAAAAAGTTTTGAAAACTGGATAAATCTTCATTAGCATTCCCCTATGGATCTACAAAAGAAAAGGAGAAAGATTACAACATTATTTATTTACATTTTTCTTCCTTTTCAAAATACATGGAAAACATAAAATCTATACTTAATGGAACGTTGGACCTGAAAAAAAAAAGTGACCCTACCTTTAATGGAAGGTAAATAATCTTCTTTGAACATGAAGGCCGGGCCATAAGTTTCTTCTCCCAGCCCAGATTTTAGCAGGACTTTTAGCTGAAATCTCACATCATCCTCCTTCAGATTGTCGTGCCGTCGAACAAAATACTCACAGAGTTCCGTGTGCATTTTTCTGTCATCCGGCGGCTTGAAGCAGCAATAATCTACCAGATAACATTCATTCTGCCTCCACATACGCCGGATCAGCCAGATTACTATTATCACTCCTGTCAAACTGCGCAATACCCATATCTCTGATAATTTCAAGCCCAAAACTTCGTATTGTCCAGATTTCAGATGATCATAAGGATGTGCAGAGGCTGCGGAGAATAATCCCACTGCTAAAATTGCAATGAAAATCCATGGCTGAGGAGCAAATGTGGCAAAACGCTTCATATTTGTTTTGTTATGTGCCGTACCCATTGAAGAAATCGTCCACACGGATTTATGTATTCAGTTGCAGGGAAGAGTCGTTGGGCTAATAACGAGAGAGGAGCATTTAGCACAGGTTTGTTCAGCGACTGGAAGTTAAAGGTATTATTAATTCTCATTGAATGGCTTTGAATTCACAAACTAACCAAATCGTTTTCTAGGATAGAGGGAGAGTCACAATACTTCGCCTATTAAATACATCGTACCAATATTAATTGTTGTTAAAAGAGGGGAAAAGTCTTTTTTTTTTTAAATGGAAATTTTGAAATACAAGGGAAATTAAAAAATATGATGGATACAATATTGATTGTTTTATGTTTATAACGGGGATGTGTTATTATATTATTAATTGTTGTACATTATTATTTGGTTAAAGTTATACAATTACATGTAAATTATATACATATTTTTAACTTTTTTATAATTAAATATTAGTTCTAAATAATTTTAATATTAAATTCAATTGTTTTTTGTGATAATCTATTTTGACACTTTGTACAAATATTTATTAAAATTGTCTAATGATTGATTATGGCAGAGCAAAGTGGCAGAGGAAATTTGAAATCATCATGCGAGCGAGAGTGGAGTGAACAAAACCAGGGAGAGGATGAGGACAGTGACCTCGACTCGAACCTGGAGGAGGATCTGCAAGGAGATTTGTGCAAAAGCTCGTGTACCAATGGCACTTTGCGACCTTCTCAAGGAAGGCGGATCCCCCACACTCGTGGCACCAAAAATGGTTGGAAGGGCTCAACTGGTGGTTAAGAGAGTCTAATAGTAGCATTGCCTTGGATACATGGTTGCAAAGTTTGGATTGGAGGGCATATGGTTACTATGGTGCGAACTGTTGACCAATTTTGCCCACAGGCAAAATCTCGGTCAACTTCTCACCTGTCGTTTAAGGCCAATTCATTTCAGGTTCAGCAGGTTCAATGAATTCAGTTCATAGCCGGGTTCAATTGGTTCAAAGGCGGAAGTTCAACAGTCTTAGTTCAACGGTCTGGGTTCATCGGCTTCGGTTCAAATGCTCATCGGCGCGCTTGGTTGAACCATTGAACCGTTGAACCATTTTGGTTCAACGGGTTCAGTTCAAGAAGGCCGCACTTCAAAGGAAAAGACCCGATGACTTTTGTCAATGACGGTGACGTTCCAAAGGCCGTCAAAATTAACGGAGTGTAATAGCCGCTTGCCTTCAAACAAAAAGCGCGAACCATGGAAAAGAAGGAGCCAGAATGCAGCGACCCGCCAGTATGTTCGCCCAAGGGGGCCGAATAAGCTAGAAAAGACAAAGATGCAAAAGAAGACAAAACAAAGTGACAGACAAGGAGAATGACATGGCGCAGAAGTGACAAGGCAGCCCAAGTGGCAAAGTGCAGGCGATTTATTTCCTGACAGTCCCCAAATGGCGCAAACAGCAAACAGTGTAGACCGCGCATTTTTAAAAGGGGACAAATTTCAGTTTGTTGGCAGAAAAGAGGCACGATCCACGCTTCCACATTAAAGCTTGAATGCCAAAGTCAAATTTGGTGATTATACAGCATGGTTTCAGCAGGGTTCTTCTATGACGATGACAACACAACAGTGTTTCCTCTTTCAAATAGGACGCGACAGGCCAACTTGTCAAAAAGGCGCCAAGTTTCTTTCTCTTTTCTTCTATATATTGTAACTTCTCATTTTTGAGAAGGATCGGTTCTTCCACATTTGTAAAGAGCACAGCTCTGCAAAATTTCACCTGAATCAAATAAAATGCAGTTTTACCTCCATTTGGATAGATATTGTTGAGTGTGCCTCGAGTGTTTTGTCTGTGTCCAGTCATTGCTTTTTGATGCTCTCATAGGTTCAACACTAGCAGACCTGTTATCTACAAGGCGCCATTTCTGCCACTGAAAGGAGAAAAGCGGACATTTTAGAAGATCAGAATAGGAGTCACTTACAGTGTGCATTTCACAGCACCTCAGTGATTGTTTTTTGTCTCATGTGTCTTCACGTAAGCCTCCCTGCCAGTCTTTTGCAGCCTGGTCCTTCTGCCAAATGTGTAGTGTATGTTTGTATTTGTCTAGTTCTGAGAGTGGATGTGTGAAGGTCGACCCTTATTTTTTTGGTGCATCACCTCTTTTAGAGTAGGCTTGTTTTTTCCTGCATTCTCTTTCTCCCTTTTCATCCCCCCTTATATATATATATATATATATATATATATATATATATATATATATATATATATATATATATATATATATATATATATATACGTTAGCACTTGCAGGAAAAAACACGATGCATCAAAGGGAGCTAGCCCTTATCTAGAGACTCTCTCCTCCAGCTTCGCCGGTCCCACAGGCGAGAGGAGAGTTTCTATGTTGTGAGGAGAAGGCAGGAACCTGTTTTCCTGCCACCGGGTGCAATCTCTAATGTCAACAGTTTTGGCACGCCCGGTGGCACACAAGTTTTCAACGCAGTAAAGTTTTAGGATTGATGTTGGTCCTATTACAGCAAATCGAATCTTCAGCATCTGGCGACTCTGAGTTGAATCAGTTGGTTAAGCAGCCTGGTGCCATTTAGAAATCATTTCTTTTATATGTATAATTCTTTTACACAAAATCATGGGCCTTATATTCCTTCATATTACCATGATCAGACTCAGCGTCTTTATGGCATCCCCTCAAGCAGCTCTCCTAGTTGCCCTGCAACGATAAGGGAAATGACGCTGGAGTTTGAGAGGCAGATAATGGAGATCAACGGAGAGGAGGAGCAGTACAGATATCAGCAGGAGCTGATGTATAAAGAGGAGTGTTTGTTTAGGCAAGCACTGGCTTCGCAATCCATGAAGGAGGAGGTAACAAAATGGAGAAATCCATCTTTTCAAGGCAGCCAGCCTTGTGTGCCCCCTCATATTCCAAAAAAAGCCTTTATTTTGCACCAAATCCTTTCTATGATATAACACTCGCTCACTCCAGCTCATCTGACGCATCTGCTCTCAATCCCGTGCACTTGGCTTTCCAATATCAAAAGGCATCGGAGCAACCCCCATGGAGATCAATCTTCCCAATCCTTTATATTGTGCATCTTCCATTGGGGGGAATACCACCAGCCAGCACATCCCTCTTCTAGAGTCTCTTCCAGTGCATCAACAGTCTCTTCTTTGCATTCCTCAACCTCCAAAAATATTTCAGCATGATGTGCATATTCCAAGTTGGAGGAAGGAATGCCAGGAACCAGCTCAGAGCTTTGAAGAAGATAATGCTGGTGATCTCCAAGAAAGGCTCCTTCAAGAATGTATGGCCAAGAGAATTGCAGAGTTGGAGTCCCAAATGAGATTCCTCAGCCAACGTGTGGTGGATCTGTCTGAACCCAACCCGTCCACACACCTCCAAGAGAACTATCAGGCCACACCTGATATTGATGAAGTGCCGACCAGGTGGAAGGAGGAGAATCATTCGATTCTAGCTCAAGGACTGTCTCCTCTTCCACATGTTTTCTCCACTTCACCCCTTCTCAAGGAGGAACCTGTTCTACAAGAGGCGAGTGAGGAGTAAAAGATCCAATCTGCAGTCTTTCAAGAGGTTGTCACGAGCGACGACGAAGAAGAAATCATCATTGATGCTCCTTGTGAAGTCACCATCAGCAGTGGAGAAGATGCAGGTCTTGCACATATGCAGATGTTCCAGCAATACGAGGAGGAACAAATGCATGGTGAGCTCTCTTCCCTTCTGTTTGATGAACTTCCTCGTTGTTTTGATGATGAGGACGACTACGCTGAGGAGCCTAAGTTGGAGGAGGATCAGGAGAATATCTTTGAACATCTAGAGATCCTGATCTTTGAGGAGGAAAAGGAGAGGTATGTCTTCCTTGAGGAAGGCCTCGAAAGAGCAGAGGATGAGTTTGACAGGATCTCCAATGAAGCAGAAGGAAACAAGTCAAACCATGATACAGTGCAGAAGGAATGTGCAGATCAAAGGGCTTATGGTGATAAGTCGGCAGCCATTGATTTCTTGGTGAAGAGCACCAATCCGAAGGACCAGCATTCAACAAGCTTCCAAGGACAAAAAAATTACATATATGTCGAAGGCATGTTCGATTTTGATCCACTCAGATTCCAGCCAACTCAAGTGACAGGCAAGAAGAGCAAGTCACCAACTCTCTTCTTCATTCAGCTACTTGCCTGCCACCATAAGTCTTCTTTCCAGGAAGGGCACTTAAGAAATTTTCCCTTTGATCCAGGAGGGAGGCGAATTTTCTTGGTTAGCTGTATATAATAGTTTGTTTTTAGTTGTTTTTTCTATTTTCCCTAAGTGCAGTTGCACAGGTAGTGTTTTTAACCTTGTGTGTTTCCCTTTGCTTGGGGTAAACGCTTCATATTTGATTCTCGAATCTTTCGGGCTGTTGATAATTCTTTCATAGCTGCATCTGACTCCGCGCCCAATGGATTTTAAGGAAATTGGTTCTAAGCATAGTAGGCATGCTTCCCCTGTGAGTCGCCAATTTGTTGACCAATTTTGCCCACAGGCAAAATCTCGATCAACTTCTCACCTGCTGTTTAAGGCCAATTCATTTTGGGTTCAGTAGGTTCAATGAATTCAGTTCATAGCCGGGTTCAATTGGTTCAAAGGCGGAAGTTCAACAGTCTTAGTTCAACGGTCTTGGTTCATCGGCTTCGGTTTAAATGCTCATCGGCGCGCTTGGTTGAACCATTGAATCGTTGAACCATTTTGGTTCAACGGGTTCAGTTCAAGAAGGCCGCACTTCAAAGGAAAAGACCCGATGACTTTTGTCAAGGATGGTGACGTTCCAAAGGCCATCAAAATTAACGAAGTGAAATAGCCCCTTGCCTTCAAACAAAAAGCGGGAACCATGGAAAAGAAGGAGCCAGAATGCAGCGACCCGCCAGTATGTTCGCCCAAGGGGGCCGAATAAGCCAGAAAATACAAGGATGCAAAAGAAGACAAAACAAAGTGACAGACAAGGAGAATGACATGGCGCAGAAGTGACAAGGCAGCCCAAGTGGCAAAGTGTAGGTGATTAATTGCCTGGCAGTCCCCAAATGGTGCAAAACAGCAAATAGTGTAGACCGCACATTTTTAAAAGGGGACAAATTTCAGTTTGTTGGCAGAAAAGAGGCGCGATCCACGCTTCCACATTAAAGCTCGAACACCAAAGTCAAACTTGGTGATTATACAGCATGGTTCCAGTAAGCTTCTTCTAGGATGATGACAACACAACAGTGTTTTCTCTTTCAAATGGGACGTGACAGGCCAACTTGTCAAAAAAGCGCCAAGTTTCTTTCTCTTTTCTTTTATATATTGTAACTTCTCATTTTTGAGAAGGATCGGTTCTTCCACATTTGTAAAGAGCGTAGCTCTGCAAAATTTCACTCGAATCAAATAAAATGCAGTTTTACCTTCATTTGGATAGATATTGCTGAGTGTGCCTCGAGTGTTTTGTCTGTGTCCAGTCATTGCTTTTTGATGCTCTCACAGGTTCAACACCAACAGACCTGTTATCTACAAGGTGCCATTTCTGCCACTAAAAAGAGAAGAGCAGACACTTTAGAAGATCAGAATAGGAGTCACTTACAGTGTGCATTTCATAGCACCTCAGTGATTGTTTTTTGTCTCCTGTGTCTTCATGTAAGCCTCCCTGCCAGTCTTTTGCAGCCTGGTCCTTCTGCCAAATGTGTAGTGTATGTCTGTATTTGTCTGGTTCTGAGAGTGGATGTGTGAAGGTCGACCCTTGTTTTTTTTGGTGCATCACCTCTTTTAGAGTAGGCTTGTTTTTTCCTGCATTCTCTTTCTCCCTTTTCATCCCCCCCTTTTTTTTATATCTATATGTATATATGTACGTTAGCACTTGTTGGAAAAAACATGATGCATCAAAGGGAGCTAGCCCTTATCTAGAGACTCTCTCCTCCAGCTTCGCCGGTCCCACAGGCGAGAGGAGAGTTTCCATGTTGCGAGGAGAAGGCAGGAACCCGTTTTCCTGCCACCAGGTGCAATCTCCAACATCAACATGAACCATGTGGATTGGAGAGCGGTGGGTGCCATAAAAGTATTTCACAGTCCGTGGTTTTTTGGGTATGGTAAAGCCCTACCCTTCCATGCAAATAAGGTATTTCCCTGGTGGAGTGGCATAAGAGACAAAGATTACTGTTGGAATTTGATTGAAGCCTTGAGTGGGCATAGGAACAAACAAAGCAGGGGATGTCGTAGGCCCTCCCATTATATCTTTGCCATCCATTGCATGGCCACCCTTCAGTGGACTTCCTATGGGGTGGATGATGGAAGATCCTATAGACATCCAATTCCTATAACGATTGTGCTTAAATTGTCAATCTAGACAACATTATGCGAAAATGCACAATCTGAGTCAAAATCACTAAAACATGTTAAATGGTTTGAACTTATCACATACAGGTGTCGATTTAGGCTAATGTATTCCTGAATGGAGCAATGCATTTTATGTGAATATTATTTTTTCTCAAATCACATCGAGTCAAATTGTGACCAAGCAAAATGATACTCTAGACCACTGAATTCTTCTAATTCGAAAGCACACATCACGTGCATGTGTTATTTCGCATCCACAATGCTCTAAATGGGGTATTGCTCTATATGCAATTGACACCTTCTAATTATACTCTAGTCAAATTATGAATCAATAAATTGATATTTCGACCAGTTTGATTAAGTGAACAACCAATTTTCAAATAATTATAGAAAATTAATTAAACCCACTTAAGCAAATTAAACCAAATCAAGAGCTTAAGTGAAAAATCCATAGAAGTTATTGAAAATCTATTAATTAGAAATTCATTATTCAATTCTGCATCATACGGTGACATCATCAGTGGGGTGGCATCCACAAGCCATTAATGAAACAAATATCTGGTTCAAGCCCTCCCATGCCTCATTAATATCTTATTCTTCTAAATATTAATGAAGATATTTATGGATTGAGCCTCCAAAACTGATTTGATTCATGGCCACACATCTTGATCTCAATATGGACGGTCATGGTTGATTCTGATCATTTCCAAAAATCTATAAATAAGAGGGGTAAGACCACCATTTCTAAGCTTCATTCATGCAAACTTATTATGCAAAAATTGCAATAGACAAGCTTCAACTATTGGCACACATTGATCAAATTCATGAGCCTAATTCATAGGTGCATTAAGAGATGATGGAAGAGCAAACCACTCATTATTGACAAAGACTTTAGAGTACCAAATCAAGAAAAAATCACGTTTCTTGGCCACTCTTGGAGGAGGGACACTCTTGGGAAGGTTTGATAGTTGTATTCCTTCTTTCAATAGCTCTTAGATTTCATTTGCAAAATCCCATGAGGGATTTGGCTTAATACACTATGTTCTTTATGCTTATTTGGGTTTTACTCTACTAATGCATGGACTAACTTGCTTTGGATTCTTACTATATATTTTGGCACTCTCAGTAGGACCACACATACCATACAAGCAAGGAGACTAATATGCAACTCTTAAATATTCTATTAAATGCTTAAAAGTATTTAAAAAATAAGTTTTATCTTTATTTTTAACGTATTTTTATTCTTTTTAACGACACAGTTTATATAGAGACCGACATCAATTCAATTTGTCCAACGTCGATCCTACAAAATTGACATTGATTACTATGTGAAGGGCTGAAACAATAGAAAACGTGATTTATGGGTTTCTCTTGAAAGTTTATGGTTTTTATTCTATTTTTTGAAAATTGTGTGTTCTTTGTTTGACCTTTGTTTTACAAGATGCAGAGAGCTTTTGGTTTTTAATGTTTATTTTACTCACAAAATTTTTTGTGAAAAAACGTGTTCTATTTTCTTGCATTTTTACAGAAACTGACATCTATTTTACTCGATCGACATGGACGCTTTACAAACTGATCGACATCAATTTCTATGAACCAACATCGAACCCTACATGGATTGATGTCAGTCTCTGAGATAGAAAAATAGAGACCCAAGATCTTGCTTTTAAAATCTTATTTTCTCATTTATCTTCAGGCTTCTAAGTAGGCATAAACCCTCTAAAAATTACAAGTCACAAGCTGGAAAAAGGCACAAGTTTGAAAATGGTTAAGTCTTAAACATTTTATTTGGTGCCTAAAAAGAATTTAGTTGTTTTCTGCTTAGTTTTTTGTGAAAGTTTTTACAAGTTTTTCAACTAAGGCCAAGGGACCAAATTTTTATAAACATCTCACTTCGGTGCATTAAAATAAACACTCACATTTAGATTACATAATCTTAAGAGTGTTTTATTTTATGCTTGTTCTTTCAAAGTTATTTATTTTCATAAAATGATTGATGCGTGTATGCTCTCCTCCCATCCCCTTTAGGGATCTCGGGTAACCAAAAGCACTCTTTATTTGCCTTGGTTGCTTTAGTTCGAAGTGTGAAAGGAATGTTGTTAAGGCCCTCTCTAAATCCGTATGGTTGGGGTGATACAAACGCGACCCTAAATTCTTTTTTCTTGTCTTTTATTTATGCATTTTGGCTTGTAAATAGGATTTTATCACCTCCTCATGGGATATGTAGGGAAGCGTTGACTATGGAATTCATCTCCTAACATCGTTTCAAGCCTACTCCATGGTGAGGCATATAAATTAAGTTGATGAATCGTTGGGATGGTAGTTTAAGCAGTTAAACTATCTCTGTTAGCGACTACTACCCTCAAAACGTATGATCAATTCAAACATCACACTACACTAAACAAACGATGGATGTAGTGGTTGTGAAAAGGACAAGACATTTTCACAACAAGATGATTGATGTAGATTCAATTGACACGAGGCATCTCTAGTGTTAGCCACACTTGGGACCATCTAAAAATGCATAAAAAAATAGTTTTAGAATAACCCCACTTGTCATGGACATACTTTTGATGCAGGATGAGTAGCTCGAAGTTCCATGTCATCGTACAATCTCTTGAGAGAAGGGGGTGTAAAAACCCTACTTATTCATGCATTTTTATTTTTGGATTAACACTTAAAATCCTCTCAAGAGCATGTATATTGATGGAGTTCAACAGTATCATGCAACCTTATCAGTTTTAGGACTTTAGACATTACACTTAGGTGTTTGTCATTTTATCCTTTAATTGCTTGGTCTTTTTGAGTCAAACTATTTGAAAACCAAAACACGTCATAACATCAAATACTTTTGTTATACACCATTTTATTTGAACAAGGAGGCGTCACATCGACCAAATCAAAATCATTTATTGCCTTGTTCAAATCATCATTTAGAACATTGTGTTTGTATTTTCTAAACCATGTTGTTAGTTTATATTTTTGAGTCTAGACCATTTTCCACTTTGCAAAACTTGAAAGTCCTTCAATTTTAATCTACTTTGAAATCTCACATTTCTAAGTTCTAGGCCAAGGTGCTATCGGTTTGCCGTTTGCACTTGGTTTGAGTAAACTTGGGTATGATTTCATGTTTAGATTGAAGGCCATTATATAGACTCATCATCATTCTCATTGTGGACTCAGATTATCTTGAGTTCACTCACGCTCTAAGTTCTTGGACCATTCTACATCTTATTACCATATGACAGCGTTATGCTACCCATTTGGTTTTAGCTTTATACTTAGGAGTTATTGTGTTAATTCATTGGTTCACATTGTTATCTTCCTAATCAGAAAGAGCCTCTTCTAATTTTCTAGTCACAACTCATCATAGTTGTATCTAGCTTTTACGATATTGACGTATCTTTGACTTAAGTTTGTTGTGATAGCTTGCACTTTAGGTTTCAAAGTTATCATACCCTCTTTCAATTTAACTATTTTAACCCACCAAAGTTGAGTAAATTTGTAACTATTTCTTCTAATTATGTGGTACTATGCCACTTCTTTTATTATAGTCTCATTTTACCTTGTCATTTGTTTGAAGAAATTTAAAACACACCTTTTTAACATTTATAAAACACATTTCACATCTTAAGCAAGAGTAGAGAAAAATATTCTAAACATGATGCAAATGTATACTCGTAATGGGGTCTCTTACGACCTTAGTTACGAGGAAGAGAATTATTATGATGGAAAAGATAACTCCGTGGCGTTTGAAGATATCCCAACAACTGTAGGATCTGAAGAAGATTATTTTGAACATCAACCCTTAGAAGACAAAGATGAATCCCTCTTAAGGTTGATTGAATCAAGTGCTAGGTTGCCATCAAATTTCCCTATGGAACAATTGCACACCCTTATTAGGATAGAAGAGAAACATCGAGAACAATCCCCTGCTCATATTACAAAATCCAACATTGCTTCTTCTAGCAAAGGAAAGGAAGCGCTCATAGAGTCAACACCCAACGATCAAGATTTTGCTACCAAGATTAAGAAGATAAGTCAACAATATACAAACCAAGTTATTGCAAACTTAATTGACTCTTTGGTCACTATTTCAATACACAACAACACTTTCAAAGAACAAGAGAATGTAGTAGAACAAACACAACATACTCTAGTTGAGAACAGATCTACGATAGGTCATGGTGTCTCAATTAAATAAAACAAAATATAAGAGGTTTTGAAAAATGCTTTACCAGACATGGAGCATACATTTTTTAATCACCAAGAGATTATTGTCCCCTCACAGAACCAAGGGATGAAAAACACAACACGTATTGAGGGTATTGTTCAAAACACTTTGACAAGTTCCTCTCAACTAATGCATAACTTGGTGAATCGACCACAAACTCTCCAAAATCAACAAAACACTTATAATTCATGACGACCAATTTCATGGAATGTTTATCAACACAAGAATCAATGATTAACCTAATAGACTCAATGAGTAAACCAAAATAAAGTTACAAATCATAGGGTTTATATCCCTAACAAAATAATGCAACATGGGCACATACCACCGCAATAAAATTATATTCCACCTACAAATGCACTAAACATGCAAGAGTGGAATTCAATGAAGGAAATTATGTCGAGATTAGAGACGGGAAACTGAGTCAAGAAATACAAGTTTGACGAGATATGTCCATATTCTTTTGACTTGAGTATTCTCCAAGTCCCCTTTCCACCTCATTTTGAGGCACCCAAATTTGACAAATACAAAGGGAAGGGTGACCCTCATGAACATATCCAAACATTTTGGATAGAGGGAGAGTCACCAATACCCATTCACTTATTAAATATATTGTACCAATATTAATTGATGTTAAAGAGGGGAAAAGTCATTTTTTTAATGGAAATTTTGAAATACAGGGGAAGAAAAAATATGATAGATACATTATATAGATTGTTTTATATTTATAATGAGAATGTATCATTATATTATTAATTGTTATACATTATTATTTGATTAAAGTTGTACAATTACATGTAAATTATACACATATTTTTAATTCCTTTACAATTAAATATTAGTTTTAAATAATTTTAATATGAAATTCTATTATTTTTAGTAATAATTTATAATATATCATTCGCCCATATAATTAAACTCATTATTTTATATTTAAATTAATAATAATTTTAAATTGATATATATTTATTTTCACATACCGTGACTCAAAAGTGGGTGGGGTTGCAATCAACACATACCTTTGAACTAAACAAGCTATGCCACATTCTGAAGAGAATAAAGTGTTACTTCCATCCAACCAAGCTATGTTACATTGTGAAAATAACTTTGTTATCTTTTATTTATTAAAAAGTATTGGTTAAAATATTATAAGTATAAAATATTGGATGTTATTATTAATTCGTAGTATGGTAGTAATAAGGATTTATGGTGATTTGATGATGATAGTATAGTAGTGAGTGCACTGAGTGTTCCAAGTGAGAGGTCTTAGGATTCATTTCTAGGATGACCATTTTTTAGCGTCGTTTCCACATTAAGCTATGATATTTTATTTGTGAAAAGTATGTGATGCAATGGATTACCAGCTCGGTATTCAATGCGACGAGTGTTGGTATATGACTTGAACCCTGTGTTCAATTTGATGAGGTAAGTCCACAACCCCTGGCCATTATGGCCGTTGTGGGTATTCTTGGACCGATTGTCGCTGTTGTTGGTATTATCAGGGCAATTATGGTTGTTTGTTGGTATTCTTAGGCCGATTGTGGGTATTCTTGATCTGGGCCCCCGATTGTATCCTAGACCAATTCATAACTCCGATAAAAAATGAATATCAATTTTTAAAAAAAGGACCTATGGTTTTCAATGTTATGATTAGAGATTAATTCTACAATTAAAGAGTAACAGTCCAATTGAGCTAAGCGAGTTACACGTTCCAAAAAAAAATTATATATGTATGATATTCTTTAAGTTGTTAAACCCCACTTATTTTTTATAAGTCTTCTTGTTCAAGGTATGCTCTCTCATACCACACATATGTTCTTTTTGTTTAAGGTATGCTCTCTCATATCACCCATATGTTTTATTTAATAAAATATATCACATGCTTTCAATCAAAACAAAATCTAAATATAACGAGATAATTTCTGCTTCATATGCTTAATTGAGTTCTATAATACATAAACAATTTTAAATAAAAAGAAGTTATTAACTTTGAGTTTGCAATAACAAATGTATGTTACTCATATATGATATTGTTGTCACATTTTAAATGAATTTAACCACTAATAGCTGCCCTGGAGGTGCAAGTTACGTTGAAAGGAGTGTTTTCTTTTCATTATTAGAGTAGATTCCCCTTTTAAGTGTAAGATGTGAGCATATCAGAGTTGTTGCCAGGGTCCGAATAATGCGAATGCAATGGTCAAGTGATCACACGAGACGAAGCTGGTGCACACCACAAAGAAGCTAAAGAAAAGTGAAATCACTGAAAGAGATAATTTGCAAAAGACAAATAGAAGCAAAACCCAATATTTGATTAACTTAATATGGCCAAAGTGAAGAATACATATAAGAGAGCACGTAAGTAACTCCTCCAAAAAAGGTGGTAGACTGTAACTCCTCCATGAAAGGTGGTGACAAAGTGGTAAGAATAGAGAAGTAACTCCCATACCCAGAATAGCCGGTCAAAGGAGTTACGTATGACATTCTTATGACACCTATGACACATCTATGACACACATCTCCACATAAGCTAGCCTATCCCATGAATGTAAGAAAACTCCATGTAGCACAAATATATAATATTCCTTAATTAAATAATAGGAAAAAATAAAAACTTACACTAACACCCCCCCCATAAGCGCAACTTAGGTGGGTAGTGTGGAAATATAAAATGGGTTCTGACAATTAGACCTGATGAGGTACCCATGTACAAATGTAATCTCCCATAAGATAGAGAAAAGGAGAAAACCCGTAGGAAAAAACTCCCCCCCAAAAGAGAGACATAAAAGAAATGAAGAGGCTAGTGGGCCCCCCCGAAGATGATGCTGATGCAGATGTGGACCACACCCCAAGAAGAGCTCGTAGATGAATGAACTTGCTTTCGGTGAAAGGTTTGGTGAAGATGTCTGCAACCTACTCCGAAGACTGACAAAATATCAAGTCAATGACCTGACTATGAATAAGCTCCTGAAAGAAATGCATGTGAATCTCTATGTGCTTGGTTCGCTGGTGCTGAACCAGATTCTTGCAAATCTGAATGGTACTCTGGTTGTCACAATAAATGATGGTGGGCTGCCTGATAGGAATGCCAAACTCAAAAAGTATCTCCTAAAGCCAAATAGCCTCAGTAGCTGCATTAACAGCTCCCCTGTACTCTGCCTTTGTAGATGATATAGCAATAGCATTTTGCTTCTTGCTAGACCAACTGATAGGACCATAACCTAGAGAAAAACTATAACCAGAAGTGGACTTGTGAGCCTGTGAATCACCAGCCTAGTCTGAATCTGTATACCCAATCAAGTCAACCTCTATGCCAAATCTGTAATGAATCCCATATCTATGTGAACCCTGTATGTAATGCATGATCCTCTTAGCTACTTTTCAATGCAGCGCATGAGGTTCCTGCATAAATCTGGAGACAAGTCCCACTGCATATGATATGTCGGGCCTGGTGTGAGTCAAATAGATGAGACTACCAACAAGTTGTTGATACCGAGTGGCATCAACTAATGGTGAAGAACTGTCAACCTCAAGCTTGACTCCTGATAGAAAGGGAGTCGAAGATGGCTTGCAATCAGCGATGTGAAACTGAGACAATAAATCAAGAGCATACTTAGGTTGTGCAAGAGAAATCCTTGAATTTGCCTGTGAGATGTCGATGCCAAGGAAGTAGTGCAACAAACCCAAGTCTGTCATGTCAAATCTATCTTGGAGAGATGCCTTCACCGCTGCAATAGCCGATGAAGAACTCCCGGTGATCAAAAGGTCATCAACATATAGAACCAAAATCAGGGGCGAATCATCCTACCACAAGAAGTAGACATTGGGGTCAAAATGACACCTAGTGAAACCTGCTGTGAGAAGGAAGGAATCCATCTTAGCATACTAAGCCTGAGGGGCCTGTTTGAGGCCATAGATAGATTTCCTAAGTCTGCATACTAAGGAAGAATCTTGAACAAATCTTGGCAGCTGCTACATGTAGATCTCCTCCTCTAGGTCTCCGTGAAGAAAGGCACTCTTCACATCCATCTGGTGCACATCCCAACCATGTGTTGCAGTAATAGCCAAGGTGAGTTGGATATAAGACATCTTTGCAATGGGTGCAAAGGTCTCTGAGTAGTCAATGCCTGCCACCTGTGATAAACCCTTGGTGACCAATCGCACTTTGTACTTATCAATCGACCCATCTCCTGCAAACTTGGTCTGATATATCCACCTACATCAAACCATCTTTCTTCCTTTAGGAAGTGAAGTCAAGTCCCAATTGTGATTTTTGATTAAGGAAGAATATTCTTCCTCCATAGCACTATCCCACTCAGGTACTCTTGATGCCTGTCGAAAAGTCTGTGGATCCGAAACTGATGCAAAGAAGGCATGTGGATCTCTCTAAAAATCCCCCCTAGTACGTCTATCATTTGCGGGATCTCCTGCCTAAGTGCCAGTACTCTCAAGTGTCTGTCTGGCCCAAAGTGGCCCGAAAGTGGGCGAGTCAGGTGCTAACTCCTCATCCTCTGACTGACTAGAGGTGGATGACTCTGCATCACTGTCCTCGCTGTCTGAACTTGAAGAAGAAGAAGATGTCTCTGGCTCAGAAACCTACTGTGGTTGATCTGAATCTGAAGAATCATCATGAATAAGTAGATCTGATGAGAGAGAAGAAGTGCCAAGTGTTGAGTCTTTAGGACTCTCCTGAAAGTGGACACTTCTCTCAATGAACAACTCATGAGTGGTCGGATCTAGAAGGCGATACCCCTCAACACCATCTGGATATCCTACAAAGATGTAAGGCTTGGACTGACGTTCCATAGCTTTGTGTTTTTTCTTCGATATGCGGGCCATGGCTGGGGATCCAAAAACCCTAAGGTGCTTAACATCAGGTTTTCTTTTATGCCAAGCTTCAAAGTGTGTTATCCCTTTTAAAGCTTTGTGAGGAACCCTGTTTTGAATGTAGCAAGCATAATTGATGGCTTCGGCCCAGTACTGTGGTGCTAAGGATTTGGAGTGAATCATACAGCTACCCATCTCTTTCAAGAACGTATTTTTGTGTTCTGCAACCCCATTATGTGAAAGACTGTAAGTGACTGTGCACTACAAATCAATCCCCTATGTGGTGCAAAACTGCTCAAACCTGTTGCTGACATACTCCCCTCCATTATCAATTCAAAGAACCTTGATGGATTTCTCACTCTGTTTCTCAACAAGAGCCTTGAAGTCTAGAAAATTTTTAAACACTTCAGACTTTTGTTTGAGAAAATATATCCAAGTGTACCTAGATAAATCATCAATGAAAGTGAGGATGTAGTTGGCCCTTGTGAAAGATAGTTTGGAAAAGGGTCCCGATATATCACTGTGGACTAACTCCAAAGGTTGTGAAGCCCTCCAAGCTTTGCCTTTGTCAAATTTTGCTTCGGGATGCTTTTCAAGGGAGCACCCCTTGCAAAGTCCTTTTGAGAATTGGACACGAGGCAAGCTAATGACCATGTCATGTTTGCAAAGTTGCTCAAGGTAGCGGTAGTTAAGGTGGCCAAACCGCTCATGCCATAATTTGCTAACTCCATCTGAATGAGTCAGCAATGCCGTTGGAGAAGAATTAGGTGCAAAATGTGAGAAGGTGTATAACCTTACTTAGTGATCTGCCCTACCCACTGCCACTGTAGTATCACTATGCAACTCCCTGATAGCCACTGAATCTGGTGAAAACTCAACTCTCATGCCCCAACCAATGTGAGTGATTTGGTACACTGATAGGAGATTGGTTGAAAGAGAAGGAACACTTAGAACATTATTGAATGTTCCTTCTTCCATTTCAACTGACCCTCTCCCTGCAACGAAAACTAATGTGTCATCACCCAAATTAATTGAAGTCATGCTACAAGGCTCTAAAGACGAAAACTCAACTAGGGAAGAGCCCATGTGGTGAGAAGCACCCGAGTCAATGACCTATGAAGATGTAGAAGCTACTGTAGCTACAAGGGCCTTGCCCTTTTCTTTCTCCTTACCTTTGCCTTTTACCTTAGTAGAATCTTGGGTAGATGAATTTCGCTTGATGGACTCAGGAACACCTATGTTGTGCTTCTCTAGAAGATGAGTTAGGTGATCTATTTGTTTCTTCATGCATTTCTGTTCATCATGCCCTGTCTTCTTACAATAGGCACACTTAACTTTCTCCTTCTTAGGTTTAGCATTGGAGGAGGAAGACTCAGTGTTGTTTTTGACAGGATTGTTGTTTTCTTTCTTCTTCTCTTGGTCCTTGTTCTTTTTCTTTTTCTCTTTTGTTGAAGTCTTATCCTTACCATTTCCAGCTATCAAAGCTTGGGGTTGAGTAGACTTCATTGTGCCCATTTGAATTAGCTTATCTTGCTCCCTAGTCAAGTCGGCAATGAATGAATCCAAATAAGACATTTTCCATGTAGTGCTAAGGGCACTTTTTGTGGTATGGAAAGTGGAGACAAATACTGAATAGCTTGGACCTAACTTTGCGAGAATAGAAAGGATGAGTTGATCATCTTTCTTCTCTATCCCAAATTCTTTCAATTGAAATCTAAGGGCCTTAAAATTAGTGAAAAAGTCCTGTAGGGTGTCAAAGTTGCTAGGATTTAGACTTATGAGTTCGTTTTCGAGCTCATAACCCCTCATCTCATCAAGCTTCCCAAATAAAGTTTTTAGGGTGTCCCATATGTCTTTGGGAGTCTTGGAGGTTTCTAAATGGAATAGAAGTTCTGAAGACATGGACAAGCTCAGTAATCCATAGGCTTCATCACTACGGTTGTACCACTTGACCTTTTCAGCATCAGTGTTGGGTTCTACTTCAGTACCCATGGTGATTCTATACAACCCTTTAATTCTAAGAATGATTGACATTTTAACCTTCCATTCATGATAGTTGAAGGGTGTTAGGATTTTAAGTTGAAAAGAATCTATTTTAATCTGAATTTAGGTGAAGTTGTGTTGATTGCAAGTTGTGAAATTATGTAGAAAAGAGAATGAAAGCAAAGATTGCAAGTGCTAAAAAAGTAATCACCCCCCCCGAAATGTTGAGCCCCCCCCAAATATGCAAGTGCATGCTCAAAAGATGTCGGGTTTAGCGGAGAATTCATCTTAGAGCAATCAGTGCAAGACTTTAAACAAACACGACGTCGGACTCAGCCGAAAATGCATCCCGGGAGACTCAATTTTTTTTTGGCACTTTATAAAATTTAGTGCATTTTTGACAATTATCTAGCCTATGTTGTGGAGAATTGAAAACTAAGCACTTTTTTAAAAGACGACACTCGAATCTAAGCTACCGTTTGCAAGATTTTAAAGTTTTAATTTCTCGTAAACTAGTAATTTTTCAAAAAAATAGCACTAAAATATTTTAAAAATATCTGTTTTGAGAGATAAAATGGCCTTCCAACCACTCGTTGGACTCGGCACAGAGCGAGGAATCCAAAGGAGGTCTTTGTGAGGGGGAATTAACCTTCTGCAAATCCGGGCCTCACCCTTCGTTTTCGACAGGGGAAAACTCAAGGTTTAATTAAAACCCCCAAATTCCCAAAACTTAAAATTGTTCCTAAAAATTCATTTCTTACTCAATTTGACTGAAATAAATTTTGAACAATCAAATTTCAATTGAGAATTTAAGAACAAAGACAAATTTACCAATCAAACTACTTGTTGAGGGCCCACGTGAGGTGCCAAAGAGAAAAAGTGCGCCATTTTCAAAAAGACAGCAGTTTGGATTATTTTCGCTGATTTTCACTCGTTGTTTGACTGCTCCACGCAGGGGTACGGCCAAGGATCAGGTGTACGGAGAGCAGGTCTGTTTAACAGAATTCCCAACGCCTTTTTTCTACTGTTCAACAGCGAAGGTGAAATATCAACATGAAACGCCAAAGCTTGGAGGAGAGTGTGATTGCGCAGGTGTACGGACTGTATGGTCCACGCCAGTCTTCAAGGCAGATTCCAAACCTCAACTTCACACTTCAAGATCGATTTCACACCATACATTCAACACCAGCATTCAACAAAATATCCAAATGCCTGGGTTAAGGAGATAAGCGCCAAAGTGGAAGAGATGACTTTTCAAGAGACCCCAAGTCATACGGCTCATGCAGCGTTCAAGAAAACTTAAGAGGTTTTCCACATGTTAGACACCAACACACTAGTTTTTCAAAATAAATTAATAGCATAACCAGACACACGATTACCGGGGTGGCTCTGATACCATATCGGAGTTGTTGCTAGGGTCCGAATAATGTGAATGCAATGGTCAAGTGATCACACGAGATGACGCTGGTGCACACCACAAAGAAGCTAAAGAAAAGTGAAATCACTGAAAGAGATAATTTGCAAAAGACAAATGGGAGCAAAACCCAATATTCGATTAACTTAAGATAGCTAAAGTGAAGAATACATATAGGAGAGCATGTAAGTAATTCCTCCACAAAAGGTGGTCAAAGCACCCCTAGAATAGACTGTAACTCCTCCATGAAAGGTGGTGACAAGGTGCTAAGAATAGAGAAGTAACTCCCATTCCCGGAATAGCCGGTTAAAGGAATTACTTATGACATTCTTATGACACCTATGACACATCTATGACACACATCTCTACATAAGCTAGCATATCCCACGAATGTAGGAAAACTCCATGTAGCACAAATATATAATATTTCCTAATTAAATAATAGGGAAAAATAAAAAACCTACACTAACAGAGCACCCCCTAATATGCGAGAATTTAACCTACCAACATTCCCTGTCATTTGGGACCAATTGCCAATTGACCACCAAAATCTCTTACCCAGAAACTCTTCCACCATGACATTCACATTGTATCTCCAATGATGCCCCCTTATGCACCCATGTGGCATGCACTTTGTAAAATATTTGGTACTCACTTCAACCACAATGAAAATAACAAGATAGACTCCATAACCTTAATGTATTTCCCCCACATCAATAACATCGTATTGTTGATTCGATCTGCACATCGAACTTGGAGTTCTTCTATAATCAAATAAAAAATAGTCAATAAATTATGCCGCCACCTTGCAAGATACAACCCCCTTTGTAATGGGTGCAGGTCATGTAAATCCAACAACTACCTTGAAGTCGGGACATGTGTATGATATGGTCCCTCTGGTATATAATATACCTTGAAATACCCTATCAGTGCAAGTTATGTATGGCCTTGCCCTTTATTCCATGGGTATGAGTATGGTGTTTATGTATATTCTTAACCTTGATGTAATTTTTCAGTTGTCAATATATTGATAACGTAGACGAACATACGCTACAATATAGACTTTGAAGCCTCAATTTCTTATCTCCATATCAATAACATTGCAGCGTTGATTTGAGTTTCACATTGGATGTGGAACCTTCTCACAATCAAATTATAGTGAATTTTACATGAATTGCACCCATTCAAAAAGGGTCTGTAAATTTCTGTGTCGACATCCATGATTGGACATTTTATATTATCAACGGTGGTGGAGAATGTCATGAGAGTTGATTTGAATATGAAAGAGCTCCACATCCAATGTTTGGATCTACTTATTACTAAAATGACTCTGATATGGGGATAAAACATTGAAGTTCCAAAATCTACATTTATATATAATGATTATAAATATAAGGCATTACAATGTCTCTGATCATGGGCCTTTGTTCCACACAAACTCCTTGTCTTCCTCTGAAGAAAACTGAACCATGAAGAATCCATTTCCTAGCAAGAAGACCACAAATGCAGACATTGAGTGCCAAGAGGATTTTATCCAAGCCATTCATCTTTCAAAATATGACTACTTCCCTAATAAATGAGACAGCCAAATTGCATTGATAAATGCGACATGTCACTGAACTTTGAGCGTGTATTTTTCCAAGATTTTCGTCACTTGAAATACCTTATCATTGCCCCTCACCATCCCCGCCCAACGCACCTTGGAATGTTTATAATCTTCATTCACGATGAGATACCTATTGATAGCTATAATATAGTACCACTCATTAATTAAATAGATACTCTAGAAATTAGTTTAGTTAAAAAATTAGTTTATTAACTATTAATATAATAAGTAATAATATATTTAATAATAGTAATAATAATATATTAACTATATTATAATATATATGTTTGATAAGTATATTAAATATAATATATATTCAATATAATAATATTTTAAATTATTATATTATAATAATTGCACGTGATAATATTCTACCAGATAGCATTCACTGTGCCTCCACATATGGCGGATCAGCCAGATTACTATTATCACTCCTGCCAAACTGCGCAATACCCATATCTCTGATAATTTCAAGCCCAAAACTTCGTATTGTCCAGATTTCAGATGATCGTAAGGATGTGCAGAGGCTGCGGAGAACAATCCCACTGCTAAAATTGCAATGAAAACCCATGGCTGAGTACCAAATGTGGCAAAACGCTTCATGTTTGTTTTGCTATGTGCCGTACCCATTGCAGGAATCGTCCACACAGATTTATGTATTCAGTTGCAGGAAAGGGCCGTTGGGTTAATAATGAGAGAGGAGCATTTAGTACAGGTTCATTCAGCGACTGGAAGTTGAAGGTATTATTAATTCTCATTGAATGGCTTTGAATTCACAAACCAACCAAATAGTTTTCTAGGATAGAGGGAGAGTCACCAAGAACCTTTCGCCTATTAAATACATCGTACCAATGTTAGAAGAGGGGAAAAGTCATTTTTTTAAAATGGAGATTTTGAAATAAAGGGGGGGCGGAAAAAAAAAAAATCAAGTGGTGGTTAAGAGAGTTTAATAGTAGCGTTGCCTTGGATACATGGTTGCCAAGTTTGGATTGGAAGGCATACAGTTACTGTGGTGCGCACTGTGTGGATTGGAGAGCGATTGGTGTCGTAAAAGTATTTTGCAGTCCATGGTTTTCTGGGTATGGTAAAGCCCTACACTTCCATGCAGATATGGTATTTCCCTGGTGGAGTGGCATAGGAGACCAAGATTACTCTTGGAACTTGATTGAAACCTTGAGTGGGCATGGGAACAAACAAAACAGGGGATGTTGTAGGCCCTCCCCTTATATCTTTGTCATCCATTGCATGGCCACCCTTTAGTGGACTTCCTATGGGGTGGATGATGTAAGATCCTATAGACATCCAATTCCTAAAATTGTTGTATTGAAATTGTCAATCTAGACAACATTTTGCAAAAACGCACAATCTAGGCTAAAATCATTAAAACGCGTTAAATGGTTCGAACTTGTCACGTACAGGGGCCGATTTAGGTTAATGTATTCATGAATGGAGCAATGCATTTTATGTGATTATTATCTTTTCTCAAATCACTTTGAGTCAAATTGTGACCAAGCAAAATGATGATCTGGACCACTGAATTCTTTTAATTCAGAAGCACGCATCATGTGCATGTGTTATTTCGCATCCACAATGCTCTAAATGGGGTATTGCTCTGTATGCAACTAACCCCTTCTAATTATATTCCAGTCAAATTATAACTCAGTAAATTGACATTTCGACCAGTTTGATTAAGTGAACAACCAATTTCCAAAAAATTGCAGAAAATTAATTAAACCCACTTAAACAAATTAAACTAAATCAACAGCTTAGGTGAAAAATCCATGGAAGATATTGAAAATCTATTAATTGGAAATTCATTATTCAATTCTGCGTCATATGGTGACATCATCAGTGGGGTGGCATCCACAAGCCATTAATGGAACAAATATCTGGTTCAAGCCCTCCCATACCTCATTAATGTCTCATTCTTTCAAATTTTAATGAGGATATTTATGGATTGAGCCTCCAAAACTGAATTGATTCATGGCCACACATCTTGATCTCAAGATGGACGGTCATGGTTGATTCTGATCATTTCTAAAAATCTATAAATAAAAGGGATAAGACCACCACTTATAAGCTTCATTCATGCAAACTTATTATGCAAAAATTGTAATAGACAAGCTTCAACTATTGACACACATTGATCAAATTCATGACCCTGATTCATTGGTGCATTGAGAGATGATGGAGGAGGAAGACACTCATCATTGACAAAGACTTGGAGTACCAAATCAAGGAAAACCACGTTTCTTGGCCACTCTTGGAGGAGAGATGTTTTTAGGAAGGTTTGATAGTTGTGTTCCTTCTTTTAATAGCTATTAGATTTCATTTGCAAAATCTCATGAGGGAGTTGGCTTAATACATTATGTTCTTTATGCTTATTTGGGTTTTACTCTACTAATGCATGGACTAACTTGCTTTGGATTCTTACTCTACATTTTGGCACTCCCAATGGGATCACACATCCAATACAAGCAAGGAAACTAATATGCAACTCTTAAATCTTCTAATGAATGCTTAAAAGTCTTTAAAAATCAAGTTTTATCTTTATTTTTCATGTATTTTAATTCTTTTTAACGACATAATTTACATAAAGACCGACATCAATTCAATTTGACCGACATCAATCCCACAATACTGGCATAGATTACTATGTAAAGGGCCGAACACGATAGAAAATGTGATTTATGGGTTTCCCTTGAAAGTTTTTGGGTTTTATTCTGTGTTTTGGAACTTGCGTGTTCTATGTTTGACCTTTGTTTTGCAGGATCTAGAGAGCTTTTGGATTTTCATGTTTGTTTTACTAACAGACTTTTTTGTGAAAAATCATGTTTTGTTTTACTGTGTTTATATAAAAATTGATGTCAATTTCAGTTGACCAACATCGACCCTCTACAAACCGATCGACACTGATTTCTGTGAACCGACATCAATCCCTATATGGACTGAAGTCAGTCTCTGAGACAGAAAAATAGAGACCGGAGAGATTGCTTTTGAAATTTTATTTTCTCATTTATCTTTGGGCTTCTAAGCAAGAATAAACCCTCTAAAAATTACAAGGCACAAGCTGGAAAAAGGCACAAGTTTTAAAGTGGTTAAGTCTTAAACATTTTATTTGGTGCCTAAAAATAATTTAGTTATTTTATGCTTAGTTGTTTATTAAATATTATATAAGTTTTTCAAGTAAGGCCAAGGGGCCAAAATTTCATAAACATCTCGCTTTGGTGCATTAAAATAAACACTCACATTTATATTACATACTCTTAAGAGTGTTTTATTTTATGCTTGTTCTTTCAAAGTTGTTTATTTTTGCAAAATGATTGATGTGTGTATGCTCTCCCCCCATCCCCTTTAGGGAACTCGGGTGACCAAAAGCAATATTTATTTTCCTTGGTTGCTTTAGTCCAAAGCATGAAAAGAATGTCATTAAGGGCCTCCCCAAACTCATATGGTTTAGGTGATACAAACACAACCCTAAAGTCTTTTCACTTGTCTTTTATTTATGTATTTTGGCTTGTGAGCAGGATTTCATCACCTCCTCACGGGATTTCTAGGGAAATGTTGACCTAAGAATTCATTTTTTAGCATCGTCTTAAGCCCACTCCATGGTGGGGCATATAAATTGCGTTGGTGAATCATTGGGATGGTAGTTTGAGTGGTTAAACTACATCCATTTGTGACTACTTCTCTTGGAATGTATGATCAATTCGGGCATCATACTACACTAAGCAAGTGACGGATGTAGTGGTTATGAAAAGGACAAGACCTTTACACAACAAGCCGATTGATGTAGATCTAATTGACGTGTGGCATATCTAGTGTTAGTCACACTTAGGACCATCTAGAAACATGTAAAATTTTAGTTTTAGAACAACCCCACTTGTCGTGGACATATTGTTGATGCAGGACAAGTAGCTCAAAGTTCCATGTCATCGTACAATATTTTGAGAGAAGGGGGGTGTAAAAACCCTACATATTAATGCACTTTTATTTTTGGATTAACACTTAAAATCTTCTCAAGAACATGCATATAAACAAAATTTGATAGTATCATGCAACATTATCAATTTTAGGACTTTGGTCATTACACTCAAGTGTTTGTCATTTTATCCTTTACTTGCTTGGTTTTTTTTAGTTTAAAACTATTTGAAAACCAAAACATGTCATAACATCAAACACTTTTGTTATACACCATTCTATTTGAATAAGGAGGCATTACGTTGACCAAATCAAAATCATTTCTTGCCTTGTTCAAATCATCATTTAGAACATTGTGTTTGTATTTTCTAAACAACATTGTTATGCTCTCCATCTGAGTCTAGACCAATTCCCACTTTGAAAAATCTTAAATTCCTTCATTTTTAATCTAAATTTGAAATCTCACATTTCTAAGTTCTAGGCCAAGGTGGGATTTGTTCGTTGTTTGCACTTGGTTTGAGTAAATTTGGGTACGATTTCCTGTTTTGATTGAAGGTCGTTATATAGACTCATCATCATTCTCATTATGGACTTAGATTATCTTACGCTCGCTTAAGCTCTAAGTTCTTGGACCATTCTACATCTTATTACCATGTGGTAGCATTGTGTTGCCCATTTGGTTTTAGCTTTATACTTAGGAGTTCTTATGTTAATTCACGTTTTGAGCTTCTTGGTTCGCATTGTTATCTTCCTAATCAAAAAGACCCTCTTCTAATTTTTTTAGTTATAACTCATTATAGCTGTATTTTGCTTTTATAGTATTGATGTATCTTTGACCTAAGTTTATTTTGCTAGCTTGCACTTTGAGTTTCAAAGTTATTATACCCTCTTCCAATTTGACGATTTCAACCCACCAAAGTTGAGTAAATTCATAACCATTTATTCTAATTGTGTGGTACTACACCACTTATTTTATTATAGTCTCATCTTACCTTGTCATTTGTTTGAAGAAATCCAAAATGCACCTTTTTAACATTTGCAAAACACATTTCACATCTTAAACAAGCATAGAGAAAAATATTCTAAACATGACATAAATGTATACTCGTAGTGGGGTCTTTTATGGCCCTAGTTATGAGGAAGACCATTATTATGATGGACAAGATAATTCTATGGTGTTTGAAGATATCCCAACAACCGTAGGATCTAAAGAAGACTATTTTGAACATCAACCCTTATAAGACAAAGATGAAGCCCTCCTAAGGTTGATTGAATCAGGGGCTAGGTTACCATTAGATTTCCCTATCAAGAAATTGCACACCCTTGTTATGATATAAGACCAACAACAAGAACAATCCCTCACTCATATTATAAAATTCAACATTACTTCTAGCAAAGAAAAGGAAGCTCTCATAGAGTCAACACCCAATGATCAAGATCTTGCTACCAAGATCAAGAAGAGAAGTCAATGATAGGTAGACCAACTTATTACAAACTTAACTGACTCTTTGGCCACCACTTCAATACACAACAACACTTCTAAAGAAAAAGATATTATAGTAGAACATATGCAACATACTCTAGTTAAGAACAAATCTACAATAGATCGTGTCATCTCAATTAAACAAAACAAAATATAAGAGGTTTCACAAAATGCTTCGCCAGACACGGAGCATACATTTCTCAATCACCAAGAGATTCTTGTCCCCTCACAGAACCAAGGTACAAAAAAATATCACGTATTAAAGGTGTTGTTCAAAACACTTTGGCAAGTTCCTCTCAACTAACACATACCTTGGTGAATTGACCATAGACTCCCCAAAATCAATAAAATGCTTACAATTCATAGCGACTGACTTTAGGGAATGTTTATCAACCCAAGAATCAACAGTTAACCTACTCGACTCAAGGAGTAAACCAAAAAAAGTTGCAGATCATAGGGTTTATATCCCTAACAAAACAACACAACAGGGGAACATACCACCCCAATAATATTATATTCCACCTGTAAATACACCAAACATGCAAGAGTAGAATTCAATGAAGGAAATTGTGTCAAGGTTGGAGATGGGAAATCGAGTCAAGAAATACAAGTTTGACGAGATATGTCCATATCTGTTCAACTTGAGTATTCTCCAAGTCCCCTTTACACCTCATTTTGAGGCACCTAAATTTGATAAATACAAAGGGAAGGGTGACCTTCATGAACATATCCAAGCATTTTTTGTATTTTGCTAAGAGGTAGCTTACAACAATGTTTACTTGCTTTGCTTGTTTCTATGTAGTTTGACGAGACAATATTTAGACTGACTCCTCAAGTTACCATAGGGATTGGTGGCAGGCTGGAATGATCTATCTAAAAAATCTATCAACCATTTCTGTTACAATATTGAACATGAGTTAACTGAGGTCGACTTATGCAAAGCTAAACAATGAGATGGATAAAGCTTTGCAATATATCTACAGTGGTGGAGAGCATTAGCTAGACACTTTCAACACAATTTTCTAGATAAATAATAGGCCAGAATTTTTGCACATAACCTACACCTTGATGTGGCTCATAATTTGTGACTCGATTGTGAAAACATATTCAAAGAAATCATAAACAAGAGTGTGCATATTGAAAAGACACTTATCACTAAAGGTCTTGTCAAGTTTTACTCATAGGGTAAAACATCCAATCAGACCCTATCACATGTTCAAGCTATTTCCATAGAGAAACCTTAGGGGTTTACCAAAAATAAAAACATGGTAGGGAATGGAGTGACTGAATCTAGACATGTACAAATGGTGTAGGCTCCGCCAACACTAAATGTGCAATTATCTCCACCTAATCCACCGACTGCTTTGTAAAGGGTACCTGTAAAGAGGGCATTTAATAAATATAGAGTCTTTAACAAATTGAGAGAGCCTACTGAGGTCGTGTTCCAAAAGCTCGTAGATGCTAATCTGATTATGTGGCCTATACCCAGGCCATTTTTTGAAGATTAATACAAACCCAATTAGTATCAAGTAGATTAGTTTTATAAATTCCATCATGTTATTTGTCATGGTGCTTATTGATGTGATCAACTGAGACATCTCATTGAAGATTTGATTGTAAGTAGTGAGTTCAAAATAAAATTTGCCTCATAAGACACTAACTAGGATATGGGCATTTACAAAGATCCATTTCCTAGGCATAATCAACAGCCAACAAGAAACAACCAGAATCAAGGGCATAATCAAGGCTAGAATCATAATCAACATGATCATAATTGGGGTCATAATATCCATGCTAATAACTTGGGTTACAACAACATGCCTTATGATTACAATAACACTATGGGGTGTATTTATACAAACCATGTTATCACCATCATTGTCAAAGCTCGTGAACCATCCTATGCTTCTTGAAGTACCAAACCCCTCATTATAGGGTCAACACCCTCCCCTTCAAGTAACATCACATCGATTACAATCAATTTTTTTGCACCTTAGTTTTCATGGGTTACTATCTCTAGACCCCCTTCTAATTATAATGTCTCCTTGCCAACTCAAAATTGTGCCAACGTAACCAGATGCCCATGAGTCACCATCCAAGGCCCTTTGCCTTTGTCTTTCAATTATAATGGCTCCTTATTGACTCAAAATTATGCTAATGTAAATATATGCCCATGAGTCACCATCTAAGTCCCTTTGCCTTTGTCTTCTAATTATAATAGCTCCTTGCCACCTATAGATTGTGCAATCGTAACTAAACACTCATGAGTTACCCTTTAAATCCCTTTGCCATCTTCCAATACTAGACCCAACATGAACATTATGCCTTTGGATCCAAAGTTGAACATTGTGCCAGCTAAGACCAAACCTTCTCATGCTTTTATTGAAAAGTTGTATAGTATCTCAGATTAATTAAGTAAAACCCCTACACAAATTTCTATTTTAGATTTTTTGCGTATGTCTAAAGTCCACAAAACTATTTTGAATGACTTACTTCAATAATCTAATGTTACCCAAGACATTAACCCTAAATAATTCTAAACACTTGTAGGCCTTTTATCTCCATTCCAACATGTCACATTTGATCAAAGAGACATGTCCACTCTTGGTCCTAGCCATAACAACCTCTTGTATATTGAGGTCATCATTGAAAACCATAAAATCAAGCAGGTTCTTATAGACAATGGTGGAGGGCTGAACATAGTGTCCCTCAAGCTATTACAATGATTGGGTTATATTGCAAAGAACATCCATCTAGAGATAATCACAATCAAGGCATATGATAATGCCAAAAGGGAATATTTTGAAACTATTTGTTTACCAATCATTGTTGGGTTTGTGTCCCATCATACCTTGTTACATATTGTGGATATTAAGTTGCCTTATAACATAATTCTTGGTCATCCTTGGATCCATGAAGTATAGGCTGTCCCATCCACTTTACATCAGTGCCTCAAGTTCGCCCATGATGGGATTGAAGTAACCATTCCTACCAATCTACAACCCTATTAGTATTCCAAACACCTAGAGGCTAAATTTTTTAATTATAACTATTGTCCTGATTCGAAATTTGTTACGAAGAAGAACAAGGAAATAGTTTTGCATTGGCATAAATCTAATTATATCAAATTGAGTGACCTTGCTTCCACTTACACTGATCCATTTCCTATAACCCTTGCACATCAAGTCATTATAGAGGATGTAGGCTTTGCCACGTATCATCTGAAATATGCCTTCCATATTGCTAGGTTGCCCAAGTATCCCAATTTTTTTAGTAAACCCAAACCTTCCAAAAGCCCTTGTAGACCCAATATGATTTAGTAAAAGAAGAAAGATACATAGAAACCACCAATGGTATTCGTATGTGCTACTTCAAATCAGGATCATGAAGATTTCACTAAAGGAGATTGGTTATATTTTGACAACATTGTTGATTATTTTCAAAATCTTATATATCTTATCCCTAATCAGATTATTGATAACTTTGATTATACAAGAAAAGACCTTGAGCCATGAGATCAAGGAATCCTAGAACCAATATCAGTTGGTAAACCAAACATGAGTCAAGGTCTCAAATTTATACCACATGGGGGTGACCTTATGTATTTTGATAGTGATTTTTATGAATTGACTAACAATGAGACTCTTAGCAGCAACGTAGCATTCCATTACAATATTTATGATGAGATTGCTGACATGGACTTATTTGAATCAAACTCCATTAAGACTATCACGTCCCATTATTCCCTTTGCCTTTGGCATCTCAAACTCATTGATTGGGACCAACAAAATCATGTCATATGCCTTGATGAATTTCAGAATGAGGAATCTATTACTGAATACATGGGCCTCAAAGACATATTGGCAATTGGTGATCATAAACAAGGCTTTGATTTCTCTTTGGACCCTTTTACCTGCTTTGGAGAGTAGACAAATTTTCTTGGTCATGAAAAAGATAAAACATTGATATCCTTGGGTGAAAACCTCCTTTTGAAGTGCTCATTGGTCAAGGAATGTAGTAAATAAAAAGACAATCCCTTGAGTGAAAACCTATTTTAGGCACTCTTGGATGGGGAAGATTGCTCATCTCCAAAGGATGCACATGGTCCATCAAGTCCTAGCTCCATAGCCAGTACCAACATCACATCAGAACAATAATAAGTCTTTGAGTGGCTCAATTTTGACTTTATTGAGATATTTATTAATTGACCATTACCTAAACCAATAGATTCAGATTCATCCCAGTATCCAGAGCTTTGGGAAGAACAACCAGAAGCTAGAATAAAAGAATAAGATCAAGATCAAATGCTGCCTACTATTTTAGAAGATGGTTTTAAACTCCTTATAGAAAACACTATTGAAGTAAATCTGGGGACTTATGATAGTCCAAAAATTGTTTATCTAGGATTCTCCCTCTTTGATGAGGAGCATGACCACATTATCACCATTCTGAGGGATTTCATTGATATCTTTGCATGGGCTTACTCTAACTGCTAGGCTTAGACCTTGACTTTATTGTGCATCAACTTGTTATCTATCCAGATGCTAAGTCAGTCAAAAAAAATTTGAGGAAGATGCATCCACACATCACTCTTTTGGTAAAATTAGAACTAGAGAAATTATTAGGATCATGATTCATCAGACCCCTAGACTATTCTGAATGGATATCAAACATAGTCCTAGTCAACAAAAAGCCACAGGGTATACATATTTATACTATTTTAAAAAATATCAATAAGGTTTGTCCTAAAGATGGTTTTCCTCTGCCCAACATTGAAATGATTTTCAACTCTATTGTTGGGTACAAGATGCTATCTCTCATGGATGGATTTTTTGAGTACAATCAAATCAAGATAGCTCAAGAAGATCAACACAAAACTATGTTCACCACATTGTGGGGAACATTCTATTATCAAGTCATGCCATTTAGTTTGAAGAATGTTGGAGCCACTTATCAATGTGCTATGACTGTCATCTTCCATGACTTTATGCATGATATTGTTGAAGACTATGTTGATGATATCCTAGTTAAATCTACATGTGCCAGACATCCTGATGTTCTATGGAGAATCTTTGAGAGACTTCATGAGTACAAGGTCCACCTAAATCCTAAGAAGTGTGTCTTTAGCATCACTTCATGGATATTTATAAGATTTATTATGTCACAAAGAGGTATTGAGGTGCATCATGTTAAGGTCAAGGCCATTATTGAAATGCCTCCACCTTCTAATGTCAAACAACTCTGTAACCTACAAGGAAAGATCCAATCTATTTGTAGGTTCATTTCATAACCGATAGATAAGTGCCACCCATTTACACATCTCTTGAAGAAAGGGGTCACATTTCAATGGGACAAGGAGTGTCAATTATCATTTATGAAGCTCATAACATACTTAGCCAACCCACCAGTTTTGAGACTGCCAACACCTAGATAACCATTGATTCTTTACATTTCAATAATCGAACATGCGCTGAGGGCACTCTTGGCATAGCATAATGATCAGGGCAAGGAACATGCAGTTTAATATTTGAACCACACATTGGTGGCTTATGATCATAATTATATGCCTATTAAGGAGGCATGTTTAGTAATGGTGTTTGCCTCCTAAAAGATGTGGCACTATATGTTGAATAACAAAACTATTGTTATTGCTAAAGTGGATCCCCTCAAATATTTATTGTCCAAAGCAGATCTTACAAGCCACATGGCCAAATGGATCATGCTCTTACGTGAGTTTGATGTTGAGTACCATAACCAAAAGGCTATTAAGGGGTAGGCCATTATAGATCAGCGTATAGAAGCCCCTATTATAGACACTCAACTACTCATATTTTATTTTTCAGATGATTCTATTATGATAATATAAAAAATACTACATGAACTTGAGCCATGGAAATTATAGTTTGATGGATCTTTTACATCCTATGGATCTGGGGCTGACATTTTGTTGACTACACCCCAAGGAGATCTGATTCCCAAGTGATTTCATATTAATTTTCATTGTACTAACAATATGGCTATGTATGAAGCACTTATTGCAAGACTTCCTCTTGTATTATAGTTGGATATCCAACATTTAATGGTGTATAGATATTCTTAGTTGATTATCAATCAAACCATAGATCAGTATCAGACTAGAGATGACAAGCTTGTGCCCTAAAAGCATATTATGGATAATCTCAAGGCTCATTTCAAATCCCTAGAATTTGAATAGGTACCACGAGCCAATAACATATCTACCAATGCAATGGCAATAATTGGGTCCATGATATAGATTGATAGTAGTGTTAATGAATATCATTTTTTCATTGAAAATCTTGTATAGCTTACTCATATCTTTCTATATTTAGAAAGGGTATGCACCATTACTAGTCCCAATCCCCACTTGAGCTACCTTGGTTTCAAGACATTTATAATTATTTTCACGACCAAATATTTCCACCCAACCTTTCCAATAAACATCACAAAATTTTCCTTCATCGCATAACTCATTATACCCTTCTTGTAAACACGCTTTATCATAAAGGCTATGATGGAATGTTACTTCATTGTTTATCTTTAGGAGAATCCAAGTTAGCACTTAAGGAGGTTCATGAAGGAATGTGTGGGGCCCATACTAACATTGTAATCTTAGCTAAAAATCTCCTCAGAATAGGTTACTATTGGCCTAAAATAGATACAAATGCTTGTAATTATGTTAGGAAGTGTGTTGCTTGTCAACAACATGGTAATTTGATACATGTACCTTCCTTGCCAATACAACCGATTACTACACCTTGGCCTTTTTCTACATGGGGCCTCAATCTCATCAAAAAATAACCCCATATCTTCTAATGACCATAAACATATCCTCACTACTATCGAGTATTTTACTAAGTGGATCGAGGCCATTCCTCTCACTTATGTCACCAGGATGAATATTGCCAAGTTCATACATTACCATATCATCTATCGGTGTGGTATCCTACCCCATATTATATCTGATAATGGAAGATCATTTATAAATTGAGATGTTAAAGCTCTTTTTACAAAATTCCAAATCAAGCATAAGAAATCCACACCATATAACCTGTAGGGTAACTGTCAAGCTGAGGCATCAAACAAAACCATTGTTGCAATACTAAAGAATATTGTTAATGATGTTGGCTGTAATTGGCACTTGAAATTTTTTCTTACCCTTTGGGCTTATTGCACTAGTCATCGAACCCCCACATGATCCACTCCATACTCCCTTATTTATGGCATAGAAGCTATTATCCCAATTGAGATCAAGTTACCTTCACTGTGAGTATCCTTGGAGAATATTGAAGATGATGAAGATTATAGAGTTTCCAGTTTGCAAGAGCTAGAACTCCTTGATGGTAAGCATTTGGATACCTTAGACAACTTGCAAGCCTATCAAAACATATTGCATAGAAATTATAACAAATGCATTCTCCCTCGAGAGTTTGAAATTGGTGATTTGGTCTTGAAAGAGAATAAGAAGAACACTAACACTAAATACAAGAAAAAGGGTAAGTTTCAACATAATTGGTTGGGCCCCTATGTTATCATAGTAAATTATGGATTAGGGGCATACTGACAGGCTAATCTAGGTGGTGAAGAACTCCCAAATACCATGAACATTGTACATCTTAAGCAGTTCTACACTTGACAACCTTTTGAACGTTGGTCTACAAGATCCATTAATTGGGAGAAACTTGTGCTAAAATCATTTTATCCCACTATTACATCTTAGACCATCCTATCTTGGACCATAATCATTCTATCTTGACCTACCTTGGACTATTCTCATGAGAACCATATTATTTTATGACTTTAGACCATTGGCACTTTGGATCATTTATATTCCATTAGACTCTTTTTATCCCACCCTGGACCATCCTATCTTGGACCATATTCATTTCATTTCATTCCACTCTGGACCGTTCTACTTAGAACCAAATTCTTTTCATACCATGGACCATTGTAACCTAGACAGTTCTATTCCTTCAAACCATTTATGATCCTAACTATGACTCAGGCATTTTGGACACACTCATCACCAATTCTACAAAATAGTTTAGCCTAAAAAATATTTTGCAACTTCCTCTTATAGACAACTAAACACAGATACATCAACACATGGTTTTTACTTGCTGAATGGTTTTTTAGATTTATCTCGCACTGCATACTATTTTATTATTATTTTACTATTGTTTGGTAGGCATTATTGCCTTAACAAGATCATAGGGGTCATTTCAACCAACTTTAGCTATTATTGGAACTTCTACTCATGTACATGAATCTCCTTGATTAGTTGGTTCTCTATGCCATTGTTTATATCCATGACCCCCATTGCAGCTAGTTTAGCTCTTTTTTGAGCTCCTACCTTTGGAAGTGCATCTTCTCAATTAGGTAGTTCCTTGGGCCTTTTGTAAATATTTTATTTATGTTTCTTATCCTAAAAACACAAACATTATAAAATGATTGACAAAACAAACAAAAACATTATCTTGCACTTTTTGTTTATTTTGATCTCACGCTCTTGCCATTTTATGATCACTCATTTAAATGCTCTCGCCATTTTATGAACACTCATTTAAATGCTCTAGCTATTTTGTGAGCTATTTCCAAATTTGAATGCTCTCACCATTTTATGAGAACTCATTTAAATGCTCTCACCATTTTGTGATCAATTTCCAAGTTTGAACACTCTCATCATTTTGTGAGCACTCATTTAAACACTCTCACCATTTTGTGAGCAATTTTCAAGTTGAATGCTCTCACTATTTTGTGAGCACCCATTTGAACTCTCTCACCATTTTGTGAGCCCATTTTACTTATTTCCTCTACAACATCAATCATGTTTTTTTATCATCACTTTTTTTCTATCCCATTTCTTAGGAGAACTACATTTGGTCTGAAGTTCATGTTGGATCTTGCATCCATAGAACTATGTAGGCAACGTCCACTTGTCTTGTACATCTGGAGTCAGCTCGGCCACCCCTTCTTTTTCTTTCTTTCCCCCCATTTTGCTTTGTAATTTCCCTATCACTAAGGGCCACCTTTGTATCTTTTATTCTTGTTCAATTATGCCAATCTTATTATTTCTTAGGTTAGGGGTCACCTTGTCGTAGAGAGTAACACCTCTATTACACATATGCATATTGCTCACCTTTTTTTTCTTGCACTAACATTATGACTAACTCTTCTTTGTGTGTGTTTATTTGATTTTTATTGTTGTTTTTTTAATGCTTTATTATCTCTCCTTTTATTTTGTTAATATTTTGTTCATTGTTATTCCTTTGTTGCTTATTCTTGGTGTTTTATTGTATTCACCTTTTGTGTTACTGTTTTATCTTGTATTGCTTTGCTCTTTTGAGTTCAAATACATTCTATAACCACTTTTAGTCTAGTTTTCAGTTAGGCTTGATTTGTTTAAGATTGTATTTAACTTTTTCTTTTATTTTATTTTTCAAGTACATCTTGTTAATACAAATGGAGCTTGATTATTCATATATTTATTTCTTATTGTTTATTAAGTTGATCTTGCTTTGTTTTTATACATTCTTGTTTCTACTTAAATCCTGATTGTTCATATCTTGATTTTAAGTTAAGTTACATTTAAGTATTTATTTTTATATTTGTTTTTATTCATTTTTATTTAAATATAAATAGTTATAACTCTGTTATTGGTTTTTTTTATTGTTATCCTTAGTTATAAATATTCACATTTGAACTGGCCAATCATAATAGAAATACAATGTTGTTATAAGTCACTCATACTTATGATGCACAATTTCAGTTTTCTATAGTAAACACCAAGTGCACCAAGTCCAAAAGTCAAAGATGTTCCAAAAATCATTTTTAAATGCACCATACCATCTATGATTAGTTTGGGATGTGCATCTCCTAAATTATATTATAGCATCTAGTCAAGGCACTATCCTGTATATCCACTACCTAACATGATTTAACACTTAAACAGTGGTCTATCTTTCTTTTATCCTCATCCCATTTTCTCTTGATTTTTCATGAACTACATTGGCCTAAGGTTCATGTTGACTATGTAAGCAACACTTGGATACATGATGTATCTCGGGTCTGCTCAACCACCCTTATTATTCCCTTCATCTCTTTCATGACTTTATGCATCCTTGTATGCCTAGTTTTTTGTGGCCTTTTTAGTCATTAGACCCTTGCATTTACATTTTCACTTGCTCATCTTTAATTTATGAATTAGGTTATATCTTGGAGCTATGCTTACCAATTTGACCTACTGAGGCATAATATTTAGACCAATCAATAATCCAATCTGCCCTATTGGGGCCAAATTAATTATCAGTGATCAAAATCAACCTTACTGGGGCAAAATCAATTTATCAACTGATCAAATATGCTATACTAGGGAACCTTATTCATTCATTGACCTCTTTTATCTGGAGTAATGTTCTCATTTTTTTTTAAATTCCAAGCTCTGTAGCTTTTGCCCTCATTTTGGTAATTTAAAGTGTGCAACTTGTCTCAAGATTGATCATTCCCTAAGCTCATAGTTTTCACCCTCTTTTGGGTGTGACCAAGTGTGTCACTTATATTTTGGGATTACGTTCTTCCCACTTCCCCTTGTCTTGGGGCCCATTATATTCTATTATTTTTTTAATCATTGATAATAAACATGTGAAAGCATTAGCTTATATAGATATATTCTCATCTATGGGTTAATTTCAATATTGCTCTCTCTTTTTGAGAGTCCATCCCTCTCTTTCATTCTTACATGCCCTCTTGAGAGGGCATCATGGATCATTACCTTCCAAATTTTTTTTGACAAATTTTTCATTCTTTGAAAAAAGTTGCTTTGATAGAATGTCTCATCATGCCTTCTCAAGTAGGGGAAAAATGTAGACATCCAATTCCTATCACTATTGTGATAAAATTGTCAATATAGATATCATTATGCAAAAATACACAATCTGGGCCAAAATCACTAAAATATGGTAAATAATTTGAACTTGTCATGTATAGGTATTGATTTAGGCTAATGTATCCTTGAATGGGGAAATGTATTTTATGTGATTATTATATTTTTTCAAATCACTTCGAGTCAAATTATGACCAATCAAAATGATGCTCTAGATCACTAAATTCTTCTAATTTGAAAGCACACATCATGTGCATGTGTTGTTTCACATCCATAATGCTTTAAATGGGGTATTGCTCTGTATGCAACTAACACCTTCTTCTAATTATGCTCTAGTCAAATTATGACTCAGTAAATTGACATTTCAAGCCAAGTTCTTGGAGAGTGTGAAGATGATGCTTCAAGTGTGTATGAGGAAGAGTTTATCATTAGTACTTCACTTGAGGTACATGATGAGAAAGGGGTTATAAATAATCTTGAAAAAAGTATCTTAGGTATGTAGAAGAAGGCTAGTCTTAATGTAGAAGAACTCCATGATGAATTGGTGCAAATTGAAGTCATAAATGAGTTTGAAATATCTCCACTTGAGAAAGATGAAGGTACCATTCAAGCTAATCTTATTCAAGTTGATCAAAGTGAGGAACAAGAGGATGATTGGTAGCGGTACTTTGAATCTCTATAAGAGATTGAAGAGCTTTGTAGAGATATGTTTCCCATTAGAGAGCATGTTTATGAGAAGTTGATCAAGAGTCACTTATTCAAGACCATGATACATATTGGGTTTACTATTCAAAGCTCCTTGAAGAGTTGGATGAACTTACAACAGATGGTAAGAAGGATGAGGTCACTCAAGGATAATGTATAGATGAGTTATTACCTGATGAGATTGTTGCTGATAGGCAGTATGAAAAAGATCCTAAAGTGAAATATGAGTTTGTCTTTGTTGGTGACTGGTTTTTTATTTATGACTAATTTGAGGAGATGTTAAAAGAGTTGGTAGGCAAGAAGAGTGGCTCATTAGAGGTCATGTTCAACAAACACCTTACTTCGTAACTTGTACCATCTCTTGGAAGGAATGAGTTCATGAATTTCCCTTTTGATCCAGGTGGATCATACTTTTCCATGGTTATTTAGATTATTTTATTTATGTTTTGTCTGAAATAAGTGCTTTATTTACACATTTGCTTTGTTAGTTAGTTTCTCTTGTTGTGTGTTTTCTTCCTTGTTTTGGAGGAGAAAGTTATCTTATTTCAAGTCAAAGTTATAATTGAAATCATGGATCAAATTTGTCACTATTTTATGAGTCCAAAATTCATGTAAATATTCTGGTTCTCAAGCATAGCAGGCATGCTTCTCAGTTGAGTCACCAAAATATTGATAATTTTGATCTCACAAGTCATATTGTCACCCCTATCATTTGAAACTTTGCATGTTGTGCCAATTTTTATTATGGGTCAATAGTTTATTATTGAAATGTTTTTATAGTGATCATTAATATCTATTATTATAAGGTCTTAAGGTTGATTAGGTGAGTTAAGGTCTTGTCCTTCATTTGTCTTGTGTTTGTCTAGTCATTTCTTGGTCTTTCCAAGCCATTTTGAGTGTTGAGAAGAGTATAGAGTGTATTTTTGAGTGTCATAACATGTGTAAAGGTAATTATATGCTTAACATATGGATAATTAGGTTAATCACTTTTTAGACTAACTTCATGACTCATTTTTTTGCAATTTTGACCATTTTTGTGCCCTCTAGAAGAGGTTTTGATAGTATATGATTATTAATAATCTTAATTAAATATTTATTCACCTCATAAGACATGTTAAAGACTCAAAAATACATTTTTTAGCATTTCAATAAGAGCTTCTTGGTGAAAATAGCCTTTTTAGTGCAAAAATAGGCCTTTTTGAGGCATTCATTTTGGTTTTCAGAGGATTTAAATGAGAAAATAATATTAAAGATTCATTGGGTCTTCATAGGGTCATATAAGTGGTTTGGAGAAACTTATAGGGGAAAAAATGGCAAAAACCAACTTTTCTCATATATTGACCTTCTTAACAACTCTAAAAAGATAGTTTTCAAATGCTCAGTACGAAAAGAGGAGAGAGAGAGTTAGGATATAAAAATTTATAAATTTTTAGGGGTATAATTAATATTTAAATTAGTGTAATTATTTCATGTATTTGTATCCTCATCTTTATGAACAATCACTAAGAGTGACATCAATTCACTATAGCCTATGCATATGAGAGGGGTCTATTCTTGGACTTGATTAGAAAATTATGGAGATAAATGGTTTTTAGATATGATTTTATGTGTCATGAGGATCCTTTTCATCTTGGTTTCATCTAAAAACTCCTTTTAGTAAGGTATTTGTAGCATAAAACCGTGTTTCCTTCACTATCTTTGTGAGTGGTCTCTTGGGGTAGTTTTGAAGCAAAATGTGAATTTTTAAGTAAATGTTTTCATATTAATATGTTATAAATGAAACATATAATTCATGACATACCTAATTCAACCAATTAAAGGTTCATAACTTCTACATTATGGGTATATCTCCTTTGAGATGATGTAAGTTAAGTTTCTTGAGGTTGTAGGGTTTTAATAGACTGAGGTGAAATATATGATGATGTTTAGGGTGTTATATTAATCCATCAGTCTCATTCATCACTCCCTTGAATTTAAAATACATTAATCCATTCATCATTAAGCACAAAATCTTCACAAGCCTCCCATGGGGTCAAAACTGTAGTTTCATTGCATCAGTCATCATAATCAAGGAGTGTATTATTTATGAAGGTCAAAGTGCCTCTAAAAAATGGTTTTTTGTCACTTCATGAATAGGCCTTCAAGTTTTACATTAGAAAGCTAAGTGAAGGAGGCTTAAGAGAAGGTAGGGTCATCAAAATACTCCTCATCAACATCAAGCACTGAGCCAATATTCCCAAGAACTTAGATTAGAGGTAAGTTTCAATGGTAAAAGGTAGTTTGAGACAAGCTAAGAAGGTATTCAAGTAATCATAGAGATTAAAATCTTGTAAGATACTTGTTGTGCCTATTTTCTATACCCCTCTAAAATTCAAAATCATACTTTCTGTCATAGTGATGCCCTGGTCATAAAGCCTAAAACTATGTTGGGGACCTTTACTTATTAACAATATTAGTAAATGCATTTTGATTATGAAATCATATGATTGATCGATGATTCTATTTTTGTTTTAGTAGTTTCAAAAATCAAAGTGGATGAGTGAATAAAATATGCATATATTGTTATACTCATGATCAATTACAGTTTTGTTGGTAGTTTCAGTTTATATGGATTTGATTTATTTCAGTGATATATTTGGAAGTATTACATTATAGTTCTGATATAGTTGTTGCATCTTTTGATATAATATAATTCTATATTAGTTGTGGTCATCAGATTTAGTTATTATTAATGGATCAGATATGGCTTGTTCATCTCGATAGTTTAATGGATATTGTTCTAGAACAATAATACTTGATCGAGTTATATTAAGGAATTCACACTGTGATGTGTTTTTCTTGATCAAATAAATCTATTTCTTTCAGTTTCAGATGTATGATTATCATTTTGGCATTTTAAAAAAGTTTCAAGAATCAAAGAACATTTTCATCAGGTGTTTATAGCTTTCCTATAAGAATGATATTGTATTCGTCCTTACATGTATCAAAATAATAAGTTTGATAAGGAAATGGTGGTTCATTATAAGATTTTGTCTAGGTTCACTAAGCTTAGCCTTCTATTAATGGAATGGACCTTATCCTGGCTTGTTTCTAAATACATATGGGATTAAATATTTTTAAGATCCTAAGTTTATGATTATGAATTAAAAGGACCATGGTAAATGGCTTAGTGTTCACGATGCATAATGTTTGAATGATATATGCACTTAAGTTTGTCCTCATGAGATGAGTTATCAGGATTGCAGGGGTGACTTGACAAATTTTAGTATCGAAGCCTATGCAAGTTGGCATTGTCATTTAGTGTTTCTAGATGCTTTGGATCATGTAAATCTCAATGGTAAGGTATGCATTAATGACACACTTATCTCCTCAAAGTACATTATTTAGCATGGAATTTGGTAAGAAGTTTTGGTGAATGGTAACTTTGATAATTTGGCAAAATAGGTTAGTGAACTACTAACTTTGGTAAGAATTAGTAAGGACCAATGGGAAGTGAGTAAGTATCCCAAAGTAGTTATGAGGTGAGGTTGACAAATAAAAGTTGGTTTTCTTGAGTTAGTTGTCATTTTGAAAAGCTTTGGTAGAAGCAAATTTTTGGTTTGATGGAAATTACAGAAAGAAGGGTGAGCAAAAAGATTCAAATAGGGTTTCAAATTTGATTTCAGTTATGGAGGTTTTGTTTTCATTTCATTTGGAGGCCTGAGAAGTTATTGCATTTGAGTGTTTCCTATATTCAGTGGAAATACAGTAAATATGCATGCAGTTGACATTTCTTAAAAATGAGAGTTTGTGGTTTAAAAAGATTTGATAGTTTCTTTTCAAGTTTTGCATATACTGGTAATTGGGGTATTCAAAACATTGAATATTTTTCTTGGTCACAGATTGCAAGAAGGTTGTTGTATTCTAGTTTCAAACTCTTTGTTTTTATTTGATAAATTTTTGATGAAGCCTATTCATTCTCTTGGTTGGGTGATACCTTGTATATGCAATAATTTGGATATGGGTTTTTATAAATTATGTTGTTTGATGTCTGAATATTTGAGGTTTGAAATAGGTATGAAGGTTTTGTATTGTATATTTCTCAAGAGTTTGGAGATTCATGTGGTAGTTTAGACTTGTCTTGGGTAGAATAGTTTATTGTCATTCTAAATACAGGGTTTCATTTGCATTTCTACATTACCATCTCTTCTCAGTTTTTAGATGACATGGACTGTGTAATATTGGTATTAAACATAGCGGATGATAAATTTTATTTCATGCATGTATAAGGGTTTTTTCTCAATTTTATTGCATATATCATATTTGCAATCTTTAATTATAAATTTATAGTGAAATTGGTTGTATGAGCAAAGAAAGTTAAAGATAACTAGCATGTAGTAATTTGTTGTTAAAGGAATTATTTGTCAAGGGTTTTCAACTTTGGACATCTCAGTTTGGTTTATTCACATGCATTATTGGGTGTCAATGTTGGGATGTTGAATATGAAAATAAATTGGAATTATTGCAAATAGAAGTACTATTATGAAACAAGTTGAAAGTTACTTTTAGTTTTTTTTCACCATGGTTTTATTGTGGATTCTAACATAGTTTGGATTCTGATTCTGAGTTGGGAATTTTATTGAACATTTTTGGTCATGATAGATTTTGTAAAGATGGCAGTAAATTAGATGTGATTAATTGTTTCCTCAGTTGTATAAGTTTTGTTGAATACTTCCTTAGAATAATTCAGTTTCAAATGTGAAAATAATTTAAGAATGAAATTGGTTTGATTTTAAGTATGGAAATTAGTTTGGGTTTTTAGATACAATACAATGATGAGAAATATTTTTGGATCATGAATAATTTTTGGTCATAAGCTCAAAATTTTAATTTGATATTTTTAAAGATTATTGTTTACTTCAAAATGTCTGGGTGAGAACAACTAACATAGAATAATAATGATAGAGGATGGGGTCAAAGGTCAAACTGAGGAAGTCAATCAAACCATAGTTGAAACTCTAGTACAGTTGGTTTTTGTGTTAGACATTTTGGGCCTAGATTTTGTCGAGGTACAAGAATGTCCATTCATTTTGATGCTTCTAATCTTGATTTCTGGAATATCTTGAATTTCTTTCCTATTCAGAGAGGTTATGGTGGTTTTATAAACCATAAAGGTCATAGGGGATTTTGAGGGCAAAGAGTTGGAGCCCATGATCAATCTCAAAGTAGTTATTCACATTTTCTTGAACATCATCTTGAATATAATCCTTATCTGCAATTACAACCACTTATTTTTAGAAGAGAACTAGTTGACCAACCACTTCTTGCCCATCAATTTCTTGACATTCAATGAAAAAACCAATTAAATAGAGAAGAAGCTCTTGATAAAAACCTTAGAAACATTGCCACTCTCTCAGATACCCTTTCTCCATCAAATACTGAACTTAGCAAGCAATGTAAGAGATTGAACCTTTCAAGGGCTCATAGTGAACCAATCTTGAGGTCTAAAATGCTGAATTTGAGGGGTCAAAGATTTGGTAGTAAGAGGAAATATGTTGATATCCTTGATTATGTTGCTGAGAAGAACATTGCTAAAAAAGGGAAAGAATTTGAAGCACCTAATGATCTCAAGAGGCTTAAAAAGGTGAAGTTGGAAATCGATGATGATACATATGAGATAGGCACCAGATTGCTACCTTTTTTTGCATATAAAATATAATATAATGTTTATGTTGATCAGTAAGACAAACCTATTATAGAGGTTTTATCAGATTCAAATGATTATTGAGAATAACTTTGTTCAAAAAACTTAATATAGTTTTAAAACTTATCTTGGTATTTATTTTTGAAAACATGGATAAAACAAATATTTTGAGATATAGTCAATATATGCTTAAGTTGATAGTTTAAATTGCATTATGGTTTAAACAGGAGTAGGATTCATCAATTTATTATTTATTTTTATAATTATTTATGTGTCCTACTTTATTGTTAATAATATGGGTCCCCACCCATTAAGATTAGTTCTCGAGTTCTTTCATTTAAATAGTTTACTTTAATTATGATTTTAGAGTCTTAATTAATCTCTTCATATATTGTTTATTAACTAATTGATTTTATAAGTCAATTTTTTAACTTTAATTAATAACTAACTAAAGTCAGTTATAACTTATTTCAAAACTAAAGTTGAAGGATAAAAGGAGATCATACTTTCATTTGAAGAAAAAAGTTTAACAGGTAATGAGGACTGAAGTGTTATTCTAAAGTCATTCATTCATTTCTTCTTTCTATGTAATTTTTTTGAGATAGTACAACTTTTGCATATAGACCCAATGGTACTTTGTCTAATATTTGAGTAATAATTTATGAAACATAGATATATCCAGTTATATTTGTCATATATTACTGATCATCTGAAGTTTATTAAGTCTAAGATCTTTTGATGACTGTTATTTACAGTCCTATGTGTAGAATTCAAAGTATTCAACCTAAAAATGATGATCACTTCGCATTGTTTGTGACATTTCATTGATCTAATAAATTGTTGATTTGTCCTTTTCAAGTTTTATATTGAAAATATTAGAATTCTCATTTTAGATCTGTTTTATGATAAGACGATTCTCATGTTGAGACTCACAACTCTTTTGTAAATATTTGACTTTAATAGATAATTTATGCTTTTTTAAATGTCTTTTGGTTATGATTATCTTTATGGTTTAGTTTAGTATTTTTAGAAGTTTATTAATAGTAAGTTAGCACTATCTATTAGTTTAGTTTTTAGTTTAAATCTTTTATAGTTTATAATTTGTATTTTCTTTTAGTATTTCTTTAGTAGTTGCTTTAATATAGTTTTTTGTTCTTTTGATTCTTTTAATTTCTGCTTTTTAGTTTAATATTATTTAGATTCTCTTTTATTCTAAATATGCCTTAGTACATTATTTTATACCATTATATTCCTTAGTTTCTAGGTTTTAGTTTAGTTTTACTTTATCTCTTGTTCTCTTTAGTTTTTGTGTTAGTCTTTTATGTTCAGTTTTCCTTTCTTATTTCTTTCTTAGTTCTTGTTTGTCTTTCTTAGATTTTTCTATTAAGTGTATTCTTAACGCTTAGTTGGATAATGAACCATGGAAAAATATAATAAAGTATATTTTCATACACATATTTTAGAATCAAATTTCTATTCTTCAAGAGTTTATCTAATTAATAGATTATCTCTGTCAAATAGAATAGATTATAGATTCTTATTTCAATTGATTCTTAATTAATGTAGATTCTCAATTGTGATAATGGAATAAGTTACTTTGATAACTTATTGATTATTTTTCTATAATTATTATAAAACCCTTTTGCATCTTTAGGATCCAAAAATGAACCTCAAGAACCCTTACGATTAGACTGGTATGATTCTAATTTGACCTTCATGATAGGTGAAAGGGTTGTTTCATTGATGTGATAATATTTTCTATCAACAAATTTGGTGACTCCACTACGGAAAGTTTTATAGAATCTATTTTCTTGCTAATGGTTCTTATAGGTCAACAATTTCTAGTTATTCAACTTATTGTTAATGTTGAAGAGGATCAGATTGATATTGATTTTAATCTAACACGTTTGGCATGGTATAATCATCCCAAAGATCTCATTCAAATTATTGGAATAATCAATGAAGAATTAAAAATGATTGAATTTGAAATTGAGTGGTATTTAAAATTAACATGTGAAACTCAATGTGATCTAATAAATTTTAATAGAAGGATTCAAGAAGATAGAGTAGCAACACTATCCACTAATTCTTGTCTTAAAATTCACTATCTTTCTGATTCTTTTTCTTTTGATGACTTTGTTGAGCCTGTTAAAATTTATTTACCTAATCATCATTTAGGTCAGAAAATTAGATACAAGATAGTCATATCTTAGAGATAGAATCTATTGAAACTTCTAATGGTAGATCAGATTGTCAGAAACCCACCTGCTAGGAATCAATTAGAAGATCAACTAGATGAAGAACAATGAATACTAGAAAAGAGACTGGAAGATCTCCTTTACGGGTTACAAGATAATAGGAAAATTGAAGAACTCACAGAAGGTGAAGATGAAGAACTTCAAAAATAATGTCAGATAGATGTAGCTCCTTGGATTTCTACAAATCCAATTAAGATTGAAAACCATCTAGGTAAACTGCCTTCTCTTAAGGGACTAAACATACCAATTTTTTTTGGTGCAGCTAGAGAATCTTGGGAGAATCATTTAGAAGCTTTTAGATTGGTTTGTGCCACTCTTGGAATAACTAATGAGAAGACTTGTTTAAAGGTTTTTGCCTAGATGTAGAAGGCAAAGCTTATCAAGCATTTATTAGTCTACCAGTAAAAGTGATTGATAGTTGGAATGATGTCAAACAATAGTTAGAATTATCCTTTGAGAAGGATAGAGAAGATTTTGATTTGCTAAAATGATCTTTCAAATATTTCATTAGATCTAGATGAAACTATGTATCATTTTATTTCTAGGTTCACTAAATTATGTCAAAAAATTCCAAATGATATTAGGCCTTCTAGAAAATTGTCTAGGTTTTAGTTTTGTAATGCTTTAACTCTAAAATACAAAATGACATTAGAAGATAAATATATAATTGAATATGATGAAACCATTCAGTTCTGTATTGATTATGAAAAGAAGCTAAAATATGTAGGTTTTAAAGATAAATCTAATATAAGATTGAATTTAGATAATGCTAAAATATTAAAGGCAATTCAAAGTTTGGGAAATGAGCTGGTTGTTGTTAAAAGATAGCTTAATGATAAACCTTCCTCTTCTCGTAAAAATGTGAAAGAAGATAGTGTTTCTTATTATTTTGAGGTTTGTGAACTTGATTATAATCCTAAAACATGTCAAGCTATTATTAACTTTAATAAATATTTGCTGCATGAAAAAAAAAAGATAACTGAAGATTGAACATATAATGTAACTACTATTCATGAGTCTTCAAAAAAATAAAATATTTATGTTATTAATACTAGGAATAAGGATTATGAAGTTTCTAATAATAATAAATTAGCAAATGATAGATATAATTCTGATGATAAAGATAAAACAACTCATAAAAATGATCAAGATACTCCTTTTGCTACCGGATATAATAATTCACAATATCAACATTATAAGTCTAAATTTTTTAGGCAAACAGATGCTAAGACCTACAATATAATTGATGATTTGTCAACCATTAAAGCTGGATTTCAATTATTATAAGCTGCTAGTCTCCTCGAACAATTAGATAAAATTAATGAAGTAGTTAAAAAATCTTAGATCAGATGTAGGTTTACAAGAAGAAACTAGTGTTGAACATATATATACTCAATAGTTTGATTTCCTTACCGATTATATTCCTCCTTTCTATGTCATGATTAAAATTAGTAATAAAATAATATATAATTATATTTTGGATACTGGTGCTTCAAAAAATATTATGCTTAAGTGTATTGCTGATCAATTAGATATTTTTTATGAAGTAGATGGCAAAAAACTTACTAGTTTTGATGCAAGATAAACTAAGAGTTGTGATAAATTTCATGATATAGTTATTAAGATCGTGTAGGATGAGCATATTAGTTGCATGACTAATATTTAAATTTTAGATATTTCTATTAATTATGCTATGTTATTAGGAAGGGACTGGTCAAAGGCAACTAAAGCATTTTTTAGTAAACATGTAACTTGGGTTCCTGTTAATAAAGATATTGTATTTATTAAAAGGGAGGATTTTTATGGTACTTTGATTGAATATCCTTCTTCCAATATCTCATATATATAAATAGGTATTGGGACTTATGAATTATTGAATGTTGATGAACTAAAAAATAAGCATGAAGAAATATTTAGAAGAAACTTTTTATGGTCTCTTTACTTCGATGGAGCTTGTTCTCAACAAGGTAGTGGTGCTAGTATTTGTCTCATATCTCTTATCAGTAACATATTTCATTATGCTTATAAATTATCTTTTGAAAATACTAATAATACAATAGAGTTTGAAGCATTATGTTTGAGATTAGAGAAAGCCATAGAATTGAATATTAAACACGTAGAAGTTTTCAGAGATTCAGAGCTGATAGTGAGATCAATTCAAAAAATTTATAAGACCAATCAAACACAATTGCATCATTACACTCAAAAGGTATGGGCATTAACTAAAATTTTGGAAGCTTTAAATATTACCCATATTCTCAAAGAATTTAATATAAGAGCAGATAAACTTATAGTTTATACCTCCAATCTCACTTTTAGTGAAATTGAACCTACTGTTAATTTCTCTTTGATTGAATTATTTTATCTTAAAATCTCTAATTTAAAAGAGAGTTAGACAGTTTTCAGTTGTGATGAACATATAGATTCATTTCTCAAAGGCAACTATTTCAACCAAGATGATTATGTACTTAATTATGGTGATTATTTACAGTTATGTACTAACAAATTGCCTGCTAATTTAGTAAGTTTAAAATCTATGTTTTCTCCTAATGATCAACCCAAGGTTGTTAGAACCGAGGAACCATCAAGAAGAATCATAGGTGAAACCTTACCCATAAATTTAAGAACTGAAGATGATCCTAAATATGTTTATCTAGGGATATAAGTAACTGAAAATGAAAATGTTAAATTCATTAAATTTTTCAAAGAGTTTATTGATATATTTACTTGGTCTTATAAAGATCTTAAATGTTACAATACAGATATTATTAAACATGATATTTTGATTAAACTAAGTATTAAGCCTATAAGACATAAAATATGAAGGATTAGCCCTTTATAAGAAGACACCATTAACAAAAAGCTAGACAAAATGATTGATATTGGTATCATTTTTTTTGTAACATATTCTGAGTGGGTAGCTAATTTAGTGCCTGTAAGAAAAAAAAATGGAGATATTAGGCTTTGTGCTGATTTTAGAGACTTAAATAAACCAATTATTAAAGATAATTTTACTTTTTCAAATATAGATCAAATATTACATTAGGTTGTAGGATCTGAAATGATGTCTTTATTAGATGGATTTTGAGGTTATAATCAGATTATTGTGAATCTTGAGGATAGGCATAACACTACTTTTACCACACGTAGAGACACTTTTGCTTATAATCAAATGCCTTTTGGATTAATGAATGTTGGATCCACTTTTCAGAGGGCTATGCACGTAGCTTTTGATGATTTAATAGGCAAAATCATTCAGGTTTATGTAGATGACCTTATTGTTTATTCTAAAAAGAGAAAAAAATATTTAGATCATCTTCATGAAATTTTTACAAGATATAGGAAGTTTGGAATTTATCTCAATCTAAATAAGTATATTTTTTGTGTAACTAAAGGTAAATTTTTGGGTCATATAATCTCTAAGGATGGTATTTTAATTGGTTCAAAATGAATTAAAGCAATAAATGAACTAACTCCTCCAAAAGATTAGTCAAATTTAAGGTCTTTCTTTGGTAAAATCAATTTTGTTAAAAAATTTAAAACTGATTTTACTAATAAGACTAACCCTTTACAGTTATTATTAAGGAAAGATAATATTTATATTTGAGATGAAAACACTGATTTAGCTTTTAATTCACTAAAAAATGCCATTGTTAGTGCACCTATCCTTGCTAAACCCGATTTAAATAAAGCATTTATCGTTTATGTTAATGCCATAAAAACGGTTATAGGAGCTATAATTACTCAAGAGTTTGAAAATAATGAAGAAAAACCTATTGGTTACATGAGCCAATCTTTGAAAGATACCAAACCTAGGTACCCTCTGGTTGAAAAGTTTGTCTTTTCTCTTGTTTCTTCATTAATCGAGTTTAGATATTTGCTGATGGGAAACAAAATTCTTGTAGGATTTAACTTACCTATTTTGTCATATCTTTTAAAGCAACAAATTATTCAAGGGAGGCTTGCTAAGTGGATTCTTTGTATTCAAGAATTTGATCTTGAATTTGAAACATCAAAAACTATCAAAGAAAATGAATTAGTGAAACATTTAGCTAAAAATACAGCTTCAGTTATCAATGTCTTAGTCTTCTTTGTCGATGAAAAATTAAATGTATAACTTTATTTTAAAACAATGAAGGTTTTTGAATTTGCTAAAAAATTTAAGCATAGGCATGAAATGAATGATTGGGATTGTCTACTGGGTGAAGATGATTGGTACCATGACTTAGTTCATTATTTTCAAAATCAATCTTGCCCAAACAATTTTAATAAGAAAGAAAGACATTCATTACGGTTAAAAGCATTGAAATTTTGTTTTACATATATTTTTTAATTTTACTGTAATCGTGATGGTATTTTACTAAGGTGTCTTACTCATGATCAAACACAGAAGGTGCTTAGAGGTTGTCATGAAGGAATCTATGGTGGACATTATACTGCAAAGACAATAGCTTAAAAAATTTTAAGAGCTAGTTATTATTGGCCTACTTTATTTTAGGATGCTTATAAATTAATACATTCCTGTATGCTTTGTCAACTCTTTGTTGGTAGGGATAGATTACTAATAATGCCTTTGAATATGGTTATTCCTAAAAAACCTTTTACTAAGTGTGGCATTGATTTTATTTCAAACATTCATCCACTGTCATCTGTAGGTCATAGATATATCTTGATAGCCACAAATTACTTTACTAAATGGCCCAAAGCTAAAGCTCTTGGAAGTTCAGTCATAGGTAAAGTGATTTTATTTTTAGAAAATCATTTTTTTTTTAATATTTGGAATCCCATGTGAAATTATTTTTGATAATGGACCACATCTTATTTCAAGTGAATTTTTAGAATTTCTAAGAAAATATTTTATTATTTCTAGTCATTCATCTAAATATTATCCACAAGGGAATGGACAAGCTGAGTCCACTAATAAAAAATTGATTTCTATAATGAAAAAGTTAGTTTGTGATAACAAAAAAAATTGGCATCTCAAAATCTTCGAAGCTTTATGGGCTGATAGAACTATTGTTAAAGTAGCAACTAGTTATTCTCATTTTATGTTAGCATATGGATTCGAAGCTACTTTATCTATATAATTTTAGATTTCTTTAATGATAACTATGTTGTAATATGTAGAAGAAGATATAAATTTAATTGAACAAAGATTACATGACTTGATAACACTTGATGAATCTAAAGTAACTGCACTTCAAAAATTGGAAAAGGCTAAGTAAAAGCTAATTTTTTTTTTGATAAAAGGGTGCCTAATAAGAAATTTAAGGTTGGATATTTAGTATTATATTAGGATAAAGCTCATGAAGACCTAGAAAAACACCATAAATTTGATACATTATGATTTGGACCTTATATAATCACTACAATACTTGGTAATAATGCTTTTCATCTAAAAGACCTTGAAGGTAATTGGCTACGTTATTTGGTAAATGCTCACCATCTCAAGATGTTTTATGATTAGTACTTTTGATTTATTTTTTTTGTTTTTATTTTATTTCTCTTTCTTCATTATTTGTTAGTTTTTATTTTTGTTTGCTTGCTGCTCTTGCTTTGTTTTGATTGGACTAGTGAAAGGTTTGAAACAAAGAGAATCACATTTGAAGGAAGGATACGAGAAACTATAGAAATACTGTAACTTTCATTTTGAAAAATATTCTTGTAAACTCAAAATCATAGTAAATGATAATATGACTATTTTTTTACTTGGTTGTGAGAAGGTTACTTTATCATTAGAATTTGTTCTTAAGGCATTTGTAAATTATTTGTACATTCAACCCAAACTTCCTTATTAATTATTTTCCTTTCTTCATGCCATACTAGATGAACATTCCATCCCTATCTAAATTCATCTTTTTAGGGGTTCACACTTAGCTACTTGAAAAATAATTTTCTCGAATCACACTCTCAAGGAAAATTTGCATTTTATATATAGACAAATTTGTTACTAATCAAATTTATTTCATAAAGTTGACTAGCAAGGTTGTTAATATTATGCCTATTTTCTATATCCCTCCAAAATTCAAAATCATACTTTCTGCCATAGTGATGACCTGGTCATAAAGTCTAAAACTATGTCAGGGACCCTTATTTATTAACAATATTAGTAGATGTATTTTGATTATGAAATCATATGATTGATTGGTGATTCTATTTTTATTTCAATGATTTTAAAAAGCAAAGTAGATGAATGAATAAAATATGCATATATTGTTATACTCATGATCAAATACAATTTAATTGGTAGTTTTAGTTCATATGCATTTGATTTATTTTAGTGATATGTTTGGAAGTATTGCATTGCAGTTTTGATATAGTTGTTGCAGCTTTTGATATAATTCTATATCAGTTATGGTCATAATATTTAGTTATTATTTATGGATCAAATATGACTTGTTCATCTCGATAGTTTAATGGATATTGTTCTAGAACAATATTAATTGATTGGGTTATATCAAGGAATTTATACTGTGATGTATTTTTTTTGATCAAATAAATCTATCTCATTCAGTTTCAGATGTATGATTATCACTTTGGCATTTTAAAATAGTTTCGGAAATCAAGGAATATTTTCATCAAATGTTTATAAATTTCTCGTAAGAATGATATTGTGTTCATCCTTACATGCATAAAAATAATTATTTTGATAAGGAAATGGTAGTTCATTATAAGATTTTGTCTAGGTTCACTAAGCTTAGCCTTCTATTAATGGCATGGACGACCTTGTCATGGCTTGTTTCTAAATACATATGGGATTAAATATTTCTAAGATCCTAAGTTTATGATTATGAATTAAAAGGACCATGGTAGATGGTTTAGTGTTCATGATGCATAATTTTTTAATGATAAATGCACTTAAATCTGTCTTCACAAGATGAGTTGGCATGCATACTTGGAATAAGGTTGACGTTGAGAAGATTATAGGGGTGACTTGGCAAATTTTGGTATCGAAGCCTATTCAAGTTGGCATTGTCATTTAGTATTTCTAGATGTTTCATATCATGTAAATATCAATGGTAAGGTGTGAATTAATGACACACTTATCTCCTTAAAGCACGTTGTTTAGCATGAAATTTGGTAAGAAGTTTTGGTGAATGTTAACTTTGACAGTTTGGCAAAATAGGTTAGTGAACTGCTAACTTTAACAAGAATTAGTAAGGACCAATGGGAAGTGAGTACGTATCCCAAAGTAGTTATGAGGTGAGGTTGGCAAATAAAAGTTGGTTTTCTTGAGTCAGTTGTCATTTTGGAAAGCTTTGGTGGAAGCAAAATTTTGGTTTAATGGAAATTGTAGAAAGAAGGGTGAGCAAAGAGATTAAAAAAGGGTTTCAAATTTGATTTGAGGTATAGATGTTTTGTTTTCATTTTATTTGGAGGTATGAGAAGTTGTTGCATTCAAATGTTTTCTATATTCAGTGGAAATATGGTAAATATGCATGCAATCGATATTTCTTAAAAATGGGAGTTTGTAGTTTAAAAATATTTGATAGTTTCTTTTCAAATTTTGCATATACTGGTAATTGGGGTATTCAAAAAATTGAATGTTTTTCTTGGTCACGGATTGCAAGAAGGTTGTGTATTCTAGTTTTGAACTCTTTATTTTTGTTTAGTGAAATTTTGATGAAGCTTATTCATTCTCTTGGTTGGGTGATACCTTGTATATGCAATAATTTAGATATGGGTTTTTATAAATAATGTTGTTGGATGTCTAAATATTTGAGGTTTGAACTAAGTATGCAGGTTTTATATTGTATATTTCTCAAGACTTTGTAGATTCATGTGGTAGTTTAGACTTGCCTGGGTAGAATATTTATTGTCATTCTAAATATAGGGTTTCATCTGCATTCTTACATTACCATCTCTTCTCAATTTTTAGATGACATGAACTGTGTACTATTGATATTAAACATAGTGGATGATAAGTTTTGTTTCATGCATGCATAAGGGTTCATTCTCAATTTTATTGCTTATATCATATTTGCAATCTTTAATTGAAAATTTATAGTGAAAATGGTTGCATGAGCAAAGAAAGTTAAAGATAACTGGCATGCAATAATTTGTTGTTAAAGGAATTATTTCTCAAGGGTTTTTAGGTTTGGACATCTCCGTTTGGTTTATTCACATGGATTATTGGGTGTTAGTGTTGGGATGTTGAATATTAAAATAGATTAGAACTATTGCAGATAGAATTACTAGTATGAAACAATTTGAAAGTTACTTTTAGTTTCTTTTCACCATGGTTTGTTTGTGGATTTTGACATAGTTTAGATTCTGGTTTTGAGTTTGAAATTTTATTGAACGATTCTGGTCATGACAAAGTTTGTAAAGATGGCAGTAAATTAGATGCGATTAATTATTTCCTTAGTTGTATAAGTTTTGTTGAATGCTTCTTTGGAATAATTTAGTTTCAAATGTGGAAATAATTTATGAATAAAATTAGTTTTATTCTGAATATGGAAATTAGTTTGGGTTTTCAAATACAATACAGTGATGAGACTTGTTTTTGGGTCATGAATAATTTTTGGTCATAAGCTAAGAATTTCAATTTGGTGCCTTTTCAAATTATTGTTTATTTCAAAATGTCTGGGTGGGAACAACTAACAAAGAATTTAATGATAAAAGATGGGGTCAAAGGTCAAACTTAGGAAGTCATTTAAACCATAGTTGAAGCTCTAGGGGGTTTGGTTTCTGTGCTAGATGTTTTGGGCCTCGATTCCTTTGGGGTACAAGAATGTCCATTCATTTTGATGCTTCTAATCCTAATTTCTAGAATGTCCTGAATTCTCTTTTTATTTAGAGAGGTTATGCTAGTTTTAGAAACCATAGAGGTGACAAGGGATTTCAAGGGCAAAGAGTTGGAGCCCGTGTTCAATCTCAAATCAGTTCTTCACATTTTCTTGAACATAAACTGAACATGATCCTTATCTATAGTTACAGCCACCTATTTTTAAAGGAGAACTAGTTGACCAACCACTTTCTACCCATCAATTTACTGACAGTCTGGAAAACTAATTAAATAGAGAGGAAGCTCATGCTAAGAACCTTAGAAACATTGCCACTCTCTCAGATACCCTTGCTTCATCAAATACTGAACTTGGCAGGAAGTGTAAGAGATTGAACCTTTCAGGGGCTCATAGTGAACCAATATTGAGGTCTAAAAGGCTGAATTTAAGGGATCAAAGATTTGATAGTAAGAGGAAATCTATTGATATCCTTGATCATGTTGTTAAGAAGAACACTACTGAAAAATGGAAAGAATTTGAAGTACCTAATGAGCTCAAGAGGCTTAAAAGGGTGAAGTTGGAAATTGATGGTGATACATCCAAGATAGGCACCATAATACTACTTTTTCCTGCATCTAAAATGGAATATAATATTTGTCTTGATCAACAAGACAAACCTTTTATAGAGGTTTTATTAAATTTAGATGATTATTGGGAATGACTTGATACAGTTTTAAAACTTATCTTGGTATTTATTTTTGAAAACATGGATTAAACAAATATTTTGAGATATAATTAATATATGCTTAAGTTTATAGTTTAAATTGCATTATGGTTTAAATAGGAGTAGGATTCATCAATTTATTATTTATTTTTATAATTATTTATGTGTCCTACTTTATTATTAATAAGATGGGTCCCCACCTGTTACGTTAGTACCCAGGTTCTTTCATTTAAATAGTCTAATTTAATTAAGATTTTATAGTCTTAATTAATCTTTCTATATATTATTTAACTAATTGGCTTATAATTCAATTCGTTAACCTTAACTAATAACTAACTAAAGTTAGTTATAACTTATTTCAAAACTGAAGTTGAAGGATAAAAGGAGATCAAACTTTTATTTGAAGATAGAAGTTCAATAGGTAATGAGGACTAAAGTATTATTCTAAAGTCATTCATTCATCTCTTCTTTCTATGAAATTTCTCTGAGATAGTACAACTTTTGTAGATAGACCCAATGGTACTTTATCTGATGGCTGAGTAATAACTTATGGAACATAGGTATATCTAGTTATATTTGTAATCTATTACAAATTATCTAAAGTTTGCTAAGTTTAATATCTTTTGATGACTATTATTTACAGTCTGATGTGCAGAATTCAACGTATTAAACTTGAAAATGATGATCACTTCACATTGTTTGTGACATTTCATTGATCTAATCAATTGGTGAGTTGTCCTTTTCAAATTTTGTATTTGAAATATTGGAATTTTTATTTTAGATCTGTTTTATGATAAGACGATTCTCATGTTGAGACTTACAACTCTTTTGTAAATATTTGACTTACTTTAATAGATAATTCATGCTTTTTTAAATGTCTTTTGGTTATGATTATCTTTATGGTTTAGTTTAGTATTTTTTAGAAGTTTATTAATAGTAAGTTAGCACTATCTGTTAGTTTAGTTTTTAGTTTAAATCTTTTATAGTTTATAATTTGTATTTTCTTTTAGTATTTTTTTAGTAGTTGATTTAATTTAGTTTTTTGTTATTTTGCTTCTTTTAATTTTTGGTTTTTATTTTAATATTATTTTGATTATCTTTTATTCTAAATATGCTTTAGTACATTGTTTTATAGCATTATGTTCCTTAGTTTCTAGGTTTTAGTTTAGTTTTACTTATCTCTTGTTCTCTTTAGTTTTTGTGTTAGTATTTTATGCAGTTTTTCTTTCTTGTTTATTTCTTAGTTACTGTTTGTCTTTCTTATCTTTTTATGTTAAGTGTTTTCTTAGTGCTTAGTTGCATAATGAACCATGGAAAAATATAATTAAGTGTATTTTCATACACATATTTTAGAATCAAATTTCTATTTTTCAAGAGTTTGTCTGATTAATAGATTATCTTTGTCAAATAGAATAGATTATAGATTCTTATTTCAATCGATTTTTAATTAATGCAGATTCTCAATTTTGATAATGTAATAAGTTACTTTGATAACTTATTGATTATTTTCCTAGAATTATTATAAAACCCCTTTGTGTCTTTAGGATCCAAAAATAAACCTTTAGAACCCGTACAATTAGACTGGTATGATTCTAATTTGATTTTCATGATAGGTGAAAGGGTTGATTCATTGACGTGATAATATTTTCCATCAACAATACCCTCATGACATATAAATCAAATGGATTCTCTTCATGGAACTCCAAGAATGAATGTGATAGCTTAAGTGTCTTTTTGAAAGAAACCCTCATCTACAGTAAGGTTATAGTAGCAGGGGTCTAAGAAGGAGACATGATAAGATGACATCCAATTCAAGACTCCAATACACTTGTATGAGGTGTAATGTGATCATCCATCCAGATTCTATGTTCTAGCCAGGGTTCTAGTGATTAAGGAGGTAGTTGATAGCCTACTAGTGAAAAAGGTTAAGACTAAGTCTAAAACTTGCACTTACAATAGTCTTAAGGGTTGTCACCAATTCAACGTGTTTCAAGGGATCTAAAGAGGCCTATGTGGTTAAAAGATGATGGACACCAAGTGATTTCATTAACCAAACCGAGCATTCAAGAGACCAAGTTAAATTTAGATATGAAAATTAAAGTTTTAAGGTCTAGTATTAGACTATTTACCTTATTAGCAAAGATTAAGGTATTTTTGGAAACTTTAAAGTAAACTACTTTCTTATTTCTAATCAACCTTACAATGGTGATAGATGCCTCTTTAAGGTGGTTATGAGTTTGTAGAGCAATCAAATAGGTTTTAGATCATTTTGAAACCTTAGGATCATAGTACATACCCATCCTCTATCCATATAGGTGTCTCCCATAGTCAGTAGGCACCAAGGAAGAACACTACAAACAGTGGCTAAGAGAGGTTTCAAGGGGCAAGCATAATGTGGAGTGAAGAGGCAGCTTGTGGTGATTTTAAATAATGAATTATTACCATAGACACCCTAATTAAAGAGATATTCATCTCAAATGATGCATTGGATATTCACTATCTGTACATAGGGTAATAAGAAAATTCTGTCAACTCAATATTGAGAGAACATTCAAGGTTCTAGCCTTAAGTTGGAAAAGATAGTGAATTGCCTCAAGTGGATAGGGAGGGTTCTTAGATGCTTGTAAAGGTTATTATATGGATCATTAATCCATTATTTATAAAGTAACCACCTCACATAGACCTCATAAACAACTATAACTAGTCTTTGACCACTATAACAGGGTTTTAAGAGCATTCTAAGGAGTGATTGAGAAGTATCTTCAAAGATAACCAAAATTGGATAATGAGAGAGCTCAAATGCATAAATAGGTGGTTGAAGTATATGTAAATGGAAAACTTACCTTAAATACATCATATAAATATATTTTACAAGCTTATGAACACTTATAGCCCCTGGGTTGGCCTATATATGACATTTGAAGGAGGGTTTTTTAGTAAAGGATTGTGTTTCATGAGACTGTAGACTCTTATGAAAGTTTAAGTGATGATGATTTCAGAGAGGCATAACACCTACAAGTGATAAGACCTTAACAACCCCAAAAGAACCTAACATAACAAAATAGACAACAACCATAATGAAAAAGTAGCCTACAACCATAAAGTCTTTTGTCAAAACAATGAGCTATGCTTAAGAAACTCTGAAGAAGTTTTGACCTTCTTATGGTTTGTTGAGTCTATAAAGAGGAATAATAAAAATAAGAGACTATTAAAACCCTTGTTACCTATCATTAATTTTTATAAATCCCCAAGCATGAACTTAGTCTGTACACATCTGTGGTCACAAAGGATAATCAAGTTTAAGGGGTTAAGAGTGTTTTGATTTCAAGATGATGGCATAGTATATAGAGAGGTATCATTTAAAATAAAGAATATTATAATAAAGATACACTTAGGTGAGGAATATAATATTAATGAAATCAATCCAATTAAACCTCAACACCATCTACAGTCACTTAAGGGCAGGTTACCTTCAAGTGTCCAAGCATGAAGGATAGGAACACATTGACACATGGTTAAATCCTTGACCATGAAGTTTATTAAGAGATGATGGTGATATAAGGATCAAGAAGAAAGAGGATGGAGAGAGTTTATAACCTAATAAATATTTATTTTCTTTTAAAATAGACCTAAAACACCCCTGTTACTCCAATAGTGATCAACTACAGTTGATTGTAGTTTGACAATGAGCTGGAATATAGTGGTTTAAATGTTGGCCTAACAAATGCTTGATGAAAGGTGAAACAAATAACTATGGGAGGAAATTTTAAGAATTAATATGGTCCTTGGGAATTTTATTAAATTTATAATACAAAATATCCACTTAAAAGTATGGTGTTTTGAGGCAAGCAACATAGAAATACAACCTACAGACTAGACCAGTCAAAGTGAGCATGAACAATGAAAGGTTTGGGAAAAACTTGGATGAAAATGACCATGTTTGAAACATAAAATAGTGATATTAACCATTAAATTTCATTATATTATCACATAAATAAGGCAAAAAAGATATTTTGAGACAACCTACACTCCATATTGATATCTTGCACATAGTCAATATTCTCAAAAAGTCTATCTTGCACTTTATTGTGTTTGAGGGTGTTAAGAATGTAAAATAACAATGAAATTTTATAAAGGAAGTCACCATAACTTTTATAATACCATCATAAGTTCATATGTTTTGTGGAAATAGGGGAAGTGCCCTTTATTTTGTCTCAGACAAAGGGCACTCCCCAAAGACACAAACCCTAAAGTTTTTGAGAAAAGAAGGTGAAGGAGAGTTGAGGATTTATTGAGGCATTCCATGAAGATTATAATATATATTTAATACATTAGTTAACATAGGGGAACCATAAAAAATTATATAAACTCAACAGGGTGGTCCAAACCCACAAGTTTGCAGTCAAAGCCCACTAGCCCAGACTAGGTCTATTACCCAAAAGGAGGTCCAATTCAATTTATATCACTAAATTAGCATTAAAAATAATGGGGAAATGTTAATGGGGGATTATTATGTGTTTTAAATCTATTTTATTGAAGATAAGTTCATTTAAAATCCATTTTTTGGTACAAGATCAAAATAGGGTGCACAAAATGCAGGAATTAACTTGAGGGGCCCAGTTTGGATGCTCACACTAGTAAGGAGGTTTATCATGGGAAATAAAGGAGTTATGAGATGTTATAGGGGGTCTTGAAATTCCATTTTGTGAAATTTTTTCATAGGTTGGATGTCAAAGTTTTATAAATCATCTTTAAGGGTTAAAACTACCAAAAACCCTCCCAAAACCCCAATTTGGACCTGTTTATAGACACGGAGTTATAAACATCACCAAATGACATAATTTACTCCTGAAACCTATCATATGTTGTATTAAACTCTTATATAGTTCTTATTATGAAAATTTTCTATACCTTCACTTGTATGGAATAGTATAATTTTTTTACTTTTCCATGTTTTTGAGATAAAATGGGTGTTATGATGAGTGTAGAAGGATGCCAATCCATGTGGGAGGTATATTGAGAATTTTTTTACCTATAAAATCTCAAAAACACATAATAAATTTGTTATAGGTTCCCAAACCATTTAATCCTTTTGGGCCAGTTAGAAAATGCCTCAAAAAGGCAAGCCTTCCAAAGGCCATTTCATAGTTCCAGTACCTCCATGGTGATATAGACCACCAAAATTGAAATGGAGCTTGGTAGGATCATGGGAAAAGTGAATCAAATATTTTTTTAGGTTTCAAATATGTGTGACCTCCCAGAAATAAGATTTCTCTTTCTAGGACTAAAAGGGCTAATTAGGCCTAATTTGAATGGAAGAATGGACTAGAGTTATCGACACTTATATTTTGGACACAAAAATTTGTTAGGATATATAAGGGGATAGAGGATACCTATAAAAAGTCTTATTTTCTCATCATCACCTCCATTTTCTCCTAGACCAGGAGATTTGTAGAAAAAAAGGCTACAAGGAGCTCATGGGAAATGCATAAGTTTGGTATTGTTCTAGGTCTTGTTGAGTGTTTGATGCATTGAATTGTCTTTTACAAAGTATAGTGTGCTCTTAGGAAGTAATCCATGGTTGAGATATGCCAATTTGAAACAAACTTGAAGAAAAATCTACCTTTTCCTTCTATGCGTTAGTTGAAAATGAGCTTTTCAAGGAGTGAAAGAATGAAATGTTATATAAATGCTTCATATAAGCTTTTACAAGGTTGATATACATTTTACATGCCATTTATGAATAGATAAAAAGTAAATTCATGTTGGATAAAGTTTAATTTTTTGAAAAGATCTCTAAACTCCAAGGAAAGCTTCCTTCTTAATTCCAATGCCTAATCAAAAGACAAAGTCAAAGTTGCCTTTGGGAAAGATTGTAAGAGTCATATCAAGATATAAATACATCATGCATGAGTTTAGGATTAAAAAATGACTTTTTATATGCATTGAAGACCTACTTTCAAGGGTGAATATTTCTTCTCCAAGAATCTAGTGAGTTTAAGCAAAAATAAAGGCACTTATGTTGGTCAAACACCACCAATGAAGGAGAGAGACTTATTAAAGATTTCCAAATTAATCACCCATGAAATGATAAGCCATATTTACCAAGGAGAATGAAATTTAATAATTAAAATTCTATGTACCATTTTTGAGGAGTTATTTGAAAGGACATTTTCCTAGTTTTGGGGCTTTTATCTCCTTCTCTCTCAGTCTCTCAATTCTCTATAAGTAAGCCAATTTTTGGAATTTGAATGGATATTTAACCTGAGTTGTGGTAAGGCCATGCTCAAAAAACATTTTTAATTTCCTCTTTTGATGAATAAGATATAATTCATACTTCCTCAAAGCTTGTTTTAGTGTATTTTTAGGTTTTGTTGATGAATGAAAGTGATAGTTCATACTTCCTCTCATCTTATCCTTTCCTTCTTACCTATTTAAATATGTTAAGATCATCCTTATAGGTTGCATAATATGATTAAATATTCTTGTTTCTATGGTAAGTGCAAGCTATCTTTAGTGTCTTTGAGAGACCTAATGAACATGTGCTTTAGATCATGCATCAAGCCTGAGCCTGTGTGTGAAACATTGATGTTAGGAGGCTGTCATTTATGAATTGTAATTAGGTTTATGTAATTATTCATCCTTGTAGTTTATATGACATAAGTGGAGGCCACATTTTGGTGTATCACCATAGTTAGATAGGTTTTCCTTCTTCTCTTTTCCCTTGTAAGATGGTAGTGTAGTGTAGGGATCCTAACTGATACATCAAGGGGAGCTAGCCCTTCAAATCTAGAGATTAAATCCACCTATTAGGCTACCCAAAACCTAAAATTATCTCAATGTTACTTCAGACTGTGAATCCCTAAAACTATCTTCGTAAGGATGTAAGTCTATAAGACAATAAAAACCTTTAAAACCCTCATGTTATGGTTGTGGGAGCCTTAAAACCCCCTTATCTGATTCACAAAGGTTATGGGAGACTATAAACCCTCTTTATACTCTTTTTATTGTTGTGGGAGCCTAAAAACCCTCTAATTATGCTTTTTATAGGTTGTGGGATCCTTAAAACTCTCTTTTTTTGTCAAGGTTGTGGGAACCTTCAAACCCTCTTGTTATGCTAGTTATGGTTGTGGGAGACTTAAAACCCTATAGCTATGTTTGTTAAAGGTTGGAGGAGCCTCCAAACCCTCTTGTTGTACTTGGTTTGGTTGGGGGATCCTTAAAACCCCATTTTTGTGCCTTGTAATGTTTGGTTGTGGGGTCATCATGTAAAACCCTCTCCATGGTTGTGGGTGTAATTATCAAAACCCTCACTTTTCTGGTTCATAGCTTCGATTCAAAAGTGTTTATCTCATCAAATAAGAAATATTAGTTAAAATATAATTACTAATAATTTTAAATTGATACATATTTACTTTCACATATCCTAACTCAAAACTAGGTGGGGTTATAATCAACACATACCTTTGAACTAAACAAGCCATGCCACATTGTGAAGAGAATAAAACTTTACTTCTATCCAACCATGCTATGTTACATTGTGAAGATAACTTTATTATCTTCCATTTATTAAAAAGTATTAGTTAAAATATTATAAGTATAAAATGTTTAATGTTATTATTGACTGGTAGTATGGTAGTAATAAAGACTTATGATAACCCGATGATGATAGACTAGAGATGAGTGAGCTAAGTGTTAGAAGTGAGAGGTCTCAGGGTTCATTCTGAGGATGACCATTCCATAGAATCATTTCCACATTAAGATATGATAGGTTATTCATGAAAAGTACCTAATTCAATAGACTACCATCTCTGTGTTCAATGCAATGGGTGTTGGCATGTGACTTGAAACTTCTATTCAATAAGATGAGGTAAGTCCACAATCCATGGATATGAATACTATCCATCGTTGGTTTGGGCATTCTAGTTATAAAAATATTTGCATTCATAATTTTATTTCAAAAAACCTGTTACCCAACCTTTTTAGCCAATGAGATGTGGGTGAGTTGGTAAAGTGGCTTGGTTATTTTAAGCCCCACCCAAGTTGAAATCTCACTAAAATATATGAGGTTGGATATGGTCATCATTAGTATTCTTGAGCTAGTTGTGGCCATTGTGGGTATTCTTAGGTCAATTGTGGCTATTGTTGGTATTCTCAGGCTAGATGTGGTCATTGTTGGTATATTTGGTAAATGTAGTAGATGATAATTTGGGGATTTGGGATCCGATTGTGTCTCAAACCTATTCATAGCTCTAATAAAAAATGAATATCAATAAAAAAATAAGGACCTAAAGTTTGCATTGTTATAATCAGAATCTGATTTATAATTAAGGAGGAATAGTCCAATTAAGATAAGTGAGTTACATATTCCAAAAAATTTTTAATATATGTATGATATTTTTTAGGTTGTTCAATCCCACTTATTTTTTATAAGTCTTTGTATTCAAGGTATGCTCTCTCATACCACTCATATGTTTTATTTAATAAAATATATCACTTATTTTTTTAGTCTTTTTGTTTAAGGTATGCTCTCTCATACCATCCATATGTTTTATTTAATAAAATCTATCTCATGCTTTCAATCAAAACAAAATATAAATATAATGAGACAAATTTTGTTTCATATGCTTAACTAAGTTATATAATACAAACAATTTTAAATTCAAAAAAACTATTACTTTTGAGTTTGTAATAATAAATGTACATTAATCATATATAATATTGTTGTCACATTTTAAATGAATTAATCATTAGTAGTTACCTTGAAGGTGCAAGTTACACTGAAAGGAATGTATCTCTAATTTTTGAGGATTTTTTGTAAGTTTTTTTTCATTGTTGGAGTATATTCCTATTTTAAGTGGTATGATGTGTGCACCCCCTCATGCATGATAATTAAACCTACTAACCTTACATGTACTACTTGGGACTGATCACCAATTGACCATCTTTTCTCTCAATGACAACTCCTCCACCATGACATTCACATTGTATCACCAATGATGCCCCATTATGCACTCACATGTCATGCAATTTGTAAAATATTTGGTACTCACTTCAACCATAATGAAATCAACAAGATAGACTCCATAATCCCAATGTATTTCCCCCACATCAGTGACATCAGGCATTATTGATTCAATTTACACAACAAACTTGGAGTCCTTCTATAATCAAATAAAAAATAGTCAATAAAAGATGCTGCCACCTTGTAAACTACAAATCCCTTTGTAATGGGTGCAGGTCATGTAAATCCAACAACTACCCTAAAGTTAGGGCATGCGTATAATATGGGTCCTTTAGTGTACAATATCACTTAAAATACCCTATCATTGCAAGTTTTGTATGGCCTTGTCCTTTATTCCATGGTTATGAGTATGGTATTTATGTATGTTCTTAACCTTGATGTAATTTATCTATATGTCAATATATTGGTAGCATAGATGAACATAAGCTACAATATAGACTTTGGAACTTCAATTTCTTATCTCCATATCACCAACATTACAGTGTTGATTTGAGTCATACATTGGATGTGGAGCCTTATCATAATCAAATTATAGTGGATTTACATTACTTGCACCCATTTAAAATGGGTCCATGAATTTATACGTGTCAACATATTTGATTGGATGTTTTATATTATCAACAGTGGTGGAGGATGTCATGATTATTAATTTGAATATAGAAGAGCTCCACATCTGATGTTTAGATCCAATCAATATTAAAATGTCTCTCACCTAGGGTCAAAACATTAAAGTTTCAGAATCTACATTTATATATAATGATTATAAATATAAGATATTACAATGTCTTTGACCACGAGCCTTTGCTCCACACAAACTCCATGTCTTCTTGTGAAGAAAATTGAAACATGAATAATCCATTTCCTAACAAGGAGACCACGCTTATAGACATTGAATGCCAAGAAGATTTTATCCAAGCCATTAATGTTTCAAAAGATGATTGGTTCCCTAATAAATGCACCTTGATTGTATTGATAGATGTGATATGTCCTTGAACTTTAAATGTGTATCTTCCTAAGGTTCATTGAGCTCATCAAGTTTGAAATACCATATCATTGCCCCTCACCATCCCTACCCAATTCACCTTGGAATGTTTATAATCTTCATTCATGATGAGATACCTATTGGTAGTGATAATATGGCACCACTCATTGTTTAAATAGATACTCTAGAAATTACTTTAGTTTATAAATTAGTTTATTAACTATTAATATAGTAAGTAATAATATATTTAGTAATAGTAGTAATAATTTTTTAACTATATTATAATATATATGTTTGATAAGTATATTAACTATAATATATATTTAATATAATAATATTTTAAATTATTATATTATTACATTATAATAATCACACATAATAATAACATAACATTATTCTATGTCAATAATTATATATTATACAAATATATTAATAATATTATTTATTGTATTATATTTGATATAATAATATTTTAAATTAATATATTATTACATTATAATAATCACACATAATAATAACATAACATTATTTTATGTCAACAATCATATATTTTACAAATATATTTATTATATTATTTATTGTATAATATATATTTAATATAATAATATTTTAAATTATTATATTATTACATTATAATAATCACACATAATAGTAACATAACATTATTTTATGTCAATAATTATATATTATACAAATATATTAATAATATTATTTATTGTATTATATTTATAAAACAATTAATATTAAAATTCATTGCATGAAAGGAAATTTTGATATTAAAAAATACTAATGATGAAAAAAATGGCTCAAATTATTTAATGCATTAATATCATTGTAGAAACAATATACTCAAATATAATATTATAATATATGAATTTTAATTCCAAGGCCATCTAAAATCATTGCAAATCAAGGTTACCATATAAACATGAGTCACCATAAAAGCATGTTTTCTTGATTCCATTGTGTGTTGGTCCTCCAAATGTCCCACTTGCATACCTTGCATGTGTTTCCACCTCCCTCATCTTCACACTTCTCTACCTTATTTCATTCAAGGATGTAAAATACTCCATATTCATATACTTAGCTACCAATGATGAAGAGCTATAAGAAGTCATAGAATGCCTTTGATCTAGATGAGAATATTGGAAACTTTAATGGAGATATCAAGTCTATTATGGAAGAAGAATTTTATCTCTTTGGAGATGAGACAGAGTTGAAAAATCTAAAAAAAGAAAGAGCATATCCTAGTGCTAGTGGTGTGACTATCCTTGAGAATAATAATTTACAGTCCCATAGAGGAAAATTCATATATTCATCGCATATTGATCAATAATGATGTGGTATTTTCAAGAAATGACTGCATGGGAGTGGAAAATAATGGAGATATAGAAAATCCAAGATGGGGAGGGCTAGATATTAAAGAATCTATACATGATACATACTTTTAAAGATTAAGATTTAAGGAGTGTTTGTATGCATCTAGAATCAAACATCTTATCTCAGAGGATTTAATAATGAGGCCTAATAAAGATGGTTATATAAAACCACACATGGATCATGCATACCATAAAAATTCATCAAATTAGAGTTTGGAATTATAATTTCCTAAGTAGGATTTGCACGGATAGGGCTCAACCTGAGCAGGATTTGCATGAATAGGGATCAACATTGGTTGGATTGAATCTCAATACAATTAAGATAACCAAACATTTTTAGATACTTGTAGATATTATTTCTTCAGGAATCCATACTGTGTAGATTCTATGAACTATTATTTATTTCTTCAGTATGCCATACTGTGCAAATTTTGTAGACTGTTATTTATTTCTTCAGTAGGCTATATTATGTAGATTGTGTAAGTTTTTATTGATGAGAAATGATGGGAAATAATTTGTTTAAAATATATTATGGCATTCTATTGATTTTGATTATAATAGGGTTGGGCTTTAATTTGAGTGGTGGCATTGAGGTAGTATTTTATTCCTTGACTTGTTCCAATGTAGAATCTGTAATTAGATATATGGTGGAAGAGCATGCCCATGTTGATTCTACAATTTTAGCATCATGTCTTCACCTTCATTACCATGACTACTTCCTTCAAGTATGCTACCCACTTCAAGATATTAAAGATATGATGGGATGGATTCTAACCTTCTAACCAATTCTGATGGGATGACTTTGAAAGTCCACTTTTGACATATCTAAAAATTGCTACACATCACATTACAAACTATTGAAAACTGTTAACAAATCTACTCCACATCTATTAAAATATGAGATGGATATTCCCTCTTTCCCTCTTAATGGAAATATATTTGAAGCAATTATTAACTGATCACTTTTTGATTGCTTATACATTATTCTTTTAGGTTCAAATACTAATGAAAACACATTATATAAAATCTTCTAAACCTTAGAAAACCCTTTAGAAAAAATAGATTATTTATTTTTTAACATTAATTAAAAGTAAAAGAGAATGGAAAAAAATAAACATGGCCATGAGATGGTAAAACTTGTTAAAGTTGGTGTCTGTTAGATAACTAAAAGAAAGAAAATGGTCGGATATGATTTGAGTCATTCTTAGAGACTAAATAGTAGAGTCATTGCTAGAGAAATTTAGGGTGTTATTATCAACTAGATAAATTGGGAAGGTGCATGATGCCATCATATTTATTATTCTTATAGATAATGTCAACACATTTATAATATTATCTTGTTATTATTGTTTTAATACCGCATCACATGGGTTAAATAAACAAATTTCACCTTTTATATTATTTGATATGTCAAAATAATGAACACCATGAATACACGAATCCATTGTCTATCTCAAGTGCCATGTCTGTCATGCACTCATCGTATTCTAATGAAAATGAATACCTATAGATAACTAACCTTCCATGTTATATATTAGATCCATATATTTTATCTTTATTGCAATGAGGAATGAAAATGAAAAAAACCACCACCAAATTGAAGTGATATCATTTTATTTGTATGATAAAATAAATATTCTAATAAAACTATAATAAAAATTAAACCACCTTAGGAAAAATTGTTTGTCTCAAAATTAACCACCAGAGATAGGTTAGTCATTCTCTAAAACTCCATACACATATCAAATATATTTTTAAATGGATAAACAACTTCCATGAGGTGGCTAGTACTTACCATTATTATGCATGAACATGCTATTAAATTTATTTGTTACTAAATTATTTTGATATTATAAATAAATTTAACATGAGAATAATAACGGCATAACACCGAACTATGGAACAAACAATCAACTATATCACATTTGTTATTCAACTATAAGACTTTTGATGGGATTTTAGCTTTATTGAAGTTAGCAATAGATAAAAAAATTCCATGATATATCAATTATGGATAGTTGACTAAGGTCATCTAGCTAACATGTAAAATAATGTGTTAAATTTAGTGTAAAAGTTCACAGTGTTTGACACTAATATTTTTACTTTGTATGATTTTATTTTCTAATTTTGTCATTTTGTAAGGAGAATTCTCAAATAGATACAACTTTATAGTTTTATCATCCATTTTTGTATTCCATTTTATATTTTTATATATATCTAAATATGGCCACATATACTTGATAATGTTAATTCTTGACACATCCTAAACCACATGATTTATACCTAAATACATGACTCTTATTCGACATTCCTCTAATACATTTATCTATATGCAAGCTTGAACCTCTATCCAACATCATTTTTTTTATCAATACTGGGGTTTAATAGATCCCCTACCCATATAAAAAGTATCACAAAAATTGGAAGCTAGATTAAAATCAAATCTAATCAGAGTTGTTAGATTAAACCAAGGCATGACCAAACAAGTTGGCATGTCAAAAGGTAGCCATATACCAAAAATATATGAACAAAAATAGAAATTAAAATGAAAGAGCAAACTAGAAAGTTTACCAAAAAACTATCAGCCCCACAATGTTTAGATTGAAACATCCTTATCATCCTTATCATCTAGAATAATGAATTCTTCAATAGGAATAAAAATATAAGAATATCACCCCACCATTTTCTACCTTGAACCCTATAGCATGAATTTGACACCTCCCATTGATGCAACAACACAATTTCTTGCCAAATGTCCCTTCATTACCACCGTGATCATCTATCTAGGTGGCCCTGCCTACCAGGGTGGAACAATAATTGATCCATGAAATACCAATTTTGCCAATAATTTCATCACATCCACTTGGGTTTGATTATGATGAACCACCTTCTAATGAGTCAATTTTGAAATTGGGATCTTGAGATGCATAATTAGAGGCATTGTGAAGAATTGACCCCTTATAGAGTCATTATCATAAACCTTTTTTTGAATCTCCTCCATGAAACTAACTAAAACCATTAAGCACGTCTTTAAAAATTTGAAGGTTGATAATGGAATCAAACCAACACCATCCAAGCTGGAGAAAGATAATTTGGGAAAGGGGCCCAAGACTACACTTTCGAGCTCCTCCATAAGACCAAAATGGTGTTCGAGCCTCATAAAAACTCCAAAATTTTAGAAACCACCTCATTATCCACCATGAGAGCCATGATGTTGGTTGCGAACATGGTAATTATCATAGAGTTAACTCTATTATGCATCCAACAAGCCACATAGTCCTCACCCTAAACAACTAAGATGGCCAAAAAAATTTGTTCTCGAGGGACCCAAAAAATGTGCTTAAGTGGAGCCCTATAAATGCAACTATTAAACACCATTTCATGAGTTAAGATGCTACCATAGATCATCGAAGTCTTGACTGCCAAATCTACCTCTTTCTCCATGAAAAAAACCAAATGCCCATGACAACTAAAAATTTGCCTAGGTGTAAATGAAATGCAATTAACATGGCAAAAACACATCATATCACCACCTTTGTCTTAAATGAGAGATACCACCACATTAGATCACACAATTGAGGCCATAATGAGAAAATAATGCTGCCAAAATACCAATGGAGATGGAAAAATTTAATTATGGTTATTTCAAACCATAATTAATAGTATTTTATTATCATATTTAAAATAAAATTTATTTCCTTTCAATTTTTAAAACCCATATTTATGGAAGTAGCCCTAGAAAAGTCTTCCCAAGCAGATCTAAGGTTATCCACTTGCATGTCTTTCCTTTGATAAATCCCATAGTTGGCAAGAAATTTCGTAGCTAAGTTAGCTTCTATATAGTAGTGCTTATAATGCAAAGATGTAAAATTGTCCAAGTGAGCCCATACATTGGAAAAACTATTTTCTAACTCCCAAGAAATGGTTGCCTTTTTCTTGAGAGCAAAAATTATGATTTGAGAGTCACCTTCAATTACAAGATTGTTGATTTTACATTGGATTGCAAGATCACTCCCAGTTAAAAGGGCCTAAGCTTCAACTTCATTATTTATGCCATCCAATAATTTTCTAAAAATTGCCCTGATCAAGGAGCCATATAGTCCCTTAAGATACATCTTACAATAGAAGTACTTGGATTTTCCCTTGAGGCTCCATCAAAATTTAATTTAAACCACCCTAGGAGAGGAGGAATCCGTATAGACTTATCCTTTCTCAAAATTTTACCTAAGGTTTCTAATGACCCATTAATGATTTCTATTCAACATCATTATTACACATAAATTTCCACATTATACTCAAATCTCTTTGTATCATCCTTAGCATGTTTCCATTCTATATATAGTTGTCTCTAGTTCTTTGGGATAGGTATGCACTTGGTAAGGAGGTCTGCTACCAGGGATTTATCTATCTAGGATGATCACATCTTACACTAATTAATGACTAAATTTCAAAATATATATTTTGGACTTGCCACACGTTTCATAAGGTCAAGTAAAGGAAACTGTCAAAAGTTTTTATTTTATAAGCAAATCAAAATCACATTTCAAAGGGACTTAGTTTCTAGATTAGCGCTATCTATTGAGCACTTAAACACTATTGCACATTAAAAAAATATGCCCTATTCTTTCCCAAATTCAAGATAATTCATAAGGAGTAGATGTAAGCCAAGTATAAAGTATTACAAATAAAGTCAAGATCTATCATTGTCAAGTATCAAAGCCATATTTCTAACTACACACACACACACACACACACACACACACACACACACACACACACACATTCAAGGAGCATAATTGCACAATCACTCTAGGTGGGAGAACTACATGTTTATTTTTTCCTCTTCAAACTATTTAGATACATAGGCAATGTTAAATCATCAATGGGGTGATTGAGATCAGCTCAACCCATTACATTCGCCTTTTCTTTTTTTAGGTTTATCACTCTCACGAAGACCCCTATGGTTTCCAAAGCAAAAAAGAGAAAAAAAAAACAATATATATGAGGTAATATTAAGATTGCAATATATCAACCCTCTTAATAGACATAGGTGCATAAAGAGAAACATTCATTAATGTGAACAAGTTCCTAGTCAACAAATGTGGCCAACCTATGTTGTTTTTAAGGGAGCATGGTCCTATCCAACAATATATTTAAAATTTATTCATGATGCCACACTATCAAAATTATGAATTTATCTATATTTTATTGTCATATTTTAGTTATAATCAACTCAAACAATTCTAAATTCAACAAACATGATAGACCTACATTGTTGCCTAGGGAGTGCAGACTTGTCTAGACATATCTTGATATTTTCTTCCTAATTCTGAGTAGTCACAACCTTATATTTTATTGATTTCTACTATCATATATCCAAAATAGTCAACCAAGAACCTTGTCTAAGCTAAGTTGTTTTATTCTCAGTGTTTTCCAAATATAATATATTTCCATAATTAGCATTTACTTATCAAAACTATTAATAATTATATATCTTTAGAGTTTTGATCTCTATTAAGTTTTACATCTTTTAGACAAACATTTTTAATTATTAAATCAAATATAGGGTAAATCATTTTGGTGAACCTATACATTTTTTTAGCATTGCTTTATTTTTCATTTTTTTCTAAGATTTCAACTAAATTCTTGATTTTTAAACAATAAAAATAAATTATCTTTGATCTCGGGGATTTAGACCGAATTCATGATTTCCTTGCACAAATTTTTTGCTAGCTTTATTTTTTTTATTTCATTTTTTGTTTCCTATAAACTATGTTCTGGCAGTCTTAAAACTCATAGGAATTATCATTCTAGGCAAAGTGGTCCATAGTTTTATCTGAGCTATGGTGTGAATGGTACTACTCTAATACTCAAGCCATTAGAAAATAATATATACACATTTTAGTTTCCATGTACCTTATAATATATCAACATTGCTAGGTTTTATTTTTCATCCATAGCAAGCCTTCAATAATTTATTCTTGTAGTGCATGGATAAGAAATTATCCTTGGAAAGTTACTCTCAACTAACCTTAGAGATGTGATAGTGCAGCTACGAGATGGAAGAATCCTCCTTAATTAGTGCCCTTTGGACCTTGTTCATTATTTTATGATTGGGATCAATATATATGATAGCCTACAAAGCCAACACACCCTATCAAGTTACACCCCTAATCATTTTTGTAATTTCAAAGTTTCAAAATCAAATCATGGAAATAATGATTGAATTGTGCTTACATATATTGAAGTTAATTATCACATTCTATGTTACTTTTTAAGGTTTTATTTGTATTCATCATATATTAGAATTAATCAAATTTAAATATATTAAAATATCTAAAATGAATAATGTACAATGTCAAACATTACTCAACTTACCTCGTTGAAATAATACTCCTAAGATACAAGCACCATTAAGGCAAATCTTTGTAAAATCAAGTATGACTTTGGAATAAGAATAATTATACATTAAAAATGTTATAAGGCATATTTCACACCCTATAGATGGATTTATTAAAGATACCTAAATCTAGTCATATGTACTTGAAAATGTAAATTCTTGACACATCTCCAACTATTCAACTTATACCTAAATACATAACTCTTATTCACCATTCTTTTAAGCCATTTATCTATATGCATACTTAACCTTATGTTCACCATCACTACTACCAAAAAAATGCCTAGGTATACTCAAACCTCTTTGTCTCATCCCCAACTTGATTCCATTCTAAGGGAAGTTGTCCATGTTTCTTTGGGACAAGTTCATGCTAAGCAAACAAGTCCACTATCATAGACTTGTGCACCTAATGTGGCTACATCTTATGCTAATAACAACTAGGTTTCATTTTTTTGAAATAACTATTTTGGTCTTCTCACACATTTCATAAGGTTAGCTAAATGAAATTCTAAAAAGGTTTCACTATATAAGCAAATCAAAACTTTATTTCAAAAGGACTTGGTTCTTAGCTTGGCATTATTTATTCAACACTTATACAATATTGCACATTGAGAAAAATTACCCTATTATTTTCAAATTCAAGATCATTCATAAGGATCAACCAAAAGATAATTCCAAATCATCCAAGATCAAGTTAAGAGATCATTTTCAAGAATCAAATCCATATTTCTAGTTGCATACATATAGTAAAAGATCAAAATTACACAATCATTTTAGGTGGGATAACTACGTGTAGTTTAATTTCCCACTTCAAAGTATCTATATATGTAGACAACATTAAATCATTAAAAGGGTAATTTTTTTTATGCCTATTAGACAAATATTTCAATTTTTAAATAAAAATAGGGTAAAACATATTAGTGAACTTGTATATTTGTTTTGAGCATTGCTTTCTTTTTTAATTTTTGTTCTAGGTTTTATCTAAATTTCTAATTTTTATACCCTAAAGATGAATTCTCTTTGACTTTTGGGATTTATATTGAATTTATGATTTATTTGCACAAAAATATTTTCTTTTCATTTGTTTTCAATTACTTTTTCTTTCTTTTCTTGCTTTCTAGAAATTATGTTTTGGAAATTTTAAAACTCATAAGAGTTGTCATTTTGGGAAAAGGAGTCTTGAATTTTACCTAATCCATGATGTGAGGGATATTTATCCAATACTCAAGCCATTAAACAACACTATATATAAATTTTATTTTCCACATACTTCACAATATATCAGATATGCTTAGGTTTTATTTTTCAACCATAGGAAGCCTTCAACAATTTGTTCTTATAGTACATTGATAAACAATTAGATCTATAAAGTCACTCTCAACATACCCTAGACATAAGATAACACATCCATGGAAATATGGAATCCTCCATAGTTAGTGCCCTTTGGGCCTTGTTCACTATTTATTTCTTCGATCAATACATCTAAGAGTCTACAAAGTAAACACACCTTGACTAGTAACACCCTAATATCTTTTTCAAGTTCAAAATTTCAAAATAAAATCATGGAAATCATGAATGAATTGTGTTTCCACTTGTTAAAGTTCATGATCAAATTTGATGTTAATTTCCAAGGTGTTTTTTAGATTCATTATATATTGGCATTAATAAAATTAAAATACAACAAAAGGCTAAAATTAATGATGTATAATCCCAAGAATTATTCAACCTATATTATTACAATGATCCTAAGATACAAGAACTATTAAGGTAAATATTTTTAATATCAAGTATGACTTGGGAACAAGAATAATTTTACATTATGAATGTTATAAGGCATATTGCACACCCTCGATGGACTTATCATGACTATTGAAATTGATAAATTTAATACATGGAGAGTGGATGAAGTTAATTACAAATAATTCATTGAATATTTATATATTGAGCCACATAATATCGATGCATTATTACACATTGCAAAAGAAGAACAAAATAAATCAACTCAAGTTTCTATTTCCGCTTCAGGTGTTCTAGTTTTTGTTATTACTTTTATTCCTATATCAACACCCCCAATTATATATGTGACATCATCTTAGGTATGGGGGCATCATAAGGTATACAAAATACAATGTGTCCATTTCTACACAAACATCATACATACCCCTTAAATTAACATGCATGGTCCACCACCAACCTCACCTAATGCATACTCTCTCGAGTGAACTATTATAGTTTTACATGCTACAATGTTACAATTAGAGCAAGGTGTATCTAGATCTAGTCATTCAAAGGACTTCCATACTTTGATTCATAATCCTTTGGCACTTGAGAGAACATCTTACCCAATACCAAGAGGCTTTACAACTCTTAAGTTACCACTTTATGAAGGTAAACGTGATCCCTAACAACATCTTAAATCATTCCATGCAACATGTTTGGATTATGCTTACAATAAAAAATAATTAACCAAGTTATTACACATAAGCCTCAAATAATATCTTTTGTAATGGTTTTATGATTCTCAACTTCAATTAGTTAGTACATTAAACACTTTTATAGATTAATTTATAACACACTTCTCTATCAACATTGGTAGAAAACTATATTATGCACAAATTTAAAAACTCAAGCAAGTGTCAAATGAATCAATTAGTCAATATGTTTTTTAGTACAAAACTATGCTAGGTAAGATGAAAAATTCTATGGCAGACAAAGAGTTACAAGATATCTTCACACAAAATTTTCTAGCACCACTTCATGAGTCTATCATGTTAAAAAATTTCAAATATTTTGATGAGTTATGCCATATAGTTAAATAATGTGAATTCAATCTCATATCTTTGAACAAGCTAAAATATGCATCAAATGCTCCATCTACTTTAACTATCAAGTTTCAATGTAAACTAAACTAAAAAGTTAAATATAAGGAAAGCAAGAATGAAGCAAAAGTAACAATCAATGGAGTATCACAACCAAAAATAAGCTTCAATTGACATCTCTATCATAAAGACAGTTTTTAAGGCTACCAAAACCTCCTCATGTCTTGTTACATAAATTAATTGAATGCAATCTCATATCTCTCCCTCCACCATTAGAGGTTGATATGACTAAGCCTCAACATAAGGGCTTTGACATCAATGCATATTGTGATTACCATAGATGTATCAGAAATTCTAAAAATAGTTGTTTCAGGCTAAGGCATAAGATGCAATATCTTATCAATGATAATATTATTGAGTTAAACACACCCTCAAAAGAAGCTAGATCACACCAAAATGATAATACAAAGATAAAAAATTCTAGTTTTCTATTTACAAACCATGGTACTACATAAAATATAAAAAATTTAGAGGTACATCATGTGTACAATGTGCATCCTCCTCCTAAGACATATGGACATATTATAATTGGTATTATTGGTACCTTTATAGGCACATCAACACCATGTCATATGATCACATTTTATGATAGCGTAATTAATGATGATGATTCATATAGACATGTACTATTTATTCAAGATTTTATGAATAAAAAACCCATATATCATGTTATGATTAATAATGGGCCAAGGGAAAACACATGTATAATGACACTTCTTCGCATTCTTGAGTATAGAGAGTAATGTTTATAAGCTACATCAAAGTTGTCAAAGTATTTTATGGTCATACACAAAATACTTTAGGTCATATAGTGATGCCTCTATAAGTTGGTTCAACAACATTGGCCACTCTATTTCTAGTATTACTAAGAACATGGATCTTTGACATGTTATTAGGATGTCGATGGATACAAAATATCTATGTAGTATCACCTATAGTACATTGACATCTCAAATATATACATTATAATCAAGTGGTCAAATTTCCAAAAAATTGATATGAGTACCCTCTATAGTAAGCACTCTATATACCTTAAATATGATACTAGTTGATGTGGCCTCAAGCCACAATTCATTCTCAAGATTCAACAAGCTAATAAATTCTCATAATTCATATCATAAACAATGTCTCAATTCTCATCAATTCTCAAATAATTAATTAACACATAGACTATCTTCCACAAGCTAGCTATCAACTCAATATATAACTTGGCATCCCAAGCCAAGGAGGCGTAAAGACTTCTCTCTAAGCCTACTCCCAATTTTTCCTACCTAAGCTAAGAATATATACATTCATTTATAGAAAAGTATGAGGAAAGAAAAAGAGACAAAATGACAACTATGTCCCACATCCCACATGGGTGAAAACATGACAAAGAAGAAAAGTCCAAGGGAATGATAAGCCATGTTATCCACTTATTGATAAATACAAAGACTACATCACCAAAGTTGGCTCCACACTTCACATGTGAGAGACTATTGATGAATAGTGAAAAGCAAGTCACATATGCAAGGTCAAAAAGGAAAAATATCTTCTTTAGACATGGTAAAACACCTCCATGTGCCTTTTTTACCACTCTCTTGTCCCCACATGAGAAATTTGACCCATGACACATATGTAATCAAGAATAGTATTGTGACACCTCAATGAGATGAATAATGTCCACCACATCATCAATGAATAGTTTTGCATGAATAGTGCTTTGGCTACCAGATCATTCTCCTCTAGTTGAAAAATAACTCAACTCCTAGGAGTTGTCCTCATTATATCCTTGCCATTTATTTTGAAAAAAGAAAGAAAACACACCACTCTATTTTTGGATGATGTAAGATTGCCTAAACTTTAGGATGCTCCTGCATCAGACACCTAAAGTAGATAATGTGATTTCATGATCACATAGATGGGGTAAGTGGTAGAACCACTCTTTTGGTCACAAAGGGTAATGTCCATGGTTTCCCCTGTTAAGTTGTGGAGCTAAAAGCTTCACCAGGGTGTTAATCAGGGAGTTACTGAGTGTAACCAGTAACCAGCATCGGCAGTATTGCCGACGTCGGTCAGGCAGGGACCAACGATCAGCCGACATCGGTTAGGAGCAGACTGAAAGAAATCAACGTCGATCACCTATGCGTGTGCATGCAGTTGCATGTGTTTTTAGAATGCATTTCCAGAATTAGACTCGTCTAATTTAAGAGGTCTGAGAGTGTTTGCATGTTGAAGACTAATTTAAGTCTTGAGTCTATGTTTCTAATTATTGTAATTAGGGGTCTAATTATTGTATGCATGGGATCCTATTTAAGAGACCCATGAGGCATGTATTTTAATTAAGGAAAGTAAAGCATTGAAGTAAGAAAGCAAGGTCAAGGAGATATGCAAGGTGTAAGGTCAAGGAGATCAGTTGAAGCATTCAAGGAGGGGATAACAACTCAGGTTGTTAAGTTGGTTGTGGTTGAGCAAGAGAGAGAGGGAAGAAGTCCTTGAGGTGTGGCAAGCCTTAGAGGTGGAAGAAGAAGTGGCATCTTCTTTATTGTATTTTCTTCTGAAGAGTATTTAATACAAGATTGTGTATTGTCTCTCAAATTCTTTGATGTTTCAAGTTTCTAGTTACTTAATCATTCTGGTATAATTTTGTGTTTAATTGCTTATAAGAAAGGTAATCAATTGTGCTTCCTTGGAGGGGTTCCTAATAGTTGGTATCAGAGCTAAGGTTGCAGGGAGCAGGTTATTGTTTGATTATAGGTCATTCTCAGGGGTTTCTGATTGAGTGGGAGTACAGTAATGGCAGAAGAAAGTAAGCTACGAATGGAGAAGTTTAACGGAAAGAATTATCAACATTGGAGGATGTAGATAGAAGATTATCTGTATCAAAAATATTTGTACTTACCATTGGGTGGGGTTGCATGCAAGGCCATAGATATGAAGGATGAAGAAAGGAATGTTCTTGATCAGAAGGCTCTGGGATCCATAAGGTTGAGCCTTGCATCATCTGTGATTTCCAACTTATCACAGTGTAAGACAATGGAAGAGTTGATAAAATCTTTGGCAAATTTATATGAAAAGCCCTCTGCTTTAAATAAGGTATTTCTTAAGAAGCAGTTATTTACTTTGCAAATGCAGGAAGGTGGATCGGTACATACTCATCTTAGTGATTTCCATGGTTTGGTAAACCAGTTAGCTTCAGTCAATATTGTTTTTGATGATGAAGTAAAGGCTCTCTTAATTTTATGCTCTTTACCTAAAAGTTGGGATAGTTTGGTAATGGCAGTAAGTAATTCTGTGTCTGCTTCTAAAATATTAAAAGTTGATGATGTTGTGAGTGTAATCTTGAATGAATAAATACACAGGAAAAGCACAGGTGAATCATCAGGGAATGCTCTAAGTGCAAAAAGTAGGGGAAGACAAAGAGAGAAGGTTGAGCAAGGGAAATCAAAGTCAAAGATGGGAAGGAGATCCGAATCCAGAGGTATCACCTGCTGGTTTTGTGGAAAGAGAGGAAACACAAAGAAAGATTTTTGGTTGAAGGATATAGAAAATCAACATGAAGGTAATGAAGAAGCAAAAGATGCAGGTATTGTGGCATAGGATGCTCTCATACTTTCTTTGGATAGTCAGTTAGAATCATGGGTTTTAGATTCTGGTGCTTCTTTTCATGCAACCCCAAATAGAGATTTGTTCCATGAGTATGTACAGGGAGACTTTGGAGAGCTTTATTTAGGGGATGGTACGCCTTGTTAAATGGTTGGCAAAGGGAAAGTGTAGCTAGAATTGCAGACAGGCAACACATGGGTGTTGAAGGAGGTTATGCATGTCCCAGTCTTGAAGCAGAGTTTGGTTTTTGTAAGAAGGTTGGGTGATGAGGGATGCACAGTAACCCTCACAGTGGATTCTTGGAAGGTTACCAAGGGTGCACTTGTTTTAGCAAGAGGTAAGAAAGTAGGTACTCTTTATCTATCTACTTGTATTACTGATTCTACTTTTGGTTTATCTACTTCAGCCATAAATTCGAAGATGTGGCTTAATAGGCTTGGTCACATGAATAAGAAGGGAATGGACGTTCTTGAGTCAAAAGGTATGAGTTCAAATTTGGAAGGCATAGATCGAGTTCATTGCAGGAAAAGAAAATTTGATGTCTTTGACAAGAACATGAAAGCCTTGGTGTTTATGAAAGAGATGATGGATAGAGATCAGTCATAGGGGCTGAATAATTTTGAGCAGGGTAGTATGGATAGGGTTATGATCCAAGATGAGCTTGCAGATAAAGAAGTCATCACTTACAGGAACACACAGTTACCGCCATTGGTCACATGGAACTAACATCGGTCAGGCAGGTACTAACATTAGTCATGTGTAGACCAGCAAGGTCAGTAGTGTTAGGCAGGAGAAGACCGACGTTGGTCAGATAAGAACTGACGTCAGTAGAAGGGACACCGGTGTCGGCCAGGGAAATGACATCGATAGTTAGGGTCAGTGCAGGGAACCAACATCGGTCGGGTGCAGACTAAGAGATGGCCGAGATCAGTCACTGGAACGGATGTTGGGCAGACAACAAGCTGTCAAGAAGTCTCAAATGCCCATATGGAGGATTGAAAGGGTATGTGAACATCATATTCATTGTTCACCTTCTTTATTTTATTTGTTTCTTAGTGATGGCCAAGAACCAGGAAGATGTGAAGAGGCAATGCAGGTAGAATCTAGAAATAGTGGGAGCTTGGCATGGATGAGGAATGTGATTCCTTGGAGAAGAACCAAACAGGTGTTTGTTGGTGGAGTTGTCAGCTGGAAGAAAGCACTGGATGTGGAATGGATTCCCAGGTTAGAGAAGAGAGTGGATGGACACGTGAGATAGAAGGATAGGGTATATGGTCTTGAGTAGGCTGCAGGAAAATGGAGATTTAGCCATTGTGTTTTCTTTTACCAGGTTGGATAATATTAGCTACATTATCCTGTTACTATATTGTGTGCTTATTGTAGGGTTACATATATAGGGAGTTTCTGAGCTAAGGGTAAAGTTAGTTCAGAGGTATGTCATGAAGAATTTGGGAGCAACAAGATTCTTTGGCATAAGAGACATGGAAGATCACAGGTTGATTTTGTCTCCAGTGGGAGTTGTCAGAAAGTTTAGATGTGGCAGGGGACTTGGATGATAGGTATAGCATCACAAGATGTGTGGTGGTTGGTCTTCAAAATTAAGCTTGAAGATGGAGGTGCCTGAGATGGTTAGTGGAGGTTGCTGTACAGGTGCAACTATTTATCTCCAAGTGGGAGATAGCTCTAATTGTAACATTGTAGCATGTAAAACTATAATAGTTTACTCAAGAGATTATGCATTAGGTGAGGTTGGTGGTGGACCATGCATGTTAATTTAAGGGGTATGTATGATGTTTGTGTATAAATGGACACTGTTAAGTTGTGGAGCTAAAAGCTTCACCAGGGTGCTAATCAGGGAGTTACTAAGTGCAACCAGTAACTGGCATCGACAGTATTGTTGACGTCGGTCAGGCAGGGACCAGGGATCGACCGATGTCGATTAGGAGTAGACTGAAAGAAACTGATGTCGGTCACCTGTGTGTGTGCATGCAGTTTCATGTGTTTTCAGAACACATTTCCAAAATTAGACTCATCTAATTTAAGAGGTCCGAGAGTGTTTGCATGTTGAAGACTAATTTAAGTCTTGAGTCTGTGTTTCTAATTATTGTAATTAGAGGTCTAATTATTATATGCATGAGATCTTATTTAAGAGACCCATGAGGCATGTATTGTAATTAAGGCAAGTAAAGCATTGAAGCAAGAAAGCAAGGTCAAGGAGATCTGCAAGGTGTAAGGTCAAGGAGATCAGCTGAAGCATTGAAGGAGGGGATAACAACTCAGGTTGTTGAGTTGGTTATGGTTGAGCAAGAGAGAGAGGGAAGAAGTCCTTGAGGTGTGGAAAGCCTTAGAGGTGGAAGAAGAAGTGGCATCTTCTTTATTGTATTTTCTTTTGAAGAGTATTTAATACAAGATTGTGTATTGTCTCTCAAATTCTTTGATGTTTCAAGTTTCTAGTTACTTAATCATTCTGGTATAATTCCATGTTTAATTGCTTATAAGAAAGGTAATCAATTGTGCTTCCTTGGAGGGGTTCCTAACATCCCCTTCCAACACACCAATTTCATCTTCTTTTTCCTTATCAACTTCTAATTTCTACACACTATCCCCAAAACTATCCTCCTTTACCAAAAATTCATCCATATCCCAATGGATGCATACATGGGCTCCAAGCCACTAAAAACACTCATGGGGTCACACTCACCACAAACCAACCTCCTTCACCAAGATTCTCTACCACACATCATCCCATGTGATCTCTATCCCACCACTAACCATCCATCTCCACCAAAAGCCCACCTAGATTTATTCACAACTCATCCAACCACCAGTTGGATCATATTCCACATGACATAACATCACCACTTACATATCCTCTATCATGGTTGCATCATCTATCATCTCCTCCACATGTGCACTCTCTTGCATAAAAATCTGCTCCAAATCTTCTACCAAACGAACTTGCAACTCCACATGGCTATAATTTTCTTCCTCATGCAACCCTACATCATTATATTATTCTGCCACATGTATCTCTTAATGGATTCAATCTATACTATCATGCCATAATAAATGGCTGAAATATTCATCATCCTCCATGTCATCATGTGCACATACTTTCACATCATCTTCATCCAAAGTTTCTTCACAATAAACATACAACTCTTCATCAATTTTAGCATGCTCCACATGATCTTTAATCTCACCATAAACATAAGATCCTTTCTCATATTGCCTTATATGGAAATATTCTTCATCTTATCTTATATCTTTAAGGCAATTCTCATCTCTTTCCTCTTTCTTCTCTCAACAAGCAACTTCACAAGCCACTTCGCTCTCTTCTTCATCACTATGCCAAATCTTTGGCTCTCTTCCTCTTGCATACACTCCATCATCATGTCCAACTTGTCTTGGATATTCATCAACACATTCACCACATCCTCATTTCATGGTACTCCTTCATTCTTCTTCATAATTTTTATACCTAAAAAATAAAACATACATTAATTCTTCAACAATATCCTCTCCACCCTGCGAGATTTAAACTTGCTTTGATACTAGTTAATGGAGTCAATACTCCATATAACTCAATTATTATACTAGTTGATGTATATCTGATACCAGTTGATGTGGCCTAAATACAAAACTCAATCTTAATTTTTAATAAGCTAATAAATTCTCAAAATTCATCTCATAAACAATCTCTCAATTCTCATTAATTCTAAAATAATTAATTAACACATAGACTAGCTTCCACAAGTTCTCTCTCAACTCAATACATAACTTAGAGTCCCAAGATAAGGATGCACAAAGGATTATTGGAATAAAAATAACTGATTGAGGGTGTGGGTGAATTAATGTATTTAAAACATTCATTTTCTTCCACTTAAGCATACATGAACTAGTCATACAAACATGAACATCTAACAAATCATATGCAACCATACAAGATCATAAAACACATTACATATGTGGAAAACCTCAAGGGGAAGAAAACCCACTGATCTCTACAAATGGAATATAGTATTATAAGACAAAAACCAATTTTTAGTGAAGCACCATCTCCACTTGTAGTACCAACCCCAACTAGTCAAGCACCCACTCAACTAGGATTCTAGCAAGCACCAACTTGCAAGGAGGCACCACCCCCCTAAATGACTCAGCACCAACTCATCCACCTAAAAATTTTGATCACCCTCATAAAAACTTTTTGTTCACATAATAAATGATGATCACCTTATTTGTCTTTTATCACTCTTCTATCTTTCTCAAATTGCCTTTTAGGCTTTTTCACTCAATTAGGTCTTTTCAAGATAGGTTAGGTCATATGTACTTGATATTCATCTACAATACCCATATTATATATTCATGATAGTTTATATTTACCCATATGATGGTATAAAAGACCTCTTTCAACTCTTCAATGTTTTATTTCCTTCACTTATACTCTTTGCTTCTCTAACAAGCCAATTAAGCCTTATTCTTATACAATCCTCTGGCTCACACACCTCTTAGTTTGAAATACACACTTTCACAGTTAGATTACCATTAAAATAGGTCTTATAACATGTTTCATACATGATTTAATCATTATAATAGGTTTTCCACAACTTAAAAGACCAAAACCTCTTTTAAGTCTTTAGGAGACCTAATTTAATTAGGCCTTCATTAGTACATGTTACCATTTGATCTCCTTGGAACAATTTCAAAATATACACACGATAGGAAAAATTCATATACCAATAAAATATGCCCATAATAAGATCATATTAGGTTGATGCCATTTTTTATCTCCAACCACCACTTGAAGCAACCATTAGTACTATTTACATTAGGCCTTCACACACACATAAAGGTCTATATTGAATAATTGAAGATAACAAATTATTTAGACACATAACCATGACAATAAATCACATAAATAAAACCTAAAATACCTAAAAAAATTTACCAAGTGAATAAGAATTCATCAAATAGAGAAAAAACACTCAAAAGCACTCCTATAACTTGCTCACTTAGAACTGCCAACGAGCCTAAAAAACCAATCATAGTGACTCAGATATCCAACACTTGTATAGAAATTTTAAATGACTTATTATGTATGTAGATGAACCTATGACATCTCCAAACCATCTTAAAATATAAACATCATATGGTCTAGTGGAAACTATGGTCTTACAGACCAATTTGTTGACCTCACTACACACATACCTCACTAAAGTTAGACAAGCCATTTTGGCTTCATAATTTTCACCACTACCTAACTTAAAATATTTATACCAAGAATGAATAGGACATACCAATCCCAAAAATCATATCCATGCACTTGTATTCATCACTCTATCATGATAACACATTCTTATTCATTTGTTTATTATTGCTTAAGTTTTTCACTATCTATACCATTTGGCTTGTTAGTGATTGGCTAATTTGGATGATTGGTTTAACAAAATTTAGGTATAGAACATATATATTAATATTCATGGACATGAAACATGAGTCCCAATATTTATCCTCCATCCATTTACATACATTGACTTGGTCAACTCTGACTGCTATAATAAATCTTTAAGAAATTAACACTTTCCTATAAGGTCTACTCACACACCTGACAACTCAATCACACCTAGAGGTGCTTTGGAGAGTTAAATACAACATCCAATATCTCACCTAAGAATACAAATCCATTCTAGGCACTTTTGATCAATATATTCAACATCAGGTCCTTATTAGGGTTCTAAGAGGGTTTAGACATGTTTCCATTCTTAACAATCATTCATAAAGCATAACCCCTAACTAAAAAAAATGCCTATAATTTTGAGATATTACCCTTAAAAATATACCATGAATATCTTAGGTTTCCATGCAAAGGTTTTATGAGCTAATGAGCACAAAAAAATCCTTCTCGAGTTGATAATCCTTCATTCTAAGCAATTGAGAGACCTCTAAACAAATTTTCATGTCTTATCCCTCATACTATTACCTCAAACTACATAAACACACTTGAAACAACACACCTCACCTCTGAAAAATGCTTACATAAGCTTAAACACTCTAAAATTTGATCATGACCCCTCATTAAGCCATGTTCTCTCTCTTTGCTCTCTAGACCTTAACCTACAAACCACATTAGGTATTGAAACTAACATTCATGCCTCTTTTCATGCACTCTCCACCTCACTCACATACTTAAGAAACATATCTCATGCTTAATCACTACCATACATACTTCACATGCCTTAACAATAGATCATGATACCTCATTAGACCAAGCATGGTCTAGAAGTAGTCTAGGTGTAGACTTGGTCTAAAGGTGTTACCCCTATAGGCTCACCTTGATACTCTCATGAGTGATTCAATGACTCACATACATTCTAAAAAAACATCATACAACCACTCATGATTGTGTGCACTCATCTCACTAAGCCACCAGGCTCATACCTTCTCACAAGGTCTCTTCATGCCATGACTAGTTGTAGGCTACTCAAAGACCTATACCTTCATGAAACCATGAGTCATTTATTGCCTTAAAATTATCTTTTTTATGATAAAATCCTTCAATGATAACACTCTATAAATTCCCCTTGTCATATCAACATACTACCAACTAGGCACACTCTCTCAATGACATCAACCTCATGCAAGATGCACCTTTGACATCAATGACAATCCTCAAAAATATCCCCCTTTGTCATTGAGGAAAGCCACTCTCATAAAAATTATACCTCATTCTAAAATTTCTCCCCCTTTTACATAAATGAAAAAGAGATGTCTGTAACTCCTTGGATCACTCTTCTTGCAACCAAAATACTCAACATATAAAACTATGAGTTTATGAGTCATCATAAAAACATGCTCCCCATATTTCCATGTATACCTTCTCAGCACTAATATCATGTACTTGGAGCTAATTAACCACTTGATTAGATCCCCCTAAGCTCTTAACTTCCTTAATGACTGCTAGGGGTAGGAACTACACCCAATACCTATCTTAGGTGTTCAAATGTTGCTTTTAGAAGTGGCTCGATCTAAATGTCTACAATATAATCTTGTGTAGAAACATATTCAAGTTTAAAAATTTGTTCACTAACCTATTCTCATAATAAATGATACTTTATAGGAATGTGCTTAGTCTTTGAGTACATGATAGGGTTATTTGAGACACTTATAACACTTGTATTATAATGATAGATAGGGCTAGGACCATCATACTCTACCTTGTAATCTTTTAAGGTTTATCTCATCCATAAGACTTGAGTGCAACATGAATTTATTACAATGTACTTAGCTTCACAAGTGGATAATGCTACCAATGGTTTATTTTTACTTATCCATGAAACTAGGTACCCACCTAAAAAGAAAGCTCCTCCATTGGCACTCTTCCTATCATCTAAGCTTCTTGCCTAGTCCGCATCTATATAGGCTATCAAATTGAACTCCTTGCACCTTAGATACCAAAACCCACATTCCACAGTCCCTTTGAGATACCTGAGTATCTTTTTAACTACTTGCAAATGATTTTCCTTTGGATCTACTTGTAACCTTCCCACAAGACCTAATGTTTACATGATGTCAGGTCTAGAGGTAGTGGTGTATAGAAAACTTCTAATCATTGACTTATATGATGCCTAATTGACCTTTGGAGACTCATATTCCTTGCTCAACTTACACCCTATGATCATAGGTGTACTAACTACCTTGAAAAATTCCATCTCAAATTTGTTCAAAATCTCTCTTATGTACTTGGCTTATGAAATGAATATACCTTTTCAAATTGAGTGATTTTTAACCCAATAAATAATGATAGTTATCCCAGCATAGACATATCAAAATATTTATTCATCACCTCTACAAAGACCTTGGTCATGTTCTTATAATTTCCACCAAAGATGATGTCATCCACATAAACAACTACTATCAACTGATGGTCATCTTCTGAGTTTATGTATAGATTACTATCTACAACTCCTCTTTTTAATCTTTGATCCAACATATACCTATCTAACCTAACATACCAAGCTGTAAGATCTTGCTTTAGATTATAAAGATCCTTTTTCAATCTGTAAACATAATCCTTATCACCTAATAGTGAAATTCCCTCAGTTTGATCTATGTACACTTCCTCTTCCAAATTTACATTCAAAAAGGTAGATTTAATATCTATCTGGTATACCTTACACCCTTTGAATCCTGCATATGATAGAAACAATCTAATGGCCTCCAATCTTATTACTAGTACACATGTCTCCTTAAAGTCTACCCCTTCAACTTGTGCATATCCCTTGTATACCAATCTATCCTTGTTTCTAATGACTTCTCCATCTTCATTAAACTTGTTTCTAAACACCTATTTTATTCCAATGACATTCTTGTTTTTAGGCCTAAGAAATAGTTCCTAAGTCTCATTATTATCTATTTGGTCTAACTCCTCATTCATAACACCTATCCAAAATTTTTCTTTGCTTACTTTTATAAGAATCTTAATTTAAATTTTAGATGATAGAGTAACATTCTCTTGATTTAGATTACTTACTAGTCTTCTCTTGGTTGCATACTTGTACTCTTGTTGCCAATGATTTGAGATTCAGGATGATCTCTTTGAATCTATCTTGAGGGGCCTTTTGAGTTTTGTCTCTCCTCAACTTCTTCTTCTTCCTCATCAACCTCTATAGTTTCCTCTTCATTCTTGAATTATAGATTCTCTAAAGTATCATTTGACTATGAGTGTGATTTCCTTAGCTCATCAATATTCAAATTGGTGCTTTCCAATATTTTTTGTAACCTCTTGTTATAACATCTATAGGCTAAGCTCATTGATGAACATCCTAAGAATATACCTTCATCAGATCTAGAATCAAATTTTCCTAAGTATTCATCATCTTTTTTGATGAAACATTTGCTCCCAAACACTCTAAATTATTCCACATTAGTAGGTCTACCTTTCTATAGTTCATAAAGAGTTTTGTTTCCATTAGTCCTTATCTGTCATCTATTTAAAATGTAGACTAAAACACTTACTACCTCTCTCCAATATCCATTAGATAATATAAAATCATTTAGCATAGTTCTATCCATCTATTGAACTATCCTATTCTTTATTTCCACTATCCCATTCTACTGAGGTGTCCTAGCTATTGAAAGTTGACTCCTTATTCCATGAACCTCATAGAAGTCATCAAACTCATTAAACCAAAAATATCCTCCTCTGTTAGATTTTAGGCACTTGATATTCTCATTCTTTTCATTCTCAAAAAGAATCTTGAATGCCTTGAACTTGTCAAGAGATTCTGACTTTTCTTTTAAGAATGCTACCCAAGTCATTTTTGTGTAGTCATCTATGAGTAATATAAAGTAACTATCTCTTTGAATGCTTTGAAATATTGTAGGCCCACATAGATTAGTGTGTATTAAATTTAAGGGTGTTGTAATAGAGTACTCCTTGGATTTGAATCTTATTCTAGTCTACTTACCATGTTGACATGCCTTGAAAATTATGTTGGTAAGTTTGGTGATCTTAGGCATGTTCTTCACATAATTTTTAGTGATTATATTGACCAAATTATCAAAGTTTAGGTAACCTAACCTTCTATGAGATAGCCAAATTTCAACCATCTTGATGATTCCTAACCTTCTATGCCATATCAAAATTTCATCCATCTTTCTCATAAATCATCTCTCCTTCTTGGTCTCATTCAAGATATATAGATTATTCTTAGTCCTCTTAACATTGGCAATTAGCTTTCCTAATTTGGCTCTCCTTATCTCACAACCTCTATCATTAAAGGTTAGTGTGTGTATTTGATTTAAAATTTGACATACACTAAGTAGGTTATGTTTCAAACCTTCTACATACAACACATATTGTGTCTTAGTCTTTCCATTATCCAAACTCAAGATACCCTTGCCAACTATATTGGCAGTTGTGTTGTCTCCAAATCTCATTGTTACTATAGTATTATTTTTCAATGAGATGAACCTATTTTTGTCTCTTGTCATGTGGATTGAGTAAAAGCTATCTATATAACATTTCATGCCTTAATCTTCAATGTGAAAGGTAGTCTGAGCTAGCATATAATCCTACTTAGTCTTCTATTCCTCCTTATCCAATAATCCATCTTGTCTCTTTTGCTTAATATGATCAGTCTTAACTTAATTTTACTTCCATACCAATGTTTGAACCTTATAATCCACTTTAGGAGCTTCATATGTCTTTTTGAATCATGAGAGAATTCTAACTCTATTAGAACACAATTCTGTAATGTGTCCATATTATGAAAATTATAACAGACAACATTTATGTACTTACCTCTTGATTGATCACTCCTTTTCCCATGTTCCCATGATAACTTATGCCTTATTACATTGGGCTACCTGATTGGTATTTTTATGTTGGTACTCTTGACTTTTTCTAAATTCTCACACTCTTTCTCAAACTTGATCATCTTATATATGAGCTATTCATGCTCAACCTTCATGGAATCTAGTTCTATCTTCAACTGAACATACTCAACTTCCTTTGATCTAAAATTTATATTGATACCTTATAATTGATTCATAATATACTTGATATTATTATTTTGATGCTTCAAATAATATAGGTCACTTATGATCTTAGCTTCAAGGTCTACTTCAGCTTCTCCTTCTTCACTGTCATAGTAGACTTTTTCATCATACATGTTGTCTTCTTCTTTTTGATCACTAGAAATCTTGTGCTTCTTAGGATAAATTTCAAGATATTAGGTTTGATTCAAAGGAATATGCTATGATACTAATTATTGGAAGCAAAATTATTGAGATGGGGGGTAAATCAATGTCTTCAAAACATTCAATCAATTCCACTTAAGCATACATGAACTAGTCATATAAACATGAACATCGAGCAAAACATATACAAAATACAAGATCATGAACACAATACATATGTGGGAAAACCTCAAAGGGAAGAAAACCAAATAATCTCTACAAATGGACTAAATTCCTATAATATAAAAACTATTTTTTAGTGAATCACCAACTCCACTTGGAGCACCAACCCCAACTAGTCAAACACCCACTCAACTAAGCTTTTAGCAAACACCAAACTACAAGGAGGCACCAACCACCTAGATGAATCAGCACCAAATCAGCCACATAAAAATTTTGATAACATTAAAAAAACCATGTTTCTCACACAACATATGATGATCAACTTATTTATCTCTTCTCACTCGTCTATCTCTCTCAAACTACCTTTTAGGATTTTTCGCTCAACTAGGTCTTTTCAAGATAAATTAGATCATATGACCTTGATAATCATCTATAATACCCATATTATATCTTCATTATATTTTATCTACACCTATATTATGGTTTAAAATACCTCCTTCAGCTCTTCAATGTGTTATTTCCTTCGTTTATACTCCCTGTTTCTCTAAACAGTGAATTAGGCCTATTTTTCCTTGTTCTTATATAATAATCTAGCTAAAAAACTTCGTGTTCCACCATACACACTTGGATTAACATTAAAATAGGTATTATAACACATTTAATACATGAATAAATCATTATAATAGGTCATACAAAACTTAAAAGACCAAAACCTCTTTTAGGCCTAAAGGAGACCTAGTTCAATTAGGATTTCATTAGTACATGTTACCCTTTGATCTCCTTAGAAAAATTTAAAACTAAAAACATGGTAGGAAAACTTAATATACCACTCAAATATACCCATAATAATATCATATTCTGTTTACATTATGCCTTCACATAGATAGAAAGGTTTATCTTGAAAAAAATGAAGATAAAAATTATTTAGACGCACAAAAATGATAATAAATAACATACATATAACCTAAAATAACTAAAAAAATTCACCAAGTTCATTATAATTCATCACATAGATAAAAATGATTCAAAAACACTCTTGTAACTTGCTCACTTAGAACTGCCAACTAACCTCAAAAACTAGTCATGGTGACTCAGACCTCCAACACTTGTATAGACATTTTGAATGAAATTTTATACATGTATATAAACCTATGAAATATATATATAACATCTTAAAATATAAACATCATATAGTCTAGTGGCAACTATTGTTCTTAAAAACTAATTTGTTGACCTCACTACACACATACCTCACTGAATTAGACAAGCCATTTTGGCTTCATCATTTTCACCACTATAGCTAAATTAAAATAATTATAAAAAGCATGAATAGGACATACCAATCCAAAAATCATATCCATGCACATGGTTTCATCACTTTATCACGATGATACATTCCTATTCATTTTCTCACTGCTATGTGGGTTTTTCACTATTTGCACCATTTGGCTTGTTAGTGACTGGCTAACTTGGATGACTAGTTTAGCACACTTGAGGGATATAACATATCCAAAAAACTTCATGGACATGAAACATGATTCTCAATATTTATCTTCCATCCATTTGCATATTTTGACTTTGTCAACTTTGACTGCTACAATAAATCTCCAATATATTAACACTTTATTATGGGGTCTGTTGTTTCCAAAACCAGCTTATCTCATTTTGGAAACAACCCCCCACGAAACTTGTCCGTTTCATCTGGTCTCTCTAAGTTCATTTTTAGGGCATTTCTGTTGTAGGTTTTCATCTTGATCAGATCGGGAAATGGTTTCTATCCTGTCGAGACCAAGTTTCCCCTCCCCTTTTTCCTTTTTCTCCTCTTTCCGGAGTTAGTCTCTTTTGCTTCTTCATGCAAGGGCAACGATTTTCGCCGCCCCTGCATTTTCCTTCCTTTTTCAACCAACTCTCAGATTTTTTCTGGGTTGTCCTTTTCAAGCTTTTTTCTTCCTCATTTTCCGTCCCTTTTGCCCATCCTGGCCTTTTTAAGTGACCTCCTGTAACCTATGTCACTTAAAATTGCTCTCCCCCTCTCTCTCACTCCCCTTTCGACTATGGCTGCAACACCTTCAGCAAGCTCCTGCACGCCTGCTCCCGTACAAACAAGATCGTCCCCCATGACGGAAGCATCTCCTTCAAAGGTGAAGATGATGAAATACAAATACCAGGGCATCTTCTCGCTCACAACAATCACCTCGAATGTCGATGACATTCGAGACACCGAGATCGGCCACGTAGATATGGTCGAATTCCTGGGACGAACCAAAGCAACAAATCCCAGCACTGGGATAAAGAGAATTATTGAGAGCAACATCCACCTGGTGGCCGCCTTCCTAGTAGCAGCCCATCATGCAGAGTTCGTCTTTCAATGCACGCATTTCTATGACAAAGAGACCAGATCGGTCTCAGACGCCAGTGGCAGCATGATTATTCGGTTGGACCCCAAATTTATCGACAAAGTTTTTCTATGTCCACCAGCCACCGAAGTAACCCAAATTGACTTCGAGAACACGTAGAGGGAGTATGACAAAGACCCCAAGAGGGCAAAGAGAGTCATAAACCATAAGTGGTTAAAAACCCCAAGGGCCAGTCTATCCAGATGGCCGAAAAGCTTCCCCAAAAGTGACTTTATTGAAGAAGTTGGTGACTTAATCACCCTCCTCAGTAGAGTACGGGGCCTCCCGTCCTCTTCACAATTCCATGAATGGATGTATCCATTCATTAAGATCATCCTGCAAGGCAAACATGCCATCTTCTGGGGGGAACAGATCAATAATGCTATTCATGAGCAGCTGACCAGGGTACAAACCTCCTTCAAATTCTACATGACCTCATACCTGGTCTACATAGCTGCTACCATGCGTTCTTTCCCAGGTCTAACAATAAAGGGGGATAGGAAGACCACCCCGGTCTATTCATACTATCCGTAGCTGACACTTCAGGGGTTGACACGTCATTTTAGGTGAGTGAATGATGCGTTCTTTGCCATATTTCTATGTCTCTTCGATCCTCAACTGGAACAGAAGAGAATATCAGACGAGGCTTGGACAATAGTGAACAGTTTTGGCTGCATGTTCCTCCAGTTCTCTACATTTTCTTATCTTTGGGTGGGTTTCTATCAAGGATACCCTTATATGCTCCCTAGATTCCCTTCGGACAGGTTGGTCCTAATGGAGCTTTGCCGACAATTGGCCGTCATGCACTCAAAATAGATGGAGCTTAAGAGACCTGGTTTCAAGTTTCCTATCCAGATTGGCAAATTTTCCGTTGCTACATCAACTAAAGCCAAAGTTATGGAAACAGAGATGCAGATGGTTACCATCAAATCATTCAAAAGGCAGAAAAAATTTGATTACAGGGGAGTGAGAGAGACAATCCGAAGGAAGACTCAGTTCCACGAGCCCATGATTGAGGACATCTGGGTGGATATGAGGACGACTGAAGAAATAAGGAAAATGGACTATTGCCATCTCACGCTAGAGCAAATAGAGTACCTCAGACTTGCTGAGATCCCTTCAGGGTTGATTGACGATGGGAATATCATGAACAGCAGATATCTGACAGAGAAGGTCGTCAGTTCCCCTCTTCCTCTGATTAACTGGTCTTAAAAAGAGTTGACTTCTCTAAGGAAAAGATTCGAACCAGTATTGGCTAACACCAATAGTTGGTTGGCAGCAAAGGGAATCACTCTAAAAGAGTTCATCACAGGGTCAGAGGCTGAATACCAAGTAGAGATGAAGAGAAAGGCAAAAAGCCGAACCAAAAACAAAGATGACATCCCTTCATCTTCTAGACCTCACAAGCCTAGGATCATCTTTGTATCCAAGAAGCCTAGGTCAGAGCAAGAGCCTAAGGCAGTAGCTGAAGGAACCAAAGAACAAAGTCCCAAGGTACAGGCAGCTCAACCAATGGGGACAACGGATCAACCTTTAGAACGACCAGGTGTTGGGTCTCCAACCTCAACGGGACAAGTGCGGTCGATCTAGGGCTCCTCTCCTCCTCCTCAATCTCCTACGGTGCCCACTTCTCCTATCTCTCCCATCAGTGTTCCATCTTTCGGAGCTGCTTCCCCTTCCAAGGTTGTTTTTGGTGATCCACAAGATCCTTCAGCAGGTTCACCTCGCTCTTTTGCATCCATTCCGAGTTTATCATCTCCATCTTTCAACCTGCCACCAAGCCCTGCGCCTGATCCAGAATCAGCAGTTGGTACAGTTTCGCCGGTCACTCCAACTATGACTACTATCACCACCAGTAGCGTGGAAGCCGCTACCATGACACCGGCGGAGGCAACTATTATTACAACAGGTACTTCCCTCCCACCTTGGATGTCTGATTTCACACCAAAGAGAAAGAAAAGGGCCATCTCCCCAGAAGAATTCGATTTTGGCAAGATAGTGCCGGCCAAAACAAAAGCTCCCAAAAAGCCAAAAATCCTCTCCAAGTTGGTCGAGGAAAAGGGGCAAAAATTTCTATAAATTGGCAAACCCCCACAGGACGCAACCCTTGAGGGTTTTGAAATGAGCAGTTATTCCTTTTCTCATGTTGAACTTGGCAAGGTTACACACGAAGGTGCGAAGAGTGATCTTCAGTCGGCAATGGACATTATGGTCCAAAAATTTGACAAGGATAAAGAGATGAAGGATTTTTATAAAGCCAAGGCTGAGTAGTTAACGACAGTAATCAGAAGATTCACTATCCCACCTGAAGCAGCGACTCCAGAGGCCTTTTCTGTGGATGATTCAGTCATTCAGAAAGCTGAAAAGACTTATTTGAAGGGAAAAGTAATGGAGGAATATATTGACAGAATTCATAATCAAGGAATCTCTCTGCTATCTGAGGTTGCAAAAAGAACAGGGAAAATGAAGAGGTTGAAAGCTCAGGTGGACAGTTTTGTCTCTTTTACCTCTCAGGAGATTGATGGCTTGGAGAAAGATCTCGATAGATGGAAGGAAATGAAAGATCTAAAAAAGAGTACCCTGATATCTATCGGTGTCATCCCCAACAAGGATTCATATGTTGAGATCAAGGAGGCGATGATCTTCAGGATCCAGGTACTCAAAGATCTAATTGATGATCTCAAAGCTTTTAAAGAAGCTAGTGATAAAAGTGACCTGAGCTTATTAAACAAATTAGAAGAGCTGCCCTACGACTTGACCTCTAAGGATCATCAGTTCCTTCCAGCAAACGAAATGATTTAGAATTTTGAAGGGATGATCCAGAGGGATTTCAAAGGAGCATCTTTCTCTATGACTTTAGTAGACAGCGTTCTGGATGCTCAGTTAACTTTGGAGAATTTAAAATCCAGGTTAACTGGCCACTCTAAAGCCATCACAGCATTGAAAGATTCACTAATCAGATCAAGGGTCGTCTCCAAAAATGCAGTTGCACCGGACAACGTAGGAATTCAGGCATCAATCACCATGTACGATGCCCATTTGAAGAAGTTCGGCAGCAAAAATTGACACTCTCCCTCTCTTCTTCTATCCTTATGCATTTCTATTTTGTGCAGAATGCATGCAATTTTGTAACATGTAATTACGAATAAAATATTTTGGAAAATATCTAAAAGTCAAAGATGAGTCATCTTTGACCAAGATATTTTATATTTTATTATTTTCTATTTTTGAGGATTTTCTCCCTATATATAGTGGAGACCTCATTTGTAATAAGATCTTGGAAAAATGGAGAGCAAACACTCTGCCGAAATTGAAGCAACTTTTGAGACTTTGTGCTCAGATTTGTAAATCATATTTTGTCAAATGAATGAGAAGCAAGTGATTTCAGACTTTGTGTTGAAGTTATCTGTGTCATCTAGGAAATAGTTTCTTATGTATTCTTTCCTGATAACCTCTTGTTTATCTGATTTAATAAGCAAAGTGAATGTGTTGATATTATCTAAGGGCACTTCTAGAAGGTGGGAGATAGACTTTGTGCTGCTTTCATCTTTCAGATTCATTTATCTTTTGTAGTTTCAGGTGAAGACTTTGTGCTTCACTTTACTCTACGATTGTACTTGTTCCGAATCTGTGAAGAAGCCACGGAAGACTTTGTGTTTCTGTGAGCGTTCTTGTGACTTTGTTACTTCAGGTAATCTCTTGCTCTTCGTTTGATACCATTCCTGAAAGAAGAGGAGTGTTATTAGCTTTAGATCAGGGATTTTCCTCTTTTGTCCTTCATACGTTACTTTTGAAAAAAGAGAAGTAGATGCTGTCCTACCCCCCATGTGTTATTTTTTGCTTAATTATATACATATTTGTAGCACACAAATACTGATAGAGAACCTCCCCTTGATGAGAGGAGAGATTTACCTCATCTAGATCTGGTAAAGCCACCCTTTTCGTGGTGTAAATCTCCCTTATGCTGTGGCTGATATCCCCATTTTGCCATCAGTTAGTTGATGACAAAATATTCACCCAACAGGGTCTACTCACACATTTGAAAACTTAGTCAAACCTAGATGTGCCTAGAAGATTTTAATATAACCTCCAATATTTTAATTGAGTATACCAATCCATTCTAGGCACTTTTGATCAACATTTTCAACATCAGTTCCTTATTAGGGTCTAAGAGGGTTTAAATCTATTTCCATTCTTAAAAATCATTCATAAAGAATAACCCCTCAATCCAAAAACAAATGCCTATAAATTTGAGATAAGACCCTTCCCCATACACCATTAATATATTAGGTTCCCATGTAAAGTTTTGACAATCTTATGATCATAAGAAAATACTTTTTGGGTTGAGAACCCTTCATTCTAAGCACACAAGAGACTTATAAACAATTTTTCATGTCTTGTCATTCATACTATGACATCAAATTGTGTAAACACACTTGAAACAACATACCTCAACTTTTAAAATACTTACATAATCTCAAAAACTCTAAAATCTGATCATGACCCCTCATTAAGCCACATTATCTGTACTTGCTCTCTAGACCTTGACTTACAAACCACATTATGTATTAAAACTAACCTTCATGCCTCTTTATATGCACTCTCCACTGCACTCACATACTCAAGAAACCTCTCTCATTCTTAATCACTACTATACATTGTTCAAATGCCTTGAAAATAGATCTTGATACCTCATTAGGCTAGGTAGGGTCTAGAAGTGGTCTAGGTGAAGACTTGCTCTGGAGGTCCTACCCTTGTAATCTCACCCTAAGACTATCATGAATGATCAAATGCCTCAAATACATACTCAAGTAACATCATACAACCACTCATGCTTATGTGCACTCATCTCACCAAGCCACCAAGCTCATACCTTCTCACAACGTCTCTTTATGCCATGACTAGGCTTAGGCTACTCAAAAACCCATACCTTCATAAAACCATAAGGAATTTGTTCCCTTCAAATTCTATATTTTATGAAAATATTCTTTAATGATAGCACTCCATCAACATACTACCAACTAGGCACACTCTCTCAATGACATCAACCTCATGAAAGATGCACCTTTGACATTAATGATAATCCTCAAAAATATCCCCTTTTGTCATTGATGGTAATCACTTATAAAACTTCTCCCTCATTCTAAAATTTCTCCCCCTTTGACATAAATTACAAAGTGATGTTTGGAAATCCTTAGATCACACTTCTTTCAACCCAAATACTCAACATACAAAGCTATAAGTTTATGAGTCATCATTCAAACATGCTCCCCTTATCTCTATGCACACATTCTCAACACTAATATCCTTCAATTATAGATAATGAACCACTTTATTATCTCCCCCTAAGCACTTGAATTATTTAGTGACTACTAGGGGTAATAACTACACCCAATTCCTATCTTAGGTGTTCAAATATTACTTTTGGAAGTGGTTTGGTCAAAATGTCTACAATCTGATCTTGTGTAGAAACATATTCAAGCTTGACACTTTGTTCACTTACCTATTCTCTTAGGAAATGATGCTTGATGGGAATGTGATTAGTCCTTGAGTGAATGATAGGGTTCCTTGAGACACTTATAACACTTGTATTGTAACAATAAATAGGGCTAAGACCATCATACTCTACCTTGTAGTCTTTTAAGGTTTATCTCATCCATAGGACTTGAGTACAACATGAAGATACTGAAATATACTTAGCTTCATAAGTGGATAATGCTACCAATGGTTTATTTTTTCTTATCTATGAAAGTAAGCACCCACCTAAAAAGAAATCTCCTCTATTATCACTCTTCCTATTATCTATACTTCTTTCCTAGCCCACATCTGTATAGGCTATAAAATCAAACCACTTCCTCCTTGGATACCACAAACCACACTCCATAGTCCCATTGAGATACCTAAGTATCCTTTTGAATACTTCTAAATTATTTTCCTTTGGATCTACTTGTAACCATCCCACAAGACCTACTAGTTGTATGATGTCAGGTCTAGAGGTAGTGGTGTATAACAAACTTCTAATCATTGAATTATATGATGTCTGATTGAACTTTGGAGACTCATCTTCCTTACTCAACTTACACCTTGTGATCATAGGTGTACTAACTACCTTACAATATTTAATCTCAAACTTCTTCAACATCTCTCTTATGTACTTGGCTTGTGAAATGAATATACCTTTTTCAGACTAAGTGATTTGCAACCCAAGAAAGAATGATAGTTTTCCTAGCATGGACATCTCAAAATATTTATTCATCACCTATATAAATACCTTGGTCATGTTTTCATTGTTTTCACTAAAGATGATGTCATACACATAGACAACTACTATCAACTGATGGCCATCTTCTGACTTTATTTATATATTACTATCTGCAACTCATTTTGTGAATCCTTGATCTAACATATAACTAACCAACCTGACATACCAAACTCTAAGAGATTGCTTTAAACCATAAAGATCCTTTTGAAATTTTCAAACATAGTCCTTGTCACCTAATAGTGAGAATCCCTTAGGTTGCTCTATGTACACTTCCTCTTCCAAATTCTCATTCAAAAAGGTAGATTTGACATCCATCTGGTATACCTTAAACCCTTTGAATCCTACATATTATAGAAATAATTTGATGGCCTCCAATCTCACTATTGGTACAATGGTATCCTTAAAGTCTACAGTTGCATACCAATCTAGCCTTATTCCTAGTGACTTTTTCATCATCATTCAACTTGTTTCTTAACACCCATTTTTTGCCAATGACAATTTTGTCTTTAGGTTTAGGAACTAATTGCCAAGTCTCATTTTTCTCTATTTGGTATAATCTTCATTCATAGCACCTATCCAAAATTTGTCTTTTCTTAATTCTATAATATTCTTAGGTTCACTCTTATATAATAAAGCAACATTCTCTTGATTTAGATTACTTCCTAGTCTTCTCCTTGTTTGCATATCTGGATTCTTGTTGCTAATGATTTGAGATTCAGGATGATCTCTTTGAATATATCTCGAGGGGAATTTTAAGTCCTATCTCTCCTCAACTTCTTCTTCTTCCTCATGAACCTCTATAGTTTCCTCTTCATTCTTAAAGTCTATATTCTCTAAAGTATCTTTTGACTGAGTGTGATTTCCTTGTCTTATCAATCTTCGCAATGGTGCTTTCCACTATTTTCTATAGCCTTTAGTTATAACATATCTAGGATGAGCTCATTGATGAGTATCTTAAGAATATACCTTCATCATATTTAGAATCAAACTTTCCCAACTATTCATAATCTCTTTTGATGAAACATTTGCTTTGAAACACTCTAAAATGTTTCACATTATCATGTCTAGCTTTCCATAGTTTAAAAGGAATCTTGTTAACATTAGTCCTTATCTATCCTCTATTCAAAATGTAGATTATAGTGCTTACTGTCTCTCTCCAATATCCATGAGATAAAATAGAATCATTTAACATAGTTCTATCCATCTCTTGAATTATCCTATTCTTTATTTCCACTACCCCATTTTGATAAGGTGTCATAGCTATTGAGAACCATCTCTTTATTCCATGAACCCCATAGAATTAATCAAACTCATTAGACAAAAAATATCCTCCTCTATCAGAAATTAAACACTTGATCTTCCCATTCTTCTCATTCTCAACAAGAGCTTTGAATGCCTTGAACTTGTCAAGAACTTCTAAATTTTCTTTTAAGAATACTACCCAAGTCATTTTTGTGTAGTCATATATGAGTCACATGAAGTATCTCTCTCCTTAAATGCCTTGAATTCTTGTAGGCCCATAGAGATCAATGTGTATTAACTAAAAGGGTATTGTAGTAGATTACTCCTTGGAATTGAATCTTCTTCTAGTTTTCTTACCATTTTGAAATGCCTTACAAAGTATGTTGGTAGGTTTCGTGATCTTAGGCATGTTCTTCACAGACTTCTTAGTGCTTATCTTGACTAGATTATCAAAGTTTAGGTAACCGAAGCTTCTGTGCCATAGCCAAATTTCATCCATCTTGCTCATAAAGCATCTCTCTTTCTTGATCTCATTCAAGACATATATATTATTCTCATTCCTCTTAGCATTTTCAATTAGCTAATTTAGTTATCTTTATCTCACACCCTCTATTAGAAAAGGTTAGTGTGTGTGCATTACACATTTGACTTACACTAATCAGGTTATGTTTCAAACCTTCCACATAAAACACATTTTATGTCTTGGTCTTCCCATTATCCAAACTCAAGATACCCTTTTTAACTTATTGGTAGTTGTGTTGTCTCCAAATCTCACTATTCCTATAGCATTCTTCTTCAATGAGATAAACTTATTTTTGTCTCCTGTCATGTGGATTGAGAAACCACTATCTATATACCATTTCATGAATTCATCTTGAATGTGAAAGGCAGTTTGAGCTAGCATAGAATCCTCTTTAGTTGTTATTACTCCTTATGAAATAATCCATCTTGACTCTTGGCTCAATATGATCAATCCTATCTTACTTTTTATTGCATACCAATGTTTGACATTTATCATGCACTCTAGGATCTTCATATATATTTTTGAATATTGAGGGACTTCTAAATCTATTATAACAAAATATTAAAATGTGTCCCATATTATGAAAACTGTAACAAACAACATTTATGTCCTTACCTCTTGACTGATCACTCTTTTTCCCATGGTCCCATGATAACTTATCCCTTATTACATTGGGCTATCTGATTGGTCTTTTCATGTTGGTATTATTGACTTGTTATGACTTCTCACACTCTTTCTCAAACTTTGTCATCTTGTCTATGATCTACTCATGCTCAACCTTTAAGGATTCTAGTTCTATATTCAACTGATCATACTCAACTTCCTTTGACCTAAACTTTATATTAACACCTTCTAACTAATTCTTAATATTTTTGATAGTCTTACTTTGATGATTCAAATCATATAGAGAACTTATGAACTTAGATTCAAGGTCTAATTTAGCTTCTAATTTGTCACTATCATAGTAGACTTTTTCATCATACATGTTGTCTTCTTCTTTTTGATCACTACACATCTTGTGCTTCTTAGGATCAATTTCAAGCTGTTAGCCTTTCTTGAAAGGATAAAAATAAGATAATAATTATTGGAACATAATTATTGAGAAGAGAGGGGTGAATCAGTGTCTTCAAAACTTTCATTCAATTCCACTTAAGCATACATGAACTAGTCATACAAACATGAACATCTAGTAAAGCATATGCCAACATGCATGATCATGAACCACATTACATATATGGGAAAAACTTAGGGGAAAAAAACACAATGATATATGAAAATGGACTATATTACTATAAGACAAAAAATAATTTTTAGTGAATCACCAACTCCACTTAAAACACCAACCCCAAGTAGTCAAGCACCCACTCAACTAGGCTTTTAGCAAGCATCAACCTGCAAGGAGACACCAACCCCTTAAATTACTCACCATGAGATCAACCACCTAAATTTTTTGATCACCTTCAAAAAAAATTGTTTCTCACAAAACATATGATTATCACCTTCTTTATCTCTTCTCACTCTTCTATCTATCTCAATCTAACTTCTAGGCTTCTTCACTCAACTAGGTCTCTTCAAGATAGATTAGGTCATATGAGCTTGATATTTATCTATATTACCCCTATTATATCTTCATGAAAATTTATATACACCCCTATGGTGGTATATAAGACCTCATTTAGCTCTTAAATGTGCTATTTCCTTCGCTTATACTCTCTGCTTCTCTAACAAGCTAGTTAGGCCTATTAGGCTTTATTCTTTTAAAATCCTCTAGCTCACACACCTTTTGGTCAACCATACAAAATTTCAAAATTGTATTACCCTTAAAATATGTCTTATAAAATGTTTAATACATGAATAAATCATTATAATATGTCATCCATAAATTAAAATACCAAAACCTCTTTTAGGCCTTAAGGATACCTAATTCAATTAGGCCTTCATTAGTACATGTTACCCTTTGATCTGCTTGGAGTAATTTAAAACTAAAAAAATGAAGGAAAAATTCATAAACCACTAAAATATAGCCATAATAATCTCATATTATGTCCATGACACTTTTTATCTCCAACCACCACTTGAAGCATTCTTACTGCTTACGTTAGGCCTTCACACACACATAAAGGTTTGTCTTGAACAACTGAAGATAAAATATTATTTAGACACACAAAAATAAAAATAAATCACATAAAAATAACTAAAAATACCAAAAAAATTCACCAAGTGTATTATAATTCATCACATAGAGTAAAAATATTCAAAAACACTCCTATAACTTGCTCACTTAGAACTGCCAACTAACCTAAAAAACCAGTCATAGTGACTCGGATCTCCAACACTTGTATAGACATTTTCAATGACTTATTATGAATTTAGATGAAACTATGACATATATAGACCATATTAAAATATAAACATCATATAGTTTAGAGGCAAATATTGGTCTTATAGACTAATTTATTGACCTCACTAGATATAAACCTCACTAAGTCAGACAAGCCACTTGGCTTCATCATTTTCACCACTATACTTGAATTCCAAGGTTTCTACCAAGCATGAATAGGAAATACAAATATCAATAAAAATATCCATGCATTTGGTTTAATCACTCTATCATGATAACACATTCTTATTCATCTTCTCATTGTTGCTTGGGTTTTTCATATTTTGCACCATTTGGCCTGTTAGCAACTGGCTAACTTGGATGACTTATTTAGTAAACTTGAGGGATAAAAACTATCCAAAAAACTTCATGGACATGAAACATGAGTATAAATATTTATCTTCCATATATTTTAATATTTTATATTGGTCAACTTTGACTGCTACAATAAATATTTGAGAAATTAACATGTTCCTATAGGGTCTACTCACACATCTGACAATTCAATAACACTTGGAGGTGCCTTGGAGAGTTGAATACAACCTAAAATAGCTTACATGGTATTATTGGGAGAGTTGTGGTATCCTTGGGAGAGTTTAATATAACCCCCAATATATTACCTAAGCATACCAATCCATTATGGGCTCTTTTGATCAACATCTGCAACATCAGGTCCTTATTAAGGTTCTAAGAGGGTTTAAATTTATTTCCATTATTAAAAATCATTAATAAAGCATAATCCCTCAATAAAAAAAAAAGCCTAGAATTTCGAGCTAGGACCCTTATCCATCTACCATGAATAGCTTAGGTTCCCATGCAAAGGTTTGATGAGCTAATGAGCTCAAAAAAATCCTTTTCAGGTTGAGAACCCTTCATTCTAAGCACATGAGAGACTTCCAAACAAATTTTCATGTCTTATCTTATTGATGAATAGTGAAAAGCAAGTCACATGTGCAAGGTCAAAAAGGAAAATCATCTTCTTTAGAGAAGGTAGGCCACCTTCATGTGCCTTTTTGACCACTCTTTCTTGTCCCCAAATGAGAAATTCCATCCATGACACCTAAGCAATCAAGAATAGTGTTGTGACACCTCACTAGGATGAATAGTGTCTGCCAAATCATCAATGAATATTGTTATGGCTGCCATATAACATATCACCTATAGTAAATTGAAATCTCAAATATATATATTATAATCAAGTGAGCAAAGTTCAAGAAATTTGATATGAGTACCCTCTATAGTTAGTGATAACTCCACCTCTTACCCCACCACCACAATGGTTGGTTGTTTCACCTTTTCAACATCATAGTTTAGAGTTAGTTATTGCTCCTATACAAAATATGTATACACACAACATTTTTCAATTTTATCATTCATTGACACTTTCTCTTGTAAAAACCTATCAAGCTTCAATCTCCTTGAGTGCATGCCTTAAAAGGTACACTAGGAAAGGGGTGGGTAGGCCTTTGGTACTTTGCAAGAGATATTGTTATCTATATATCATTATTATATATATATATTAGCTTCCTCATATTTGATTTTATATTCACCTCCTTTCATTGTAACTCATCTAACTATATCATTACCCTCATTTACTAATACATCAACCCAGTCTGATGTAGTATTTTTGACAACTTTCCCCTCCATACCATGTCAATACAATCAATGTAGGTGACAATGTCATCTTGAATTATTTCTACCTAGTTAATGTAGTTTGATGTTGGTTAACTCATTTTGAACTACCTCATGGTGGGCTGATGGCATCGACTTAGATTTTATGATGGGTTAGGGTTATTTATCACTATAAATACAAGTCATTCTTTTATTCTAGCATATCATATACAATAATTTCACTCGCACTTATACTCTAATTCAAAATTTTAGGATTATTACTTAAAATATTATCTTTTTTAATTCTTGGAGATCCAATATGAGAAGTTATTAGGAGTATTCTCAAGCCTTCTACCAACTTGTTGATAATTTTGACCTCATAGGTCAAAATGTCACACCCTAACACTCAAAAGTTTGCTTGTCATGTTGTTTTCCCTATTTATTGTTAAATTTTTCTTGAAATGTCCTTGTAATGTTCATCTGAAACCTTTATTAGGAGAGTTTAAGGTAGATTTGATGAGTTTAAGGTTTTGATCATCATGGCCATGTGCTTGTCTAGCCACCTTTTGAACTATTTTAGGTTATTTTAAGTGATGAAATAAGTCCAAAACATCTAAATAAGACTCATGCATTATTTCAAGTTCATGATATGCTTTATAATTTATTAAACTAGTTGATTTTATGTTTAACTAACTTTATACCTAGTTGACTACATTTTGGATCACTTGGTGGTTTATGAATCATGTTTTGTATGTTAATGGTAACCTATTATTATAAGGACATGGTTTACTTATTTATGAATGGAAATTTATAATGGATACATTATTTATTAGTTTCATCATGTTTCTCAAGTGATTTTGGTAGTTTTTATGCCAAAAAGGCCTATTTTAAGGCCATACATATAATTATTTAAGGTATAATTGACCTTCAAGAATTTTAAGACATTATTTGTTCATTAAATGATTAAATACATGATTTTAAATGAGTTTTAAGTGTCAAAAGGAATAAAACTGACTTATCTCTCATATCAACCTAGTTAGAAGCTCTAGGAGGGCTAGCAATTTTTTCTCAGTACAGGCAAGAGAGAGAGAGATTCAAGTCAAAATATCTTAATAAATGATATATAAAATAATTAAATTGAATTTAGTGGCATTGTTTTTTTGATTCATCTCCCCATATTTGTGAATAATCACTAAGAGTGTAAGGGGGTCACTATGTCCTAGTCATCCATATAGGGTCCATGTTTGTCTCTGTTTCTTCACTTCAAAGCTCAATGTAGAAAAATGGTTATAATGGGATGATTACCGGGTAAAATAGGATATTTTTCATGGTGTGATCATCATCTACTTTGTCTTTATAAGGATTCTTTTGACAAGAAATCAATTATCTATCTTAACTTGAGTTTTGGCAGTTTTAAGCATTTTGATATATCAATTGAATGTATTCATCTTCAAAGGTTTCTTAAGTAAATGTTTTAGGTAAAATAAACCTATTTAATCCAAGAAAAAGGTTAATGTACCTTAATATTAATAAAGGTCTTCCTTGAGGTATCATGAATGAGATTGGGCCTTTCACAATGAATAGTTGCAGGTTTAAGGAACTTCTAATGTGTAGAAGTATATCAGTGAGATCAACATGATATTATCATATGATTAATTAAGAATAATTATTGATTAGTATAAATTATAAAGTTCATATTATGTCTTAGAAACCATACTCTCTGAAAACTATGCTCTCTCTCAAAGCTCAAAAGAACACTTGTAGGCCTGATGAGTAGGCTAGAAGGACATAATGGCAAATGAAAGTGAGCTATGAGGAGTTAAAAATTAATGGAGGTGTGTTTTGAGGTCATGATGTTTTTTTAGAGTAATTATAGGGTCTTAAATATTAATAACACACTATGGGATCAAAATACATCATTGGAGCCTTCAATGCCTAAATAACATAGTGAAGACTATGTATGACTATGCTATCAACTTTAGAGACCTCTGGAAGACTAGGTGCCCCTTAGAAATATGTTTATATGGTGTTAAATGAAATTTTATGGTGGTATAATCTGACTTAATATATGATAGTGTAGACACCGAAATCGTGTCGACTCCCCTGGTCATTCCCCGTCTTATTCTTCTTCGCCTATTTAACCCTTGTCGATCACTTGTTCCACCAACCTTGACCCTGGCAGCATGTAAAAATGAGCATAGAGCTAAAGCTAGACTCTATCCCCATTGTGCATCTGCCAATGACGGTCTTTACCCGGCTAATGTCACCGACGTCGGTCACTTATCAGCCGATGTCGGCAATCCTGCCGACGTCGGTCACCTTACCGTTATCCGTTATCAGTTATCATTCGGTTCCCGATCGGTTTCCCAAAATGGTTATCGAACCGTCTCTCGAACTGTCCCTCGCCTTCATCAGCGTCCGCCAACCATTCGAAAGGCTAATCACCCAATCAATCAATCAATCGACCTCCGAACTCTGACATTCACAGACTCTGGCAATCAACACTCTCGCGATCAACCAACTCCGGCATCAACCAATCTGCATTCGCTTCAATCCGGCACTGCACAGACAACTTCAACTATGGCTTTCATCACGTCTTCTGACAGGTAAGTATTTTTCTCTGTTTATTTTCATTTCTTTCCGATTATTATTTGTTCATTATTTCTATCATCCCGAATCTTCAAACCACAGACCCAAGTTCTGAATCTCTCCTTTACATCCCTGCCCACTACCCCAATCTATAACTCTGTCCAAACCTGACCTTACCTTGCCCAGACCTTGTCCTGACCTTATCTCGATTCTATCAGACCCTGTCCCGACTCTGTCTAAACCTTGTCCCGATCCTGTCAAGAACCTGTCCTGACTCTCCCAGACTTTCTGCAACTCGTCCAGACTCCTGTCCAGAACCTGCCCCGATCGACGTCGGTCACTACCCCGACCGACACCGGCAGTTTGATCGACGTCGGCACCTTCCCTAATCGACGCCGGCACCACAGAGACCGACGCCGGTGACTGTGCAGAACAGTGCTACATATCAGGTATGCACTTTATTTTTTGTCATTTATTTCTGTCATTTTATCTTTTATTATCTACTTTCGTCCAATATTCTACTTTTTTATCAGTGGGTTGATATCCTTCTAGGAAGTCTTCGTACTTCTGGGATCGGGCGTTCGCCTGACAGTCCACCATATCTTTGACTAACATTTTTTTGTGTTTCAGCCTTTTCTTCTTTGCAGGTGTCATTCCTCCACAGCCAAAGAGGAGAATCTTCCAACGTCTGATTTCGGTGCGCACGACTTTATCAGGTATCTTCTAGCCTTGACCATTTCTTTTAGTTTCTTATTTCTTCTTTGAATGTAGAAAGCAATTTTGCATAGAAACATTCTGGCACGCCCGGTGGGACCCTAGGTCCTCCTTGGGTTCTTTCTTTCTTTCTTTCATTCATATAGGTGCATTAGGTTTCTTCCTTTTCGCCTCCTTTCGTCTCTTCTTAAACGACATCATAAGCAGGAATAAAACGAACATTTCTTTCTTTCTTGCACTTTTAGACTAGCTAAAATTCATATTCTTCGACTCTTTCTCCATTCGTTTTCATACGAACAAACATTTCAACTTGGGCATTAAAACACTTTGCATCCATTTCTGTTTGCCTGCATCTTTTAGACCACACATAGTAATTAAACCGCATATTGAATTAATCTAGATCACTTGATGTTACACGACCAAACCACCTGCACAAAACAAACATTTTAACTTACCTGAGACAAGGCCCGACTGGGATTTCATCCCCCAGCGGATGCCTTACCCGTCCCGGCGATCTTACTTGGATTTCATCACCAAGGAGAAAGCCAACTCTGTTCTTTGGCAGAGTCTAAACTATAGTGGAAGTATATTTTGGCTAAGCGAAACCAGCTAACCACTGGAATCGTGAAGTGAGGGGAGCTTGCTCCTTAGCACCAGGCCTGTACGGAAGCTAACACAAATTTCTTGAGCACCATAAAAAAACCCGAAACCATCCATAGACTGCTTCTTCTAGGACCTGACTCACAAAGCCAATCTTCCTCTACACACATTCTAAGGCATAAGCCACTATAATCCTAATAATTTACTTCTAGGGTTTTAGGATCTGCTTGTGTCTTCATCTTTTTGGTTCTTATCTGCTTGTTTGAGCTTGTGAGGACTTTCTTCCTTGCCTTGAATGGTTCTGACTCGTAGCCAAGCCAAGGCTCTAGTCGATCACGCGAGGCATCATCCTCTTCCATCTACCCCGCCTATAACCAGCCCTATAATGGAGTTCAACTCAGAAACTGAAAGAACTCCTACCAGACCATCTCCGACCCAAACGCCTATTATCCCAGAAGGGGACCAAGATTTCGCACGATTCTTGGACCTCAACGTAAAAGCCTTGCAACACTATCTCGCGAATAGCCGAACGCGAGACCCCTTGGGCAATCCAATTTATGGAATGCTGACCTCTTTCCTCGAGACTGCGGCCGTATCAACGGCGTCCGTAGTCCAACCCTTAGACACCCAGGCTGTTGCCTCAACCAATGACCAACCTTTTACCAACCATCTAAGTGTGGCCTCTCCTTCCATTGCTGGGCCCACTTTCACTGGGGTTTCGGCCCCCAATCAATCTCAGCCCGCTCAACCACTTTCTACCCCCTTTCAAAACCTGGTCGTCTCTATTCTGCCCACTCTTACTCCTATCAACACTAGGGTGGCTACCTATCCATTGGCCCATGTTACCTCTAGCCAACCTCCCATGACAACATCAAACCTAGCCATGCCTTCCATCCAACCATCCTTAGTCACTTCTTCTGTCCTTACGACTAGTCATCCGTACGTTGCGCCCTTATTGGTACAACTGACTACGTCGTATACCTCTTCCAGCCTCTTTCAAGCGCCTTACAATCTAGGAGGCACTCCACCCACCAATCCGTCAGTAGATATTATCAAGATGCTGATGGATAAAATGTCCAACCTAGAGACCTCTGTTTCTGGCTCATGCAACACTCTCTCGTACGAACAAATCTGCAACGAGCCCATCCATCCTTCTGTCCCCATCAGACCATATCCCAGCCAATGGGAACTTCCTAAGTTTTCTCGTTTCCAGAGCAAGGAAGACCCACAACAACATTTACGGGCATTCAGACATGCCTGTTACCTTATCACCCACGACGATGTGTTGCTCTTACGCACATTTCCCATGTCTCTCTCGGGTGCTGCACTTGATTGGTACAGCTCTCTTCCTAGTCATTCCATCCTCACATTCACTCAGCTGGCCCAGCTCTTCCTCGATCATTTCTCCATCAATATCACCAAGAAGGTCTCTATCACTAACCTCTATTCTATTCACCAGTTCGAGGATGAATCTATTGCTGATTTCGTCGCTCGGTGGAGGGGCCTTATCAATCAACTTTCATTTTCCTTACCTCAGCCTGAGCTTATTGAACTTTTCTCTCAAGCCTGCGCTAGACATATTTCTTCTACCTTGAGGGTTCAGACCTTCCGCACTTTTGACAAAACCTTCACGATGGCTCGTAAACTTGAGTTACGTGCCTTTGAGGAGAATAAAGTCAAGTTGCGGAGTAAGAATCCCAACTCCAAAACCAATGACCCCTCTTCTAAGCCTTCCTCATCCAATCCTAAATCTAAAGCTTCAGCAAATGCTGTGGTTGTTAGATCTTCTTCCTCTTCACCTTCAACTAATCAACCTGAACCATCCACATCTATGAGCGCCACTCGCCAATTTCAGCAGAGATACATACAGCGACAGTTTACTCCACTTGGAGAATCATATGTGTCTGTGCTAGAAAAACTCGTCAAACAAGGGGCCATCAATCTCCCTCAGATCTGACCTCCACCACAATTTGATCCCTCACGCGCCATCCCTGCGTGGTATAGGGAAAATGACTTCTGCCACTACCACCGTGTTAAAGGTCATGACACGGGCAACTGTAAAACCCTTAAAAACATAGTCTAAGACATGTTGGAAAAGGGTGACCTCATCCTCGACAATCCTAATGCCCCTCCTAATCAGGGTATCGATATCTTCAAACAACTGTTCCCTAATCATCCACCAACCCAAAACAACATCCAGACCTTGACTGACAATACCCACGAACATAATATTCAAACAGTCAATACGGTCTCGCCCCTCATTTCTAACCAACCTCAAGAGGTGAGTTCATCCATCAGTCCATCACATGAGGATGAACCTCTTTCTCCGACTAGTTCTCCCTCAACTTCTCTCATTTTGGAGGACGCCTCGACCTTACCAGCACCGCCGGTTTCACCATCTTCCTTCTTGCTGCCCATGGAGGACCCAACCTTTCCTACTCCTCGACCACAAGTGGAGGGCACTATCATCCCTATCCTTTACCCGCTTGAGGAGCTTCATTCTCTAGTTTCTTCTCCACCCAGGGAAGAACCCATCTCTCCTTCGTCTCCAACCAAACATGAACCTATCACGACTTCACCATGCTTTGGGCCCGAGACTACTACACCCCTCTCACCTTCAGTCCCACAACCGTCGGCATCTTCTCAAGAGCCCAAACTTCATCCCGCATTTTCTCAGCCATTTTCCCGACTAGTGGAGAGACTCAAACTTCTCCCTTCTAGGAAAGTGGAACATCAGGGATTGTGGGACCGTCTCACAGCTCTTCAACAAATCCGGGCCCTCTCATCTCATGCTGCTAATCCTTCCATGGCAGAACCTCCTAAGACTATCAACAAAAATCCGATCTCCACTTCCAAACCATCTACATCTTCATCAACTTCATCAAAACCAAAACCCTCATCTACTCTGCCTAAACCTATCAAATCACTTGGCGTTCGCCCTGTCTCCAACCTCACTCATCCACAAGTGAAGGTGGACTTAACCCAGACTTTAACCAATAGTAGTCTTCAACCCAAATCACAAAATACTGCCAAACCATAGAGACGAACGCCTCCTCTTCCGTCACCATTGCCTTCCATTTTGGGCCCGCATCCTTCAACCCTAACCAGAGTCCTTCCCACTTCAACCTCTAACCAAAACCGATTGCCTCCTTTGCTTCCTTTACCTACCACTAGCCTACCCTCTCCCAAAAGGGCGATACCTCTCATAAAGAGTGTACCGTCTCCGCCTGTCATCGCACCATCAACCCAGAAGGTGGTACGAAAACCCTCTCCAACTTCGCCCAAGCAAAAGTCACCGACATCGCATACATCGATGAGCACGGACCCTTTAGTGGGTTCATACTCTTTGATCTTGCAACAACTTTTGCAAACTTCTAGCATAACTCTTCCACCCATCAAGCCCTTTCAACCTCTTGGTTCTAAACCCTCCTGGTTCGACGACACAAAGATTTGTTTATATCATCGTACACCAGGACATGACACCGAGACTTGCTGTGCCCTCAAGGCTGTCATTATCTGTTATCTGGAGAAAGACACTCTTCTCTTTGAGGACACTTTCGACCGCCCCCCGACTCCTTCTCATAACCCTTCAACCTCGTCAAGCCCATCCACATCTCATCAACCTGTTACAACTCCTTCATCACCTTCACCTCCCATCTTTGAAATCAATGCCATTCACATCACCACTAGGTCACAAAAGGACAAGGCGAAAGAAAAAGCCACCATTCCTTGGACCTACCCTTTTGTCAATCCACCTCAATCGCCTAAGCCTAAGATTTCTATCCTTGGCGCGCCTCAACCCTCCTCTTCTTCTTCCTCTTCCAGACCAATCCACGACTCCATGTTGAAATAGCTTCACCAGACGCCTATGAAGATGTCCCTCTACGATCTCATCCAAACCTCGCCCCAACATCGTCAGGCCCTCATCCAAGCCCTGCAGGTAGCGGAGGTCCAACCCGAGGATCCCCAACCACTTGCTGCCCTTGTCCACTCTTTAGCCCCTGTTGCCTCCATCACATTCAACGATTCTGAGATTCCCACATCCAACACGGAAGATCAGGATGCCGCCCTCTTCATCATTTCCTATATCGATCGGACACGTATTAAACGCGTTATGATTGATGGAGGCGCTAGCATCAACATCATTTCCACCCATGCCTTTGATCAGTTGGCTCTTCCCAAGAATTACATCTCCAAAACTGACGCGATCTTGCACTCTTTTAATGACACTACTGCCACGACCATTGGCACAGTCATCCTTCATATTCGCGTTGGTCCATGCACAGTCCCAGAGCTCTTCTACATCATCGAAGGAGATTTTCAATACAACATCTTGCTGGGCCGACCCTGGATCCGCGCCATGGCCTGTGTCCCCTCCACCCTGCACCGTTGTGTGAAGTTTGAGCATGACAGACAAGTCCACACCATTCCCGCTGACCCTTTGCCCTTCAAAACATACAACACCACCTACCATCCAAACGATGTCCTCATTCCTATCAAGCCATCAACCCTGGCACTGCCTCCATCCGCGGAAGCTTCGACCAGTTCGCAACAGGCAGTCGCCCTTACACCTCTCCTTCAAGCGACAACCACAGACCCCATGGAAGACGTCTTCCAAAGACTTTCATTGGGAGAGTATCGCTTGCTGGCTTTAGACATGTTCCAAACTCCACAAGAGTATGGACGCCTTCATCACAGCCCCAGCGACGACCATCAGATCGGGATGATCATACCTTATGGTCCCCCTCACCTTCGCACCAACCTCATCTATGGGGGGCTTAATCAAGCTCCTACTGACGGTAATCCTCTTTCTTCACCTCAACCTTTCACATCAAATTTCTCATTTCTTGGCAACCCCGCCTTTGTACACACTTACCTTTACAGGTGTGCATGGAAGGGTTTTGGTTCCGGACGCTATGAGCAGGGCTCCCATCAGCCTATCCAACCGCTCAATGATGACGACGCCAAGAAACGGTATGGTCTGGGATATCATGACCCCACTCAAGACCCTGTAGACCTTTGTCCTGAACCAATCCTTGACCAATCTCCTCCACACTCGCCTATTTCGCCACCTTCACCTACGGAGTCAGTGGTTTCCATTCCTCCTAGTTTTTTTTTTCCATAAACACCATCCGCCTGGACCCCTTGACTTATCAGCTCAATGGGGTATCCAAGTCTCTCCCTCTCATTCTTCCCAGCATGATCGAAGATGAGTCGGCAACCATTCACACTGTTCACTGCGTTGACGACGATGCCATTCTTTCTTACATGGGCGCTGATGATTCTTTCATCCAGCACTCCCTCCCTTCTGAGACCCAAGTTATGTTAAATGAATCAACCATTGACATCAACCTTCCTTCTTCTGATGTTCCTCATGTCTTAAAGATCAACCAATCTTTAGACGCTCAGGAGCAGCTTGACTATACCCAGTTCCTCTCCGACCATAGCAAGGCCTTTGCCTGGACTTACAGTGATATGCCTGGCATCGACCCCACCATCATTACCCATAACATTGTCACCAAACCAGAGGCTAAGCCTGTCAGGCAAAAGCTTCGAAAGATGCATCCTCGCATTGCCCTCCTTGTTAAAGAGGAGCTTCAGCGTCTCCTTTCTGTCTCCTTCATCCAGCCCATCGATTATCCACAGTGGGTCTCTAACATCGTCCCAGTCACCAAGGCAACTGGGGGGATTCGGATCTGCACAGACTATCGCGATCTTAATCTAGCCTGTCCTAAAGACGACTTTCCTCTTCCTAACATTGACCATCTTGTTGATCTTACGGCTGGCCATGAGATGCTATCTCTTATGGACAGATTTTTAGGATACAATCAAATCCTGATTGCTCTGAAAGATCAGCACAAGACTACTTTCATTACCCCATGGGGGACTTTTTGTTATCGAGTCATGCCTTTCGGCTTGAAGAACGTAGGTGCCACTTATCAGCGTGCCATGACCTACATTTTCCACGATCTCCTTCACAAAATCATGGAGGACTATGTGGATGACCTACTCGGCAAGTCCAAACTTCGCCGTGACCATCTGACCATTCTCAAAATCATCTTTTCTCATCTTCTTCAGTACAATGTTCGTCTTAACCCCAAGAAATGTGTCTTTGGGGTCCTCTCTGGCAAGCTTCTCGGCTTCATCGTTTCCTTCCGTGGCATCGAGATAGATCCCGCCAAGATTCGTGCTATCCTCAAAATGCCTCCCCCGACCAATCTTAAGCAGCTTCACAGTTTGCAAGGCAAGCTCCAGTCCATTCGTCGTTTCATCTCGCAACTTTCTGACCACTGCCAACCTTTTCATCATCTCCTTAAGAAGGACGTCATTTTTACATGGGATAAGAACTGTCAAGAGGCTTTTGAAGCCTTAAAATGCTATCTGGTCTCTCCACCAGTTCTCATTCCACCTAAAGATGACCAACCCTTCTACCTTTATATCTCAGCCACTCACCATTCGTTAGGTGCCATGATCGCGCATCGAGACGAGCATCACCGTGAGCAAGCTGTTTATTATATTAGCCGCACACTGGTCGACTATGAAACTCGGTATACCCATATCAAGAAACTCTGTTTGGCATTAGTCTTTGCTGCTACTAAGCTTTGCCACTATCTTCTTAGTCACAAAACCTTTGTCATCACCCACACCGACCCTCTCAAGTATATGCACTCCAAGCCATATCAGAATCAACGTATGGCTCGGTGGCTCATGCTGCTTGCTGAGTTCTATTTCGAATTCATCCAGCAAAAATCTATCAAGGGGCAAGCCATCGCTGATCAACTAGCAGATGCCCCTCTTCCTGACAATCAACCTTCGAAGTGTGAGTTCCCTGACGAGTCTATCGCTGCGCTTTCCTCCAACGACACCACCTATCAGATGACTATGTTCTTTGATGGATCTAAATGTCAACTAGGTGGGGGTGCTGGGGTCATTCTCATCCCACTCGAAGGGGAGCCCATGCCTTTGTCTTTTAAACTCGACTTTGATTGTACCAATAATATGGCCGAATACGAGGCCTTAATTTTGGGACTTCAGACCGCCCTCTCTCTCAGCATCAAGTCCATTAACATCTTCGGCGACTCGCAGCTCGTCGTCAATCAGGTCAACGGTTCATACCTCTGTAAAAATGAAATTTTGTAAAGGTACAAAAATTGTGCTGACATTCTCCTTGCATCTTTTGACCATTTCCTCTTGCAGACTATTCCTCGATCCACGAATAAGTTTGCTGACACCATGGCTTCTCTCGCTTCGCATATCCCATCTTCCTCATCTGCATCCAGACTTTTTGTCACGGTGCGTCATGTGCCATTGCCTTCATATATCTCTTCTCACATTCATCATGTCAACACTATTGACCCTAGCCCACAAGATGCTTGGTATAAGCAACTTGTAGACTTCTTATCTCTCTCTCTCATTCCTCCCAACCTCTCTAGTAATGCACGATGAGCTTTTATCAAGCGTACTGCTTGCTATACCATGCTAGGGGGTCTTCTCTATAAGCACGGCTTCGACGGCCTCCTTCTTCGTTGTCTCACCTCCACTGAAGCATCTCAAGCCATTCAGCAAGTCCATGACGAGATTTGTGGCAGACATTTCAGTGGAAACTCGGTTGCCAAGCACATCCTTCGCCTGGGTTATTATTGGCCTACCCTTCATCAAGACTGTAGCAATTATGTTCGGCGTTGCATCAAGTGTCAGCAGCACTCTAACTTGCTTCATCTTCCTAGTCATGCTTTACAAATTGCTCAGGATTTCTGGCCTTTTTCTCAGTGGGGTTTAGATCTCATCGGTGAGATTAACCCTCATTCATCTCTTCGTCATCAATCCATCATCACAGCCACTGAATATTTCACCAAGTGGGTGGAAGCCATTCCTCTCGTCTCCACAAAAGCTGACAAGATCATCGACTTCATCAACACCCACATCATCTATCATTTCGGTGTCCCTCATAAAATCATTACCGATAACGGCAAGTCCTTCAAAAACAAAACTGTCCAAAAGCTATGCGACTCATTCGGCATCAAACTCAGTTTCTCTTCGCCTTACTACCCACAAGCAAATGGGCAGGCCGAGGCTTCCAACAAAATTCTCACCAAAATTCTCATGAAAGTGGTCAGTGACACAGGCAGGGATTGGCACATTCACATTCCCTTTGCTTTGTGGGCTTACCGCACTAGCATCCGAACCTCTACGGGTGCTACCCCTTTTTCTCTCATGTACAGAACAAAGGCTGTCTTACCTCTTGAAGTACAGATCCCGTCTCTCTGCATTTCTCTACATGATATCCTTTCCAACGATGACTTTCGTCAAGATCGCTTAGCTCAACTTGAGTTACTTGACGAACGCCGTCTTGCTGCCCTTAATCATCTCCATGTCTATCAACATCGCATCAAGCACGCCTATGACAAAAATCTGTGAGAACGAGATTTCAACATCGGAGACCTCGTCCTCAAAGAGAATCAACACGTGACCAATATGGAGCAAAGTAAACGAGGCAAGTTTGCTCCTAATTGGCTCAGACCTTTTATTATCACGCACAAGTATGGATCAGGGACTTATCGTCTGTCTTCTCTTGATGGACGACCAGAACCTGAGCCTCTTAATGCATTGCATCGACGATCGTTCTACTGCTAGTCAAGTACTCATCCACTTGACACTTAACTTGAGCTCGTCCCTTGAGCAATCCCCATCCTCTTAAATCCTACTTCCTTTCAACCCTATTCCTCTTAACACATTCTTATAACCCTTTTATGATGTATGGATGCTTTGTCCTAATAAAAGGGAGCCCTTGACCTTCTATAATCTTGTCCATGACTCACATTTCTATAAAAACAAATCAAGATGTCATAATATCCATGGTCACTATATCAATATCAAATCAAAAAAAAAATAGACTGCTCCCTCGAAGGACAGCTGTACTATCATTGCTGTAATTAATAGACTACTCCCTCGAAGGACAGCTATTCAAAAGCCTTTATATTAAATAAAGATCTAGACCACTCCCTTGAAGGATGGCTATGACTAATCTAGCAATAAATAGCACTATTTTAGAAGCTTCTCGCATTGATCAGCTTCACAACCTGACCACCAAGCAAATGACATCTCTATGCAGACTTCCCGCATTGATCAGTCTGTGCAAAAAAAAAAAAAAAAAAAAAAGAAAAAAAAAAAATTAGTCATGGACTTGACTTATAGTTGTCTCAGGGTCTCCTATAAAAAGGGGCAAAGTTATCTCTGCTCTTAAAATGGGTTACCCTCTTTCCTCCTCCTATCACCTGCTCAAGGGACTTCAAGCTCACTTTAATGTCAAAGTGATTCGATTACCGCTCTAACATAACTATGGTCAACGACGTCACGCATGAATGGGGCTCTTGGTTCTCATAACCCCTATCTATGCTATCTTTTTGGTCCTTGTCAATGAAAGAGCAATATGCTTTTCACTTCTTCTGCACTTTGGTCACATTCACCTTCATCACTTGTCAATCGACTCAACTCAACTCTCTTTTCAGACCATCAACATGACCTAGCCTATTCACCCTAGTTTCTATGGACACCAATACACATGGAAACTATCGACCCGTCGCAATTTATGTTCAGCATAAACCAATACTTGCTGACGCATAAATAAACCTCAATTCATTTTTAGCATACATCCATCACGAATATGGAATATGGCTAGGGATGAAAAACCCCTCAACCAATGTTGCAGAATACATCATTTGGAAAAGGCTGCAACATCTTTTTTCCTCATCATTTCATCATAACTAAGACCAATCTATCAACCATTTTAACCACCTGTCTACTACTCGGACCCTTTGTCTGAACTACATTGGTCTGAGGCCCTTTCATAGGAGCTATGTAGGCAGCACTCAGATGACACGACTGTCTTCTGGGGTTAGCTCAACCATTCTCGTTTGTTCATCTCTCTGATAGACAAACCTTCTTTCCTTCTTTTAACCATAACCTTGACCTTGACCATGACCCATTCCATCCCTTTGTCCCTCCCTCCCTTCTAGGGAGAACTACATTGGCCTGAGGCCCTATCACAAGGGCTATGTAGGCAGCACTTAGTTGACATGGGGTCTTCTGGGGTTAGCTCGGCCACATCCTTTCATCCATTCCTCCTCTCGACCACCAATCATTGGAGATCATACCTATCTCCTCCGAATTTGACCACTTCCAAGACACTGTTGCCTTGGTTGTTTTTGCATATATGCTACCTCATGACTGGTTAGCAAAATTGTGCGCAGACCTTTTTGGACCCTCACAAGTACAGGATTGCAAGCCGATTGATCCCCACTACTTGTGACTTTTTCGTGTTTCTAGGAGCACTTCCTAAGCCCGGGATACCTAGACCACGATGGCCCATTTGGAGCTTCAGCTTAGATTGAATAACCCAATCAGTAGACAACTAAATGCTGGGGCCCGGTTATTTCAATTTTGGCACTCCTCGACCCTTGACCTGCGACACTTTGACCTAACCATCTCGTGTAGTGGTATGCACGCAATCACGACCTTTGCAGCGTTCACCCTCACCCCTTTTTCATCCACTCTTTGTCAAATCAGCACTCGATTCCCGGTTCCCTTCCTTTGACTCCTGCTTTAAGAGGGCATACCTCATCCATAATCGGGGCAATCCGCTTCCTATTTTTGTCTTGCAGTTCATCCAGAACAACCAACAAGATGAAATCAACCTTATCCCTCACCTAGAGCAATCACTCCTATTTTTGTCTTGCAGTTCATCCAGAACAACCAACAAGACAAAAAGGGGAAAATGTAGACACCAAAATCGTGTCGACTCCCCTGATCATTCCCCGTCTTATTCTTCTTCGCCTATTTAACCCTTGTCGATCACTTGTTCCACCAACCTTGACCCTGGAAGCATGTAAAAATGAGCACAGAGCTAAAGCTAGACTCTATCCCCATTGTGCATCTGCCGACGATGGTCTTTACCCGGCCGATGTCACCGACGTCGGTCACTTATCGGCCGACGTCGGCAATCCTGCCGACGTCGGTCACCTTACCGTTATCCGTTATCAGTTATCATTCGATTCCCGATCATTTTCCCGAAACGGTTATCAAACCGTCTCTCGAACCGTCCCTCGCCTTCATCAGCGTCCGCCAACCATTTGAAAGGCTAATCACCCGATCAATCAATCAATCGACCTTCGAACTCTGACATTCATAGACTTTGGCAATCAACACTCTCGTGATCAACCAACTCCGGCATCAACCAATCTGCATTCGCTTCAATCCGGCACTGCACAGACAACTTCAACTATGGCTTTCATCACGTCTTCTGACAGGTAAGTATTTTTCTCTGTTTATTTTCATTTCTTTCCGATTATTATTTGTTCATTATTTCTGTCATCCTGAATCTTCAAACCACAGACCCAAGTTCTAAATCTCTCCTTTACATCCCTGCCCACTACCCCAATCTATAACTCTGTCCAAACCCGACCTTACCTTGCCCAGACCCTGTCCTGACCTTATCTCGATTCTATCAGACCCTGTCCCGACTCTGTCTAAACCTTGTCCCGATCCCGTCAAGAACCTGTCCTGACTCTCCTAGACTTTCTGCAACTCGTCCAGACTCCTGTCCAGAACCTGCCCCGACCGACGCCGGTCACTACCCCGATCGACGCCGGCAGTTTGACCGACGCCGGCACCACAGAGACCGACGCCGGTGACTGTGCAAAACAGTGCTGCATATCAGGTACGCACTTTATTTTTTGTCATTTATTTCTATCATTTTATCTTTTATTATCTACTTTCGTCCAATATTCTGCTTTTTTATCAGTGGGTTGATATCCTTCTAGGAAGTCTTCATACTTTCAGGATCGGGCGTTCGCCTGACAGTCCACCATATCTTTGACTAACGTTTTTTCGTGTTTCAGCCTTTTCTTCTTTGCAGGTGTCATTCCTCCACAGCCAAAGAGGAGAATCTTCCAACGTCTGATTTCGGTGCGCATGACTTTATCAGGTATCTTCTAGCCTTGACCATTTCTTTTAGTTTCTTATTTCTTCTTTGAATGTAGAAAGCAATTTTGCATAGAAATAGATAGTTCTCATAAGTTCTCCAAGGTACATCAAATTCATAAAGGAAGGCCTCTCAAAACATTGTTTAGCAGAGTTTAAGGTAAGTTAGTAGTTATTAAGGTAAGAACATATGCTTTGGTTCCATGTTTATCAAGATTTTGAGTGTCTCTTAAATTTTATTCTATGTGACCTTAAATAATTTAGTGGTTTTGGCATAATATTTTTCATATCACAAGTTATGTCACATGTTCACCTACAGTCCATACAGTGGGTACAAATATGCACCTATAGTAGTCAGTCTTGAATTAAGCTATTTTAGAAAACATAATTTTGAATAATAAAGGTAGGTGGATTGGATTTCAATTTAAAGGTTCTAAATGGGATCAATGGTAATAATTTTATGTATTAGGTGCATGAGGTAAGTGGAATGTCATTCTATAGTTACATATAAGCATCAGAATACACACCTATAACCATGTATTTTGGTTGTTAGTTAATATTATATGCAAGTAGACTTGTGATAGTGAAATGAATAGGGGTTTAAATAAAATTTTAGGGTAATAAAGGGTATTTGACAATGTTTTATTAATACTCAAGGTCTTATCATATCTATTTCTCCACCTATAACTAAGAAAACTCAGAAATACACACGTTCAACCAACTTGGGAGCCTAACTAAGCTTGAAAGATTTAGACTTGAAAGAACACAATGGTGAAATTTAATAAGGATTTATAGTCATTTATTGAAGTTTGTATGAGTTAGATATGATTTCATGAGGATTTTTAAGGAAAAAACCTCTCAAAGAGCATACACAGGTAAGTTGAACCTATAATCAAGTGAGGAGGACACAATTAGTCTATGGCAAGTACTTCAGATATCTTGTTTGAGAAATGTTTAAGGGGTTTAGTTTCCTTAATAAGATGATAATAGGTTATATATCATATCATATAATTTTTAAAGGTCTTATAGCCCCTAAATCCTTTATATGTAAGCCAAGGGTAGTGGATATCTACCTACAGTCAGTCAAAGACATGGATGAGGATGTTGACAGGAGTCACACATGAAATGATACTGAGTGAGTTTAGGGATGATGTTGGATGATCTCAAGGATTGGATCTATTTTCCATTAGAATATCTAAGAAGATAAAAATCATAAATAATAGGGGTTAGCCCAAGGAAAGACAATCCATTAGAGACTAATAGACCTACATGCCCACTTATAAACAAAGTATGAAGAGAACATGTTTCTCACTAAAAAGAGTTTGTATAACGTTAAGAAAGGAGTGTGGATAAAGTTATTGAAGACTTCCATCAAGTTTTATTTAGCTCAAAGGGAGAGAAACATAATTTATAAACCTCTAGGGTCAACTACATAGTTGGCATAGAAACCCTCAGTGGTGAATGTAGAGATGGAATCCAAATATAGTTATGTTAAGCATTAGTAAAAAAAACTCAAGAAAAATTCATAAGAAAATAACTAGCTAAGCTAACTCCTTCAATGGGGTTTTATAAATCATAATTAAGAGCTAATGAAAGAAAGTGCATACACAATACCTTCCCAAGAGCATCCCATCACCCAAATGCAACTCAAAATGTGATTTTACCCTTGATTTGATGCTCAAGTCTTTAGAAATGATTCAAGGCAAATATCCTCCATCATCTCAAGTACACCAATGAAACTAGGTTCATAATGTTTGAATCAGTGTTATGCCTATCTTGAAGCTATCCTATTATAAATTAAACATAATAACACTACATACAAATGACTTGTGGAGAGAATTTTGCATAATAAGTTTACACAAATGAAGCTAAAAAATGGTGGTCTTGGCCCTCCTATTTATATATTTTTGAGATTGATTAGAATAAATCATAACTGTCCATCTTGAGATTAAGATGTGTGGCCATGAATTAATTCAATATTGCAAATTAAATCTATAAATATCCTCACAAATATTTATAAGGAAGGGGCATTGAAGAAGTATGGGAGGCCTTAAACCTAATATTTGTTGCATTTATGGCTTATGGATGCCACCCCAAAAATGATGTCACTTGATGATGAAAATATCAAGAATCAATTTCCAACTAAAATATATTCAATAACTTCAATGGATTCTCCACTTAAGCTCTTGATTTAGATTAATTTTCCTAAGTGAGATTAATCAAATTTTATGCAATTCTTTGAAAATTAGTTACACACTATTAATTAAATTGATCAAAACATCATATTACTGGGTCATAATTTAAATGGAGTGAATTAGAAAACAATGTGAGTTGTTTATGAACCAATACCCCATTTAGGATATTACTGACACAAAATAACACATACACATGTCGTGTGCTTCTGAATTAGAAGAATTCGGTGATTCAGAGGGTTAAATTATGTTTTCATCATTTTGATTCAAAATGATTTGAGAAAAGTTAATAATCACATAAAATTCATTGCCCCATTTAGGGATACATTATCTTAAATCAACACTTTTATATGATAATCTTGAACCATTTAGCACATTTTAGTGATTTTGGCCTAAATTGTGTGTTTTCACAAATTTTAAATAAGATTGACAATTTCAACACAAAACTGTTAGGAATTAGATGTCTACATGTTACCCCTATTTGATAAGGTATGGTGAGACATTCAGGTGAAGCAATTTATTTTCAAATAAAAGAGTTGTCAAGAAGAGGTTGGAAGGAAATGACCCATGATGTCCCCTCAAGAGGACATACAAGGATGAAAGAGTAGGATGAACTCTCGAAAAGAGAGAAATAGTGAAATTAACCCATGGAACAGATTAAATCCATAAGAGCTAATTCTTGTACACATTGATTCTCAATGATCAAAATATAATAGCATATAATGGGCCCTGAGGTGGGGGAATTAGGAAGCTTATAATCCAAAAATATAAGTGACACACTTTGAACACACCCAAAGCTAGGGTGAAAGCTGTGCGCTTAGGTAATGATCAATCTCGAAACAAGTTGCACACTATGAAATTACCATAATGAGGGTTAAAGTCCAAAGAACTTAGAATTAGAAAAAATATGAGAACATTATTCCAAAGAAAGGAAATAATAATGTGCCCCTTTAGAGTAGATTTGATCGATTGATAAATAATTATGCCCCAGTAAGGCAAATTTTGATCACTGATAATTAATTGTACCCCCATAGGGCTGATTTAATTTGGTGATGGGTCTAAATTTTATACCCTAGTAGGGAAAACTAGAAAGCATAGCTCAAAGATATAACCTAATGCATAGATTAATTATGAGCGAGCACAAACATAAATAAGAGGGTATTATGACTAAAGAAGCCATAAACAACTAGGCATATAAGGATGTACAAAGTGATGAAAGAGATGAATAGAAGAATAAAGATGGTCGAGATGACCCAAGATACATCAGGTATCCAAGCACTACCCACATAGTCCAAATAGACCTCAAGCCAATGTAGTTCACCTAGAAGTGAGAGAAAATGGAATGAGGAATGAAGAATAGAAGAAAGATGAACCATTATTTGATTAAACTCATAATGTATGCCAAGAGATGCACATCTTGTATAGAGTTTGATGCATAAGACATTGATGCCTAGTTTCATTATTTAATTGAGAGCTGATTATCGAAGCTGTATTGCTTTTGAGACTTGGATCCATAGCACATAGTGCTTACTATATTAAAATTAAATTATGCATCATAAGTATGAGTAACTTATAATGACTATGCATTTCAATTGTGATGAGCTGGTTCAAATGTGAATACTTATAAATAAGGATAATGATAAGAACTACCAATACTAGAGTTAGAACTCTTTACATTTAAATAAAAACAAATAAAAATAAAGAAAAAGAATACATAAATGTAACCTAGTTTAAAATCAAGATATGAACAATCAAGACTTAAATAAGAACAAGAATGTATAAAAGATAAATTAAAAACAAATTAATAAACAACATGAAAGCAACTTATCAATAATCAAGCTCCATGTGTACTATCAAGATGTACTTGTAAAACAAAACAAAAGAACAAGATAAAATAGGAACACAAAAGGCCAAAAGAATAAACAACAAAGGAATAAAAATGAACAAAACCCCCCAAAATAGAATAAATGGAGAGAAAATAAAGTACAACAAAACACCAATAAAAAATAAATAAAGACACAAAAATAAGAGTTAGTTATAATGTTAGTGCATATGGAAGATAATTATTCATGTATGTAGAGTAGATGCGTTAATTTATACAACGTAACAAGAAAAAAAGACACAAAGTTGCCCCCAAGAGGTGGGGTAAAAATAGGAAGAAAATGGGGGAAAAATAAGAAAAGGAAGGGGATGGCTGAGTTGACTCCAAATGTACAAGACAAGTGGACATTGCCTACATAGTCTTATGGATGCGAGATCCAACATGAACTTTAGGCCAAATATAGTTCTCCCAAGAAATGGGATAAAAGAAAAGTGATGATAAGAAAATATGATTAATATTTTAGATGAAAAGGGAAAAAGGGGCTTGAAAAATGGAAAGAACATTCAAATCAATGCTTGCAAAATGATAAGAGCATGGAGATCAGAATAAACAAAAGTGTAAGATAATGTTTTTGTCATTTTTATCAATCATTTTGAAATGCTTTTGTGTTTTTGGAATAAGCAATAGAAGTGAAATATTTACAAAAGGCCTAGGGAACTACCTAACTGAGGAGATGCACATCCATAGGTAAGAGTTCAATCAATAGCTAAATTGAATACAATAGGGGTCATGAATATAAAAAATGGAACTGGGAATCAACTAATCAAGGAGATCCATGCCTAAGAGTTAAAGTTCCAATAATAACTAATGTTAGATACAATGGCCATGCTCATAAACAGGTGAGAGTGAGACCCTAATAAGTCAACAATGCCTACAAAACAACATCATAAATAATAATAAAATACTATACAACATGAAATAAATATGAAGAACCATTCAATAGGTAAAAAGTGTTAGCTGATGTATCTATGTTCACTTATTTATAAGAGAAAGATGCAAACTTCTATCTAGGCTAAACTGCTTTGTATAACTGGCATTGAATGTGTTCATAATTCTTATGAGTCATAATCAAGATCATAACTTGTTAAGGGATAAAATATGTCCAGGTTACAATGGCCCAGGGTATGAAAAGAATGTGGTTTTAAATAGAATGGTTCAAAATGAATAGGGTCCAAAAGAGGATGGTCTAAGGTAGTATAAAACACTAGAATATAAATGATCCAGATTACCAGTGGCCTAAAGGGTCAACTATTCAAAGTCATAAAAGAATATGGTTCTCATAAGAACGGTCTAGGGTAGGTCAAAATGAATATGGTCCAAGATAGGATGTTCTAGGATATAATGGGAGGATAAAATTATTTCAGCACAAGTTTCCCCCAAGTAAGAGGTCTTGGAGACAATTATTCAAAAGTTGTCAAGCATAGAACTACTTAAGATGCACAATGTTCATGGGCTCTAGAAGTTCTTCACCACCGAGAGTATCTAATTGGTATGCCCATGATCCATAATTTACTGTGATCACATATGGGCCAAGCTAATTGGGTTAAAACTTACCCTTTTTCTTGAATTTAGCATTTGTGTGCTTGTGGTTCTCTTTCAAGACCAAATCACCAATTTTAAACTCCTAAGGGAGAATGTATTTATTGTAGCTTCTACACAATATATTCTGATAATCTTACAAGTTTTATAGGGCATCCAAATGCTTACCATCAAGGAGTTCTATTTCTTACAACTTGGAGACTCTATAATCTTCATCATCTTCAATATTATCCAAATATACTCACAATGAAGGTAACTCAATCTCAATCGGGATAATAGCTTCTATGCCATAAACAAGGGAGTATGGAGTGGATACTATGGGGGTTTGATGACTGGTATGATAAGCCCAAAGGGTAGGGAAATTTTTTAAGTGATACTTATGGCCAATACCATTGACAATCTTCTTAAGTATGGCCAAAATGATTTTATTTGATGCCTCAACTTGTCTATTGCCTTGTGGGTTATATGGTGTGGATTTTTTGAGCTTGATTTTGAATTTTGAACAAAGTTATTTAACATCTCTATTTACAAGTGATCCACCATTATCAGATATAATGCACGCTAGGACGCCATATAAATAGATGATATGGTAATGTATAAACTTGGCAATCTACCTATCAGTGATATAAGTGAGAGGAATGGCCTCAATTCACTTAGTAAAATACTTGGTAGTAGTTAAAATATTTTTATGGCCATCAAAAGATGTGGGGTTTATTTTCTTGATGAGATTGAGGCCCCATATAGAAAATGGGTATGGTGTAGTAATTGAATATAGTGGTAAGGAAGATACATGTATAAAATTACCATGTTATTGACAAGGAACACACTTTCTCACATAATTATAACCATTTATCTCTATTTTGAGCCAATAATAACCTATTCTAAGAAACTTTTTAGCTAAGACTACACTGTTAGTGTGGGACCCATAGATTCCTTCATGAACCTCCTTAAGTGCTAACTTGGTTTCTCCTAAAGATAAATAATGCAGTAGCATTCCATCATATCCTTTAAGATAAAGTGTGTTTCCAAGGAGGGTATAACAGGGTATGTGATAAAGGAATTTTTTTTGACGATTGTTAGAAAGGTTAGGTGGAAAAATATGATCATTAAAATAATTATAATAGTTTTAAAACCAAGGTAGTTTAGGTGGGGGATTGGGACCAGCAATGGTGCATACCCATTCTGAATCTAGAAAAATATGTGTAGGGTAAAAAATATTTTCAATGAGAAACTTATACTCTTTATCACTCTTCTCAATCTGTATCATGGACCTAATTATTGCCATTGCATTGATAGATCTATTGTTGGCCCATGGTACTTGTTCAAATTGTAGAGATTTAAAATGAGTTTTGAGATTGTCCAAAATATGCTTGTAGGGAACAATATTGTCATCTCTAGTTTGATACTGATCTATGGTTTGATTTATAATCAATTGGGAATCCCCATTGACCATTAAATGCTAGATATCCCACTACATTGTAAGATGTAGTCCTGAAATAAGTGACTCATACTTAGCCATATTATTGGTACAATTAAAATTGATATGAAATGCTTTAGGAATAAGATCCCCTTATGATGTAATTAAAAATATGCTAGATCTAGATCCATGAGAAGTGAATGAACCATCAAAATATAGATTCCATTGTTCAAGTTCATGCTGTAATTATTTTCTTAGCATAATAGAATCATCTAGAAATTTGAATCTAAGTGGTTGAGTATTTATAATAGGGGCCTTTGCAAGTTGATCAATTATAACCTATCCCTTGACAACTTTTTTATTTTGATACTCAACATCGAACTCACTTAAGAGTATGCCCCATTTATCCATATGTCCTATGCGAGCTACTTTGGATAATAAAATTTTTAAAGGATCCACCTTAGTAATAATAATGGTTTTATTTTTTAACATATGATGCCATAAATTTTGGGAGGCAAATACCACAGCTAAAAATGCCTTCTCAATAGGCATATAATTGTGTTCATAAGCCACCAATGTGAAACTTAAATAATAAACTGCATGTTCTTTACTTTGATCATTATGTTGGGCCAAAAGTGCCCCTAGTGCATGTTCAGTGGTTGAAATGTAAAAAAGTAATGGTTGTCTAGGTGTTGGCAGTCTCAAAACTGGCAGGTTAGGAAAATATGTTACGAGCTTCATAAATGCTAATTAACACTCATGATCCCATTGAAATGTGATCCTTTTTTTCAAGATATGTGTAAATGGGTGGCACTTATATACAAATTGAGAAATTAATCTACGAATAGATTGAATCTTTCTTATAGGCTTCAGAGCTACTTAAGATTTGAAGATTGAGGCATTTCAACAATGGCCTTGACCTTGGTAGGGTCAAATTCAATCCCTCTTTATGATATAATAAACCCTATAAGTTTTCCCAAAGTGATGCCAATAACACGCTTATTAGTATTCAATCAAACTTTATATTCATGAAGTCTCTGAAAGATTCTTCGTAGAATGTCAAGATGTCCAACACATGTTCTTGATTTTGATAGGATTTCATTAACATAATCCTCAACAATACTGTGCATCATGTCATGAAAGATGATAGTCATTGCATGATGATAAGTGGATCCAACATTATTCAATCCAAATGGCATGACTTGATAACACAATGTTCCCCGTAGGGTGGTGAACACAGTCTTATGTTGATCTTTTTTGGCTATCTTGATCTATTTTTATCTAGAAAATCCATCTATGAGGGACAACATATTATACCCAATAATAGAGTTGATAATCATGCCAATGTTGGGAAGAGAAAAATCATCTTTGGGGCATGATTTATTGATATCTCTAAAATAAGTACAAATATGTATACCCTATGTATTTTTACTGAATAGAACTAAATTTGATATCCATTTGGAATAATTTAGTGGTCTAATGAAGCCTTCTCCCAATAAATTATCCAATTTGGATTTTAAAAAAAGAGCGATGCATGGATGCATCTTCCTCAATTTTTGTTTAACTGGATTAACATCTAGATGAATAACAAGGTAGTGCACAACCAAGTGAGGGTCTAAGCTTGACATGTTAGAATATGCCCATGCAAAATTATCAATAAAATCCTTAAAAATGGATAAATGTGTTCTCACTCTTCATTAGTGAGATAAGCTCCAAGGTAAACAATTTTGGGATCATCATATGTTCCCAAGTTCACTTCAATAGTGTTTTATACAAGAAGTATAGAGCCATCTTCAAGAATAGTAGACAATGTGTCATCATGATCAACTTGTTCTTCTATAGTTTCTTGTTGTTCCTCCCAAAGTTATAGATAATGTGATGAATCTAAATCCACCAAATTAAGTAATGGTCAACTAGAATAAATCTCAAGGAAGTCAAGAGCAAGATGCTCATAGACTTGTTTTTGGTCTAACATGATGCTTGTACTGGTTATAGAGCTATGACTTGATGGAATTGTGCATCCTTTGGGGATGAAAAAAATTTCTCATCCAAGAGCACCTCAAATAGGTTTTCACTTAAGAGATTCTCTTTTTATTTACTTTTTCCCTAATTAATGAGTGCCTCAAAGAGGTTTTCAAACAAAAATATTGATGTTTTATCTTTTTTATGACCAAGAAACTTTTCCTATTCTCCAAAGTAAACAGAGAGGTCCAAAGAAAAATTAAAGCCTTGCTTATGTTCATCAATTGGCAATCCATATCTGAGACCCATATATTCTACAAGTGATTCTTCATTGTATAATTCATCAAGGTATATGACCAAAATTTTCTGGTCCCAATCAATGAGTTCAAGATGGCAAAGGCATAGGGAACAATGGGGTGTTATGGTCATAATGGTGTTTGAATCAAATAAGTCTATATCAGTAAGCTCATCAAAAAGGATATAATGGGATGTTATGTCACTACCAAAAGTCTCATTTCTAATCAATTTAGAATAATCACTATTAAAAGTCATGAGGTCACCCATAAGAGGTATAAATCTGAGACCTTGATTTAAATTAGGTTTTCCAACTGATAAAGGTTCTAGGATTCCTTATGCTCATGGGCCAAGGCCTTTTCCTATTTAAACAAAATTATCCATGATCTGATTAGGGATAGGATATTTTAGATTCTAAAAATAATCAACAATGTCATCAGAATATAACTAGTCTCCTTCAGTGAAAACATCTTGATCTTGTTTTGGAAAAGTAGTAGGTACAAATACCATCGATGGTTTCTTTATTTCTTTCTTCTGTTACCAGATCATGTTGGGTATATTAGGTATTTTTAAAGGTTTGGGTTTTCCAAATGTTTTAGGAGACTTGGGAAACTTAGCAACATGAAAGGTGTCCTTAATATGGTACATTGAAATGCCCATGTATTTTATAATGACATGTTTTACAAGAGTTGCAGGATATGGATCAGCCGAAGTAGAACCAAGGTCACTAGTGTTGATATAATTAAATTTTGGGGGATGCAAAAATATTTCATTATTCTTATTTGTAATAAATTTGAAACCATGATAATAGTTATAATTATGATTATTAGCAAAGGTCCCTGAAGCATTAAAACATGCTAAGGATGAGGATAGCTAGGATGTACTTTAATACATATAATAGTGTATTGTATTCATACAAGAGGTTAGATAATATAAACATATCAAGTGTGAATTATCATGCGTTAAATATGAGGTAAAAAGAACCAGTGATTCATTAACATAATAGAGTAATTTAGGTTAAATTAGACAGAAAGTAATCAAAAATTATATAGGAGAATGCACATAAGGAACAAAGTAAGAAATCACATAGGTAATCATAAACAGATAAGTTTCTATTGATATCTTCAAAATTGGAACTCTATTATTCTTACAATCAGAAGTATATATAGATGTTTCCAATCTATGGATGTTCATATTCTTCTCATAATTAGTGCCAAAAGTGGAGTCTGTTCATATTATAACCTATTAAAAGTCATGGAGATAAGATAAAATAGACTTATACACAAGAGAATGAGTACATAAAAAACAAATATTAGACAAATATTTTACATAGATTTACAATCTAAAATCTTCTCCCAACACTTTCCCATACTTAAAATTTCATCTCATCCTAAGACAACATTGTAGGATCTTCCAAAATTGCACAAGTGAGTAGAGGCTGAAGAAATGGTTAGACCAATAAGAGTCACAATAATCGCTCAAGGCACCATTTATGGTTTTTACCTCTTGTGTACTACTTAGCCTACCTTTTGGGTTTTTAACTAAGTAGCATATAAACTTACCACCCTTTAAAAGTTTTTAATAGGTTAGCGTAACTATGTGTCTACCCTTTTTGGGTTTTTAACCAACTTGGCCCCACTTATCTTACTAAATCATCCCTAATAAAAAATGTTCATATAGAATTGTTCAAAATTTGTACTTTGTGCAGTACTTAACTAGATGGAAGTGGCATAGACATAGATGATGACTAACTAGAAGAGTCCTTGGAATTGGACTACACAACTTTACATTGAGTGATGATCTTCTAGAGATCTAAAGTTGGCTTATACACAAGTGTGTTGAAAATATGGGCAACTTTGTTGGAAAGGAGAGTTGGATCGATCTTGTAGGCATGACAATCCAACATGACTTCTTAGATCATCCACAAGAGGGTGCATAATGGAGCATTTTTACCAATGATTTTCTTGAGATCTATGTCATCATTTATACTCATGGCTAACTTGGTGTTGGTTAACCTTGTCTAAATCTCACCAATTAATTGCTCCATCTTATTTACGTGACATTGAGATTGTAAGTCAGTGGAAGAACTATGTAAAAACTAACTCTACCAGTTAAGGAGGTTTTCATGTATTTTATACCTAGTATTGATCAAATCCTAGAGTGATCCATCCTTATTCTCCCTAATGGTAGTGCAGATGACCATGATTGCTTTGGTGGTGGAAAACATTACAAAGTCTGAACTAAAATTGGTTAGAGAATTATCCAATTGGTGTTTCCAATCTAGCAAGTTGTATGCGACCTATTGTGCTTGAAGTGTAGTAGTGTCCAACATGATTTGATACTCCTATAGCAAAGTGATGAGAGTCACAACTTTGATCTTAACATCCTATCCTAATGTGCTGATTATGTAGAGTTTCTATGCTATGCACCAGTCCTTGGTTAACTTAGAGACTAATGTCTTGAGTCTGTAATGGTCAGACATGACTTAGTCTCTAATTTCTTAAGTGACCAACTTAGGATATGCATCTTGGATAAGTTTCATATTCATGTAGGTGAGATTTTAACTTGACATTATTAGCCTTAGATTGATCCATTTCCTATTTGAGAGAGGTGGACTTCTACATAATAGACTCTTGGAATGCTACCATGCCCTCTAGCTATTTCTTCAAGGGTAGTCTAGAGACATCTAACGATGCTTCCTATTAGAGGGGGAATGTTACCAATGTGTCTGAAATTGATGAAGGGTCAAGTCATGGCATGGTCACAAGTGGAAGAGAGAAGGTGGTACATCAAACACCCATAGTCAACACATCCTAGAGCCAAACTCCTCCCAAAGGCAATTCTAGAAGCTATGAACCTGTTTGAACTACAACATGTTCTTCTTCATATTCTAGCTACATTGATTCAACTTGTTTTTGTGTAGGTACCTATTATGGTTACACCATAGGATATATTCCAAGCTTGAGTTTTAGCATAGTGTCTTCAACTAGTTTTCATTTAGCCTCCTCTTTTACTTTACTATTAAGCTCATCTTGCACAACTTTATATTTTGTTTGTTCTTCTTTTACCTAAATCTTCTATGCATGTTCTTATTCTTTTTATTTTTCTAGAGGACTATCCTTAGCTTGTTCATCTATAGCCTAAACCTACAATTGATCCTATTCCTGTGCCTTAGTTTCACTTTCTTACTGTGCTTCTGCTTGGGCCTGTTGTTTGTGTAGGGCTTCTTCTTCTTCTTCTTCTTTGTAGCTTCTTTATCTTTCTACTGTACACACATGACATCTTCCCTATCTTACTTTGCCTACACTACTGTATTTTATTTTTGTTTTTCTTCTTCTATCTTAGCCTTTGTAGTGATCTTAGCTTATTTGTTCTTCTAATCTTGTGCCTCCTATGCTTTTTTGGCTACATTAGTAGCTTATTGTGCCTTCTTATCCCACCTTAAGATCCTTCTATCGATCAAACTCTGTGTCTTGGGCCTTTTACATGGCCTCAAATTTTTTAGCTTATCAATGTACTTATTGATCTTATTATTATTAAGCCTTCTCCTTATGGTATTTCTTCTCCTCTTTTTTGAATCACCATTCTATTGCATAAACTAATTCTTCTCTTAAATCCTATTGTTCTTTTACTATAGGTTACTTGGGTGTGAGCTCTTAAACCTACTAGGATTGTGGTAAAGGTAGTGAATCACTTGGATGGACCATAGATATGGAAGCCTATGCATTCTTTTGCCTGAAAATGACCGATTTACATTTAGGTGGTGGTGAAGTTGAAAATGGAGTAGGCTATGCTTTCTATATTGAGGTTGGCTAATTGAATGTGCATTCTTTAAAGGTGGGTGAGACCCTATCCTTACACCTAGTTCATGGTATATGCATGAGGGACTCTGGTGGGATTTATAAGAGTGTCACAAAAACATCTTTACCTATGAAGGTGATAGAAGGTTACTATTGGAAGAAGTCAACCCTTTACTATAGATGATTAGCTTCTTCTTGCATAGTGTCGATGATGATGGATGTAGGGTATGGTGATATATACACCCATAAATTCAAAGGAACCTTCTTGTACACTTATAATATACACACTACCTTCTAAAATAAGAATTCCTTCTCTTCCTCCCTATCATAGAAGTGTATGGCCATATCAACAACCATTACTTGGTAGACTTGTTCATTCATGCCCATCTATGGTAGGTCACATGATCTTATGATCTAGGGTACCTTAAGATAATATAACCATGTTGTAGTGATCCTTATCTTGCACTTTAATGGAAGAGATGATGATTAATGCTTGGAAAAGAGCTTACACTTTCCTTTTTATGACTATAAAGTAGTGGCTTCTCTTGTTACTGTGATGTAGGGATGGCTATGCCAGGTGGTATATCTTGGAGTGGTGTTGAATGCCTAGTTGCGAAGGATTTTTATTTGGAAACTTTAGCCTACACCATGTCCATGGTAAAAAATAATGGTAGAGGTCTAAAGGGTGAGCTTGATAGCTTGTGGATATGGATGAACACTCATTTTAACAACAAAGTGACAATAACATATTGGACCAATTATTATATTACATCTAATGACACCCAAATATGTGTGGTAATTATTTATAGGCATTCCTCCCACCATGTATTGAATTTGATGTCATAAGATAGGGATCCATGCTCAAGCATCCATATCAAGGTGGGAAATTGTTGTGCTAGCCAGTAGTTGGTGTTAGGGTACACCTCTCCCTTGGAAGACTATATTGTGTGAAACATAGTAGAAAAATGAGAAAATGGTACAAGAATGTCTAATTCAGAGATGTGCAATAATTTTTAATGTTAATTAGCATCACATGAATGAAGTATTCTGGCCAATTAAACTACTCATATTGGTGAATCATGTGGTGGGAAATATCCATGATTCCTTTTGGAATTTTCTTGGTAGATTTGGTGGCTTTCCAAAACCTTTGTGTGATGCATTATACCAGGATGCACACTGGTTCATCAATAAATTATTCAATTAGGATCCCTTTGGATCTTTAAACATATAAATTTGGGACCTCTTGAAGAATGGGTGGTGTTATCATCTTGTACAGTGTAAGAGAATTTCCTCGCATAGACATGACCAAAGCTCAGGGTATTGTTTGTATGTTAATGAAAATCATGGTGTTGGGCCCAATGTAGATGTTTTCATCATTTTAGTCACTAAGTAAGACTTGTACAATCTCCCCCAATTCACCAAAAATGGGCATTCAAAGTAGGCACTTAACATCTTTGTTGTGGAAATAGTGGGGGGTTATGAGAGCTAGTGGTTGTGCAACATCAATGGGGTTTGGGAAAAATAGTTTTTACTCTGCTATTTGAATAAAATCAAAGGGATCTAGATCATTGAATTTTATTTATCTAAGTACCAAATTGAAACCCATTGCTTCTTTTTAAGCATCTATCAAACCCATAATGAGTTATAAAGTATCCATGATTACTGAGTGATGAAATTAAAACTCTATTGGCTCTCTATACAATAAAAATACCTCAAATCTTTAAAATTATAGGTCACGAAAATAGTTTTAAGGATGAAATGCAGACTTGGTTCACAAGTTTATGCCTTTATATATTTCATGCCTATTAGTTTTCACATAATTATCACACTGAGCTATCCATTCAACATGAATGTACTTGTTGATGTGGAAAATCTTATCTGATTTGGAAATTAAGATAGTCATCGACATAAGTTTGGAGTCATGATGTTATGTTATTTTCTATTCATAATGAAGTACAAATGGATGATGTTGAATGACTATCAATTTTTTAAAGATTAGGTCAATCAAACCTTAGATCTGACATTAAATACTTAGGGATGACCATTATATGGTGAATATATTGGTTGATGTGACTTTTTCATACATTTCTCAAACTTAATTACTTTATTTTGATACTACTAACGTCCATGATGGTGCACATGAATTATCTTGTGTATGGTTGGTACACACTATACTTGGTTTCTTGGTTCCCAAATGGTAGTGAAAAGATCATCTATAAAGACACACATTAAAAAAAAAAACACACAAGAAAACATATAGAAATGTGAAATCCTAATCTACTCGATGTTATTAAACACCCACTCACATAGAATAAAGAGATAAATTATGCTTTGAAATGACTATCATATAATAAAATTGGTTGATCTTTATGAAATTCCTTATGGTGTAGATTCTTATCATGTCATGCTTTCTAGATCTACTTATGAACTTCATGCATCTAAGATGCCCTAAATCGATACTCATCCATCCTATTCAGTTTGAGGAGTCTGTTAGTGAGAGACTCATGATCCCCTCATCTCATGACCATTACAATGCATAGACTGGGTACCAAATATTCCATTGGCATAACTACTTTAAGCCCATAAACCAACTGGAATGGAGTAAAACCTATAGCCCTCTTATAGTTTGTATGATATGCCTAAAGAATCATAGGAATGTGATCTTCCAAATCATCCCTTTTGACATCGTAGATCTTTTTCAGCATTTTTCCCAATACTTTGTTAGAAGCCTCATCTTGGTCATTATCTTATGGATGGTACACAATACTTTTATGATGAGAAATCATTAATTCTTCAATAAGGGATTTGATGATAATATTCAAGAAGTGTGTCTCTCAATCACTAATGAGATTTATGGGGAATCCAAATATTTTAATAATATTCTCATACAAAAAATTTATTGCATCCTTCATACCATAGCTAGGTGTCATAACAGTTTTGACCCATTTGGTAAAGTAATATGTCACAGTAATAATATACCTTACTTTTCTATATTTACTTAATGGATTAATAGATCTAAAAAAATAAATGCCCCATTATTCAAAAGGTTATTTGGATAACAAAGGATGTAAGGGAATTTCATCTCTTTATAGTGGTTTACCCATGCATTAACATACATCACAAGGATACACTACTCTATGTGCATCCTGAATAAGATTCAGCCATAATAACCCATTTTGTAACAACTTCATGTCAGTAGTTTCTCTTAAAAAATGTTCTTCTACTATTCCTTGTTGTGCCTCATGTAAGATATGTGGTCATTCATGTTCTAAAACTACCTTGTGTAGTACTTCATCCTTCCCCAAATTATACAACATCCCATTTATAATGATTTATGGCAAAGCTCTGGCAATAAATTGCTTCTTATCTCTTTCTTGGTAGTGCATAAGGAATAATCCTTAGTCGAGGAAGTTAGCAATTGCTTCAAAATTTCTGAGGGTTATAAAAACTCAAAATAGATGAGAATCAAGGAATTCTTCCTATAATTCTTCTAGTTCTTCCCCATTAGGAATGCAACTAAGATGATCCAACCCCACATTTTCTTTACCTGGCTTGGCATTAATGGTAAATTGGAATTCTTGAAATAAAATCAACCATTAAGAAATGCATCCTCCCAACATCAACTTATTGACAAGGTAGCACAGAGCTTGATGATCCATGAAAAATTAGAATGGTGTCATAAGAAGATAATGGACAAATTTTTTTAGTGCAAACACTATAGCCGGTACTTATCTTTCAGTTATCATGTAATTATTTTCTATGCCAGAAAACTTTGAGATTGAAAAATGGATGGGGTGGTGTTGTCCACCATCTCCTGGCTACACAATCACAACACCAACTATGATACTTGAAGTATCAATGTGCACATGAAATGGCTTACTCTAATCTATAAAGACAAGGATAGGTATAGTGACCGATCTTTGCTTTAGTTCTATGAAGGTTGCTTGAAACTTAGTAGTCCTTATAAACTTTGCACCTTTGTGTAGTAAATATTCCAATGGAGATGAAATGGTTGCATATCCCTTGAAAAACTTTTGATAGTACCCTATATGGCCAAGAAAATATTACACTTATATGGATCTGATTGGTGGAGGCATACTCAAAATGATTATAATTTTAACTTAGTCTACTAAAATGCCTTCACTACATACTACGTGATCTAGTAGGAAACCAAAAGGTGTAAAGAATAAACATTTTTTAAATTTAGGGAAATGTACAAAGATTGAAAACATTCTAACATGAGACAAAATTTATAAAAATGTTCTTTAAACAAAGTAAATAATTCCCAATAATCAAAATAAACTTCTAGGAAGTCATGAATGAAATATTTGAATGCAGTCACCATTATGCGAGAAAAAAACCATAGGTGCATTATTGAGGCCAAAAGGCATTACCTTATACACAAAATATCCCCATTCCATGTCAAAAGTAATTTTAACTCTATCTTCTTATATTTTGGGTATTTGATGATATCTGGTGAAGCCATCCATGAAAGAGTAAAATTCATGAACTGTGATAGATTCCAAAACTTCACCTATGAAGGGAATTAAAAATAGATCGTTCACACATGCATCATTCAGAAATTGATAATCACCATATATTCTAATTTACCCTATTTTCTTAGGCTACACTACCATGGGACTAACCCAATCTACGTTTACTATAGGATAGATGAGACTTGCATCTTGCATTCTATCAAGTTCAGCCTTCACTTTCAACTTCATGTTTGGATTCAACTTATATGGACAATTATTTATGGGTTGTGCACACTTCTTACGTTTGATATGAATTTTTTCTAGATATGGATTGACTCCTCTAACCTTTAAAAATTTAGTGGGAAAAACATCTTGATAATCTCTCAAGAGTTTTATAGCTTCATAAAGTTCAAATTCGGTCTAATAATCACCTACATGTGCCAATATAGGAATCTCCTATCTTTTGATTTTTTCTACATGATTTTTAATGGGTTGCTATTATATCTTACATTTTTACTCAATAAAAAATTCTTGGAGAATTTATTTTCTTTCTTGTTCTAGAATTTGTATGTTGTGCAACTTGTCTTCTTCAATAGGTTTTGTAACAGGGTCCTTTACTAGTTCTACTAGCCATTTAGGTTTAAACAAATTAGTAAAATTGATATCATCATTAGTATCTAAATCTTCATGTCCTCTTCATCATCCTATATTTTGTGGCATGGATCCTTGAGAGATTGTTCTTCTATATTGGTAGCTTTATATCTTTGTAATACTGTATTTAGATCACAAATTGCATTATTATATATAGTGGATTCTGTTGTGGTGCTTAAATATTTTACACACCCATGGAATAGGAAATGTTTGATTTTTAGTAACATGTTGTGAACTAGAGGGTTCTCATCTTAAAAAAAATGTTTGCATGAAGTCTCTCTGCACTTGTACCCAATGCTTAATCTGCCTACTATGTTCTTGATGCATATTCCATGCTGATGGTAAAGGAGTCAGTGTGTAATGAAAGATGTGACCCTAGTACTTCAGTGCCACATGTTCTTCAGTCTAGAGCTCAACACATTTGTGAATATGGATTTTAGGTCACTCACCTTTTTGGAAGAAAGGCCAATTACTATTGATGACCTATGGTAGTTAGAATCTACTAATCATGAGTTCACATGCATCATCCCAATTGAGCTGATCATTTCGATCAATATACTACCATGTCACTATAACTCCATTTAGAGCATAATTCAAAGCACTGACCCACTGACTAATGGTAGGTACATGAAATTGTAGGTGAAAAATGAATTGATTTATGTACTCAATCACATAGTACATAGGAAGTTGTCTCTCATGTGTAAATACCATTCTCATAGGTCAGAGTTCATGATCACCATGTTCCTAATTGATTAGGTGCATGCCTAAGTCTTTACTAACAAATGAAGCTATTTCCAAAGGTATAGTGACTTTTCTAGTGAGATTTATATAATCTTGCATATGATCATTTGCTTGATAGAGAAAATCAACTTTTGAATGGGTAGGGGATTTAGCGGACATAGATGCACAATCCTCTATGATAAACTAGGTTACTAATAGTTGAGTAACTAGTGATTTAGGATTCCATTTTTTAGATGTCTTCAACTGTTGAGTGAGTAAAGATAATACTTGAGGTTTAGTATACTCATAAAAGAAGTTATACTCAGTTATCACAGAGTTCTTAGGTTCTCTTTAGAGTTTATCTTCATCCATCTAGATTTTTGCATGACATAAGGAGAGTTTGGTTCAATTAGAATGATGTAGGGTTTGTGCACCCTATTCAAAGGAATAAAGACAACCTTATTTCCTTAATGCACCTTTAGTTTATTTTGCACAATATTGATAGTCATCTGATTATCATTTGCCCATTTCTTGCCGATCAACATAGGGTAATGTGTTGTTGTTGTATTCATATTGATAACTTCAAAGTCACCTCGAAGGGTCAATTTTACAACTTTGATCTTGATGTCTTCTAATCTGTCAATGGGATTAACTCTTCCATAGTTGATTAAGCTTAGAGTTATTAGGCTATAAATTATAACTAATCATCTGATATCCTCCTATGTAGACATGGGAATCATGTTGATTATGCTACCAAAAATAAAGACAACATTTAGAATTTCATATCCTACAACTTCAATGCTAATTCATGCATCAACATCCCATGTTTTCTTTGTTTTGACATACCAAACAATGTTTTCTCTCTTATGTTTCCCTCATTGTGCACACTCTATTAGATTGTGTAGCAATTTTAGGATGTTTTGAGAGATGTCTTCATTGCACAGTGTGCTTAAAAGCTTCATTAAATTTGTCAGTGTAGTAATAAATCCATCCTAACATATAATGTGCATAATTTAACCATACATTTGGGAATATATTTATATAACATATCCTTTAGTAGTGTCTTAGTGTTAAATATTTTCAACATTTGTGCAGCTTCATACATGAGCCCCTTTTCCATAGTTGGGTCTGAGTATTTGTCTCATTTTTCTTTTTGGATTCCTTGGTCCTGAGGCATTTTTAGATGGGATAATCCTCTCTTTGCATGATGGTGTCTTGTAAAAACATTCAATAATGCATCCTCCTTAGGATATACATTCACCATATTAACATTCTTAATAGCCCTATCCTTTCTTTGCTTTTCCAAGATAGGATAATATTCTATCTCGTGCTAGTCATATAATCTATAATATGCATAGTAACATTGTCTCTGGGTATTCAAAGGGAAATTGCATTACACATGATTATACTCACCACATAAATAACATTACAAATGAGGGTGTTGTTAATTAATTCCTATACCACCTTGGTGACCTCTTTTATATCTACCCCTAGATCCTCCTCTATTTGACTGATAACTTCCTTTATACCCTCGTTGTTGTGCTATATTCTAATGCTAATGTTGCTAGGTATTATTTCCAATTCCAAATTGTTATTGTGTAACTGGTGGGGTCCAACTAGTTTGCTACTACCATGTCATTGCTGGACTCCAAGGTGATACATATTGGTATTATGTTATCCAAATTGATAAAGGAGGGGTCCAACCAACTAGACCTTGAGGCTAGTATTAAGGTAAATTAGGAATCCATTTCAAACCTACTTGGGTTACAAACCTTTATCAACCTCTGGGCCTAGAATCATCTACTTTACTGATGACACTTATTGTGCAACAATGACAAATAGATTTTTAGTGATGCCTTCTTTGAGCTCCTACAAAACCTTATAGTTCTTTTCATCATGATTATGCCACTTAAAAAAATTAAAATATAAATTCTATAGATTTTTGACATACTATTATAGGAGATGGCACTACATTGTTGCATGCCCTACTATTTGATAGATTTCACAAAACTCTACCTTGATCTTAAGACAATAATTCTTGTGATGTCCTTCTTTCCCACACTCCATGCACCATATATTTAGCTTAGGTTTATCTGACTCATGATATTGCTCTATTATTTTCATAAAATCTGGAAATGTATTTTCAATCTTATAGCATATGATAAGAGTTTCCCCATAGTATTCAATTTGCTCCACTCATTGGGTAACAACTTAGCATTTACCTTGATAGCATATTGAGTCTACGCTATAAAAAAATTGATTTTGGAACACAATCCTTCGACAGACCACATAACTTTATTTTTGTATATTAAGTGAAATTACACTTTGTTCATAACATTAGAGAACCTATGATCATAGTCATAGAATGATTCTCCTGATGTATACCTTATCTCCTTCAGGTTTTGGATAGTCTGACTTATACAGTTATTTATCTTGAACTCTATGATAAGCCATTCCTTAACCTATTTTAGACTTACATGTATAATTTATCTATGGTATATAAACTCAAGTGCTCTTCCATTCAGTGATCCTATTAAATCACACTTCTTTGTAGCCTCATCATTAATACCCTTAGCTTTCCATCTCATCTCATAGGTTAGTAAGTATTATTTATGGTCTATAGACCCATCATATGTTTCTAGATTTATAAATGCTCTTACAACACACATTGTGTAAATTGGTGTCAAGGGAGATTTAATACATAGTTGTTATAGGAAGAGGATGTATTATATGTTATCCTACTTGCATACCATGAAGATTTATCTATGCACTAGTAGAGTTAACCTGCACACACTTTTTTTCTATGTTTCTTTCTTTTCTCTGCTTGGTTTCAATAAACCCTATAGCCTTCAAAGCCTTTCAAATTAATATTATTTCAATTTTAACACCCAAATAATGTACTTGTTTTGAAAATGAACCTTTTTAATTATTATCTTCCTATTTTCCTAGTTGAAAACTTCTTCTAGAATATAAAAAATTAGGCTATGGCGACATGTGCTCTTTTGGTGAATTATTCTTTCCTACAACTTCTTCTTCTTCTATGCTTGAACCTATGATTACTCTATGAATTTATTCTACTTCTTTACCTAATTATTCATGTCCTTCTAATAACATTCATTCTTGTAGATGTACACTACATTTATCATCTAACTACTCTACTTCTACACTTCTCTCACCTTCTTCTTCTTCTTCGAATATTTCTTCTTCTACTTGTTATTCATCACTCATTTCTTTTTGCTAGCATTCATCATCTTATTTATTTTTCATTCATTCTTCATCTCTTTCATCTCAACCATCATGTCTTCTTACTCATCATCATCTATTTTATTGCTACTATTAAATCTATTTTTAGCTACCTTGGTATTCTTCTATTTACATCTATACTGTTATTGCAACTCTTGTTCTAAATCTAGAATTTTCTTTTGACTCTTTTTCCATCATGTCTCCACTCTGGATTCAGGTTCAATCCCTATTTTCCCATCTAATCATCATTCATTATCATGTCACACACACCCCCATATGCCTGAAGTTACTACTCCATAGTGGCTAGAGTGGGCACCATGGCCTTATCCACAACCAACATCTTTATAAGGATAGGTAGTCACCACAAAAAGTTATTTTGAATTCATATGATGAACAAGTCCTTCATAGCTTCAAAAGCTATATATCTTTGTACTAAAAACCTATTTATATATCCATCTACTATAGTAACAACCCAATAATATATTTCTCTTGTCTAATTAGTTTACATTTTTTGTAACTGGTCTATCTTTTCTTTAGTTTAGATTATTATTTCTTGAGTTCTTGGTTTAAAATAATAATATTCCAACTGTGCTAACTAGTTAGCTATAAATCTAAGTAACTCGCATACAAAAAATCATAAATCTCTCCGTAAATATGTTTTTGTATGATTTCTTGTATGGTAATCCCAATCCATTTTGATTCTTTTTCTATAAAATTATATAGTCTTTGGTTTAGCCATGTCTTAATATCTCTCTACCTTGGTAGCTATAATCATACTTCCTGTGACCCTACTCCTCTATATGATTATACATCAGCTCATATACAAACTGCCAACCCTAGCCATCCTACTTTGAGACATCCACAACCTACTTGAACCTCTCTTGCATCATATTCCTACCCCCATACATCCCTAATATATATTGAGCTTTTTGAAAATAATACAAGCCCTCTAGAGACACCCCAGGGGCTTTTAAGAACCTGTTAACCAACCCAGGACCTTGTTGGACCCAAGTCATAACTTGTGTGAAGGAAACCTATGGAATAGGATGCATGTTTCATTCACCAAAGCTATGGCCAGGGTAGAACATGCCAAAAATCCTCAATATGAAGTCAAACGACCAAAAATAGCTAGTTTTATGTGATTTGGAAGATTTAGGTGAGGATATATGCCTCTTTATCATTCATTTGAGCCTCTCTCTTCTCTCATTCCATCTCTCTATTAATTCTTCTTCCCTTTCTTGACTCTCATGCCTTCTTAAATCTCTCTTGATTAATTCTTGGTACCTTTAAGCTCAATTGGGGATAGAGAATCCCATATGCTATTGCACACTTGTTTAGAGACTCCATTATTGCTCTCAATTATTCTTTCTTCCTTATGGATTGATCCCAATATTCTACATTTGAAATTACACCTAATTTGTGCACTTGGTTAGAGCTCTTACACCATTGCAAGTTTTCACTTCACCTCCTCCTTTGCTCTTGGCTTTTGGTTTAGAATTTAGCTTGCACATAGCTTGGTCTTCCTCCTACATTGCTTCCTAGCTTGGATTCCTGGTTGCTAGAACATTTGAACTTCATCTTTGAGCTTGATATGATGGGAATTTGCTATGTAAAGTGAAACTCCATTGTTTTGTGTAGTGTATATGTTAGGGTTTGATTTATTTTAGTGAAATAGTTGTTTTTAGGTATTACTTAGTGTAGTTTCTAAAGTTTATTGCATTTGTATATGGTTAAAGAATACTTTCATTGCTTGAAATATTCCTTTGTTGCATACCATTTCTCTCTTTCGAACCCTTCCTCATTACATAGTAGAGATATACATGCTCAAAACACACTATAAAACTTGCTCAAACATTCTCTCCCTCTCTTGCTAAACTTAGAACATTGCATCATTAGAAAACAATAGTGTTGCTTTGAAAGGATAAATCAAACCTAGAACAGGCATGCTCTTGAACCCTATCTTGAAAATGTATTTGTTACTCAAAACATCTTTCATTTGGCCTCAAAGTGCCTTAGTTTATACATTTATATTTCATTGGTTATCTTATTTCATTTAATATTGTTGCATTCATATTGTTTATACAACTAATATTATAATTTTAGCCACTTGATTTATTAATGTTGGATCCAGTAGAGGTGCTTGCATGCTTTATGTGCTTGTTCATGCTATCCCCAACCTAGTTTACAAGTTTGTCTATATCTTGGTGCAACCCAACAAACCATATAACCACTATAGACATCCTGTATCCCATAGAACCCATGACCCTTCTAGCCTCTTTGTGGTTTGCTTTAACACCCTGCCAAACACTGGTGGTTCCATTCAGATTATTAGAGTTACATTATGGCACACACAATGGAACCTCACATACAGTTTCACATTAGTTCTATCCCATTTATAAATCTCTTATCCAACTCCCCTCTATTAATTATTAGCTTTGTTTTTAGTTGTGTTTTGGCTCTCACCTTGGTTTTCTCCTAATTAGTTCTCTTTTAGTTTTCATTTTCTATTATCTTCCATGTTACTCATGTTTCATTACATCCATGGCTGATCTCCCACCTTTGGGATGCCAATATTAATAGATTTAGGGTCTCATCCCTAAGCTCACCATTGAGCAAGTCATGCTTATAATGGAAAACCATAGACACCATAGGACCTAGGAGTTTCCCTTGACCCAACATGGTAGTTTTCCCCATATCATGTTTGAAAGGGAACAAGGTTGGTAGGACTATAACCAATGGACTCAGTCTCCTTTTCACCAGTCTAAGCTTTATTCATCTGAGGATGTTTTATGTCAGCCTCTTGTAGTGCCTCATTCACCCATTCAAGGTGATGAGGACCTCCTTGTGTATCTAGGGCTTGAGAAGTTATGTGAAATAATTAATGATTGATGTAGATGTCTTCATGTGAATGAAGTACTTACTTCTCCCTATAGGAGTTAGTAACATGCTTCCTCTAGAAACAAATCCTACACCCTCTTAATGTTGAGTGTTTCAACTAGTTATTGCATGACTTCCCACCTATTTCTTGGTTGAAGACTCTAGAGAAACAACACCCTCATATCCATGTTATGGGTCATAGGTATTCTAATTTGGTGAGGTATCCCCAACCTGGGGATTCCTCTAATCTTCCTAGTCCTTATTTTAGAGTTTCTAATGAGCATGCTGATTTTTATCACCACTTGTGGACTAGAGATCTATGGAATTCATGTCAGGAGCATCAGTGACCATTGGATAACCCTAGTGTGATGGCATGTGACTAGCACCATGGAGATCTTAGTCATCATGACCATTTATAGGAGCACACCACATCTTCCCATCATCTTTATGGAGACTATCACACCTCCCATGGCCATTATCTACCTCATGATAGAGATGATTTCCATCATGAACATCCTCCTTGTCAGAAACCTCCCCAACATCATCTTCCCCATGATCATGGTCATGGTGATGGCTATGGTCATAGGAAACATCATCACCATCATGATCCTCCTCTCAGAGTTCATCACCAACTTGCTATCAATCATGCTTATGAGGATCTCCTTTAGAATCATGTAGCCCCTTGGGTGTATGTTATAGATTGGGAACATGATGAAGGCATAATGTTGAAGCTATTCAATCATTATCTATGAGTTGAAGCCCTTATCTAGTTTTAAAATCTACTACCATATTCTCTCTTTAGTTTTCAACTCCTTTTGGATGACTTCCTCCAATATTTTGATATCTCTAGGCCTTTTAACCTCGACATCTAATCACTCACTTCTATGGCACATGCTAAGGGTAAGTTGAAATTTGATTTCATGCATAGATAACACTCAGATATTCAGACATGTAGAACTAGGTTCTTGAATGACCAACTTTATGATATGTTCATGTGAACATCGAGGTAGGAGGTTCACCTTGAGGTCCTCAAGCATGAACATACCTCTTATGATGAAGATATTAATGAGTGTCTAAAGATTAAAGTATTTGAGGTGTGTATGGGAATGCAACCCATCCCTTCTTAAAATTCATTCTCTTCATGTGATTATAACCATAATGTGATTGGTGATAATGTCATTAATTCTCCTCTTGAGAAGAAGGAAAAGAAGGAGAACAAAGAGGGACATCCATGAGGTCAATGCTTTGAACAAGAAGCTAGTTGAAAATAAGGATTTTGAATCAAGCATAGTAAAATAATAGATGGTGTTTCTTTATGACCCCACCAAGTTTTAAAAATTCCATTGAATGAGGGGACATGATGATGCTAATTATGTGGCATAAAATTTTGGTGTGTAAACCTCACCTCCATTTCAGAGTTCTCCTCTTGTAGAACCCAACCACAAGTTGAATGTTTTCAAGGATCCTCTACTTGACCATGACAAGGAGAATGAGAAGAAGAAATCAAAGGTTAAGGCCCTGCATTCCCCTTCTTTCTCTTTCACCTCTTCTAACTCCTCTTCTTAGGCTAAGTTGAGAGGGAAAGCTAAGCATTAGAGTAACAAGGTTGTTACTGCTATCGACATAGACTCTACTGGGTATGAGTGCTTTGTTAACACATGCTTTGGTTAGGCCACCAACCTTGTTAGAGAGACTAATGGTGTTGGGGTCCCTATTTAGCTCACAGGGGTAGGAAATCCTAAAGTCAGATTAGAATTTAGGCGTAACATTCCTCCCCAAGCTAAACAATGCCTTTACTCCATCATAGAGGACTTACAAGGCCTCTCGAGTAAGATCTCCATTTGGGACCTTATTCACCTTTTACCTAAGCAAAGGGTAATTATTTTGATGAGATTGGTCTCACTCATGAGGCTTTACTCTATGATGATATCAAAGTTTTGTTCAACTTTGATACACACAAGTACCCTCATCCTCCCATCTTATCTTTTGACCCAGCCTCTTTACCAGACACTTCAGTTCTTATAAAGAGGGCTTGTTTCCCACTCTACATCAAGACTTCTATTGATGGTTTTTGTGTCAAGTAGTGCATTATTGATGAAATAACTATGTTAAACATCATGCCTATATAAGTGTTCAATTAGCTACAGATCAGTCAGAAGAATCTCTTTGATTCTCACCATAACTATGTTAGTTTCAATAATGACATAGTTATGTCGGTGGGGAATGTGAAGCTCTAGGTCAAGTTTGGCCCCAAGATATTTATAATCAAATTTTGTGTGTTAGAAATTGATATTTGGCTATCCTTGGACTACTACCATGTAGGCCACTGCATTATCCACATTTTGTATGGTGTAGTTTACATATGAAGGTGAGGTTCACACCTTGGAGGTTGACACAGATCCCTAATAATTACTCTACATAAAGACAAAGCCCTTAGGAGAGGATTTGGCTATCACCTCATGGGGGTCTATATATTCTCATACAACCCCTATCTTTGAGTCTCATTTATTTAAGGATGAACATTTAAACCTAGCTGAGTACCAGTCTACATTCATTCCTTCAGAGTCTAGCATGTGTCAGACAACTCCCTTTTCCATTCCATGACACTAAGGGAAATCCATATCTTTTTAGAGATCTCTTCCAAGATGTCTATCTAAATGTTGAGTTCCCCCTTGTGTCATGCTTTTCCCATCAAAGTGTATGCTCTCTCTATACATCTCCCACTAAGATCACTAGAGTGGTTGAGTCTGATCTCGAGTGCTATTTCATTCGTGTTATGATACACAACCTATTCAAAGAGAGAAAGGCTTATACCAAGCTCATGTGGGATTTCCACAAGTATCATTATCCCCTTGATTTCATTTGTTTGGAGATTTCTCTCATAGATGGACCAACCTCAGGCTTTCCTACGGTGAATGTCGTGATGATTGAACCTGAAGTGTTAGATGAGCTTCTCCCTCCCACACTTGAGTATTTTGAGGAAGGTAATGCTATGGATGTTTAAGGATCCATATATGTCAACCTTGGCACTTTAGCAAGGCTTAATATCATAAATATTAGTGCCAACCTTGATCCAAAGGAATGGGATGTTTTGGTTTCCTTCTTGCATGAATTTTTAATTGTATTCACTTGAGAATACACTGATATAAAAGACATGAATCTTGACATAGTCATCCATAATATCATTATGGATGATAGAACTTGATTCATTCACCAAAGGAAATGGCCAATGGATCTAAAAGTCTCCTAATTGGTCAAAGCATAGATTGAGAAACTCATTTGAGTTAGCTTCATTCAAGCTATTGACTACCCTCAATTGATTTATAACATTGTTCCCATTCTTAAGAAGAATGGGGCTATTCATATTTTCATTGAATTTCATGATCTCAATATGGCCTACCCAAAGGATAACTTTCCTAATCCTTTGATAGAGCAGATTATTACTTCCACCACTAGCTTCAAGATCATGTCCTTTATAAATGGTTTCTCTGGGTATAACTAAATATAGATTGCACTCGAAGACCAACACAAAATGAATTTCACTACCCCATGGGGTACCTTTTATTACACTATCATGCCTTTTGGTCTAAATAACTTTGGGGCCACATATCAACATGCCATGACCCACATTTTCCATGACCTTATCCAAAAGATAGTTGAGTGCTATGTCGATGATCTCCTTGGCAAATCTAGTAAGAGGGAGGAGCATGTGTGAGACTTTAGAATCATCTTTGAGCATCTTCAAGAGTACCACATCAATCTCAACCCTAAGAAATGCATTTTTAGTGTTTCATCTAGAAAGCTTCTCAACTTCCTCATCTTATAGAGAGGCATTAAAGTAGATCCCACCAAGATCAAGGCAATCTTTGAGAGGCCTCCCCTATGTAACCTCATCCAGTTGTAGTCCTTCCTAAGAAGACTCAACTTTCTCAGTTGTTTCCTTGAGTATTCTCACAAATCCATACCCCTCATACATATCCTATACAAGGACACTATGTTCTTATGGTCTATTGAAGCCCAAGTGGTTTTTGAGGAATTGAAGTGTATGCTTCATAATCCTCCCATCTTAATGGAAATCATTGAAGGGAATGAGTTCATATTATACACTTATGTCACTGATCTTTCCTTCAGGGGAATGTTGTGCTAAAAGGATGACACCAACAAAGAGAGAGATATTTACTACATCTCTCGCACATTGGTTGGCCTTAAACTCAACTACTCTCTTATTGAACATTAGTGGCTCTCTCTCATCTTTTCCATGAAGAAGTCACAATATTACATATTGGTCAAGACCACCAATGTGATTATCCAGTCTGATCCACTTCACTACTTGCTCAATAAGACACATCTTGCTAGCAGGACTATGAGGTGAATCATGCTTCTTCAAGAGTTTGACATCCACATCATTAACTAAATGTCTACCAAGGGCGTGGTTATGGCTAACCAATTCATTGAGTGCCCAATATCTAACCCGAATGTGGAGCTAGTTGCCAATGCCTTTATTAATGAGATGGTCTACTCTATCATGCATGTTGAGGCCTCCAAATGTGATTGGTATCAAGACATTATCCATTACCTTGTAGACCAATCTTATCCTAACATTGAATCTTCACAATAACACTATCAAATTCGTAATCTCACTGCCCACTATGTCATCATTGGTAGCATATTATCAATAGGTGTCTCGATGGTGTGTTGATACAATACCTCACCCCCAATGACATCTTTCTCATGCTTGAAGAGTCCCATGAGAGAATTTGTGATGGCTACCCAGGAGGGCAATCCACCACTTGACATATTATTAGGATGGGCTATTATTGACTTACTCTTATTAAGGACACAATCTAGTACACGAAGAAGTGTAGGATGTGTAAAGCCATAGGGGATGTTATCAATTCCCCAACTGACCTCTTACACTTTATTTTGGTCGCTTGGCCCTTTTTGGTTTGGGCTCTTGACTTCATTAGTGAGTTTAAACCCACCTCTTTTGATGGTCATCACTGGTTCATCATTGCCACTAACTATTTTATGAATTGGGTTGAGGCCATGCCCCTCAGTGGCATATATTGGAAGGATGTCACCATGTTCATCCTAAACCAACTTATTTGTAAGTTTGGGGTTCCCACTGTGATTATGGATGATAATGGCTTGGGCTTCCAAATCTTCAAGATGCATGAGCTCACTAAACACTTTGGGTTCAAGCTCCATTTCTCCTCTACCCATTACTCCCAGGGAAATGGATAAGAAAAATATTCAAATAAAACTTTGAAGAAGATGATTCTCTATACCATTGCCTAATCCAAGAGAGATTGGAATCTCATACTCTATCCTTCCCTTTGGGCCTATCAAACTAGCTTTCAAATGGCCATGGGTGCAACCCCATACTATCTTGTATATGGGTTTGAGGCTTTTCTTCCCTTAGATGTCTTAATACCTTTACTATAGGTTAAGACATTTGGTTATATTTTTGATAAGGAAGAACATGCCATTCACGTCACTAAGCTTGAGTAGCTAGATGAGTGACACTTGGCCACTCTTGAGTACAACCATGCTTACCAACATCATCACCACCACCAATTCAAGAAATTGGTGTACCCTCTTTAGTTTAAGGTAAGTGATATGGTCCTTATTTTTTTTAAGGAGCATTGTAATAAGGGAAAACTCATACACAAGTGGTTTGGCCCTTTTGTCATCACCACCTCTCTATAAAATGGGGCTTTTCATCTTTCGACCCCTGAAGGTGAACCCCTGTGGCATCTAATCAATGGGTTATACCTCAAGACATTTCATGTCTAGGGCCTACATGGACCTATAGGAAAGTCACCTATAGTGGTAGGGTGAACCTTTCTTCTTTTATATCACCACTAAACTCTATACCACTAGTATATGTGTGTGCATGTGGGTTCCTTATCAACAATTCCTTTTACCTAATCACATGTATCTAGCACTCTATATCAGATGAATGATACACATCACACACAAAATCATATACACATAAGTGATAATAATGAGGAAATAATTATATATATCATAAAAAATACATGTTTTTCTCTAGGTATATCACATGGGTTCATAGTCCCCCAAAACCACCATGTGCATGGCTATATATGCATGCACAATTAGCCTATGACTAGGTGATATCTATGATAGTCATTCTCCAAGTAGAGATCTCAATATATACCTCTCAACCAATTGAGATATAGTCTCCTCTAGTGTAGCCAGCTAGTCTACCCTCACTTCATGTGCCATAACTCCTCTAGTCTAATCTTGAACTAGCTCAACCCATAGTTGATCAATCTCAACCTCTGCTATCACTAGTTTTGCCTTAGTATTTACTAAAACCACCTTGTGTTTGAATATTAATTCCACATGATATGATGACTTGACCTCTAACTATGGAATCTCATGCCTTACCTTCACCATCTTGAGTAAGGCTCATGCACCCACACACAAGAACTGAGTATGTGACTTTGCCCTCATGGGTAAATGTGGTACCTATTCTATCAGTGGTATCCCCACCACATCAAGGAATGGCTCCCTTATTAGTAGGTCCACTTAGGGTCTAGTCTTGCTAGGTTGATGTCTTACACATATACACAGAGCACATATGTTAGTCACATACCTGCTCTTGCTAAGGATGAGTATCAAGATGAAGTAATATCCATCAAATACAACTATATTACTTGGAAGTGTTGATGGCCTCTATATCCCTCTTATTGGTTATGTTCCTCCTAGTGGTGGTGGTCCTCATCATGGTGGCTTCTCTCCATCATCACCCCCATCACTCTACTTTGGCTGCCTGCCAAGCTCAACCCTAGCTGGCCTAGGTTGTGCCCATCTCCCTTGCCTTATCAATCTTATCTCCCTGAATAATGGTATGATCCCTATGGACCTCAGAGCTCCTCCCATCCCAAGTAGGGATCTATCTTGACATCCTCTAAGCATGATATAGATCTATAAGGATCTCAGATGTAGCTCAATAATATGTCTAGATCTAAGGTGGTTCATATGGGCCCCACCCTCTCTGCAAATTGTATAGACAATACTATACCCTCCTCTAGTGTAAGATACACCTTGCTGCCATATGATATCCTTAGCCATGTTAGTGGGAGCCTCAGATATGCCCAATATATGAGTAGATTGGGCTATGTCAATCCACCTAACCCTATTTGATAAATGTGATATAGTTGTTGGTATAATGCACCTAGGATATACTAGCCCTAGGCAAATATTTATCCTTCCTCAGCTTGTTGGACAACTCCTATCGAGGAAAGTGGTAGTCATCATATACTCTAGATGGTGTAGATCTTACCAACCATAGTCCATACTATCACTATCTAGAGAATGGGTACCCCTAGTGACAACTATGTGATCTGCACTCCATGGTTATTCCACTATGGGCAAGGTACCACTAAATAGAGCTCTACTGGTGTTATATCCTACACTGATAGTAGCTCTATCTCTCTACCTTTTAGCTCTACCCCATAGAGTTTGGAGACATATTCAATGCTAAAGATGGCTTCTAGCTTAGTCCCTAGTTGGAACACATGCCTCTTAGGTACCCATGCAATCACCAATGCATTCATCAAGTCTCTAGAGTAATGTAGTGAGGGTATGTGTACTAGCTACCAAAGTCTTGTACTTTGTAGGCAATCTTGGTCCCCCACTAGTAGAGCATATACCTCCTTGGCTAACCATGCTATAATTATCCTATTTGGTCACCTCACATGGACTATCTAGCTATGCTGGCATCTCTCTCACTTGTGAAGGTCCTCACTCCTTTGGTCGGCTAACTCCTTCATGTGTTTGCACAAGTAAGCAAATGGATTAGTCAACTAGCTAAAAAATGAGTAAGAGTAAGTAAAAAACTAGTAAACTACTATATATTTTTTTCTATCTACCTCTTTTTTCTCCCTCTTTTCTCTTTTGGCCCCTTTCAGGACCTCCTAGGCTCCTTTGAGCTCCCTAGGGGCCTATTTTGGCCCCTTGCTACCTAGGGCCATGACTTTTTAGGCAAAGCCACAATCTAGGTAGGCCAAGATGTGGCTCAGGCCTACCTAAGCCATAACCTAGGCTTTCCAAGTTGTGGGTTACATTGGGATGCCCTGGGGACCCCTAGGGTTCCTTATTTCTCCCTCCATAGAGCTCCATTTGGACCCTTATTGGTCCCATTTTAATTCATGTCATCAAGCCTATAATTTTGAATACTTTTTCCACTTGATCCATCCTATGAATCATTTATAATGAGTCAAAAATAATTTAGGGCCTCCTAAACCCCAAAAAAATGAATAAATTTGACAAAATTTCATTCATAGGACTTATCTAGACCATTTTGTGTATCTTTGATGCTCTTACATGTCCTTGTATGATCATCTTGGGATTTGGTTGCTCATGGGCTCTCCTTTGCCTCTCTTAGAGTGAAAATGACCTCTTTTCTCTCTTTTTTCCTCTTTTTAGCCCATTTTCTTGCTTTTTGTGGGTCCTTTTTGGGGTTTTCACCCATTTTTGCATTTCATACCATGAAACCTCTATCTTAGCAGTTTTGGCACATTTTGAGCACTTTGGTGGCCTCTATTTTTTAATTTAAGGCTTTTTTGGGCCTTTTTTGGCCCCATTTTGGATCTTAAGACCCCTTCTAAGTCCCCATTGACTTCTTAGGCCTTGTCCCATCTCGTGGGCACCCAATTATAGAAGTTAATTGTTGCACTTCTTTTAGTTAGTCATTTCTATAATTTTTCATAGTCAATCCATTCTAAATCCCTCTCTTTCTTGTTAATCATTATTTAAGGTAGGGTTGTTAGTTGGTTGTAGTGGTTTGGGACTTGCTCTAGTCTTACTGACTAGTATTCATCTTCTCTGAACTTCCCCCCACTTTCCCTTGTTACATCTCGCTACAGATGATGTTGGTCAACCATTATGATTATCGATTGATTTTGTTATTTGTTTCCCTCATGAAACTCACTTACACTGCTTCACTTTGAGATCACCTTTCTATAGTCATTAGTCTTGCATCTTTGACCCCCATTATGGTGCACCTCTCAATGGTGATTCATACTGATGGTGATAGTCACGGTAACCCAAGACCAATAGTTATGGCTTGGGTTATTGATGATCAGTGGGGCCACAAACTTGTAGCTAATTTCTTACTTACCAACAAGATGAATAATGCCTTTGAGTATCACATAATCATTAGCACCTTGACTAACACCCATGTGTTACGCATATGCTATGTGAAATTATTATCTGACTCACTCTTAGCTATGTCTCAACTCATTAGTGTTTGGGCCATCCTTAACTCTAAGTTTCTCCCCCTCTTCGAAGTAGTGCATTTTCTCTCTTTCTTTGAGGATGTCCAGTTCACCCATATCCCTCATAGGGAGAACACTAGGGTTGATGCCCTAGTGAATGTCATTCTAGATAGTATGATGTGATTCGATGTCACTTATGTCCCTTATCTATAGGAGTTAGATTTAGAGTTGGTGCTAGAGATGGATTTGGATTTTGGATTACACAACATTTACACTCTCACCCATGGATCGGACCATCGACTTCTTTTACTACCATCCTTATCTAGTAAGTGTAGGTAATGTTTCCTTTTATCTTTAAAATTCTTTTTCTTTGATTTGGTGTGGCTTATAGGTTATACACAACACTCTTTGTTCATTTGAACATTAACTTCTTGTACCTTAGGGGCATATGTAATCGTACTTCCCATGACCCTAATCCTCTCTATGATTACACATCAGCTCATGTGTAGACTACCAATCTTGGCTGTCCTACTTTAAGACATTTTCCACTTACTTGGACCTCTCCCAAATCATATTCCTACCCCCCATACATCCCTAGTCCATATTGAGATTTTTGCACATAAGACAGACCCTCTATAGACACCCCAAAGGCTCCTAAGAGCTTTTTGACCAAACCAAGACCTTGTTAGACCTAGGCTGTAGCTTGTGTGAAGGAAACCTATGGACTAGGCAACATGTTTCCTTCACCAAATATATGTCATATACCATAACTTGGGTAAAACATGCTAACCCAATATGAAGTTAAATAGCAAAAAAATGGTTAGTTTTAGGTCATTTGGTGGATTTAGGTGAGGATATATGCCTCTTTCTCATTCATTTGAGCCTCTCTCTTCTCTCATTCCATATCTCTATTGATCATTCTTCCCTCTCTTAAATATCATGCCTTATTTAATCTCTCTTGATTCATTCTTGGTACTCTTGAGATTAATTGGGGATAGAGAATCTTGTATGCTATTGCATTCTTATTTGGAGACTCCATTGCTGCTCTCAATTATTATTGATTCTTTGTATCTTAAACCCAAGATTATACATTTGGAATTACACCTAATTTGTGTACTTGGTTGGAGCTCTTACATCATTTCAAGTTCTCACTTCACCTCCTCCTTTGTTCTTGGATCTTGGTTTGGACTTTAGCTTGCACATAGCTTGGTCTTCCTCCTACATTACTTCCTAACTTGTATTCCTAGTTGGTAGAACATTTGTACTTTATATTTGAGCTTCATCTGAGGACACTTTGCTATGTAAAGTGAAACTCCATTTTTTGTGTAGTGTATATGCTAGGGTTTGAACTATTTTAGTGAAATAGTTGTTTTTATATATTACTTAGAGTAATTTACAAACTTTATTGCATTTGTATATGGTTAAAGAATATTTTAATTACTTGAAATATTCCTTTGTTGCATAAAATTTCTCTCTTATAAACCCTTCCTCATTACATAGTACAGATATACATGATTAAAACACACTAGATAATTTGCTCAAACATTCTCTCCCTCTCTTGCTAAAACTAGAACATTGCATCATTAGAAAACAATAGTGTTGCTTTGAAAGGATAACTCAAATCTAGAATAGGCATGCTATTGTACCCTTGTTTGAAAACATCTTTATTGCTCAAAACATCTTTCATTTGGCCTTGGAATGTCTTAGTTGATAGATTTACATTCCATAGGTTATCTCATTTCATTGAGTATTATTGCTTTCATATTGTTTATGCAACTAATAGTATATTTTTAGCCACTTGATTTACTATGATTGGATCTGCTAGAGGTGCGTGCATACATTGTGCATTTGTTTATGCTAGCCCCGACCTGATTTATAAGTTTATCTATAACTTAGTGAAATTTGACAAACCAGATAACCACTATAGACCTCCTGTAGTCCATAAAAACCTTGAGCCTTCTAACCTCTTAGTGGTTTACTATAGCACCTTGCTAAACAGTGGTGGTTTCATTCAAATTCTTAGAGCTATAATAACCATCTTATCATAATTTCTTCTAGAAATAGTGTTCCACGCTCACCGCACTACTTTTAGTAGAGGTTCCTGAAGCATTAGAACATGCTAAGGATGAGGATAGCTAGGATATACTTTATTACACATAATAGTGTATCATAATCATATAAGAGGTTGGATAACAAAAACATATCAAGTGTGAATTATCATGCATTAATTAAGAGGTAATAAAAACTAGTGATTCATTAAAATAAATAGAGTAATTTAGGTTAAATTAGATAGAAATTAATCAAACATTATATAGGAGAATACTTGTAAGGAACAAAGTAATAAATCACATAGGTAACCATAACTAGATAAGTCTATATTAATCTCTTCAAAAGTGAAACTCTAATATTCTTATAATCAAAAGTATATATAGATGTTTTCAATTTATGATTTTTCATCTTCTTCTCATACGTGACAATAAAAATGATGTCTGTTCATATTCTTACCTATCACAAGTCATGGAGATATGACAAAATAGAATTATACATGACAGAATGAGTACATAACACATGAATATTAGACAAATATCATACACAAATTTATAATATAAATTATTCTCCCAATAATGATACTCAACCTCTAGGTATTTTCAATACTGATAAGGCTATAGATTAGTAGGAATGGTGACCTCTATCCTATTATGGGGAAACTTAAGGCAAGAATGCAAGGTGAATGGATTAGCTTATACTTCATGGATCCAAGGTCGACTAATAAGTCTGTTATAAGGTAAATCAATATCTACAATATGTACCAATGTGTAATGGGACACATACCCAACAATGATCAATAAATAAATTATACTGGAAGATTCCCTCTTATCATTATCATAAGCCTTTATGGTGATTATCTCAGGATGAATGTCCTTTATAGTGTAGCCCAA